>JAHRHZ010000073.1:26591084-26606310 GCA_024137785.1 Ginglymostoma cirratum
CCCCCTCTCTCCCTATTTATTTCAGAACCCTCTTCCCCTCCCCCATTTCTGATGAAGGGTTTAGGCCCGAAACGTCAAGTTTTCCTGCTCCTATGATGCTGCTTGACCTGCTGTGTTCATCCAGCCCCATGCTTGTTATCTCGGATTCTCCAGCATCTGCAGTACCTTTTTATCTCTGATACAATTTTAACTCCTTCATCTCAGTTTGGCAAAGATGTCTGTGATGTCCTAGCTTGTAAGGTGACTATCTGTCTCACCTAGTTAATGTTCCATTGTAAATTGGTGGAACATTGGTAAACTAAGTTGGAATCCCTGGTAAATGAGTTCCCACTGTACACCTAGGCATTTTTGTTCTCTTGTCCACTACTAGAATGACTGTATGTCTGTCCCAAACCCTTTAATAAGAATCCTGCCGTTCACATCATTAGGAATATTAGTCAGTAATTTAAATGGGAGGGAAGGCTCAATGAATAGTAATTACTAAATGTACAGAACTGTCTAGTGGTAGACCACATTATGTGTGATGGAATAGTAAGCCAAACTTTTCGAAGCGTTAAGTAAAACTAGAGAACAGTCATACCGGACTCAAAATGTTAACTATTTCTGTGTCCATAAATGCTGCCAAATCTGCTGAATTTCTCCAACATATACTGTGTTTGTTTAAATAAACATCAAGCTTTGTTCATCTCTTGCAGAAAGAAAACATTGAAGTATGAGAAGTTTAAAAGTTAACTGTTGGAACTCTTTGTGGCTCAGCTTCATTGAACACAGTTTTAATGCTGTGATTGCATTGCAGGTTGATTTGGAGCAAGAATGGACCATTCCAAGCTACATGGAATTCACAAAGTCCAAGTGGACACCATTTGAAGGAAAGAAAGTGAAAGGAAAAGTCAGGCGAGTTGTATTGAGAGGTGAAGTGGCCTACATTGATGGACAGGTAATATTAATCTGAAAGATTTTCTAGAGTAGCCTAAATTCTTGATTATTTTTGCTATGTTATGTAACTATCTTGCAGTTTGTGTTCTTGTGCTGAGCTTTATCTTGACACACCAAATGATGCATGAAATGAAAATGCTAACAGAAATCATTTGTGCTGCCTTTTCTCTCTATAGGGCAAGAGATTTTAAAATCATGTACTTTTGTAATTTGAATCTAAATTTTGTGGCGTAGACCAAATTTATATTCATGAAAACCTTCAATTCTGACAAAAGTCTAATTTCGTAAATGGAATGCTATGGACGCTGTGGTAGTTTAAATACTTCATTCTTGCACCTGTCCCTCTCCTCTTGCCTCATGTTTGCAACAGTAAGTGTGAATATCCCATGAATTTTGCCACTATGATTGACTATCCAATCAGCTGCCTCTGTGTCTTCCCTACCTGTTGCTTGCCCAGTGGACCAAGCTCCTAAACCCTGAGTGTGTGTCTTTATTCAGTCTTCCCTCATGCCCTTACCAAGTTTGTTTCATCCATGAGACCCATTTCCTGCCCACTCAAAGTTATTTCCACAAAAAGACCAGCCATGCAGTTTTCCTTCCTGGCTTCTCTCTGAAGTGATATTGTTTTAATGGTTCTCTCTCTTCATTTGTCCCTTGATCTAAAACTGCCAATATTCTTGTTTTAAAAAGAAAAGTCCTTTTAACCCTACTGTCCTTCCAACTGTCATCACATCTTCAAATTCCCTTTTTTCCCTCCCAAGTCCTTGAATATGGTTATCACCTTCCGAATCCGTTCCTATCTTCTCTGGAACATCATGTTTGAATTCCTCCAATTGAATTTTTGCCACAGTACAGAAATTGCTCATACCAGTCACAACTGACATCCTCTGTCTTTCCCAAAGATAAATGATCACTCCTTGTCCTTTTCCCGTCTGCAGTATTTTACAACAATCTTCCATTCCTACACCCACATTGTGTTACTGTAAGACCCCCGAGAGTTTATCCTTGGACATTTGCCCCTACCTATTTGCCTACATGCTGCCATTGGTGATATTATCCCAAAATACTGCCTTTGTTTTTGCATGGCTGCTGGTGACAACAAACGCTACCACTCCAGCACCCCAGCAACTCTCTGTTATCACTAAATTGTCAAACTGCTTATCCACCAAGCCATACTGGATGAGCAGAAAAGTTCTTAGCTAGCTTTTGGAATGACAGAAACTATTCATTTTGGTCTGTGCTCCAAATTTTATTCCCTAGCTGATTACATCCCTGAGCCTGGCAATTGTCGGATGATAAACCTTTCTGTTCATTATCGTGAGGTCAAATGTGAACCAAGATTTACTTGTGATATATCCATTGAAGCTTGCCTGTTTCAGACGCTGCCTCTACCTCAGCTTATCTACTGCTGAAACTATCATTCGTGTCTAGATTACCTCTAGACCTAATTATTCCAGTGCCTCCCTGACCAGCCTTTCACATTTTATCCTGCTTGAGGTCACCTAAAACACTGCTGCTTTTGTTCTAACTTTTGCACTAAATCCCATTCATCCATCATTCCTCTATTTGCTGTCTAACGTTAGCTATCAATTGTGATGAAGGACTGGAAACGTTAACTCTGCTTTCTGCCAACAGATGCTGCCACACCACCTGAGTTTCTGCAGCAATTTCTGCTTTTGGTCCCAGTTCTCAATCATGTTTTTGGATCTTTCTAGGGCTTTGGTCCTTCCAGATCTGATCTTCTGTAGTTCTACAATCCTCTGAAATATCTGGACTGATCCAATTCTAGCCACTTGAACATTCATACATTTTAATTGCTCCTTTTTCAATGGCTATATCTTTAAATTCTAAGGCACTGAACTCTGAAATACTCTCTCTATGCCCTGTATGCCTCGCGTTCCTCCTTTCAAGGCAGTCTCATTGACTATGATCTTGGTCATCTTTCCAAATAGCGCCTTGGCAAAGCTTGGCACAAAGTTACTTGTGTACTGATCCTGTGAAGCACCATAGTATATTTGGTAAAGGGACAACATAATACAAGTTTTTGCTTTTTGCTTTTTGTTTTCTCCTGTTGCTTTTTAGCTTGGCTCACGATTTTTTTGTTTAAGTTTAAAAAAAGTCAGCTCGAGTTTTGCCCCTGCTCATTTGAACCAGCTGCCAGGCTCAGAAAAAGTTATGTGACAGCTGTTTATTTTTCTTCTTATTTGTGATGTGAACTATTCCTTTCCATATTATTGTTCTATTGCGTATGCTTTTGACTCGACTCTTGATTCCTGACATGTCTGCCACTCGGAATTAGAGAGAGCTTTTGTAATCAATCTGTCCAGAGATGTTATAACACACCCCTGGAGCGGATGGGACTTGAACCAGGGTAGTCCAGAGGTAGGGACACCACCATTGCACAACAAGAGCCCTACTCAGGATTAGATAGATTTGAATTAACAAAACATAACAGGCACTTAATTAAATTTCCCTTCCATTATAGTTATCAGCTGTTTAGTTTCTGCTGCAGACTTTGGAAAGGCGGTTTTTCGGACTGGAGGCCTATGACCAGCGGTGTTCCACAGGGTTTGGTGCTGGGTCCACTTCTGTTTGTCATTTAGATAAATGATTTGGGTGAGAAAATAGGAGGCATGGTTAGTAGCTTTTATGGATGACACCAAAATTGGTAGCATAGTGGACAGTAAAGATGGATTCAAGTCCCACCTGCTCCAAGGTATGTCATAACATGATTGAACAGATTCATTAAAATTATCTAGAGAGGGATGAGGAAAGGTGAGCGTGACTGGCATTGCAAAGGTAATGTGTGACCTGTACAATGAGAGATATGGATTTCTTGGCTACGAGTGCTTTGGATTATTTCCTGTTTCATTGAAATTGAAAATAAATACAAGAGATAAAGCTGCCTTCATTTCAGTAGTGTTTTATACCCACTGTTATGATTTTATTTCCACATGTTGAGTCACTTAAGCTTTACCTTCTAATTATTGTAAGTACATTTTCTTACTCACTTCTTCTAGAGCAAAAATCCATAGTGTGAAAACATACTGGATTCTAATCTGTGATTACAGGTATTGGTTCCTCCTGGTTATGGACAAGATGTGAGAGCTTGGCCTATGGGTGTCCCATTGCCGCCAGCATTAACTACAGTAAAAGTAAGACTTCAATACCAATGCAGTCTGCTTTGAGAATTAACACTTTTTTTCTAAGACAATGAAAATTTAAGTGTCATTTATGGGTGTAGCTTTTGAGAATTTCTGGTATGATGCTCAGAGGACAGCTGTTTGTCAATATGTGTTTGGTGGTGGTGTTCTGCTGGTGTTGTCTGAAATGGTGGAGAATGATCCTTTAAATGTGGGAGGCAGGTGAGATGACCCCCCACCCCAATGGACAGTGGGGCTGTCTGTTCTTTCAAGTCTGGCAGTTAGACACAGTATTATTCTGCCATTCTCACATGATCACTTAATCTGAACTATCGATATCTGTTCTTCCCCCAGCACTCTACAACTCCCCCATCCCCAGAACTATAGCAAGGATTCTTACGAGGCTTGACAGTGTAAATGCTGAGAGGATATTTCCCTCACAGGAGAATCTCCGACCAGAAGGTGTAATCTCAGATAAAGGAGCGTTGATTTGAGACTGAGATGAGGAGGAATTTCTTCCATGAGGATGAGAGTTTTTAGAACTCCCTTCTGCAAATTCCTTGTATATTTATGGCTGAGATAGATAAATTATTAGTCATTTGGGGGAAAGTGCAGGAAAGTGGATATGAAGAATATCTGATCCTGCTGAATAATGAAACAGGCTTGAGGGGCTGAATGGCCTGCACCTGTTACAATTACTTATGGCCTTATAATTTAAATGCTTAAGCTACTCTTACTTTTAAGACTCCAGAGCATTCAAAACATCCTACTCAAACTGAAACAGTCCGAACTAGAGCACCGAGCCCTCGAAGGTTGGCAAGTGGTGGTCCCGCAATGGATGCTAGGTTCCATCTTCCTCCGAGAATCCATCGCTCTTCTGACCCTGGACTTCCAAATGGTATATTTTCTTTGCTGTTTGGATATGATTTAACATCATCATCTGCAGTTCGGCTTTGAATCAATTATTAGTGCATTAGTCTGTAACAACAATAGATGTCTTGATTTTTTTTGTTCTTTTGGGTTCAATAATGCTAAAATAAATTAAAAACCAAAAGAACTGTGAATGCTATAAATCAGAGACAAAAATAGAAATTGCTGGAAAAGCTCAGCCGGTCTGGCAGCATCTGTGGAGAGAAACATCACTCGACTCAAAAAGTTAACTCTGATTTTTCTCCACAGATCCTGCCAGACTGCTGAGGTTTTTCAACAATTTCCGTTTTTGCCTTTAAAATAAGTTATATCCATATTTATGCAGATAGATATATTAACTCCATATTTGCTTTTGTACTTATTTTTCCAACTTAAGCGTGTTGTTGTATTACATTCATTTTACTTAAAAATGTACAAATTGATGGCTTTCATATCACTATTTATATTGCATATTTTGCAAGTAGCTCATTTTACTATGTTGTTTGCTATTTATCAAGTTAGCCATCACTTCACATTTTTTTAAAAAATGAAGCACTCATGCAAACAGAATGGGATGATTTATGCCAGTGTTGGCAGCAATTCTAGTAATTTCTGAGCATGCCCCTTAATAAATCTATAAGAACTAACTATAACAGACTTTTAAAGCACGTTTTATACAATGACAAGCTATTGCCCTCAATCTAAATGTTTTGAGCTCCTAATTTTTTTTTTTTTGTTGCATGGTGAGTCTGTCTCAGACAATTTGTAACTCAGCATCATTTCGGTAGTCTATCAAATGCTTGTTTTGTGTGAACTGGTGCTTTTTAACAGACTAACTGTTCAGATGTGTGGTTATGTCATTGTGTTCAGTCACTGAATGATAATTTTAGCCATAATTTGCCTACAAGAAGATTAAACTTCTGATAAATATTTTTGTTCATTGACTCAATAATTGTCATGCAGTGATCATGGTTAGTACACTAGTAATGTTCCATGATTATTGCTTTTCTTAGTATGTTGTTAGAAACCTGAGGTTTTTTTAACTTTTTAAAAACATAAAAGTATAAAAAAAGTAATTAATTGAAAGACTCTTTGTTTTTTTTTGAAAAAAAACAAAGTTTTGGTAGTTTCATATTCTTTCCTGATTGCTAAGTATGTAATCCAACCTGGAGCAATAACTCTTCAGCTAACACTTTAGCCTTTGCTTTCAATCTAAAGTTGGCATCTTGTAACATTTGGAATGAAATTAACAGTTTTCTTGAGTAATCATTTTTATGTGATTTATCAAATCATTTTTAAAATCCATACGCTTCAGGTGTCCCTTTTGATTCAAAGAATTATGTATTTTACTGGCCCCCGAATAGTGTCAGTCATGCTCTGTTAAATGATACATCAAACAATATTATAAGAAAATGATTGCTTGTTTCACAAACCGTTGAAAGCTTAAATATAGATGCTTTATATGTTGTAGTAAAATTTGAAGTGCTGTCACTTGTTTTCAATGCTTTTTAGTATATTCCCTTAGTTAAACGATGAAAAATGTATTATATCGTAGCGCATGAAAATGTCATGTGTTACATTGCAGAGCATGCTTGGCTCTTCTGATCTGGATTGTTTGATTCAATTAATGACTGACTTTTTGCTGCTTTTGAATGCTTTGATTTAAACAGCTGAAGGAGAATTCAAGGAAAAAGCAGTCAAGAAATTCGTCGAACAAGGTGTGACTTGCAGTTTCTGATTTCAAATTCAACACGAGGAATGTTCAGAAATTTATTAGAATTGATCACTTTTATCATCAGTGTAAACTTATTTGGGTATCAGATCTTTCCAACAATTCAAAAGTACTATGGATGCTGTAAACCCAAGTGAAAACATTAACTGGTTGGTAGCATCTGTTGAGAGAGGAGCTGGTAAACATTTCTGGTCTGATGAAAGGCCACAGAGGTTAAACATTTAAGTTTTTTTACTTCTCAATCTCAACAACTACCCTCTAAAAGTATATTAAACTCCTTCCTGAAAAAAAGTTTGCTTTTTTATAAAAGGAAGAGCTGTTTTGGCTTTGTATGAATTTGGGAGAAAAGTCTTGAAGCTGCAACCTGCAAAGTGCTGACTCTGATATTCTAAAATGTCTGCTTGTCACAAGACATTTGTACATTATTTATACATTACAGAAATATAATTGGTAGAATTTTGAACAAATTTTGCTGCTTTTATAAATGTTAATTTGTGGCTTTGATGATTTTGCTAAAAATTGAGTTGTATAATGGGTTGCTTGTTTCTGATTTGGATTTGGATGTTTGTGATTATATTCTCCAGTCAACCGCCCCAAACAGACTGCAGCACAAACTGCTTCATAAATCAAACACTTGAGATTACGGAAATAAAAACAAAAATGTTGGAATGCTCAGGTCAAGCAGCAACTGTGGATAGAAATGGAATTGATATTTCACATCTGATCTTTCATCAGTTCTTGCAATTGTTAGGAAGTATAACTGGTGTTAAGGTGAAAGAGGAGGCAATCAGAAATAGAACTCAAGGGAAGGTCTGTGATAAATTGGAAGATAGAGATTAAATGACAAACGTATTGATAGCACAGGGTCAAAGGCAATTATATAGATCAAGGAAAGGAACAAAATATGTGCATAGAAGAATTGGGAATGGCACATCCATGAACAGCAGTTGCCTGAAAGAAAAATAAAATGCCATCAGACAGAAGTCTACAGGCAAAAAACTGGACACAATGATTTTCAGTCCCAGCCTGAATCAGGACAGGATATGTTTACTCTATAGCCAGTTGGTAAGAAACTTTAGAAACTGAGTACTATGTGCAAGGATTGTTTGGTGGCATTGATAACGTAATAATGCTTTTTATGGGCAGCACGGTGGCTCAGTGGTTAGCACTGCAGCCTCACAGCACCAGGGTCCCGGGTTCGATTCCAGCCTCGGGTGTCTGTCTGTGTGGAGTTTGCACATTCTCCCCGTGTCTGCATGGGTTTCCTCCCACAGTCCAAAGATGTGCAGGCTAGGTGGATTGGCCATGCTAAATTGCCCGTAGTGTTCAGGGAGGTGTAGGTTAGGTGGGTTGTTGGGGGGGGTGGGTCTGGGTGGGATGCTGTGAGGTTCGGTGTGGACTTGTTGGGCCGAAGGGCCTGTTTCCACACTGTAGGGATTCTATGTCTTATGGCAGTGACAGCAATGTGATCTGTTGGCTATAAACCTCACAGTGCCAAAGTGTATGATTCGTCTGAACAGAAATTGCATTTTGAGGCTCCAAAGCTAAAGTCATGTCTTTTGTGGCTTCAATAAATGGATTGTTTTGAAACTGACGAGTTAATCAGCATTTGTTGATATGTTCAACACAAATTTTGTCATCAGTGGAGAGTTCAGCCGAATGTTTAACAGCAATAAGCCAGATATTTCTTAAAAAATGGTAGAATAACATCTTAACACTAATTTGTTTTTAATGTGCCAAAGATGCCATTAATCAAGATGGTTATATACATCCTCCTCCAGTCTCGAGGCTTCTATCACCACAGAATCTGGCAGTCCAAACTGTCCCTCATCCGTGTTCCCCTTTGTTGCATCATTATGTTGGACAGCATATTCTGTCAGTCAGACAGTTTACTAAAGACCAGGTAATCGTGATTTTCATTGCTTTTAATCTGCATTCATATAACATTTTGGTAGAATATTTCTGTTCTCAAGCTGTCCAAATTGTCTCCTGAAATTGATCAATGATTGACCTGAAGCAATTTTAACAAACAAGGACTTGATACTACTATTTTTAAAACTCAAGGATTGTGTTGATGTCCAACATTTAACCAAAGTCCAATTGGGTGCCACTTTTCATCCAAAGCAGACTCATTGGGCTCTCCTTGGGGACAAAAGGATTCTACGCCACATCAAAATTTCTAGGTAACTTACTAAAGACAGCAAGTGATTTATCATCTGTTTTATTTAGCAGTTTTGCAAAATAGCTGAAAACTGCACCTTGTAATGATCTTACGGTCATGCCAAATCTTTGTAAGAACTGCTTTCTGCAGCCTAAAATTATTTTTGTTTTTATTTCATAAATGTAAATATGATAAATAGTTTACAGTTGAACTTTTTGGGGGAGAAAAGGTTTTCACAGTGACACTGCATTGAATTATATCCTGAACACAACATTTACAGGTGTTGATTGTCTGTGCAATTATGTTGTATCTGTACTGTAATTTTAACAAACTAATATCTCCTTTTCAAAGATATGTTTCTTAGTGGCATTCATGATGTGTCTCTGTTATGTCACGCAGTGCAATACATGTTTATAGCTTTCATACATTTCCATTGTGCATGACTGCGCTGCTGAAAGTTATCTGGAAGAACAATAAAGTCTCTTGATTTTAATTGATTGACAGGTAGAACAGGTCCTTCTGGTCTGACTGCTAGTTTAGGATATCAGCTGGTGTTTGGAACATACTAAATGAAATGCAATCATTCACTTGTTTGGAAATAAACACCCACACACATTATAACTTGCTGCCTTGTCTAGATGCATTCAGATATACATCAGAAATAGCAAATATTATATTAATTCAAATGTTGACCATGGCACCTATTGGAATTTGCAGGAACATCTTTTGTGTCATGTTACTATAATCAATCAGTCCAGTCTTCCATATTGATATTGACTGTGCATGATGCATCAGTGCTAGTGTCAGTCAGTGTTTGTGTCAACAGATGTGTTTTCAGTTATATCAGCTTCAGCATGATTTAAGGACCACAGTATCTCTATCATCTATGCTATCATCATCTAGAATCTAAGCATCTATGCTTTCTGTATTATTTAAAGGTTTATTTGTAGGAAATCATCTGCGGCTCAAGAACGACACAAAATAATCCATTTCCTGTTTGAGAGGAAAAATATGGCTTTGCTCAAGTTCTAAAAATATAAAAGTCAAAGTTAACATTTATTGCTCATCTCTGGTTACTTCGGTAACAGGGTATTGGATCTCTTAAATAATTTGTTTTACGGCTGAATGAGCTGCTGGGCCACTTCAGAAAACAATCAAACATACAAACACATGTCTGTAAACTTGGTGTACTGTGCTTTGTTACCCCTGTTTATGCATTTGATGTCTCTAATACTTTCACCCAGAGAAGTTAAGAACATGTGAAAGGTCCACAGGCTGGATCACATTTTTGGGAAACATAGATTCAAACTTCACCATGGGGGAATGTGCATTCAGTTAATAAATCTGGCAAATGTAAGTCTGATTAATAATTATGGAACTCCTGGATTGGTGTAATAACCATTTGGTTCACTTGTGTCCTCCAAGGTGAAAATCTTCCTTCCTTATCTGCTCGGCCAACATACGGTGCCAGGTCCGCAGCAATTTGGTAGGATCTTAACTGCATTCTGAAATACACTGAAAGAAACACCTAAGCCACATGGACTGCAGCATTTCACAAAGGGGCTTACCACAGTCTTCTCATAGGCAATTATGAATGGGAAATAAATATTCTTGCCAGTAGCACTCACATCCCAGGAACAATTTTTTTTTTTTAAAGAATCCATGGGCCTTATAGGATTTTTGGGATACCTAAAGAAATTTCTTTGGTAGAATGAACGTGTGGTTTTATTTATATAATAAATAATTTGAGGTGTGTACAGAGAGGAGATGTACAGACGAAGACTATAACTGTGGTACATCCAACATCTGATCTCCGTGACTTGGATTAAGTACTCTCAAAATATCAGAAAAATGAAGTCAGTTGGACACTTGCGTGCTGATTAGGGAAACTACAGTTGTTAGTTGTGCCAGAGTTATAATCATGTTAACTTGTAACTGCTGAGTTGTAAAGGTATCCCTAGCCTGTATTGAAAGTTTATTGTGAAGAGAAGTTGAGGAAAAATGTAGTTAATATTAATTGCATACCTTTATTCGGTCTGTGTGTTGTAAGGACTTTTGTATATGTTGATCTTGTTTCTTTTTTGTGTGTAGTTGTCCCATTTGTTCAATCTTGCTCATAACCTGCGTTTAACGGTGCAGAAAGATCGTAGTTTGGACCTTCTAAAGGTTTGTTTTTAAACAATTTTAATTAATTTATGACATTGATCCCAGAGGCTGGGTGTCTTCACATTATGTTGCAGATGTTCTAGTACTTTTATTTACATTCGTCATTTTGTTCAGCAATTCTTCTTAGTGTCTGTATTTATTCAAGATCCACCAATCCAAGACTCATTCACTTCACCATTTGCATGCTATTCTTTAGTGATATTATTCAGAAGAATGGGTTCAGTTTCCACACCCATGCTGACAATATGCAACTCTATCTGTCTGTCTCTGTATTTTGTGCAATTTGCCATACTGCTGAACCACCTCATGTTAAAAAGACAATTTTTTTTTTAATACCATGCAATGCTGTCCTCCATTGCTATTGAACTCTTTTGCCTCGAAGATTGAACTTAATAATATTTCTGAGCCAAAGTCCTTGGGTCAGCCATCAACAAATTGCAGTTCTTTCTAATAATAAAACTTGCCTCCACAAACACCTAGTTTTTAGTCCCATCATCTCCCAGCTTCTCTGGCTCCCAGTATTCCCATGTTCGTCCTTCACTTTGCTCACTCCTTGTCCTCCATTATTGGCCATGCGATCAGCCACTTGTCCATGTCTATTCCCACGCCCATTCCCTCTGTCTTGTCAGATCCTGCTTTCAAAACTCCATTGCTTCCTGCCAAAAAACCTTTATTTATTTTTTGATTATTGCTTTTACCACACCATCTACCTCAAACAGAAATGTACCAGGAATAGTTATACATGCACATTCAACCCGTGCTGCCACAGTGTCACAATTGCAAATAGGTTGGAAAGGCTTTGTGCAGAGTATTCTGAGACTATCTGGCTAGCACCATTAGATGATGGGATTGTTATCCCAGGGCCGCGATTACAAGACCATCATTAGGTGATTTTTGAATATGTTTTTCTAACTTTTTTTTAAATTTATTTTACCACTTGTCAAAGGCCACTCTACGTACTACTTGAATAACTATTTGGAAAACTTCCTACCTCTATTTCCTACAGACTAAGGGGGTGGCTGTGGGAACCCGCATGGGCCCAAGCTATGCCTGCCTCTTCGTAGGATATATGGAACAGTCCCTCTTCTGCAGCTGCATTGGCACTATTCCCCACCTGTTCCTCTGCTACATCAATGACTGAATTGGCTCTGCCTCGTGCTCCCACGAGGAGCTTGAACAGCTTTACTAACACCTTTCACCCCAAACTCAAGTTCACCTGGACCATCTCTGATACCTCTCTCTCCTTCCTGGACCTTTTTTTTTTTTTTTGTTTCCATCTCTGATGACTGCCTTGAAACCGACATCTATTTCAAGCCCACCGACTCCCACAGTTACCTAGACTACACCTTGTCTGACTCACCTTCCTGCAAGAATGTGATCCCCTACTCCCAATTTCTGCCCCTAAGATGGGGCGTTCCACTCCCGAACATCCCAGATATCCTCTTATTTCAAGGACCACAACTTCCCTCACCTTTTGGTGGTCAAAAATACTCTTGACTGCATCTGTTGCATTTCCCGCGCCTCTGTCCTCCACGTTCTCTCCCCGCAACACAAAACAAAGACAGAATCCCCCTTGCCCTCATGTATCACCCCAATTGCCTCTGTATTCAACGTATCATTTTCTGCCCCATCCGCTACCTGCAATCCGCCCCCACCACCAAAGATGTATTTCCCTCCACACTTCCTACTAGCCCCACCATCCCCAGCACCTTTCCCTGCAACCAGAAGAAGTGCTACACCTAACAACACACCTCCCCCCTCACCTCCACCCAAGACACCAAACAAACCTTTCATATCAGACAGAGGTTTACTGGCACATCCATCAATATGGTCTATTGCATCCACTGCTCCTAGCGTGGCCTCCCCTACATTGGTGAGACCAAGTGGAGGCTCGGAGACCACTTTGTAGAGCACCTGCGCTCTGTTCATGATAAATGACAACATCCACCAGTCGTGAACCATTTCAGCTCTTTCTCCCCCCCCCACCCCCACAACTCCACTCCCTGCGCAACGTGTCCATCCTGGGCCGCCTCCAGTGTTACAATGACGCCATCCGGAACCTGGAGGAGCAGCACCTCATATTCCGCCTTGGGATCCTAAAACCCAATGGTCTCTATGGACTTGACCAGTTTCAAAATCTTCCCGCCTCCTTGACCTGACGCAGTCTGTCCATCTTCTCTCCCTCCTATCTGCTACTCCCACTTCACTGACCAATCCCCACCACTGCCTACCTGCACTCGCCTATCTCAATCCCACCTACCTTTCCCAGCCCCACCCCTCCTTTCTGTTTATTTCGGAGTTCCCTTCCCCCTCCCCCACTTCTGAAGAAGAGCCCCGACCCAAAACGTCAACTTTACTGCTCCTCTGATGTTGCCTGGCCTGCTGTGCTCTTCCCGCTCCACACTGTTTTATTTGGAAAAACTGTATTGCTTTAAGTGGTCATTTGCAAGCATTTCCATCTCCATCATAACCAAATTCAGAGCAATGAAGTAGTATATTGGAAGCAAGGCATTTTAAGAGTTAGAAACCGAAACGTTTGCTGTTGTAAAAACGTTTCTATTAGTGGTTTCTTGTCACTGACACTGCATATGTGCATGGTCTGTTGGTGCTACAAACAAACGTTGCCATCTATTTTCTCAATATCCGTACTTCTTCATTCTGAAATGCCCTGGGATGTCTTCCATTTCATGACAAATGCTTGTGGGAATCATGACTTATGAGAATCATGACTTATGAGAATCCTGGTTTGTTGAGAATGAATACAAGATGCAAAGTTGAGACTGGTAACCTCAATTCTGCTATTCATCCATCTTGTCCAAACTTTCAAATTCTATTTCATGCTAGGCTGCTGATGACACTGAAGTAATAAGTAAATACTGGTTTGCCTTCTATATAGGCAGCAGTTGAGTGATGAAAATATCCAATAAAAGAGAGTCTAACCATACTCCTTGACATTTAATGGCATTACCATTACTGAATCCCTCACGATCAATATTTCGGGGGTTACCATTGACCAGAAATGGAACTGGACTCCCCACATAAATACTGCAACTAAAGGCGCGAGTCAAATGCTAGGAATCCTACAGTAAGTAAGCTCTCCAAAGTTTGTCCACCATTTACAAGGCACAAGTCACCAGTATGATGCATCTCCAACAACAGTCAAGAAGCGTAACCCCACAATGCAGCTCACTTGATTAGTACTGCATCCACAAACAGCCAGTCGTTCCACAGCGGACGATCAGTTGCAACAGCATATTCCATTGACAGATGCTCTGCAGAAATTCATCAAGGCTCCTCAGACAGCACCGCCAAAACCTACAACCATCTAGGAAGATGAGGGTAGTAAGCATATAGGACTAGCACCACCTGCAAGTTCCAATCCAAGCCACTCACCATCAGATTTGGAAATAAATTGCAGTTCCTTCAGTGTTGTTGAGTCAAAAATCATGGACTGCCCTCCCTAACAGCATTGTGGGTCTATCTACACCAAATGGATTTCAAGAAGGTCACTCATTATCACCTTCTTGGGTAATTAGGGATGGGAAGTAAATGCTGGTCCAGCCAGCAATGTTAACATCCAATTAATGAATTTTTAAGTTAGTCATCACTGTACTACATAATACAAGTCATTAAAACCATATTCAACTATAATGTCCTAACATTTTAATGATTTTGAAGCATTGGAATAAGTTTTGAAAAGCAGAGATTCTAATTCTAACATTTTTTATTTTCTTATTAAAGGGAAAAGTTATGGCTTCCATGTTTTATGAGGTCAGCACAAGAACTAGTAGTTCATTTGCTGCTGCCATGCAACGCCTTGGCGGTTCTGTGATTCATTTTTCAGAAGCTACTTCATCTGTACAAAAGGGAGAGTCTCTCTTAGATTCTGTACAGACAATGAGCTGCTATGTGGATGTCTTGGTTCTGCGCCATCCTCAGCCAGATGCAGTTGAGGTATGTCTTTGAATCTCCTGGGTGCAAGATATTATTTGATAATAGCTTAATTTTCTGGGATTCTTCACCTAGAGAAAATTGGTATAAACCTACTTTTCCATACATTTGTAAAAATGAACATAAAACCTTGTGTCAGAGATAGTAGGAACTGCAGATGCTGGAGAATCTGAGATAACAAGGTGTAGAGCTGGAGGAACACAGCAGGCCAAGCAGCATCAGAGGAGC
>JAHRHZ010000073.1:26606710-26624344 GCA_024137785.1 Ginglymostoma cirratum
TTTTCTGACGAAGGGTCTAGGCCCGAAACGTCAGCCTTCCTGCTCCTCGGATGCTGCTTGGCCTGCTGTGTTCATCCAGCTCTACACTTTGTTATCTCCTAAAACCTTGTGTGTTGTTTTACATACACAGTATATTAAAAAGATTTTCTTTCTAAAAGCTTTCTAAGAGCTTATAACTGCTTTCAGAAAGAAAGATAAAGCTCTTACTTGTTGGATTTGATATCAATTTAATTGTGTAATAATTTAAATAGAGAGCTTGATTGCTTTGCTTTGCACTGGAGGTGTGAAATAAGAATATGATTGTTCTTACGCTCGTTGTAAATGAGGTTGGTGTATTCTGAGGTTTATGCAGTAGATTGTTGCATAAGTGGTTTAATTAGTGAAGATTATTTCTGAGGTACTGAGGAACTAGTTCCAAGTTTAATGTTTGGGTTGTTTTACGTAAACGTAATTTCAGCTAAATTTTCCTTTTGTTTTGGCTGCCAATGGTATTCTTTCACATTGAGAAATTTTAGCTTTAACTTTATTAGGTCTTTTGTAAGATACTGCTTCCAGCTGGCCCTACTGTTCTACCATGGGCTAATTTTCTACAGCGTCTCACGGATCCGAGAGAAACGTAGAAAGTAGAAAATTCTGCAGGGTTAAAAATGACATTGAACTGCAGTTCAATCTGTAGGACAAAATTAAATGGTCGTATGATTTGTTCTGAGGTCTGCCTAATGACAAGTGTAGATCACATGGCTGTTAATGATTACTGAGAAGTCGGGTTGCTTTGCTGGAAAGAAGCTGGAAAGTGTTCACACTTAGAGACAATACTAACATTGTTTTTTTACGATGATTAAACTGCTAGCTCCCCAGGACCCAGGAAGGTATTGAGGATGTTGGGTTGTAAGTAATTGCGCTTTAAACTGTCCATTTACTTCTAAGATAGAGTTGGTGGTCTCGAGGATAGCTAATCCACATTTTGACTTGAATACAATAGCTATGTGATTCATGTTTCCTCAGAGCTGAGATTAAAAGGAAAAGTTTTTTCTGGGATATTCCTGAAACACTCAGGCACAGTCTGACAAGATCTGCAAGAAAAGGCAAGAGGAAAGGAATGCAGATGCTGGAAGTTAGAGTCAAAAAATATGGAGCTGGAAAAGCACAGCAGATCAGACAGCATCAGAGTGTCAGGGAAATCAACATATCGGGTCGGAACCCTTCTTCAGGACTATAAATCTTTCTGGTTCATCATGCAGAAATGTGGTCAGGGCATTTGCTCATGTTGAAACAATCAAGTTTGTGAAGATTAGATTAAAATGGAAAAATTCCCTTAGCTTGCACTAATGGAACAATTGCTAGGAAAAAATCTCACTGTAACGGCAATCCAAGGTTAGAATGTAACCAGGCTAAGAAAGGAAAAGAATGGAAGTGAACTGCTGGGAACTATAACAGTGTTTTGAACTGGATTTAGGAAAATTGAATGGCTGCTAAAGGCTCAGCATAAATACACCTGAGAAGTAGATTTTTGTTTGCATTAAGAATAGCAATGTTCTATTATTTAAAGTATCAGTTGCTTATAAAAATAATGTTTAGCAAACAAACTAATAGCACTAAATAAAAACTGAAAGAACTGCGGATGCTGTGAATTAGGAACAAAAACAAAGTTGCTGGAAATGCTCAGCAGGTCTGGCAGCATCTGTGAAGGAGAAAACAGAGTTAACGTTTTGGGTCCGGTGATCCTTCCTCTGAGGAAGGGTCCGAAACATTAACTATGTTTTCTCCTTCACAGATTCTGCCAGACCTGCTGAGCTTTTCCAGCAACTTTGTTTTTGAAACTAACAGCACTGATTATAATAAAAGTATATTAATGTGAATTCTTGCCATCCTTTCAGCTATCGACTGGAAGTTCGAATTTCTTTTTACAAGTTTATGGAAATAATTTCTATGCAGGTCATATAACAGGATAGACAAGATTAATGGAATGAATTAAGCGCTGTTTCTATTGTGTAAATATACTGATCTAGAACTAGTGAAGACAAAAGTCTAATTGAACAGTTGCTAAGAATTTAAGTGAAAAGGTTTGGCAGTTAAGAGTGGCTGAGAGAGATTTAAGGTGAAAGAGAAGTGATCACACATTTAAGAAAGAATGCTCAAGTTCTGTGTTGAATTTTTGTAAATTTCTAAGTTTATTTAAACATCATTTATACATAGTCAGAAATCGCACAGCACCAGGTTATAGTCCAGATGAATTGATGGAGGAGCAGCACACCGATAGCTTGTGATTTCAAATAAACGTGTTTGGACTATAACCTAGTGTCGTGCAACTTCTGACTTTGTGCACCCCAGTTCAACACTGGCACCTTCACATCATCATTATAAATAACTAGCTTAATTTTTTTGTGTGACATCCGATTGGGCTGGCTTGGATCCTGAATGTGTTGCTGAGTGTAATTTCCACTCCATGTGCTGAAGTGTATCTTTGACGACACATAAATAGCAATTATGAAACATAAGGATTTCCGCACATCTTTTTCTTTCAGCTTGCTGCTAAACATTGCCGAAAGCCTATTATTAATGCAGGAGATGGTGTTGGTGAGCACCCAACTCAGGCATTGCTTGACATTTTTACTATTCGTGAGGAGCTGGGGACAGTGAATGGAATGACGGTAAGATATATTTTTCACACGAATAATTTCGCAGCAAGTAACTTCCATGTTAATTTACCAAATCCACAAGGCATTCCCTCATTGCCAACACACAGCAGCAGCATTGCATGCCATTTACAAGATGCACCACACAACTCAACAAGGCTCTTTTGATGGTACCTTTTAAGCCCATGATTCTTGTGGCCTAGATGGACAAGGGCATCAGATGTATGGGATCACCGTTGTCTACAAATTGCTCTCCCAAGGCCCACACCACTCTGATCTGGAAATATATCACTGTTCTTTTACTGTAATTAGGTCAAAATACTGGGACTCCGTCCCTAACAGTATTATTGATTTATGTAGTCCACTGGACTGTAGCATTTCAAGAAGGCAGCTCACCACCACCTTTTAGAAGATAATTGATAATGGACAATAAAGGCTGACATAGCCAGAGACATCCACAGCCTTTGAATGAATAAAAATATCAGAATCTTGTGCCTAAGCCTGAGTAAGAAAATGATTTATTTAAACCTCTTGTAATCCAGTTAGAGTAGTTTAACTGTGGGTAGCACTGGGTTTGTTTTGTACCAGAAACAAGGGCAGCAGATACGTGAGAACACGCCACCTGCAAGTTCCACTTAAAGCCACTCATCATCCTTACTTGGAAGTATCTCGCTGTTCCTTCATACTCACTGGGTCAAAGTCCTGGAGGTCCCACCAAATGAACTGCAGTCATTCAACAAAGCAGCTCACCAACATACTGAACCCTGACTGAAATTTTCAGTTGCAGCCAAGACTTTTTTACTGCTATAGCTGGATTGTTTTGTGGATGAACTTGGTTATTCCAGGTGATCAAACTACTGGAATGTTAGCTTGCAAGTAGCATGCAGTTTGTAATCCCTTTTTTTAAATTTGATTTTGATGCAGGAAGTTCTGAATGTAATGCATGCTAAACTGCAATAACGTGAAAATACTAAATGAAACTGCACTTAACTGACATTTTTCTACCTACCATCAGTCCTGAGGAAGGGTCACCAAACCCGAAACATTATCTTTGATTTCTCTTCACAGATCCTACCAGACCTGAGCTTTTCCAGCAGCTTCTGTTTTTGTTTCTAATTTACAGCATCCACAAGTATTTCTGTGTTTATGAAAATGTAAAGTTATAGTTTGATGAATCCTTAAATAAACATGCTGGAAAGCTTTGAAGTGTTTCCATAATTTCTAGCATCTAAACAGTTCTTGTTAGCTGATTTTTAGCATAGTGTGTACATACTGCCTTGAGAATCTCCAGCTGCTACCACATCTTGCAGACATTTTTATTAATAATCTATTACTAAAATGTTTTACAGTTATTAAATGTCGACTGCATGTATTGTCACTGGATCTTGCCAGATGTCACATTTAATAAGGAATAGTCCAACTTAGCATATGCATGAATGTTAGCAGTCTGGGGCCAAACGTATTAAAATAATAATTATTTTTACCACTTAAATTTACTTGATTGATAGATTACGATGGTTGGAGACCTGAAACATGGGAGAACAGTACATTCGCTGGCTTACCTTCTTACCTTATACCGTGTTAATCTCCGATATGTTACTCCCAAAAACCTTCGGATGCCACAAAATATTGTACATTTTCTGGCGTCTAGAGGAATCAAGCAGGTGAGCAAAACTGCTGACATATAGACTAACTGCAATTTAATTTGAAGTGCTCACTTTCAAAAGTGGTAGTGTTGAATGTTAAACTTCTGTTATGTGCCCAGTAAGCATGTTCTGAGAAGTGGACTGTTACTCTTTGAGTCTAAGGAAACTCAATACGTGAACTGTGCATTTTAAAGAAATTTTAAATCCGTTTTGCTGTTTACTTTCAAGCCTGCATATTAACACACATTTGCATACACAGGAGGAATTTGGCAGTTTGGAAGAGGCTTTGCCAGATACTGATGTGTTATACATGACTAGGATTCAAAAAGAAAGATTTGCCTCGGAGGAAGAGTACAAAGCGGTAATAATTTAAGATATGTTAAAGAGAATCTTAGAACTTTCCCCCCACCAATTTTGAAATTCACATGTCGAATTGTAGAACAGCATTTAAAATTTCAGTTTCTTCAACCAATTTATCTAACAAAACCAAAAATGATTGCAAAGATAGCTTGAAGATGAATGTTTGTAGAGTGTATTAGGGACACATTCTTAGCCTGATTCCAGAACAAAGAATAATATGTTAGACTTGATGATGTGTAATGGAAAGTGGCTTAATTAATGAGCTTGCAGTGAAGGATCTTCCATGCAACAGTGACCACATTGTAGAGTCTGCGTTCAGTTTGAAGGTAGGAAACTTGGTCTAAAAATACTGTCTTAAATAAAGGCAATTGTGAGCATCTGAAGGCACTGTTGGCTGCAGTGTACTGGGAAAATTGATTAAAATATAAGACCATAAATAAGCAGTGGCAGAATTTTAAGCATATTCTGAAACACTCAATGAAGATGAATTCTATCAAAAGCCTATATAAGAAGGATGCTGTATCTATAGCTAACAAGGAAGCTAACAATCATTGAATTGGAAGAAACTGCCTGAAATGCTGTAAAGAATATTGATGTACAGGAGGTTGAGAGAACTTTAGAAATGAGCAAAGGGTGACAAAAAGACACTAAAGGGGAGGAATTAAACTAGCGATGTTCCTCCCTTGGTGAATGAGACGAGGAAGTTAATAATGGGAAACAAGGACGTGGCAGAGGTTTTAAACAGTTATTTTGTGTCTATCTTTACAGTGTACGACCCGAAAATGGAGTGCCCACTCCCCATCCCCCTTTCCCGTTCGCGTGCCACCCCCCCCCCCCCTTGCGCATGTTCTTTTGCATGCTGGCTTGTCTCTCATGTGCGCGGTCTCTCTCCGACCCCCTTTTGCTCGCTTTTTGTCTGTCACTCTCAATCTCACACTGTCAAGAGCTTTCCTGCATTTTTGATGGAAATCAACAACATTTTGCTCCATAATTTACTCTCCTTGACCCTTGTGTACCAGTGTAGAAACAGTGCATTTTGTGATCCTCCTCTTTGTTCTTATTTCAGCAATTCCTCAATTAATTGTAATTTTTTTTCTGCCCACCTGACCCTACATTACCCACCCAAGTGTTTTGGACAGTTTATTCTCACACCTCACATCATGACAAAAGGCAAGAAGAAAATGGTGGTTATGCATCCGTTGCCACGAGTTAATGAAGTTAGGTAAGATCTATGTACATATGTTCGCACTGAAACTTTTTATGTGCCCACTGGTAGTCAGAAATATATTGTATACTTCGTTGTTTGAATGTTGAATTTACTTGTGTGGATATGCATAAGATAATGTAAAGTCAGAGATGGTAAAACTTATTGTTTCAGTTCCACAATGTAATTACAACACTAGATAGAACATGAGATTGGTGAGCACAGAGACAAGGTGCTTCACAGTGGAAGAAATAGGAAACCTGACAGTCAGATCACTTCAGACTGCTCTTGACCACGTGTTGATCTGCTTTATTTGAGGACATTAGAGCTAGTAGTTTAGTTTAAATTGTGGCATTCATTACTATGTTGCATTAATCTGTACAGAGCTTTGTCTTGAGCTGGATGTAAAGCATTACCACTTAAATTGACTTTTTTTATAAGACCATAAGAAATAGAAACAGTGTGACTTTTTAGATTCCATATGTACTTCAGAATCATATCTACCTCACCTTCCACTGTTCTTGACCACCTGCCTGCCTGTCTGCCATCCAGTCCCTGCTATCAGTTGAGCATTTGACAACTGGTGATATTCAGGCCTGGAGAGAAAGAATGGAGGAGTAAATGTGGGTGTTACTAGTATACCTATGGCAGCTGACCTCGTGAACGATAGGGCCTGAAGCAACGTTTCGATGAACAAAGGCAAGTTGGTGAATGATATGTCCTGGTTGGCTGCAAAGATAATTGTACTGTGGATAAGAAGAAAAGCCATTGTTCCGTTTGCTGTGGCTTCAATTTCATAAGGGTAGAACCAAGCAAAGGCAGTCTTCTGGGCTGAATAATGGAGCAACGGCAGTGGACGATGATAGTTTAGTAATGAACAATTAGAGGGGAGTACGAGGAAGATTATGCACCACAGTTAGTAGGGATGATACTTGTAAATCTGTTGCAGGGAGGGAAATGTTGAGTGAATTACAAAAACATGGGCAAGCCAACAAAAGTGAGGATATGGTGAGAAGCACAAGATTAAAAATGAAGGTAGGACAAGTGTTGAAGGTGGTCACTTTAACAATGCAAATGATGGCAGGTTTGAAAAGTAGAGATGTATTTATAGATCATCATAGAATCCCTACAGTGTGGAAACAGGCCATTCAGCCCGGCAGGTCCACGAAGAGCATCCCCCTACACTGTTTCCCATGGTCAACACACCTAACCTACATATTCCTGCACTCTACAGGGCAATTTATAATAGCAACCCACCTAACCCGCACATCTTTGTGACTGTAGGAGGAAACCGGAGCACCCGGCAGACACCCATGCAGACACGGGGAGAATGTGCAAACTCCACACAGACAGTCATGCGAGGGTGGAATCAAACCCAGGTCCCTGCTGCTGTGAGGCAACAGTGTTAACCAATGAGCTACTGTGCCACCCCTTACTGATAAAATCCTGCATTTCTGAAATTGTTGGCATCTGATTAACAGTTGTTTGATAAAATTAAAATGCTGTCCAAAATCTAGACAAGGTAGAGAAATGCAGTAACTACATTCATCTTCAGGGCTGCTTGAGCTGGGCAAAGACTTTACACACTCCTTTCCTGAATCATCCATCACTTCATGCAACAGAAATGTTGTTTTTGCTTGATGACTGAAAATGTTCATTATATACAACTGTCACAAGAATTAAAATAATTATAAATTTGACGATGTTGTATATTGACCATTTTAACTGTTCAGTTTCTAATCATTCTCCTCTTACCTCACTTGCCACAAAGCTATTATTTTGACAGAACTAGTGATCCACTTTACTGTTGATGACAGTTGACTGGAAACAGATATATTTGGCCAATTAGGGAACAAACCTTTCACTAATCTCTCTCCTCCTTTGGTGAGATTTAACATGGGATTGAAACTATAGTCAAATTTTCCACTTAAGAAAAAAAAACAATGTAGTTTTGAAGATTGGGGGAGTAGCAGAAAGCATAGGGGATTGTCAAAGAATACAGGAGAATATAGATAGACTGGAGAGTTGGGCGGAGAAGTGGCAGATGGAGTTCAATCCGGGCAAGTGTGAGGTGATGCATTTTGGGAGGTCTAATTCTAGAGCGAACTATACTGTAAACGGAAGAGCCTTGGGAAAAGTTGATGAGCAGAGAGATCTGGGAGTTCAGGTCCATTGTACCCTGAAGGTGGCTGCACAGGTGGATAGAGTGGCCAAGAAGGCATATGGTATGCTTGCCTTCATCGGACGGGGTATTGAGTATAAGAGCTGGCAGGTCATGTTAAAATTGTACAAGACTTTGGTTCGGCCGCAGTTAGAATACTGTGTACAGTTCTGGTCGCCACATTACCAAAAGGATGTGGAAGCTTTGGAGAGGGTACAGAGAAGGTTTACGAGGATGTTGCCTGGTATGGAAGGTGCTAGCTATGAAGAGAGGTTGAGTAGGTTAGGATTGTTTTCATTAGAAAAAAGGAGATTGAGAGGGGACCTGATTGAGGTCTTCAAAATCATGAAGGGTATAGACAGGGTTGATAGAGATAAGCTTTTTCCCAGGGTGAGGGATTCAATAACGAGGGGTCACGCGTTCAAGGTGAGAGGAGAAAAATTTAAGGGGGATACACGGGGAAAGTACTTTCCTCAGAGGGTGGTAGGTGCCTGGAACGCGTTGCCAGCAGAGGTAGTAGAGGCAGGCACGGTAGATTCATTTAAGGTGCGTCTGGACAGATGCATGAGTCGGTGGGGAGCAGAGGGATACAAATCCTTAGGAATTGGGCGATAGGTTTAGACAGTGGATTTGGATCGGCACAGGCTTGGAGGGCCGAAGGGCCTGTTCCTGGGCTGTAAGTGTTCTTTGTTCTTTGTTAATCCTTGGTATACATCTTAATTTTGGATTTTAACTGAATTGAATCCTATACTTATCGAGTTTACATTTACAATACTAATACCTTTGTTTCCCTTCAGTGTGGAGGTGGATTCTGATCCACGGGCAGCTTACTTCCGCCAAGCTGAAAATGGCATGTACGTGAGAATGGCTCTTCTCGCAACAGTTTTGGGCAAGTTTTAAAACCACAGAAGACCCAATATAAAAGCAAGAAAATTAATGGCATTTAATAAATTTTAAAATACTTCATAAAATTTGTGAAAGCTTTTTATGACCATGATGGAAATATATGGGCTACTTTGGTTATCACTGTAAAATTTCAAAGTTTACAGGACTAATTTAATTCCATTATTTGATGTCTTGTATTGGATCAGGAGTCATTTTTTTAGCTTTGTTTCTGACTTCGAAAAACACTCCCTATTCATCATCAGCCTACATGTAATAGGTGGTTTATTGTGTGGATATAAGCTGGTCGCCACTTTTCCAAAAATACCCAGGTTTGTGACATAGAGATACAAGTGCCTTAGTCTTTAAAACAATGGATTACTCAGGTCTCTGCGATTTGCTTTAATCCAGCCGTTCAGCAAATATTTTTCATGTGTCTGTGATGATTTATTATTTTTGTTATTTTATAAATCTAATCTTTAAAACTGGTCACAATTTACTGCTACACAAAATTCTTCAGTAGTAAAGATTTAAAAAGTTCTGTTTGTGATTGCAAGTAACACAAAACTGGAAATTTTTGTTATCAATTTTTTGTTACTTGAGTTGAGACATGTATTAGGTTCCTGTATTCAATGTATTTCAAAATATAAAGAATTTCTACAGGATATTCCATGTTGTACATTCCAGTTTTAGCAAATACATATAACAGCATATTAAAGATGCTTGTGTTTGCAGAATAGTTTCAGAAATTGGTCCTCAATCTTGAAACTGTTTGAGTTTAGCTTCAGGCTGCAGACTTTGTTTTGACCACATTAAACTGTAGATGAGGTTAGCATCTTTGGTGAATTAATGTGTCAGAAAAGTTATAATCTTCTCCAGTATGTTCACTACTTGGGGAATCTTTTGATCTGATCCATTCAGGCGTATAAAATTGTTTAACTGTTGAAATGAAAATGAAGTTATTGACTGTGCTCTGAGACACCCTTTAGGAACTAAAACCCATTGCTGCTTTGGACCAAAAATAAAATTTGTCAAAACTGGGCGAATCAAATTGCTGTGGAGTTGTAGATGTACCGCTTCTGCAAGATTGCTGCGAAAAAAAAAACCAGTGCATTTGAAGCTATTCCATCTGAATGAGACTGCTGTGCTATAGTCAGCCTTGTAAAATGTGAGACCACTGAAACATTTGTATATCGAAGTATTATGGATTGCTGGACTTAGTTGACTAAGTTTCTGTTCGTATTCCTACCCATGTTAGCTTGGTTCTGATCTCACAAAACTACCACATTTATTATGTTATGATTGATCGTCTAGAACTCGGGCAACTTTTTTTGTCGTCAATGTGAACATTATGGTTTTTCTTGAAAGCATTTTGCATTTTTCTGCACATTCACAGCTTGTTCACTTTTTAAAAACTGAACAGTTCTTTTTAATAAAAAAAAATTAACATGCTGAACTTTAGCCATTATTAAGCCTGATCTCTCTTGATTTCTAAAACCTCTGCACCAGCTGAAGCATACAAAGAGATTAGCACTCCAAACCTTCAGAAAGCTAAGACACTTGCCTCTGGAGAAGAAAAATGTTGATGGAGGAGGAGAGAGTAATCATTGTCATTGCTGAAAGGCAGATATTCTTACAAAACCTTTTATACGGAGTAACTTGGTCAAATCAAATGGTTTGTTCACTTGCATCATAAATTGGTTTTACTCTGTAACCCACTGTAAAATAAAATTTGATTAATCTTAAGAGTAGTGCATTACTCAAACCAGATAGAATTTCCTTCTTAATTTATCCCCTACAGGTGAGATGAACTGCTTCAATTTGTGATGTTGAAAATCTGAAAGCCTCTTCCTTGAGTCTTCATATAGCTGAGCTTAGATTTTTTCAGCTTCAGATACTCCAGGGTTTTAACCAAATGCCTCTTGTCTGTAACTTCTGAAATTTAATCCCTTACACTGAGATCATTATTTCTTAACAGTTCTACCTTTCTTCTAGCTATGGATGTTTTCGTCAGCCAAACACACAAATCCACAGTCTTCCAATTGTAACCTACAGGATGTTAGGGTGCTTGGAATGTGCTGCAAGGGGAGGTGGTAAAAGCAGATATGACAGCAAATATTAAGAGGCATTTGGACACATATATAAACAGGCAGGAAATAGAGCAATAATGGGCCATGTGCTGACAGACGGGACTAGTTTAGAACGGCACCATGGTTGCTGCTGACCTAGTGAATCACAGGGCTTTTTTCTGTGCTGTCCTGTTCAATGTTCTGTTTTGTATCAGAGCTCTTTGAGGAAGTCACATATGCTATGGTTAAATGGGTGCATGTAATGTCTTTAGATTTCTAGAAGATATTTGATAAGGTGCCACAACAACATAATTACAGAAAATAGAAACTTATGTTGGAGGGGGAAACATCTTAGGACTGGAAAAAGATTGACTAGCTAACGAGGAACAGAATGCATAGATGTCTATTTTTCTGGCTGGCGAGATTTAACAAGTGACCAGGGACCAGTGTTGTGGCCTCAACTTTTTCACAATTTATTTAAGTGACTTGGACGAAGGACTAAAGCAATAGTTGCTAAACTTGTTGATGACTGAAAGACATGTATGAAAGTAAGTTGTGAAGAAGAACGTAAGGATGGTACAAAGGGGTATAGATAGGCTAAGTGAATTGGCAATTTAAATTTGCTAATCTGAGTGTAACATGGGAAAATGTGAAATTGTCCATTTTGGCCAGAGGAATAAAAGGTAAGCAATTGCCCATTTAAGACAGAGGTGAGTTTAAATTATTTCTGACAGAAGGTCATGAGTTTTTGAAGCTGTCTTCCTCAAAAAGGGTGGAAGCTGGACATTCTCCCTGTGTCTATGTGGGTTTCCTGCGAGATCTGATATCCCACCACTTCCAGATTTGAAAGTTAGCAGACAATTAAACCACTCACAGAAGGAGGCGACTCCACAAATATCCTCATCCTCAATTAAAGCAAAGATAAGGCTGAAGCACTTACAACAATCTTCAGCCAGAATTGCCAAATGGATGACCCATCTTGGCCTCCACCTGAGGTCCCCAGTATCATAGATGTCAGTCATCAGCTAATTCTGTTCACTTTAGGTAATATCAAGAATGGCTGAAATCACAGGATACTGCAAAGGCTCAAGGCCATGAAAACATTCTGGCAATCACACTGAAGATTTATGCTCCAGAACATGCTGTGCCCCTAGCAAAGCAGTTCGTGCAAGTATAGTACCTTACAATGTGACAAATTGCCCAGGTGTGAACTCTACACGAAGCGTAGGACAAATCCAACCTTGGTCAATTACCGCTCCATTAGTTTACTCTTGATTATCTTGATCATCAGTAAAGTGATGGAAAGAAATATCATCTAGCAGTATCTACTCAGCAATAATTTGCTGTCTGGGTTTTGCCAGAGCCACTCAATTCCTGACCTTATTACAGCCTTCATTCAAACGTGGAAAAAAGATGAGAAGGATTGCTCTTGTCATCAGTGGCTGGGTTGACTTAAGTGTGGCACTGAAGAGCCCTAGAGAAACTAGAATCAATGAAATTTTGTTCGGAGTCCTAACTGGCTGAAGGAAGATGGTGGTGGTTCTTGAAAGTGTTGCAGCTCCAGGATATCTTCACAGAAATTTCAAAGAGTTGTGACTTAGGCCCAACAGTCTTCAGCTGCTTCATAAATAGCCTCCACATAGATATGTTCACTGATGTCTACACAACGTTCAGCATCATTTGCTGCTCCTCAGATACTTAAGCAATCCGTGTTAAAACTCACCAATGGTGCAGATTTGGACTGACAAGTGGCAAGTAACTTTCCTGCCACCGTATGCCAGATAATGACCATCTCCAGGAAAGAACTTAAACAAGAAATTAGGAAGGCGAGAAAGGGCCATGAAATGTCCTTGACATGTAGGATTAAGGACAATCCTAAGACATTTTCTATGTATATTAGGAGTAAGAGGATAACGAGGGAAAGGATAGGTCAACTCAGGGTCAGAGGAGGGAACTTCTACTTGGAACCACAGAAAGTGGATGAGGTCCTTAGTGAATACTTTGCATTGGTATTCACTAATGAGAGGTACATGGATGATGGTACGATTTGGAAGGGGTATATTGGTATTCTAGGGCATGTCAGGGGGCAATCTTGAGTGTCTTAAAAACATTAAGGTAGATAAATCTCCAAGGCCTGATTGAATCCATCCATGGATACTGAAGGAGTCAAGGGAGATTGTGGGAGTCTTGACATAGGTCTCTGTATGTTCTTCAGCGTTAGGCGAGGTCCCAGAAGACTAAAGAATAGTAAATGTTGTTCCTTTGTTAAATAGAGCAACAGAGGTAATCCACAAAACTATAGGCCAGTGAGCCTTACGTCTGTGGTAAGGAAATTATTGGACAAATACTTAGAGACAAGATTTACTCTAATTCGGAAAAGATTGGCCTTATTAGGAATAGTTTGCATTTCTTTATGGGTGTCTTGTATCACCAACTTAATTGAATTTGTTGAGGAAGTAACAAGGATGATTGATGAGAATACGGCAGATGTTGTTTACATGTACTTTACTAAAGCTTTTGACAAAGCTACCCCCAGAAAATTAAGTTATATGGGATCCATAGTGAGTTGGTAAGTTGCATACAAAATTGACTTGGTCACAGAAAACAAAGTTAGTTGTGATTGGGTGTTTCTCTGACCATTGGTATTCCACAAGGATCAGTGATGGAACCTCTGTTGTTTGTAATATATATAAATGATTTGTATGAAAATGTAGGTGGTCAGATTAGTAAATTTGCAGATGACATGAAAACTGATGGGAGTTGTGGAAAGTGAAGAGGGTTATCAAAGGATATAGATCAGTTGGAATTTTCAGATTTTCTGATGAAGGGTTTAGGCCCGAAACGTCAAGTTTTCCTGCTCCTATGATGCTGCTTGACCTGCTGTGTTCATCCAGCCCCATGCTTGTTATCTCGGATTCTCCAGCATCTGCAGTACCTTTTATCTCAGATCAGTTGGAATGTTGGGTGGAGAAATAGCAGATGCAATTTAATCTGGACAAGTGTGAGGTGATGTATCTTGAGCAGTCAAACACAAGATGCATGTTTACAGGAAATGGCAAGACCCTTCGGAGCATCAATTTAATACAACAATCTTGGAGTGAAAGTCTATATCCCTAAAAGTGCCAACACAAATGGATATGTTGGTAAAGGCAGAACATAGTATGCTTTCCTTCATCAGTCAGGACATTGAGTAAAGAAGTTGGTAAGTCATGTTCCAGCTGTATAAAATCATAGTTAGGCCATGTTTGGATATTGTGTGCACTTCTGGTCACACTACAGGAAGGATATGGAGGATGTGAAAGATGGTTACTAGGATCCAGATTGGGGTGTGTTCACTATAAGGAGATGTTGGACAAACATGGATTGTTTTTGTTTGAGCATTGAAGGCTGAGGGGTGATGCTGATAGAAGTATATAAAATTATGAAAGCCATGGATAGTAGTCTTTCTTTCTCAAGGTGGAAATGACAAATACTAGGGTGCGTAGATTTACAGTGAAAGGGGGGAAAGTCTAAAGGAGACTAAGACAGAACCTAAACATCACTCTTTGAAATTTAGTGGCTTTAACACCACTGAATCCCCGTCTATGAACATCGTGGGGTTACCATTGACCAGAAATTGACCTGCACTAGCCAGATAAATGCTATGGCTACAAAAGCGAGTTGGAGATGAGGAATCCTGCAGCAAGCAATTCTGCTGATTCACCAAAACCTGTCCTTTTTTTTTTATTCATTGGATTAGGACATTAGATGCCTAGGCCAACATTTATGCCCATCCCTAATTGCCCAAAGGGTGGGTAAGAGTCAGCCACATTGCTGTGGGTCAGGAGTCACATGTAGACCAGACTAGGTAAGGATGGTAGATTTCCTTCCCTGAAGGACATTAGTAACCAGATGGGTTTTTCCAACAATTGACAATAGATTAATGGTCATCATTACCCCCTTAATTCCAGATTTTTTTTTTTATAGAATTCCAATTCCACCCGAATCCCCAGAACATTACCTGGGTCTCTGGATTCATAGTCCAGTAGTAATACCACTAGGCCATCAGCTTCCCCCATCTACAGGGCACAAATCAGGGGTATAAGGGAATACTCTCCACTTGACTGGATGAGTGCCGTTACAACAACATTCAAGGAGCTTTACCACACTCAGACAGTCCACTTCACTAGCACCACATTCGTGAATATTCACTTACTCTACCACTGATGCTCAATAGCAGCAGTGTGTACCATCTGAAAAGTTCACACGGATGATCCCTGGAATGGTTGGCCTAACATACGATGAACAGGTGAGGATCCTGGGATTGTATTCATTAGAGTTTTGAAGGTTGAGGGGCGATCTAATAGAAACTTACAAGATAATGCATGGCTTAGAAAGGGTGGACGCTGGGAAGTTGTTTCCGTTAGATGGGGATACTAGGACCCGTGGGCACAGCCTTAGAATTAGAGGGGGTCAATTTGGAATGGAAATGAGGAGACATTTCTTCAGCCAGAGAGTGGTAGGCCTGTGGAATTCATTGCCACGGAGTGCAGTGGAGGCCGGGACGTTGAATGCCTTCAAGGCAGAGATTGATAAATTCTTGATCTCGCAAGGAATCAAGGGCTACGGGGAGAGTGTGGGTAAGTGGAGTTGAAATGCCCATCAGCCATGATTAAATGGCAGAGTAGACTTGATGGGCTGAATGGCCTTACTTCCACTCCTATGTCTTATGTGCTGCAGAAATTCATCCAGGCTACTTAGCATAAGATCACAAGATGTGGAGCTGGAGGAACACAGCAGGCTAGGCAGCATCAGAGGAGCAGGAAAGCTGACGTTTCAGGTCTGGACCTTTCTTCAGAAAAAAGGAAGGGTCCAGGCCTGAAACATCAACTTTCCTGCTCCTCTGATGCTGCCAGGCCTGCTGTGTTCATCCAGTTCCACATCTCATTATCTCAGACTCCAGTATCAGCAGTTCCTACTATCTACTTAGCATGTTCCAAACGTGACCATGTCAGTCAAGAATGACAAAGTAATATATGGGAACACAATCACTTGCAAGTTCCCCTTAAAATTACTCACCATGCTGACTTCGATATATATTGCTGTTTTTTCATTGTCACTTGGTTGAAATCCTAGAATTCATAGAATTCCTACAATGCAGATAAAGGTCATTCAGCCGATCAAGTCTGCACCTACCCTCTGAAGAGCATCCCACCCAGACTCACACCCCCAACCCTGCATTTACCATGGCTAATCCACCTAGCCAACATATCCTTGGACAGTGTAGGGCAATTTAGCATAGCCAATCCACCCAACCTGCACATCTTTAGACTCTGGAAGGAAACTACAGCATCTGATGGAAACCCACGCAGAGATGGTGAAATGTGCAAACTCCACACAGCCACCAAAGGCTGGAATCAAACCTGGGTCCCTGATGCTGTAAGGTACTAGTGCTAACCACTACCTCACCAAACTGCCCCAATTCCCTCCAATTTTCCCTTTAATCTGTTTCAGCTGTGTGCGTATGCAGCCGCTCCAATGTCCTGCACGTGGCAAATAGCATCAACACACCGATCACGGCATTGACATCCAGTTCTGAAATTAATGGTATTGTGGGTCTACCTATACCAAATGGACTACAGCAGTTTGAGAAAACAGATCATCGCCACATTCTCACAGGCACCCAGGGCTGACCGTACTTGCTAACTTTCATTCAGTAACTCTTCCAAATTCCAACCAGATTTGCTCTGGGTATGGTCTTCAGATGTTCAACTGTTGATAGGCTGAATGGCCCATACGTGCAGAGTTTATCCCACTCCCTTTTTGTGAACATTTCCAATCCTATGGACCTCTGATATCCCTTCCTTTTACAGGGAAGATAACAAGATTATGACCAGAGGATCCAAATTTTATTGCCAACCTTTTAACTACTTTATTTTGTCTAATCCAATATTGGCATTGCCTTTAGTCGAACATGTGTGACTTATTGTAACCAACCCGTTCAGCGATGTTGTCGCCAAAATCTATGAAGCGGTTGGGACTTGAACCGAATCTCCCAGCTCAGAGGTGAGTCACAGGAGTCCTTAAATTCGTATTTCATTTGCTGCTGTGGTGGGATTTGAACACAGGTTCCTGAAGCATTGGCCTTGAAAAGCGCCGCGTGTCGGACGCTTGTTTAATTGTAGTATGCAATCTTACGTTAAGCGTCTCATACCACGTCCCTTCTCCCAAGAAACATTTTTAGTTTCTTATTGTTGCCACCCTGTTATAGATTAACTCCTACATCTCAATGATGAACGCAATTTCTTAGCAAAACTATTAGACCACAATTATTCTGCACCCAGATGTCGGTGACCCTGTTACTAAAAATCCTCATCTATCTGGCAATGCGCACGTTTAAAACTGAAAATGCTGGAGAAACTCGAGTGATCGGGTACCATCTGTGGAATAGCACGGAAGAATTCGATATAACTCTTCTGGAAAAGTCATATCAGACTTGAAATAGTAATAGATAACAAGGTGTAGAGCTGGATGAACATAGCAGGCCAAGCAGCATCAGGGGAGCAGGAAAGCTGACATTTCGGGTCTGGACCCTTCTTCAGAAAGAAGGGTCTGAAGGGTCCAGACCTGAAACGTCAGCTTTCCTGAAAGGGATTCTGATGAAGGGTTTAGGCCCGAAACGTCAAGTTTTCCTGCT
>JAHRHZ010000073.1:26624744-26694703 GCA_024137785.1 Ginglymostoma cirratum
GTCAGCTTTCCTGCTCCCCTGATGCTGCTTGGCCTGCTATGTTCATCCAGCTCTACACCTTGTTATCCCAGATTCTCCAGCATCGGCCGTTCCTACTATCTTTGAAACATTAATATTGTTTTTCTCTCCACAAACGCCCAACTGGTTTCTCTAGCACTCTCCTTTAATATTTCAGATCGTTAGCGTCTGCAGCATGTTATTTTAATTGGGCAATTATCACAATTAGGATTGCAGTCAGACAGAGGGCAAGTCACTAGGGTCCAGCAAGTGTCCGTTCGCTGGGACATACTTGTGCATGAGTTCTAACTCTCAGGACGAATTTCATCCGAGGAGCACGGGTCGCTAGGGTCCCACATGGATCGATCTGACTTTGAATTTATTATGCAACGGGCAAGGTTAGTCAAAGTAACGATGTGGTTAATCAGGAACTATAAAGACTTGCTCTTTCAATGATAGAGGTGACATTGAGAGGTCTTGTGGAGCACCTCATACCTTTACAATAAAACGACACGCCACCTCCCGGAACCGGAACATCATCTGACACTTCCGGCAGTTCAGAGCCTGTTTCCTGGCGTTGAGCACGGTTATCTACTCGGAATATCTCACTCACTGACTGACCGACTGCAATCAGACTGGGGCTTGGGGTAGCTCGGAGTATCTGATAGCCCTCAGACCGGGGCCCGGAGCCGCCGTCTATAGTAGAAGGTAAGAAACCTACTCCTCTTTGCCAGACCTGAGTGGGCAGGGCCCGATCTGGAGTATCGAGTTGAGCTGGGCGCGCTGGCTGGTGTCTTTTGTTTTTGCATCAGTGATTAAGCGAGAGAGAGAGAGAGAGAGAGAGAGAGACGTAGACCTCCTGTTCATCCACGAGGAGATCCTGTTCGGTATGTTGAGGGGTCTTGTGGGGTGGGGGAGATTTGTCCTTGGAGTAGAGGGTACAAAGAGAGGAATTTGAAAAGGCCTGTATACAGTACTTTCCTGCTCCTCTGACGCTCCCTGGCCTGCTGTGCTCTTCCAGCTCCACACTGTGTTATATCTGACTCCAGCACCTGCAGTTCTTATTATCTCCGTATACGGTACCCTCTGTAGTTATCAGAAGCCATTTGAAACCGCTGACGCTCCTTCGGAAAGTGTATAGAGGAAACACGGTAGCCAATTTACACACCAAGATGCCACAGACAATAATGTCAATATTAATACATGACTCTGGTTTTCTTATGATGATTTGAGAGATAAGTATCTGTCAGGATACAGGAAGAACCCCAGTCTTCAAAATAATCTTTTGAAAACAAAATAATACCTAAGGGGTGCTGGACTCTGACCAATGAACACAAACATGCCATATGCCTTCTTTACCTTATCCACTTGTGTTGCCACTTTCAGGGTGCTAGGGACTTGCATCTCAAGATCCCTCTTTATATCAATGCTGATAGGGGTCCTGACATTTTCTTTTTATGTATTTGACTTCCTACTTGTCTGGTTTAAACTCTATCTGCTATTTCTCTCTCAACTTTCCAACTGATAAAAGGGCACAACAAAATATGACAAACTTCCTCACTATCCACAATTCCACCAATTTTTTGCCATCTGCAAATTTGCTAATCTGACCACCTATGTTTTCATCCAAATCTGTTATATATAAACGAGAGGTCCCAGCATTGATCCTTGTGGAACACCACTGTCATCAACTTCCCAATCAGAAAAACACCCCTGCCCAACTACTATCTGTCTATTATGACTATGTCAATTTTGTATGCAACTTGCCAACTCACTGTGGATCCCATATCACTTAATCTTCTGAAATCGCCTATCATTAGCGACCTTATCAAATGCTTTAGTAAGGTCCTTGTAAACAACATCACCTACCCATGTCAGATGTGGGTTTGCTCTCGAATAGCCACTCCCCAATCATCTTTGTCACTTCCTCAAAAAACTCTATCAAGTCTTGTCTCAAACTTACCCCACACAGCCATATTGACTGTCCTTTTAAATCCATTCTTCTCCAAATGTGAGTAAATCTGTCCCTAAGAATCTTCTTCAATAATTTCCCTTTGACTGATGTAAGGTTTACCAGCTCATAATTTCCTGGATTACTTCTGTTCCAGTTAATAACAGATGTTGTTCCTTTGTTTCTCCAGTCTGCTGCGGCCGAAGAGGATGCCAAAATCTCTGTCAAGGTGCCAGCAGTCTCTTCCCTTGCCTCCCTCAGTACCCTTAGATAAATCCCAACAGACTTTGGTGACTTATTTACTTTTTAATATTTTTCAAAACACCCAGCACCACCACCTCTTTAATATCAACATGCCCTGGAATATCAACGTACCCCTCCCTAACCTTACCATCATCCATGTCCTTCTCCTTGGTCTGTACCAATGTGAAGTACATTATAAGACTTCAACCACTACCCTGGCTCCATGCATAAATTCCCTCTTTTGTATTTGAGTGAACCTATGCTTTTCCTAGCTCCTAATATGTACAAAAAGCTGAGATTCTGTTTAATCCTGCTTGCCAAGGACAAGGCCCCTTTTAGCCCTCCTAGTTCCTTGTTTAACTTCTTTCCTGTTCCTTTTTAATTTCCACAAGGGACTTGTCTGATTTCAATTTCCCAAACCTTACATATGCATCCCTTTTCGCTTTGACTAGTCTCTCAATACCTCTTGTTATCCAGGGTTCCTGAATCTTGCTGTCCTCCTTTCAGCCTCACAGGAACATGCTGGTCCTGAGTGCTGATCAACTGGCCTTTACATCTGATATGGCAGTCTTTTAGACTTACCGCCAAACTGCCACCCAACCCCCCATCTAATTTCTCTAATTCCTGTCTAACTCTGTTGTAGTTAGCCTTCCCTCAACTTAAATCTTACAGAATTGAGCATTGTTCCCAAAATGCTGCTCCTCTGAAACTTTGATCATCTGGCCAGGCTCATTACCCAATATAAACTCTATTGTGGCCCCTTCCCTAGTTCAGCCATCTACATATCTTTTTCCAGAAACCCTTCTGGAAGCACCTAACAAATTCTGTCCTATCTAAGCCCCTGGAACTAAAGGAGAAATCATCCACTACACAACCCTATTGTTCTTGGATCTTTTCCACGACCTTAGATATCTGTTCCTTTAACGTCCATTGGCTATAAGGAGGACTATAGTTTAACCCTATCATAGTGATATTGGGATTGGAGTTGTATCAGAGAGCAGGAAATTAATCTGTTTGGAGATGGGAGTGTTGGTGGATGGTGAAGGTGACCAACCTGAAGACACTGATGTATCATCACCGGTGTCTATTACTACTACTAACAATCCTGGGTAGTTTTTGCCATTGGTCAGTGGACTGTTCAGTAACTGCAAGTCTTCATTTTTTTAAAAATGCAAATCGCACAGCAATGGTGCACAAAGATGCCATTCAGCCCATTGTGTCTGCACCAGGTCTGTGTATTTTGAATTAATGCCAAACTCTTGCACTTTTCCCCATTGTCACACATGTTGTTTTTATTTAAATAACCATCCATCAGGTAAACTTGACTCCACAATACTTCCAGTCAGTGCATTACAAACCCGCATCCCACTCTGTGAAAGTTTGTTTTTCTTATCTTGCAACTGCTTCTCTTGAAAAATGCTTTAAGACTGTGACCTCTGTGACTTTATGTTGAGTTCTGAAGAAGGTCACTGGACCAAAATATTAACTCTGCTTTCTCTCCAAAGATGCTACCAGACCAGCTGAGTTTTCCCAGCAATTTGATTTTTGTTTCTGTTTTCCAGCATCTGCAGTTCTTTGGGATAGTAAGAGCTGTTGATGCTGGAGTCTGAGATAAGTGTGGAGGCGGAGGAACACAGCAGGCCAGACAGCATCAGAGGAGCAGGAAAGCTGACATTTTGGATCAGGACCCTTCTTCAGAAATGGGGGAGGGGAAGGGGGCTCTGAAATAAATAGTTGGGGGGGGTTGAGCTGGGGAAGGTAGGTGGGATGGTGATAACAGGTAGATAGTGGTGGGGATTGGTCAGTGAGGTGTGAGGAGGCAGGGATGAGTGGAAGGGTTGGTCTTGGGATGAGGCCGGGGGGTTGGGGGAGGGGGTGGATTTTGATGCTAGTAAAGTCCACATTGAGACCATTAGGTTGTAGGCTTCCAAGGTGGAATATGCATTTTGTTAGATATGTTGGTTTTGTAACATAATTCCATCATAAAGCTGGCCTAACTCCTTCACATACTAACGTGTTAACCATCTGTGATCTTCTTTCCTCTTTTAGCTAGTGTTGACGAAATTAAAAACTAATCAATGAAGCTTAGTGTATTAGTGTCAGAGGAGGGGGTAAAGAAGAAAAGGATGAAGAACAAACTTTGAGGACTTGAATTTGTTAGTTTTTGTTGATGCAAGTTGGAACAAGAATGGCTGTTTCCTATAACCTCAGGATAATGAAGTACTGGAAGTGCAGCAGCCAAATTGTGGACGGTAAGGACCCACAGTTGGCAATTTGGTAATCACCAGATAAATATTGTCCTGTGCATTGTGAAACATTTCCCTTCTGCCAGTGGAAAATATTGAAATAACAAAGCACACAGACTTGAATCTGGATTTTGTGGCAGTAACAATAGGGAAATTGTCCCCTTGCTTTAAGAGAAATGTAGAAGAAAATACCTGAGGCTAGTTTCTGAATCACTTTCACAAAATAAGTATCAATACTGGTTTATAGATTTCTAGGCAGCCTGATTTTCCAAAAAGTAGTTTCTCTCTGAATTGTTGAGTTATTTTGTTGTAGTAAATAGGGACAAATATTTGTTCACCATTAATATCACTAGAACCTATAACAATGTTTGGCTGGGGCATTTTTAAAATTAATTTGCAAAAGGTATATTGAGTGGTTTGATTTTCAGGGGAAGAATTGTAGAGCATAAAAGATAACCACTTGACCCATTGTACTTGCACTGGCCCTTTGAAATAGGGCATATTTTTCAAGTTATTCTTGAGTCTACGACCACCACTCTTCCAAGCCAACTCGATGTCTTTTTTTTTTAAAAAGCCTTCATTTTTGCCAATTGTATTAAATCTGCCTTTTGTTTCTCACTTACTGCTGGCTTCTTCCTATTTGCTTTGTCAAGTCCTTCTAGGTTTTTAAGTATCCCTCTCTGTCTTCGCTTGAAGGTGCATACCCTCAGCTTTTCAAGTATCATCAAAAAACTTTTTTTTTGTCTTTTGGTTTTGTTCTATTAAATCTTCACTGCATTGTCTCCAAGATCTTGACTTTCAATGAAGAATTCCCTTTTCATCGCAGTCATCTATAGCTATCTCTTTTCCTGCACTGTACATGGAGGCGAAACACAACCTCTCTATCAGCCCTGTTTAAACCCCCTCAGGATCTCGTGTTCCAATAAGATCATTTCTCGTTCTCCCTTAATAAAGGTCATTGTGCCAAGCAGGAGCTCATGGCATAGGTGAAACATTCTAGCATGGATTGGCTGGGAGACGAGTATGCGTAATAAATTGTTCTTTGTCAAATTGGCGGGATGTGATGGGTGGGGCCCTGCAAAGATCTGTGCTGGGCCCTTTGAACCTCTCCTCTAAAATTGTAAGAAGATAAAGGCATGCAGGTGACTCTGAAGGAAAGTATATTGTAAAGAGGACATAAGAATGTAAATAATGATTGATATGTTGAGTGAGTTGAGATGATAAACACAGTGAAGGAAGTGAGATAAACAAGTTAATCTGATGAAGGGGGAATAAATTAGTTTGAGGAGTATTTTTATTTTGCACTTGTTCTGTATTGTGTTTTTTTTTTGCTGTCGCGTGACTCAAGTCTGTTATACAGTGCTATTAGAAGTGGGCATGTGATCCACTGAGTCTTCAGGGACATTTTAGAAACTGAATTGTTTTGATGAACTCTGAAATATGATTTCTGGTACTGTAAAAATGAGTCAACTGGGAATGGAGGTCAGTGCAAAAGTCTCTAAGCATGTATATACAGTTCTCCCTATCACTGAGCTTAGTGTGCATAAACCAGACATTGTTTTGCATGACAACATTTTTGAGGGTGCTATTTTTCATACATTTGTCTGCACCAGTCATTTCCATTAAAACCAGGATAGCTGCTAACTGGGAACACAGTTCAAAATTGCATCCATTCTGTATCATCACCAGAAAATACTCTGTGCTAAGACTCTCTTGCAAACTGGTTCTCTTCATATTATCCACAGTACTGCAGTTTATTGATCTTTCAACCAATCACAATCATTGCAAAACCAGATAATTTTATTTCATTGCTTTTTGAGAGACCTTGCTCTGTGCAAATTGGTATCACGTTTTTCCATTACAGCAGTACTTAACTTTAGACTACTTCATTGGCTGCATAGTGCTTCAGGGACTTCTATGTTTCTTTACTGTTTGATATGACAGATGTCAGTGGTGAGGCCAGCATTGATTTCCCATCCCTAATTGCCCTTGAACTGGCATGGGGGTTCTTAGGTCATTTCAGAGGGCACCTAAGATTCAAACACATTGAGGTTCTGCAATTGCAAGTAGGCCAGATGAGGATGTCAGCTTCCTTCACTAAAGGGCATTAGTGATTGAAGTAGGTTATTGCAATGATTGATAGTTTTGTGGTTATTGACTGAAATTAGCCTTGTATTCTAGAATCTAAATTCCACTAGCAGCCAAAGTAGGATTTGAACTCACGTCACCAGAGCATTAACTTGGGCTTCTAAATTGTTAAACCAGTGATGTTAGCATTATGACCTCAGGAGGGAAGGTATGGCATAAAAGGTGCTTTCTTAAATGCAAGTTTTTGCAGAAGACTGGCATAAGTCTTGGACTTGAGCATGTTTTTTCTATTAGGATGCCCATGCCATTTAGCCCCAGGAGCCTTGTGGGTGAGGTTCATCTCTAGTCAATTTACCCTGTTTTGACCCACACTCCTTAATACGGTTAACAATCTTAACTTTTTGAAATTTCCAATTGACTTAACCTCCAGCTATTGTTTTGGGCTTGTGGTGATTAGATGGGCTGGGGGTGCACCAAACTTCCACTACTGTTTATGTGAATGCATGCTTCTGTATATCACTTTTGGATAGAAATGAAGAATGGTGTTGGATTGGCCTTTTTCTGATTTTTTTTTTTTTTTTTTTTTTTTTGCACCTGTTTGCCAACTTAGTGACTCCTGTCCATGGAGCACTGAACCTCTGCTTTTCTAGTTTTCTCATTTTTTTTTTCTGTTTAACTAGTTAATACTGGCTGCTCTGAAGTAACCTGTGGTTTTTCGAAGCAGGTATTAATGTTATCCTGATTTGCATCCTCTTATAAGCTTGATAGTACAGAAATTCAGCTTACTGAATTTCAACATCTTGGTTCCTTTTATCTTTCCCTTTCCCTTTTTTTGATGTGGAGGTGCCAGTGTTGGACTAGGGTGGACAAGGTCAGAAATCACCTGATGAAGGGGCTATGCTCCAAAAGCTTGTTTTCAAATAAACCTGTTCGACAATAACCTAGTGTCGTATGATTTTTGACCTTGTTCTCCTTTTTTGAACAGAGGTGTTACATTGGCTACCCTTAACCAACACAGATTCTATTTTCAAATAATGTGTTCAGAACCTCCTAATATATCCTTCATAATTTTAGGATGTATTCATAGAATGTAATCATGGAGTAATTAAATTTCTGAATGAGTAATCCAGAGAGCATGGGCTCAGATGCCACCAATGACAATTTAATCAGCTTTCACCAAAAATTTAGAAATTCAAAATCTGGAACTAGAACAAGTGAATGAAACTGTCAGATTATCTTTAAATCTTGCAATTTTGCTGATGTCCCTCAGGGAAGGAAATTTACTTTTGTTAGCCCCATGTCAATGTGATTACTCAAATCCATGCTGAAGTGGCCTATCAAGACAGTTGACTTGTAGCAAAATGCTTTCAGCTGACCACAACCAACAATGGTTGGGCAAATAAATATTAGCGATCTTCTCATCACAGGAAGGAATTCTAAAAGCGTAGCCAGAGGTTGATGCCTTTTTAGCCTCAAGTTCCTCTAATTTTTCAGGGCAATTATATCTGCAGTAGCAGTTATCTTGTCTAATTGTTATGTTCTACTGTGCCTGACGGTTATTGCTGCACTCATGAAAACTAACTACTTCAACACTACTGTTAGCTAGTAAGTTAGAGTGGGATGCAACTTGCAAACAATGGTTTTTGTATAACAAATGGCAAAGATTAGCTCTTAGAACTGAGTGTGAAGTAAAAGTATAGTTGGAAATTGCCCCATCATTTGCAATTCCGTTCAGAATTGGTGGGTGTCGACATATGCAATGTGTAATACTTGATAAAATTCATTGCTTAATACTAGATTCATCACTGCTTCTTTGTCAAACTAAGGTTCACTAAAAAAACACGTGAGTATGCTGGATACTACACTTTGTCTTTTAGATTACTTTCATTTCAGTCTATTTCTATATAACTAAAACCATTAAATTGTATTTCTATTATTGTATCTTTCTCAATTGTCCAAATATTTCTCTCCGTCTGGTCTAAAATAAACTTTTCCTGGAGAACGTTTCCTTCATTCTTCCTTTTGTTCTGGTCTAGTTGAACTCTGCTTTGCAACATACTCTCATCGACTCCTACATTTAGAATCTGTGTTTAATATAATCACTAACCCCATATTTTCATTGAGCTTTTGTTATTTGGAATGTTCTGTTCAGAATCCTAATCTTTTTCTTTTTATTCTTTCATGGGATGTGGGCATCATGTGCAGTTGTCCATCCCTAATTGCCCTTGAATTGAGTGGCTTCCTTGGACATTTCAGAAGGCAGCTATGAGTCAACTATATTGCTGTGGGCCTGGAGTCACATGTAGACTAGACCAGACAAGGGTAGCAGTTTTCCTTCCCCCCCCCCCAAAGGATGTTGGCCTCCTCAAGACTGGATCGTGGTTTATGCCTTTTTGTTTGCCTTTGTTGTTTAAAACGTTTTATGACAGCGTCTTCTAACCTCCTTTTTGTTTGCTAACCTTGTGTTTCAGTTCCTCCTCTGGATCTGTTCTCTTTGTAGCATTGTGGCTGGACCAATGGCAAAGTACAGGAGAAAAAAAAAAATTCAAAGTTTTTTTTTAATGCAATTCATTTTTGTTTCTTTTTCTGGCACGTAGTCCGTCTTCCTTTCTGCCATCTACTGCATTGTTTATTTAAGACAGGAAGATGTGGGACTTAGCAGTAGAGAAGCTCTTGACACTTGTGATGTTGTATCATTACCTGATTTGGACCCCACAGAAGATGAGAATGAGAGTACAACATTGAATGCACAGGTTCAGTGTCACTTTCTAAGTGGAGGGGGCTCTGCTTTTGATTTGACCAGTCAACTGCAAACTAAACCCATGACCAGTATTAACCTGTTAATGCACCATTACGTCTGACTTTTACTTGGCTCTAGAAAGGTGTCTGGGTAGGTCACTTATTAATTTGGTGTCTTCTAGCCACACTAGAGATCTAGTTTAGTTGAGTTATGATCAATATGTGGGACGTTCAGTCAAATTTCTCTTCAAATTTTTCTTTCATAAATCTCCATAGTAGAAAAGAATAGAACGAGTTAACTGATAATTATGACTGTTCCACTGGCACACAATGCACAGCACTAAACTGATACTAGTGAAATTTTAGTGCTTTGTGAGTGCACTTGCTACATCAGTACTTGGGGATTAACCCCCCATTCAGATTGTTCCTGTCCTATTTTTATGATTGGTAGAGTAGCTGTGAACCTGGTGTGGTTTAATCTGTGATCTAACTTTTTATATCTGAGTCTTTGATAGATACCAAATTTGGAAAATGCCCCCTTTTCCAAATGGTATTTGCCAATGAAGTTTTTTTGATTTTTAAATATTGTCTGCCTCATTGCAATAAACTATTACAAGATATCCTTTTTTAACAAGAAAGAAGGTACTGATGTATAGCCTAATATTACCACGAGGACTGGATGGTACTTTAATATTTAAATACTACAAATTTGTGTAAAATTAAAATGTGCATTTCTCTTAAAGCTGCTGCCAATATGTCTACACCGCGACTTCAACGTACAATGTCCCGAACAGGTGAAAGTTTATATAAATCACTAGGATTGGAGAAAGGTGCTACACCAGAAGAGATTAAAAAAGCATATCGGTATGAAAAATCAACTATTTTTCAAATAGTTGAAGTAGTGATTATTCAATGTTGACATTTTTCCAGTAACTTCCCTATAAACTTGGTGTCATTGGGCAGAGTAGCATTTTATCATTAAATATTCCGAAATATGAAGTTGCAAAGTATTCTTACACTGTTTACAGATTTGCAGTACAATGAGTTCTCACTGAGGTGACTCGTCTCTACTTTGCTTTTGCATTGTTTAAAATGTCTATATGGGTGGAGCGTGCTGGCTATGTTAGAGTAGATTTTTCCTGGGTATCTATTAAACTAGGCTAGCTTGTCAGAGCGCTGCAAAGTTTCTGACTAATTTAGAGCTGGGGACATTTGAAGTATTTGGCTCTTGCGCGTTTTAAATTCCCAGGCAATTCCAGTGGAATCTGTTTTTGAAAAACTTGCATGGTTATAAAGCGATACTCCTGTCAACTGTGTTAACAATGACAACTTCCTGTTGTAAGATTTGGGACCTTAAATTAACAGGTACTTGTGTTGCCGTTACTTCAAACGTTTTCAGCTCTCTTGGGATTACGAGTCTCCCTTTGCACTGGTTCCCTGCCATATGGGAATTTGGGTTGTGCTTAAAAAGAAAATGCAAAAAATTCAATTTGTAGTTGGAATGTTCGACTGTAGATAAATAGCCACTACTTGTACAGCTGAGCTGCCTGAAATTACTGAGCAGAATTGGGGGGGGGGGGGGGGAGAAAACTAGCGTATGTACAGGGAAGTTACCTTTGTTGCTAAAATGAGTCCCATATTCCAGCAGTAATTTTCAGTATTACAGGTTTTAGTTTTTCTTCCAACCTGATGCAATATTTAATTCAAATATTGCTTCATTGACAGAATTTCTGTAATTTTTTTCACTAATCTCTGTATGTTTGCAGCGTTGCTTTTCAGTTAAACATTAAGTCAAATACCAGCGTTCAAATCAGATGTTTGGACAGCAGCATAACATCTCTTCCCACTGTCCAAACATCTGATTGTTGAATGCTGGTACTTAACCTGAACAGTTAAAGATGGTGGTGGTGTGATCTGCTTTACAGTCCGGATTTACAATGTACTGTTATGATAGAAGCAGTATCGAGTAAAGATGGAGATGTTGTTCCAGATATGTGTTGGAAGCTTCTTTTTGCCCCCCCCCCCCCCCCGCCTCTTTCCCTGTGTCTCTGCCTTCCCACACTCCCAAAATCTGCCTCTGTCTATCTCTATACCGCCCTCATTCCACGCACACGCCCACACACACACCACCCGTGTGAAATCTATCATTATGGTCACTGGCCCTGAAGCGTTCCTTCATCTTCAGCTCCCTAATCAAATCTGCCTACTTACACATTACCAAATCCAGAGTTGCCTGTGTCCTGGTGGTTCTGCCACAAGCTGCTCCAAAAAAAATTTCATAGACATTCCATGATTTTCTTTCCTTGAGATTCACTACCAATCTGACTCTTCCAGTCCACCTGCATATTGAAGTCCCCATGGTTATTGTATTAGTGCTTTTCTTGCATGCTTTTTCTATCTCCTGATTCATTTTTTTTTTTCCCCCAACATCATGACTACTGCTAGGAGGTCTGTATACAGCTCCTATCATGTCATTTTTTCCTTTGTGGTTCCTCAACTCTATACACATAGATGCTACACCTTCTAACTCCTTATCACTTCTATTGACTTTAATTTCATCTCTTGGTAATGAGGCAATTATGCCACCGCTGCCCACCTACCTGTCCTTTCGATAAGATGTGTAAGCTAGCACTGATCCCCTCTGTAGCCAAGTTTGTGATGCTCACAACATGCCTGTCAATTCCAATCAGTTCTACAAGCTCTGTCGCCTTGTTTAATCTACTCTGTGCATTAAGTACAACACCATCAGTCCTGCGCCCTTATGTGCTATGAATGAAATTAGATTCCTGACCCTTTTCATAGATTCTGGAAACTCTAATAACCTCTGCTGAGCACTCACACCTCCCCCACCATCCCATTCTAAATTATTCATACAGCTGAACCCACTGTTTCACTATTTAGTTGTCTCTTGTGTGCTCACTGTCCTCTCTCCGGTCTCTACAAATGCCTCCTGATCTCCTCCAATATTTATTTTTATAATTGTTTGCTCAAGATCGTTGTTTTAATCATCTGTACCTGGTTTGTAACTTTGAAGCTTTTATCATTTTTGTCTTCCAACTAGAAAGCTTGCTCTCAAGTATCATCCAGACAAAAATCCAGACAATCCTGATGCATCAGAAAAGTTTAAGGAAATAAACAATGCCAATGCTATTCTGAATGATGATAATAAGAAGCGCATCTATGATGAGTATGGTTCAATGGGACTGTATGTGGCTGAACAATTTGGAGAAGAGAGTGTCAAATACTACTTTCTGATGAACAAATGCTGGTTTAAGGTGTGTTGTGTTTTTTACATCTAGAGTGATTGTATTTTCTTTCTCAAAATCCTTTTTACTAACCTGAAATGGTTCAGGTTTCAGTCATTGAACTTTTCTTGCTATTTACATAGCTTTTAGTTTCATTCCCTGCATCAAAATGAAAAGTCGCTTATGACTGACTATACTTGATCCTTTTACTATGGATAGTTTTTGGACTACATTGAACTATTTCTAATGTAACTGCATCCTTTTCAAGTAACAAGACCAAAATCGTACATGGTAATCTTGATGTGATCTCATCAACACTAGCTGCAATAGAATTTCTCTACTTTTGCATTCCACTCGACAAATGACAACCTTCTATTCAGTTTCCTGATCACTTGCTGCACTTGATTAATTCATGTCAGTGTTCACTTTCTGATTCTGGCCTTACCAAATACAATATTAATGATATTTATATTTAAACTTGTTACCATGCTTTGTGCTTGTTTATTATGTAATGTAGTTACAGAAACCTGTATGTAACTTTCTTCCTGTCAACAGGGCCATAAGTCCCATGTTATATTTTCTGAGCCAGACTTACAAGTGATCGTTTTGTAGTGAAAGTTTTTTTTTTGTATTGTTTATCCCTTGTCTTACAGTAATTATGATCAACTCAGGGTGCCATTCCTCTTGTAGCAGCTCTGGCAGGGGCAGACAATAACACTGGCCTGTGGCCTTATTGGGCTCTTCGAGGAACTGTGTAGCACAGGGAGAAGTTGAAAGGTTGTGCGTGGCCTCCAATCCATAGAAGTTAAACCAAAATGTTCCAATCAAGCCAAGTGTAGTGAAAGATAATAAAATAAATCTAGCGAAGCTTGATGGGATTTCAGACCACAATAACTTAACAACACGAAATGGGTGACATTAAATAAGGGCTTCCAATATTTAACTTGCCACCCTCTCTCCACATCCTTTGTCTTCCCCTGATTATGTTCTGGCTTCATGCTTTGTAGAAAAGGGTATCAGGTGATGAAAGGACAAGGTAAGACTAAGTAAATTGATAGAGATAAATGTGGGGATAAGTTATAGAAGAAAGATGGATTACATAAAACTAAAATATTTGAGCACTTTTTAAGTGTGACCCTGAAAAGCCTCATTGCAGAGGTTTCCGAATGTCTGAAATGATTTTGTTCACAGTGAGTTAATGTTGACACTTGGATGTACCACTAGCAATAATTCCTTTTTTTTTAAAGCAGTGTAATAATCATTTAATGAAAGTAATTACATGTTGACCTCAAATATTTTCAAAATAATAGAAAATCTTGTAAAACTGGAATGCTTCAACCAAGATTGTGAAGTTTGCAGTTGAATTTCAAATCAAATGTGGCAAAACCTTTTTTTTTTTTTGCTACAAGTCCTGACATTTGATTGAAGACATGTTTAATATTTGATCTGAAATCTCATTGATCCCAGCAAACTCTTTGTAGGCTTTTAAAGAAAGTCAAGCGATGAATGTTAAAACAAAAAGAGAAATTACTAAATGTTAAGTTGTCAGTTGCTCCATTTGCTCTTGCATGTCAATGCACATGGAAAGCATCCCCCAATTTCTTTACGGTAACTTTTACATTATGTGGCAGGCTGTTCTCGTATGCTGTGGCATTATCACTGGATGCTGTTGTTGCTGTTGCTGTTGCTTCTGTTGTGGAAAATGCAAACCATCAGGAGAAATGGAAGATTACGATGTTATTAATCCTGAAGACCTAGAGGCTCAGATTAGAGCAGAGCAAGGGGCAGATGGTGGTAAGTTTACACAAATGGACATTATTTGTTAGCTGTTAATTGATCTTTGATTATAATTTGCAACAGATTTACAATCCAATTTAGCAAGAAGGCTTTTCAAAGAATATTGCCAAATGAATTCTTTTTTAAAATTAGCTGACTTTTTTTGTTTTGCATCATTTGAACTGTAAATAGTATGTGTCAGGTCAATATGCTTAATGATCAGGTCTATTGATCAGTTTTTGAAAATGTTAAATACGACGGTTCAAACTCTGCAAATAGTCATATATAAATTAGTACCTAATGGCTACCAAATGACAACACTTTATCTTCAGTTTTCAACTGTGCTTTAGATGGTTCAATGGTTTTTGTTAATGTGCAGAAGTGCCTAGAATTTTTTCTGAATGTGACCCATGAGTTTAAGAATAAGTCCTGCTTTGTACTGTAAATCATTTCACAGTTTAATGCTAAGGTGTAATGTTGTACTCAAATCACAATTTTGTATTGCCGACCTGTAGACTTTCAAGCATGTATTTTAAAAGCTGACGTGACATCCAAGACTGTTTGATATTGTCAGTGATGGGGTAGAATGTTCTTCTTCTTAGATTTCTTCAGGTGACAACATGTTTCATGGTTGAATTCATTGAAAAGCATGTGGTAAAATTAATTTCCATTAAATCCAGCTCTTACTATCAGTTAACATCAGATGTTCAAACTTGAGAGTAAAACAGTTAATATTTGAGCAGGATCTGTGTAATTCTGCAAACTAGTGTATTAGCTTCAATTTTTTTGAGGTCACCATATTAGTCAGGAAGGAGGACTGAATGCAATGTTTTCACCACTCATCACAGTAGAATGGGCTTTTACCAATGGTCAAGGGCAAACTTGCATGATAGCGATGAGTAACGATCAAAACTGGAGCCAGGAATGAATAGCCCATTCATTAGAATCTTTTGCTTGGAAAGTTTCTCCATATTCCAAGGTGAGCAGTTGGCAAGACTTCAGTAGAAACATTTTGTCACTCTTTTTAAATGAATTTGTTTTCACAGTTTAAAATTTAAATGTTTGACCAATGGTCTTGTGTAACAATTTTGCAACCCAGAGTAAGCATCATATGGGACGGAGTTAAAAGATTTTTTTATATCAGAATTCCTAAACTTCACATTCAGATAATTTCTGCACATGTTGACTAGTATTTGAGCAATAATTGTCACACTGTTCCACAAATATTTTACAATATCTTACTGGATGCAATTTGTTAAATATAATGATACAAACAATAAATGGTCGTGTGATTTATGCCAAATGGTTGGTTTGTTTCTTTTAAAAAAATCTATTATTTAATCCTGGCATTTTTCTGACATCCAAAATATTATGCCAAAGACCCAAATTGTACCATAGAGACCAATACAAAACTGAACTTATTTTCATTCAAACACCTTATGCTTTTCCTTTTTTCGGCATGGTCACTAAATTCAGATAGGGGGTACGTTATAGACCCATTATAGAAAGAAACTAATGTTGGAAAGTGGAAACTAATTACTACTACTTCTCTTCCTCCTTCTCTCCTAATTTAATGCATACATTGTCAAAATTGGATTCTTTCAAATTCCTAACGAGGAAAAGTACAGATGATTACCAGAATTGCAATTGCTTTCTGTTTTTGGGATTTAATTTCCATGATGCAAAAATAAATTCATCAAACTGTAGCACAGTAAACTTACTCAAAACTTCTTAATTTGGTAAGAAGATTATAGGAGTAATGGCTATGTGCTTTTGAATGCACTTTTGTAATTTTTGGAGGGGAATAGACAGGCATTTCAGTGGTTGAAAATGAGATTTCCAGGATGGTGTTTTGCCTCCCTGGTGCTAGGGTCAAGGATATCTCTGAGCGGGTACAGGATATTCTGGAGGGGGAGGAGTGGTTGTGGTATACGTTGGTACAAACGACACAGTTTTAAACTAAGGAATGAGTTCCTAAAAGCCGAATACAGAAAACTAGGAAGAAAGTTAAGAAATCAGACCTCAAAGGTAATGATCTCAAGATTACTACTGGTGCCATGTGCTAGTCAGAGTAGAAATGACAGGATATATCGGATGAATACATGGCTGAAAAGATGGTGTCGGGGGAGGATTTCAGATTCCTGGGGCACTGGGACCAGTTCTGGGGAGGTGGGACCTGTATAAATTGGACAAGTTACGCCTGGGCAGGACTGGGTCTGATGTCCTAGGGTGTAGTGTTTGGTAGAGCAGTTGGGGAGGGCTTAAACTAATATGCCAAGGGCATGGGAACCTATGTAAAGAGTCAGAGGGAGGGAGCAAGGTCAAAAACTAAAGGTACAAAAGGAAATAAGAAAAGTGATAGGCAGAGAAACAAAGGACTAAATTCAAACGGGCCTATTGAGAAAAATAAGAGCAAAACAAACTATCTTTAAAAAGACAAGCTTAAAGGCTTTGCACCTTAATGTGCAGGGCATTTGTAATAAAGTGGATGAACTCCACACAGATGTAAAGGAGTGCGATTATAATTGGGATTATGGAGACATGGCTGCAGGGTGACCAGGGATGGGAACTGAATGTCCCAGGGTATTCTGTATTTAGGAAGGACAGGCAAATAGGAAAAGGTGGTGGAGTGGCGTTGCTGGTTAAAGACAACATTCTCACAATAATGAGAGAGGATATTAGCTCTGAGTGTGACGTTGTGAAGTCTGTATGGGTGGAGTTGACAAATACCAAGGGGCAAAAACCTTTAGTGGGTGTCATATACAGACCCCCAAACTGCAGTGATGTTGGGAATGGCATTAAACAGGAAACTAGAGATGCATATGATAAGGGAATATTGGTGATAGTGGGTGATTTTAATCTGTGCATAGATTGGATAAATCAAACTAGCCATATTGCCATAGAGGAGAGATTCTGGAGTGTATATGGGATGGTTTTCAAGACCAGTATGTGGAGGAACTTAATAGAGTTCTTTGAGGAAGTGACCAAGTTGATAGATGAAGGAAGGGCTGTAGATGTCATCTACATGGACTTTAGTAAGGCGTTTGATAAGGTTCCCCATCATAAACTAATGGAGAAAGTGAAGTCACATGGTGTGCAGGGTGTTCTAGCTAGGTGGATAAAGAACTGGTTGAGCAACAGGAGACAGAGTAGTAGTTGAAGGGAGTTTCTCGAAATGGAGAAAGGTGACCAGTGGTGTTCCACAGGGATCAGTGCTGGGGCCACTGTTGTTTGTGATATACATAAATGATCTGGAAGAGGGCATAAGTGGTCTGATCAGTAAGTTTGCAGATGACACGAAGATTGGGGGAGTAGCAGAAAGCATAGGGGATTGTCAAAGAATACAGGAGAATATAGATAGACTGGAGAATTGGGCGGAGAAGTGGTAGATGGAGTTCAATCCGGGCAAGTGTGAGGTGATGCATTTTGGGAGGTCTAATTCTAGAGCGAACTATACTGTAAACGGAAGAGCCTTGGGAAAAGTTGATGAGCAGAGAGATCTGGGAGTTCAGGTCCATTGTACCCTGAAGGTGGCTGCACAGGTGGATAGAGTGGTCAAGAAGGCATATGGTATGCTTGCCTTCATCGGACGGGGTATTGAGTATAAGAGCTGGCAGGTCATGTTAAAATTGTACAAGACTTTGGTTCAGCCGCATTTAGAATACTGTGTACAGTTCTGGTCGCCACATTACCAAAAGGATGTGGAAGCTTTGGAGAGGGTACGGAGAAGGTTTACGAGGATGTTGCCTGGTATGGAAGGTGCTAGCTATGAAGAGAGGTTGAGTAGGTTAGGACTGTTTTCATTAGAAAAAAGGAGATTGAGGGGGGACCTGATTGAGGTCTTCAAAATCATGAAGGGTATAGACAGGGTTGATAGAGATAAGCTTTTTCCCAGGGTGAGGGATTCAATAACGAGGGGTCACGCGTTCAAGGTGAGAGGAGAAAAGTTTAAGGGGGATACACGGGGAAAGTACTTTCCTCAGAGGGTGGTAGGTGCCTGGAACGCATTGCCAGCAGAGGTGGTAGAGGCAGGCACGGTAGATTCATTTAAGGTGCGTCTGGACAGATGCATGAGTAGGTGGGGAGCAGAGGGATACAGATCCTTAGGAATTGGGCGATAGGTTTAGACAGTGGATTTGGATCGGCACAGGCTTGGAGGGCCGAAGGGCCTGTTCCTGGGCTGTAAGTTTTCTTTGTTCGTTCTTTGTTCTTTGAACCAACTAGTGAACCATCTTGTACTGGGTACAGTGTAAATGGGAAGGGACTCATTGCCAACCTCGCTGTGCGAGACTCCTTGGATGAGCAGTCATAACATGATAGAATTTTTTTATCAAGATGGAGAGCTAGGTAGTTGATTTGGATACTGGGGTGCTGAATCTTTATTAAAGGAAGCTGTGAAGATTATGAGGCATGAGTTAGCCTTGATTGATTGGGGAGAGTTACATTAAAGGGATGGCAGTTGATAGGCAATGGGAAACATTCAAGGAACGCATGGGGGGACTACAACAACTTTTTTTATATTTCTGACTGGCGCAAAAGCAAAATGGGTAAGAAGGCCAATCCATGGCTTAGAAAGGAAATTAGAGATAATTTCCAATCAAAGGAAGAAGCATACCGATTGGCCAAGAAAAATAATACGTCTGAGGATTGGGACCAGTTTAGAATTCAGCAAAGAAGGATCAAGTGATTGATTAAGAAGGGGAAAATACAGTACAAAAGTAAGCCTGCAGGGCACATAAAGACTGACCCTAAGGTTTCTGTAGGTATATAAAGAGAAAGAGATTGGTGAAGATAAATGTAGATCGCCTACAAACAGAAACTGGGGGGAATGCATGATACAGGATAAAGGAATGGCTGAGCAACTGAACGCATACTCTTGGTTCTGACTTCACCAAAGAGGACACAAATCGGATACCGGAACTGTTGGAGAAAGCAAGATTTTAGCAACAGGAGAGAGTTGGTGGAGATCAATATTGGTAGAGAAATGATGTTGGGGAAAATTGACAGGATTGAAGGCTAATAGAAATCCAGGGCCTGATAATCTATATCCCAGAGTACTTAAGGTCTAGTAAGTGGATGCATTGGTGGCCATCTTCCAGGATAGTATAGATTCTAGAACAGTCCCTGCTGATTGGAATGACGTTAGCTACCTTCCAGCATTCAAAAAGTGAGGCCATGACATGGAGGCCCCAGAGCTGAACTGGGGTGGACAAGGTCAAAAACCACATGACACCAGGTTATGATCCAACAGCTTATTTGAAAACACAAGCTTTCGGAGTCCCTCTCCTTCCGTTGCTCGAGAGAGGAAGCAAAAAGACACAAAGAATTTATAAGTGAAAGATCAAAGAATCTTACACTGATGCAAGTTAAACAAACCTAAGATGCTGTTAAATTTTTAATCAGTTAGAAAGGAGATGCAGGTTTTGATTCATATGCAAATCCCTGAATTTCTGCCCAGAGATAAGTAGAAGTTTTATCAAAGAAGAGGTAACATCTCCGGTCAGACAATGCATGTTAGATGTGAAGTCCTGTCTAGAATCTGTTTGTTTCAGCTTGGAGTCAGACTTCTAAGGTAGGAATTTATGAAATGCCACACTGACTATCTACAAATTACATTCTATTTTGTTCAAAAAGCATATATCTGCAAATGCAAATTCACCCTGTAAACTAGTGTGGTGGGATCACCTGTAGTGCAACATATTCCCAAGATCCCGGTCAAGGCCGTCCTCATGAGTACCAGTCTTGTCTGAGTCTCTGCTCAGCAACTCTGCATTGTTGTGGATCCCGAAGATTGCCTTGGGGGACATTTACTTGAAGATCCAAGGCCGAATGTCCTTGACTGGTGAAGTGTTCCTCCACTGGGAGGGAACATCCCTGTCTGGCTGTTGTTGTATGGTGTCCATTCAACTGTGTGATTTCACCAGTATACCATGCCTCCAGGCATCCTTGCCTGCAGCGTATGAGATAGACAGCATTGGCCGATTCACATGAGTATTTGCTGTGCTCGTGGTAGGTGGTATTCCTGCATGTTTCAGTAAGATCAGGGAAGGTGGTAAAAGAGGGGGTGGTGTGGCATTGTTAGTCAAGGACAGTATTACAGTGGTAGAAAGGACGTTTGATGAGGACTCGTCTACTGAGGTAGTATGGGCTGAGGTTAGAAACAGGAAAGGAGAGGTCACCCTGTTGAGTGTTTTCTATAGGCCTCCGAATAGTTCGAGATGTAGAGGAAAGGATAGCAAAGATGATTCTGGATAGGAGCGAAAGGAACAGGGTAGTTGTTATGGGGGACTTTAACTTTCCAAATATTGACTGGAAATGCTGTAGTTCAAGTACTTGAGATGGGTCAGTTCTTGTCCAGTGTGTGCAGGAGGGTTTCCTGACACAGTATGTAGATAGGCCAACAAGAGGCGATGCCACATTGGATTTGGTACTGGGTAATGAACCAGGCCAGGTGTTAGATTTGGAGGTAGGTGAGCACTTTGGTGATAGTGACCACAATTTGGTTACGTTTACTTTTAGCGATTGGAAAGGGATAGGTATATGTCGCAGGGCAAGAGTTATAGCTGGGGGAAAGGCAATTATGAGGCGATTAGGCAAGACTTGGGATGCATAGGATGGGGAAGGAAACTGCAGGGGCTGGGCAATATTGGAATGTGGAGCTTGTTCAAGGAACAGCTACTGTGTGTCCTTGATAAGTATGTACCTGTCAGGCAGGGAGGAAGTGGTCAAGTGAGGGAACCGTGGTTTACTAAAGAAGTTGAATCTCTTGTCAAGAGGAAGAAGGAGGCTTATGTAAAGATGAGGCGTGAAGACTCAGTTAGGGCACTTGAGAGTTACAAGTTAGCCGGGAAGGACCTAAAGAGAGCTAAGAAGAGCCAGGAGGGGACATGAGAAGTCTTTGGCAGGTAGGATCAAGGAAAATCCTAAAGCTTTCTATAGGGATGTCAGGAATAAAAGAATGACTAGAGTAAGATTAGGGCCAGTCAAAGACAGTAGTGGGAAGTTGTGCATGGAGTCCAAAGAGATAGGAGAGGTGCTAAATGAGTATTTTTCATCAGTATTCACACATGAAAAAGATAATGTTGTCGAGGAGAATACTGAGATACAGGCTATTAGACTAGACAGGATTGAGGTTCATAAGGAGGAGGTGTTAGCAATTCTGGAAAGTGTGAGAATAGATAAGTCCCCTGGGCCGATGGGATCTATCCTAGGATTCTCTGGGAAGCTAGGGATGAGATTGCAGAGCCTTTGGCTTTGATCTTTATGTCGTCATTGTCTACAGGAATAGTGCCAGAAGACTGGAGGATAGCAAATGTTGTCCCCTTGTTCAAGAAGGGGAGTAGAGACAACCCTGGTAATTATAGACCAGTGAGCCTTACTTCAGTTGTGGGTAAAGTGTTGGAAAGGATTATAAGAGAGAGGATTTATAATCATCTAGAAAGGAATAATTTGATTAGGGATAGTCAACACAGTTTTGTGAAGGGTAGGTCGTGCCTCACAAACCTTATTGAGTTCTTTGAGAAGGTGACTAAACAGGTGGATGAGGGTAAAGCAGTTGATGTGGTGTATATGATTTCAGTAAAGCGTTTGATAAGGTTCCCCACTGTAGGCTATTGCAGAAAATTGGGAGGTATGGGATTGAGGATGATTTAGTGGTTTGGATCAGAAATTGGCTAGCTGTAAGAAGACAGAGGGTGGTGGTTGATGGGAAATGTTCATCCTGGAGTTCAGTTACTAGTGGTGTACCGCAAGAATCTGTTTTGGGGCCACTGCTGTTTGTCATTTTTATAAATGACCTGGAAGAGGGCGTAGAAGGATGGGTTAGTAAATTTGCGGATGACACTGTAGTCGGTGGAGTTGTGGATAGTGCGGAAGGATGTTGCAGGTTACAGAGGGACATAGATAAGCTGCAGAGCTGGGCTGAGAGGTGGCAAATAGAGTTTAATGCGGAAAAGTGTGAGGTGATTCACTTTGGAAGGAGTAACAGGAATACAGAGTACTGGGCTAATGGTAAGATTCTTGGTAGTGTGGATGAGCAGAGAGATCTTGGTGTCCATGTGCATAGATCCCTGAAAGTTGCCATCCAGTTTGATAGGGTTGTTAAGAAGGCGTATGGTGTGTTAGGTTTTATTGGTAGAGGGATTGAGTTTGAGCCATGAGGTCATGTTGCAGCTGTACAAAACTCTGGTGTGGCCGCACTTGGAGTATTGCGTACAGTTCTGGCCGCCGCATTATAGGAAGGATGTGGAAGCATTGGAAAGGGTGCAGAGGAGATTTACCAGGATGTTGCCTGGTATGAAGGGTAGGTCTTATGAGGAAAGCCTGAGGGACTTGAGGCTGTTTTCGTTAGAGAGAAGAAGGTTAAGAGGTGACTTAATAGAGACATACAAGATGATCAGAGGATTAGATAGGGTGGACTGAGAGCCTTTTTCCTCGGATGGTGACGGCTAGCACGAGGGGGCTTTAAATTGAGGGGTGATAGATATGGGATAGATGTCAGAGGTGGATCCTTTACTCAGAAGTAAGGACATGGAATGCCTTGCCTGCAGCAGTTGTAGACTCGCCAATTTTAAGGGCATTTAAATGGTCGTTGGATAAACATATGGATGATAATGGAATAGTGTAGGTTAGATGGGCTTCAGATTGTTGTGCCAACCTGTGAAACCATCGAGGGCCAAAGGGCCTGTACTGCGCTGTAATGTTCTATGTTCCATGTAATGGTAGTGTCCATGTCGATGATCTAACATGTCTTGCAGAGATTGCCATGACAGGTTGTATAGTATTGTGGTTGATTGTTCGCAGCAAGCTTCCCAGCCTTCAGGACAATAATGGTCTGTTTAAGGTTTTGCAATTGTTTGAAGGTGAGAAGTGGAGGTGTGGGAAAGACCTTGACGAAGTGCTCATCGTCATCAGTAATGGGTTGAAGGCTGCAAAGAACATGGTGTAGTTTCTCCACTCCTGGGATGTACTGGATGACTAAGAGTACCCTTTTGGTCATATCACATGTCTGTCCTCTGAGGAGGCCAATACAGTTTTTTGCTGTAGCACGGTGGAACTTGTGTTCGATGAGTTGAGCAGCATATCCCGCTCTTATGAGGGCATCCTTCAACATTTTTTACCCAAACTTATTAAAAGAGCCATCTCCTATGGACAAGCCCTATGTATAGATAGGATCTACTCAGATGAGGAGGAACATGACAGACACCTGGAAGTGTTGAAGGACATAAGAATGGGATACAATGCTCAACTCCTTGATAGCCAGTTCAGAAGTGCCATGGTGGAAAAACAGTATTGACCTCCTCCAAAGATAGACATGGGATATGACCGGCCCAGTACTTCCCAGGAGTGGAGAAACTACACCATGTTCTTTGCAGCCTTCAACACATTATTGATGATGAATAGTACCTCCCACCACATCAACCACAACACTATACAAACCTGTCGTGGGAACTTCTGCAAGATACGTCAGACCATCGACATGTGATGGTAGTGTGCATGTGGGAACACCACCCACCACGTGCACGACAGATACTCCTGTGACTCAGACAGCACTGTCTATCTCGTGTGTTGAAGGCAAGGATGCCCCAAGGCACGGTATATTTGCGAAACCATGCTGATGCTATGACAATGGATGAATGGACACAGTGCAAAAATCACCAGACAGGTATGTTTCCTCCCAGTGGGGGATCACTTCAGCAGTCAAGGACATTCAGCCTTGGATCTTTGGTTAAATGTTCTCCAAGGCGGTCTTTGGGATCTACAACAACGCAGAGTCGCCAAGCAGAGGCTGAAAGCCAAGTTTGGTACCCATGAGGACGGTGTCCACTTGAATCTTGGGTTCATATCACACTACAGGTGACCACACCATACTGTACACTTTTTCACACGCATGCACACAGGTCTATGGGGTGAATTTGCATTTGCAGATGCATTCCATTTTGTTCAAAAAGCACACAATTTATAGACTGACAGACAGTCAGTCAAAGTGGCATTTTATAAATTCCTACTTTAGAAGTCTGACTCCAAGGTGAAACACAAACAGATCCTAAACAGGGCCTCACACCTAACATGCATTGTCTGACTTGAGATGTCACCTCCTCTTTGATAGAACTTTTATTTATCTCTGGGCAGAAATTCAGGGATTTGCAGGTTCTGATTCGTTGATACGCATCTCCTTTCTAACTGAGTAAAAGATTTAACAGCATTTTGGGTCTGTTTAATTTGCATCAGTGTATAGTGACTCCAAAAACTTGTGTTTTCAAATAACATGTTTGACTATAACCTGGTGTTGTGTGGTTTTTGACTAAATGGGGAGGTAAAGAAAAAGCAGGGAAATGTAGACCAGTAAACCAAACATCGGTGGTGGGGAAAAAGTCTCGAATCCATTATCAAGGACTTTATAGTGGAGCATTTAGAAAGCAGTGGCGCAATCAGACAGACTGAGCATGGATTTATGAAGGAGAAATCATGCGTGACAGATCTGTTGGGATTCTGAATATGTGACTAGTAGAGTTGACAAGGGGGAGCCAGCCCGTGGTACATTTTGGACTTTCAGAAAGCGTTTGACAGAGTCCTGCGTAAGAGGTTATTGTGCAATATTAAAGCTCAGGGGATTGGGGGAAATGTATTGAGATGGAAAGAAAACAGGTTGGCAGAGAGGAAACAAAGAGTAGGAATTAATGGGTCCTTTTCAAATTGGCAGCCAGTAACTAGTGGAATGCCGCAGTGATTGGTGCTGGGATACCAGCAGTTCACTGTATATTAATGATTTGGATGAGGGAACAAAATATAACATTTCAATGTTTGCAGATGATAGCAGGTTGGGTAGGAAGGTGAATTGCAATGAGGATGCAGAGATCCTTCATGATCCAGAGAGGTTGGGTGAGTGGGCATATCAATGGCAGATGCAGTATAATTTGGATAAATGTGAGGTTATTCACTTTGGAAGCAAAAACAAGAAGGTAGATTACTATCTGAATGACGATAAATTGGGAGAGGGGAGTGTGCATCAGGACCTGGGTGTCCTTGTGCACCAGTCATTAAAGGTAAGTGTATAGGTGCAGCAGGCGGTAAAGAAGGCAAATAGTATGTTGGCCTTTATCACAAGAGATTTCATGTACAGGAACGGGGATGTGATGATGCAATTGTACAGGGCCTTGGTGAGGCCACACCTAGAATATTGTGTGCAGTTTTGCCCTTCTTTTCTGAGGAAGGATGCTCTTGCTCTTGAGGGAGTGCTGCAAAGGTTTACCGAGCTGATTCTGGGAATGGTGGGACTGACATATGAGGTGAGGCTGACTGACTAGGTTAGGATTGTTTTCACTGGAGTTAAGATGAATGGTGGGGGGTGGGGGGGGTGCAGGGGAGAGAGAAGGAAGAGAAGAGAGAATCTCCATAAAGACTTAAAATTCTAACAGGACTAGACAGGGTGGACGTTCCCAATGGTGGGTGTGTCCAGAACTAGGGGCCACAGTATGAGGATTTGGGGTAGGTGATTTAGGACAGAGATGAGACATTTCTTCACCCAAAGAGTGGTGAGCCTGTGGAATTCATTACCACAGGAAGTAGTTGTTGCCAAAACGTTGATCCCATTCACTCCAAGTGCTATATCTATTCACCTCTTGAATACATTCAATGGTTATGGAGAGAAAGCAGAATTAGACTATTGAGTTGGATGATCAGCCATGATTGTGATGACCTCCTCTTGTTCCTATCTTCTATGTTTCTATGAATCTGTTGGGTGCACAAAGTGACCCGAATTTAGTACTGCCTCAATATCTTAGTCCTAAAAACTTGAACCTCATTCCAGGGTTTGTCTCTTAAACTTGCTTATTTTAGTTCTCATTTGATTTTTTTTTGCTCTGTTTTAAATCGTTAACTGTCTATTGTATCTTAAGAGCAATATGCTGTGTACGTTTTGAATTAATTAAATTGCCCAAAAATATTACAACAATCTGTTTGAATATCCTCATCTTGAGTTTTTTTTTAAAAAATGAAGTTTTTGGCTCTTTTCTCAGCAGTTTGCACTCTATCTGTGGATAGAAATTGTCTAATATGGACAAAATCAAAGTAGTTGACTTTTTTAAAAACCAAAAGAACTGCAGATGCTGTAAATCAGGAACAAAAACAAAGTTGCTGGAAAAGCTCAGCAGGTCTGGCAGCATCTGTGAAGGAAAAACAGAGTTAACGTTTCGAGTCTGGTGACCCTTCCTCAGTTCTGACGTTAACTCTGTTCTCTCCTTCACAGATGCTGCCAGAACTGCTGAGCTTTTACAGCAACTTTGTTTTTTGTTGTAGTAGACTTTTATATAGTTTACTCTTAGCTTTCTTCTCAAACAGTTTGTGTAATACCACAATTCTTACCTGCCCTTTGTTTTTATACAGGGTGAAAAAATTGTAGTTTGAAGAATTAAATCTTTCACTTGGTGCGACTTCGTAGTACTAATTGACAAACTATATGGGATTTGCAAAGTTGCAGTTACCTATTGGAAACCAGTGGAACTGTATTCCATGTAGTTTGCTGTTCATAGAGATGCTTGAAACTGGCATGACATAATTCCAAATCCCAATTATTGGAATCATATAGTTCCGTTTTATTGTAGTTTAAAGTTTGTTAGGCAAGTATCATTTTAACTCTTGTATGTCATGGTTTACAGTATCATTTTGACAGTTACCAATTTCAAAGCCACTCAGTCATTGTTAATCTTCAGCTAAGTAAAACTTCTAGGCTCAAGCTGCTTTTTGTCCGAGATGTAACATTGGAATTACAATACTAGGGTGGAATAAGGAGGTCATTATTTCTTGGAAGATGACAGTTGAGCCAGACATCTGGTTAATGGACATCTTCATGGTATATTTAAGGAGAACTAAAAGAGTTCTTGGACAAGTCAGGAGAAATTGAAGGAGAAGTATCATGTAGTGAATGTAGCAGAAGGTGAACTTCCATGTGATGTCCATACATTTCCAAGAAAATTAGTACATATTAGGGCAATGCCCTTCCCAAACCAAAGGGAAAGGAACATATGACATGGTAGACACCACTTAGAGACCACCAGAAGTGGACCGGTGAGTTAGTAGTTAGCCACTGGGAGACCCGAAACGTCAGCCTTCCTGCTCCTCTGATGCTGCTTGGCCTGCTGTGTTCGTCCAGTTCTATACCTTGTTATCTCAGGCTAATGTAAGGTTTCCTGAGAATGAGATGCAGGATGCAAGTCCAGACACCATATGGGAGGCGAACATCAAATTACCAAATTACTAATTTCTTGGAATCAAATCCAGAAAAATTAATGTATCCAGTATATGAATTATAGAACTGGGCAGTTAAGGGTTAAAACTGAGACAGGTACTGCAGTTCGAAACATGTATGACTGCAATTCCCAAAGCAGAATTCGAGTTAGGATGAAAATAGTGAATGCAGAATGCATGCATATTCTGCCGTTTTCTCTTATTACTTCATTCTCACCTTGTAACAGAATATTTACTATAAGCAAGAATGAGAATTATTGTTTTTTTTTCATTCAATTCTTGTAATAGGAAGTGACAGTTATTCAAAAACATGGACAATTTATTTTCAGATTCTGTAATCTGTATTTAATACCAGGCACCTTTTGTGGATTAAAATGATTTCGAAAAGGGGGAAAAAGACCTTAAAATATCTGTAGCAATCAAAGACCTTGCAGGTTAGCCAAGCTTTATGAAACCAATACAAAATAAGCAAAATCATCTGAGCTAAAATTAACATTTCTATTAAAAGACACTGAATACTAGTCCACCCAGTCTGATGTCAATAATATCAGTTTAGATTTTCACGAGTGACATTATTTGAGAGGAGCAACATCACCTGCAATTATCAAGGTTGGAAACAAGGAATTTGGACTTTGGAATGCACAGTGGTGTTTCACCTGAGCTGCTTTTGGTAGAACAGATGGATTTGTGCCTATAACCAGCAAGGAGAAATTCTCTGTTAGCCTTTCAAGAAGGAAGGTAGGTGGTAAAGTAAAAAGCAGCACCTGTAGGGTGATAATTTCAGGATTACTCCCTGTGCTACATGGCACAATTGAACATGTGGCGAAAGAGCTGGTGGAGGGGGCTGGGCATCAGATATGTAGATTATGGGGTTGCCTTCCAGGGAAGGTTGGACCTGTAGAAGAAGGACATATTGCACCTAAACTGAAGGGGCACCAATATCCTGGCAAGGAGGTTTGATAGTGCCATTTAGGAGGGTTTAAACTAGTGTGGCAGGGGGTTGAGAAGTGGAGCAACAGGTCGGTAATTATAGAAATTGGAAAAGCTTGAGTCTAAGACAAATACAGCTAAGAGGAAGAGCAGTTAGGAGATGTTGCTGAACTCGGCAGAACTGGAGAGTTAGTTGGCATCAGCGGCGGCAAGTGGGCCTCAGCATGGACTTGTGGCGAGTGAGCCCTTTTCCGTGATGAGCATTGGACCTGGCATTGGAATCTGCGGAGGCTACACTGGCGAAGTAGGCCTAGCAGCAAACGATGGTGTCTGAGGATCTGCAATTTCATTGCGTCTGGCACTGGCGGTGAAGAAAACAACAATGTCGCCACGATGCCCTTCTGCCATCAAGTTGGGCCCAGTGATGAGAGATGCAGCTCTGACATTGGTGCATCCAGCACAAGTGGTGACTTAAATGTTGGTTAGGTCTGGTGTAGATGGTGGCAAGGTGATGGAGGAAGAATGGTGATGCAGGCATTGTTTGAGCTGACTCAAGACTGATTAACTCTCTAAGTTTTATCTTTCAATTTTTTTCTTCTGATCTTTAAATTGTTCAAAATAGCGCTGGGTCATGACAGTGTAAAAGCTTTTCAGTATATTTTACTGTTTTTTTTATCACTAACATACATGTGAATAAAATTATTCATTATGAACTACTATAAACTACATATTGCTTTCATCTCCGTTTTGAGCTGGACACTATCCCTTTTCAACTTTATATCCGTGTGCTCTTTGTTGTCCCTATCATCTTTTGGAAGTTTTTTAAAATTTAACCAATTTTTCTAATCAGATTGTTCTGAGAAGTTATTACACACCTCTGGAACAGGTGGGCCTTGTGGTTCAGCAGTAGTGCAAATACCCCAAGAGTTCTTATCTTTCCAAGGGTTATTAGATAATTAAATTGCTTTCTTACACTCGAGAAAGCCTTGTAATTAACTTCTAAAATGTTTCTGGTCAACCAGTAAACATTTTAATTAGAAGTGTAGTTTCGTTGTGGGTTGGGGAGAACATTGTTATCATAGTCAACTGAGAAAGTTGGCAAGGATGGGCATCAAGCTAAGCTACCTAAGATTCCTGCTTTCTGCATCCTTCCCTTGAATACAGGGATTATATTTGCTACTTTCCAGTCCAATGAAATCTTTCTTGAATTTAGAGAATTTTGGAATGTCAACAGTAATGCATCTACTACGTCTTTAGCAATTTCTTTTAAAAACCCTGGGATGGAATCCATCTGGATCCAGAGACTTGTTAATCCACAGCTCTGTCAGTTTGCTTCATAACATTTATGACTTGTAAGTTAGCTAAATTCTTATCTCCCTTCTGTCTCCTAATGTACCGCCTGGAATGGTTTTTGAATCCTTTGTAGTGAACACAGAATTGAAATATTTGTTCTCTTCATCTGCCATCTTAACGACTATTAATTTCTCATGCTCCCTCTCTAGAGATTCAATGTTCTTTTTTTTTCCTTTTCTAAATACCCTTAGAAATTCTTGTGGTCTATTTTTACATTCCTTGTTGGATTCCTCTTGTACTGTAATTTCTTCCTCCTGATTAACCTTCGTTATATTTCTGCAGTTCTTTATATTCTAACCAAAAATCTGACCTGCTGTTCCTGTTTGTCTAGTCATATGCTTTTTCTTTAAATTTGATTCCCTACTGTCTTAGTTAACCACAGAAGTTGGGTCTTCCCATAGAATTTTTCTTTACATTAGGATCTCCTTATTCTGAGAGTTCTGAAGAATACCTTGCCACTGTGTCTATTGATCTATCTCCTGATCTAGTATGCCAGTTAGCTAGCTCAGCTTTCATGTCCCTTATTTTGGTTTAAAATATTAGTTCACTCCCTTTTTAAATTGCATGTAAAATTCTGTCACATTGCAATCATTTGTTACCTAAGGATGCCTTGACTCAGATCTTTAATCTTTGTCACATTATATGATACCACTTTGATATAACCTGCTCCCTGATTGGTTACAAAATGTGCTGCACTAAGAAACTACCTTGAAAGCGTTTTACAAACTCCTCATCCAGACGACTACTGCATATCTGTTTTGTTTTTTTTTTGATTTATATGTAGGTTAAAGTTGCTTCCAATTATTGTGATCACTTTATCGCAAGCACCGATAATTCTTTGTTCCACGTTGTGGCTACTGTTAGGGGGCCTGTAGACCCACCTACACTAGTGATCTATTTCCCTCAGAATACCTTTATCTCCGCCAAAACTGATTTCTGCATCCGGATCTCCTGGACTAAGAGCATCTCTAACTATTGCACACATGCCATCCTTAAGTAACAGTACTACCCCTTTACCCTTGCCTGCCTTTCTATTTTTCCAGAATGTATTGGAGAAAGTCCTGGTTTTAACTGTAGTGTCCTCTGTGACAAGACTTCAAATCATATCCATCCTAAAATAAAACACCAATCAAAAAATCTGTAATTCCAGCCACTACAGCCTGATTGCCTTTTTTTTAAACAGATTATAATCCAGATCACTAACCCAAATTTCTACTTTTAACATTTGGGAAAAAATGGAATAAGAAAAGGAAGTATGCAGCGATTGTTGAATGGAAATCATGTTTGACCAGCTTGATCAAATTATTTGAAGCAGCAGGAGGGGTTGTTAAGGGTTATTGTGGTTAATACTAATGTAGACTTTCAAAAAACAAGTAGTGCTTCCTGCTCTAATCGTGGGATCACTGACCTTTTTACATATGTTACTGACCTGGATTAAATATACAGAGCATACTTTTAGAGTTGCAGATGACAATTTGGAAATGTGCCTAACTTCAGTAGGATGCGTTCAGACTGAAACGGGCAAAGAAATGACAGATGGCATTCGTTGAAGAGAAACCGGGTTTGTGTGTATTAATTTTTGAGATAACTGGACAATAGGAGAAGGCTATTAATGAAATAAAGGATCACATTTGCTTTATTCAGAGTTGTGTTCATAAAGTAAAGAAGTTACGCTAAATTGTTTATCAGACTTTGGTCAAGTCTCACCTTGGCTTTTGATGTACTTTTTGCCTGAGTCTTTAAGAGTGGTATTACAACTAGGAATTTTGGATAGCAGGGTCAAGCAGCAATTGCTGCCTTGTGGAGACACACAGATGAAGACACATAGGCACTCATGCATATACACATGTATGCGTACACATACACAAGCACACACTTATGTCTTATGACCACCACACATTCCTCTCACAGTGGGACTATGACTATTTCCAAGCCTTGAAGTTGGGTCTTTGTGGGGAAAGTGTTTGGGAGCCACTGCCTTAAAGGGTATAGACTTGATTTACTAGAATGCTATCAGAAATAAGGATCCAGTCAAATGGAGACTAACAATCGAAAGAGAATTGGATGAATACTCAAACAAGTCACATTCACAGGGCGAAGGGCAAAGAGCAAGGCTGGGCCTTTCAAATTCCTCTGCACAGAGCTGGTAAAGCTACCCTGGTTTAATCCAGACCTTTTCATATCACTATGAAACTTTTTATTAGGATGGAATGAAAAATTGAGGAACTTGGTTATAGTCTGAAAAGATTAGTCATTCAAATACATTGCCTAAACCTGTTCACACTGTTGGTGTTATCCTCCTTCCATTGATGTGAATAAAAAGAAGCCTCACATATAAGAAACAGACTTAATGTTGAAATCAATGACTCTTCAGATCTTTTATTTATTTTTCCTTAAAATTTATCAGACATTCTCTTATATGTATCTGTTCACCTCAGCTTTTTCTTGTGGTAGTTGATTCTACTCTCCAGCTAAATTCTATATCCCTGCCACACTTTGCTTAGTGGACCTCATACTGCAGAATGAGAGGTGATGCTTATCCTTGGCAAATTGATGGCGGAGCCGCTAATCTGAAACTGCCCTTGGATGCCTAGATTTTCCTCCACAATGCTGCTGTGTGAAGCTATGAAAACCCCATTGTAAAACGGCCTACAAAACAAAAATGTCAGCAATGTAGGGGATTACAATGTATTTACTTATGGTTTCTCTTAGAGAAGTAATGTTACTGTTATACGCAGATATTTTCTCTATGCATATATGGGTTCCTAAATTCTAGAGAGGCATCCCTTACATGTCAAGAGCTTCACTGAAGTCTGTGCAGAATTATTAAACCAAAAACAGTAGCCACTGCTGTGCCTCTTTACACCCCACAAACCACCCCATTCCCACTCTAATTATGTAGCAATATGAACCCACAATTCGAGGATATTGCCTCTATTTATCTACCATCAACACACCTATGCTTTAAAGGATGCCACTGGTCTTTTCCCCCTCTAAAAGTAAGTTCTGGATTCACCCACTGCTCTTTAAGACAAAAGCTACAGCCCCAGAAAGGAGCAGCACCCCTTTCTCAGTCATCAAAGTAGGCAGAGAAGACACATGGCTGATATCCTTCCCCTGCCTGTTCTATGCTTGAGGGACTGGTTAGAAAGGAAGTGTGGCTCCACATTTCTGAAGGAATCCCAATCAGAATCTCCTATTAGAAATGTGGAACTCTTTTTAATTACATTTTTAAAAAGGGATTGGAAAGATAATCTGTGTGACATTGACATCGCAGAAACTTCAACCCAATTATTTGCTACAATATCATTGAGAAGGGGCATTTTATGTGCCTATTCTACACAAGAGTGGTGTACAGAATAGAAAACAGGGTTGATTTATGTAACTACTGTATCTAGCAGACCAGATTTTTTTGTTTATCATATGAAAATGCATTACTTAAATCATTAATACAGAACAGTTCTACAAATAAATAGTAAATTGAGTTGCTATTGACTGGAATTTTCTGAAGTACAATATTTTAGGTTTGCAGTAGACTAAAGAGGATTGTTCCAGCTATGTTTGCAGGACTTGATTTTTAGCTGGATTTTTCATATTTTGACAACTGATAAATACTTAGGTAAAAGAATACTGAAAGTACATTTTGCTGAGATTTCCTTGTACTTTTAGAATTTACGACAAATAAATAAACTCATTGAATAAGCTATTTCAACAGTTTTTATATTTCAAGGTAAGTTACCTTTTTGATGTTTCCTACTTTTATTTTTAGGGTATTTTAATGAAAATAGTAAGTGCTGAATTTAATACTCTAGTCCCGGACATTTTCAATTAAAGGATTCCCAGCATGAGAAACCTACGCTTGTGCAAATTTAATGAACTATTGGAGGCGTTGAAACTTTTGTTGTAAATTTAGACTTTTCTTTCCCCTATCAATTTGCTGCCTTTCAGCAACTTTGTCTAAAATCATGTTGTTTGTTTCCGTATGAATATTTTTGATACCTAGCTCTACCTCACCTGCTCCTCTCTTTGTCCTTCTGTCTCTAAATGGTCTGTCTGCTTATCCAACATCCAATCTTTGATGTGCAGAAATTTCCTCCAATATTGATGGATATTGCCACTGAATCCCTCCTCCCTGGCTACAGTGTTAAATTGAACCAGACTGTTCATAACCTTGGTATTACATTTGACTCCCAAGTGGGCTTACCACATTATCTGTCCTGTGGTAAGACCATTTTTATCTGCTTCCATGTCAGTTATTCTGATTTTGTCTCTGCTCGTTTATTGCTGAAACTCTCAACATGCTTTTGTTTTCTTTGGGCTTGATATTCCAAAACACTTACACTTGGAACATTTGTTTTATAGATGCTATATCAAATAACATTATGTGCATTGATAGCACAAAATGGTTGATGTTGCCTACTTGGACTTCAGTGTAGCCTTTGACAAGGTCACTCAAGGCAGACTGGTACGAAAGGTGAAGTCACATGGTATCGGGGTGATCTGGCAAGATGGATACAGAACTGGCTTAGTCGTAGGAGGTAGAGGGCAGCAGTGGAAGGATGCTTTCGAAATGGAGGATTGTGACTAACAGTGTTCCATGGGCATCAGTGCTGGGACTTCTGCTGTTTGTGGTCTACATAAATGATCTGGAGGAAAATGTAGCTGGTCTAAATAGTAAGTTTGCGGACATTACAAAGATTTGGTGGAGTTGCAGATAGTGAGGACAATTGTCAGAGGATACAGCAGGAAATAGATCCGTTATGCTGCGGCTTTATAGAACTTTAGTTAGGCCAAACTTGGAATAGTGCATACAGTTCTGGTCACCACACTGCTTTGGAGAGGTTACAGAAAAGATTTACCAGGATGTTGCCTGGTATAGGAAGTTTTAACTTTTTAAGAAAGGTTGGATGGACTGATTTGTTTTCACTGGAATGCAGGAGATTGAGGGGTGACCTGATAGAAATTTATAAGATTAGCTATAGTTGGAAGTATGTGGCCTTTTCCCAGGGTGGAGGGGTCAGTTACTAGGGCACACAGGTTCAAGCTGCAGGGAGACACTTTAAAAGAGATAAGCAAGGCAAGTTTTTTTCTCACAGGTGAGTGCCTGGAACACTCTGCCAGAGGAGGTGATGGCAGCAGATACAACAGCAGTATTCAAGAAGCATCTGGATGAATACATGAATAGGAAGGGAATAGAGGGATGCGGATCTGGTAAGTGAAGACAGTTTTAGCATGGAAAGGCAAAATATATTGGCACAAGCTTGGAGGGTCAAAGGGTCTCTTCCTGTGCTGTATTGTACTTTATTCTATCTGATCAGTCTCCTCCTTTAGCTGATATTCCCAAACTGTCTTGGAAGTAATTCTGAAGTCTGCTTAGTATAACAGTAATAAATACTATTCTTGGCTGTCTAAGGTCCAAATATACTAATTGAGTAGCTGGAGTATCAGTTCAAGCCATTTGATCCTGCTGTAGAAAAATAATCCAATTGTAGCTGTTGTTTTCCCCCAAATCATAACATTGTTAATTGCAGCATCGATGTGCCTCCTGTTCCAGTAATGGTAATGCTTTGCATTGGCCAGTATTGTGTGAGAACAGATTTTAAAACTGCAGACCGTTGTCTTTTCCGAGCCGTGGTATTAGTGGGCTTGTGAAGAGCATGGATACAAACTAAGCAGACTGCATCAACTTAAATAAGGAATGTCTGTGGGAAATGCCATCTAGCTTCCAACATTAAGCCCTGTTAATACGGTGACATGAAAATTAGCAGTGGGAAATCAAGGATATGCGATAAGTATTCTACTGTTTGATGAGAATGCAGGTTTGGTCTTGCCCAGAAAGGAAATTATTGAAAAATACTCAAAAGTATTGTGGATGCTGGAAATCTGAAACAAAAACAGAAATTGCTGGAAAATCTCAGAAGAGTCACTGGACCTGAAATGTTAACTCAGATTTCTCTCCACAGATGCTGAGATTTTCCACCAATTTCTGCTTTTTGTCTAAAGGAAAATATTGACGAAGTTTGGAAAGAGAATAGCTTGGGTTCTCACTTACCAATATTATTCGATTACTTCTGGGAGCCACTGGAGATTTATTCAAGTTTGGCATTGTTTGCAAATGTCCCATATCAGAAATTAAATGAAAACTACTATGATTTGTCAATGTTATCTAAAATTCTACTCTTATGTAACAAGATCATGGAAGCAAACGTCATCAGAGCTTTCGATATTTGATTTTTATTTTTAAAGGCATGTTTTACATTGTTGTGATTTTTGAGAGTGGTTTGTGTTAAAGACTAAATTAGTTGTCCTTGATTTTTAAAAATAAATATTTGAGAACTAAGTTATGATGATATTTGGCACGCAGAAACATTTTCCAACAGTCCCCACGCTATACTAGAGTACATTGACCAATTTTCCCTGTAGGCAGTGTGTCTTCTTATGATTCATCAGTTATAGTATAGGGTTTTGTACGAAGTATTTGCAGGATAGTCATTGGATGGAAAGCTGATTCATCATTAAAATATTTCAATGTATTAAATAACTAAGAGACACGAGAATGTTTTTCTGAGAATTTTCTTGTTTTTCATTAGGAGAAGCAGTTGTTATCACCCAACCAACATCTGGTTCAGCCAACGAAACCACTGATGAGAAACAGCAGGTGCACATGCTGGTAAGAGAATTTAAGGGATTTTGCCACCCTGTCATTACTAATGCCCTTGCGCTTATAAACTAAACAATCGCAGCAATGATTATAATACATCCGTGTTTTAATAAAAAGTTCCATCTACTTCCTGATTGCAGTCTCACCACACCAATGACTTTTAAAATCATAACGATTATTAGCTAACATATGACATGTTAACAGTTTTATGACATCGAAATCTTCATCCCATTCTTACAGGCAGATGTTGCATTTTAATGAGGGTCAGGTTAAAATTGTCCTGCCTATGCTTTTAAAGCCTGCAATGTGTTTGTTTTCTATTGACTGCTGTTGGGTGCTTAACAGAGGTACAAATAATTAGGACTGTGCGTGATATTCCTTTTGGGTATCAAATTCTTACTGCATTGGTACTTCAATTAACTTACTAACAATTGCAAATTAAGCTTATTTAGATGTTATATTTCAAACATGTTCTATTCAAATCCAGCTTTTTTTCTTTGAGCTATTTGTGTGCCAATGGGCTCATAATCGCAGGTTAAAAATGTGCAGTTTGGGGTTTATTCCTGAAGCTTTCCTGAACTTCTCAGTTTTACTCAATATTTGAAATTACAGGGGGGTTCTGCTATAATGCATGTTCCAGCAATAGGAATTGGCTCTAAGATGATTGACGAATAGGGGAACTGTATTTGTACAACGCGAACTTTGTGTTGGCTATAAAGCGATCGTGACAATGTTTGTTTTAGTATTAGAGAGCTGTGACAATAATGCGGAAACACAAGTGTGTGACAACATAAGAACATAATGTTCTTATCGTATTATTGTGAAAAGTGACATCAAGATCATTTGGGATAGAGATAAAAGGTACTGCAGATGCTGGAGAATCCGAGATAACAAGGTGTGGGGCTGGATGAACACAGCAGGCCAAGCAGCATCATAGGAGCAGGAAAGCTTGACGTTTCGGGCCTAGACCCTTCATCAGAAATGGGGGAGGGGAAGAGGGTTCTGAAATAAATAGGGAGAGAGGGGGCCAATTCCCCGGTCCCCAACACCTCATTTTCACTATGGACATCCAGTCCCTATACACCTGTATTCCCCATGCAGATGGCCTAAAGGCCCTCCGCTTCTTCCTGTCCCGCAGAACTGACCAATCCCCCTCCAACGACACCCTCATCCACTTAGCCGAACTCGTCCTCACCCTCAACAACTTCTCTTTCAATTCCTCCCACTTCCTACAGACAAAGGGGGTGGTCATGGGTACCCGCATGGGCCCAAGCTATGCCTGCCTCTTTGTAGGTTACGTGGAACAATCCCTCTTCCGTACCTACACTGGCCCTAAACCCCATCTCTTCTTCCGTTACATTGATGACTGTATCGGCGCCGCCTTGTGCTCCCACGAGGAGCTCGAACAGTTCATCCACTTCACCAACACCTTCCACCCCAACCTGAAGTTCACTTGGACCACCTCCAACACGTCTGTCTCCTTCCTGGACCTCTCTGTCTCCATCTCGGGTAACCACCTAGAAACCGATGTCCATTTCAAGCCCACTGACTCCCACAGCTACCTGGAATACACCTCCTCCCACCCACCTTCCTGCAAAAATGCCATCCCTATTCCCAATTCCTTCGCCTCCGCCACATCTGCTCCCAGGATGAGACATTCCACTCCCGTACATCTCAAATGTCCTCATTCTTCAAGGACCGCAACTTCCCCCCTCCACAGTGATCGAGAACGCCCTCGACCATGTCTCCAGTATTTCCCGTAACTCATCCCTCACACCCCGTCCCCGCAATAATAACCAAAAAAGAATCCCCCTCGTCCTCACGTACCACCCCACCAACCTCCGAATCCAACGCATCCTCCTCCAACACTTCCGCCATCTGCAATCAGACCCCACCACCAAAGACATTTTTCCCTCCCCACCCTTATCTGCTTTCTGGAGGGACCAATCCCTCCGCGACTCCCTTGTCCGCTCCACACTCCCCTACCTACACTCACCTTTACTGGCTCCATCCTCGCCTCTTCGACTTGTCTGCCTCCTCTCCACCTATCCTCTCCTCTGTCCATCTTCTATCCGCCTCCCCCTCTCTCCCTATTTATTTCAGAACCCTCTTCCCCTCCCCCATTTCTGATGAAGGGTCTAAGCCCAAAACGTCAAGCTTTCCTGCTCCTATGATGCTGCTTGGCCTGCTGTGTTCATCCAGCCCCACACCTTGTTATCTCAAGATCATTTGGATTATTGTTTGTCATGTAACAAATTTCAACCTTTCAAATTCGCAATCAATTGGAATACCAATCAGATTGATAAAAATAATAGAATTAAGCTCAGTCTAAACTATGCAATTGGTTTCTCAAAGAATAATCATGAGAAAACAGCTTGAGGAAATAAATGGTTGACAATGTCCAGTCAATGAGGGATGGTGACAGCTCATGTTGTTAGTGACAACATAGTGTAACTGCACATTGGGTAGTTTTGCTAGTGACTGGGAGATGCTGCCAGTGAGCGGGTGATGTTGATTGCCACCGACTAAGTGTTGTTGATGTTACTGACAGGTAAACAGTCTTACCCATGAATGCATTCAGTTGTTGCTATCTGGGCGATGCTGTTGGCAAGTGGCTTGATATTGTTCCTAATTGAGCTTTTCCGTTGCTGGTGTTGTAAAGTTGGTGATTGGCGTTTTCTCCAATGACTTAAGTGATGCTGCTGGAGATTAGATAATTATTCTCAGTGGCTGGTTTTTGCTGCTGGTGTTTAATGCTGCTGAGTTGTGATGGTGTTGAGCACTGGGTGGTATTATTCTAGGAAATACTGGATACCGCTGGTGTCCTTGTGTTTCTGTTGGAGGCTGCATGCTGTTGGTGACAGTAGGTTTTATTTTGCTGTCAAAAGGATGCTGTCTGTGGTAGTTCAGACTTACTGCTGGTGGGTGATTACTGCTGCTGGTGGTAGCAGAATGTGGCTGAGAGCTTGCTATTCGTGATCGCGACTGAGTGATGATGAATGTCATTATACATTTGCACTCAAACTTCAATGTGTTGTTGGTGCGTGCAAGGCAAATCTACAGCTGTAGTGATGAAGAATCTGTAAATCTGCTCATTACTGTCTGCTTCTTCAAACTGTGGTGCTTTTAGCTGTAAACTGAACTCTGGCGCTTTATTCATTGTCTCACTTCTATTGAATTAATAATGCTACTTGCAACTGGATGATGCCGGTGCTTAAGACTGGATAAAGCTAATGCTGATGACTGGAGCCAATACTTATAGGAGAGTAGTGAGAAAGAATTTTGAGTGATACTTTTTGGTGGTCTGCCCATAACCCTGCTTTTCCCATAGACCCTGTTATTTATATATCATGATTGTCTATAACACGATGATGTACTGAAACGCAACTATCATGCTATAGCAGAACCTCCTGTAGTTTTGTTTCTTTCACTTCCCATTATGTCTCACTTTGTCAACATAAAAGTGGTATGTACTATGTTTTAGGCTATGTGGGGAAAAAAGAAAACAATTTTTAGGTGCAACTTTATTCTGTTACCCCTCCCCCCGTTTCAAAAAATATTTAATTCCAACCGATTATGTACCAGTTGTTATATTTAATTAATTTGCCATAATTTGAAGAGGAATAGGTGAAGTGTTTGATCAATTACAATAATAAATGTGAGGTACTGCATTTTGGTATGACAAACAAGGGTAGAGCTTATACAATTAATGGTTGGGCCTTGGGTAGTGTTATAGAACAGAGGGACCTAAGGGTTTCAGGTACATAATTCTTTTGAAGTTTGTGTAACATGTAGACAGGGTGGTTAAAAAGGCATTTGGCAAGCTTGTCTTCATGCTCCTTCCGTTGACCATAAGAGTTGGGACTTCACCTGACGAAGGGATTGTGTTCTGAAAGCTTGTGATTTCAAATAAACCTGTTGGAGTATAACCTAGTGATGTGTGACCTCTTCTGGAGTACTGTGTCCAGTTCTGGTCACCCAGTTATAGGAAGGATATTATTAAGCTGGAGAGGGTTCAGAATAAATTTATCAGGATGTTGCCAGATATAGAAGGTTTGAGTTATAAAGAAAGGCTAGATGGGCTGGGACATTTTTCACTGGAGCATAGGCAGTTGAGAGGAGACCTATAAAACTTTATAAAATAATCAGAGGTATATATGAGTTAATGGTAGTTGTCTTTTCCCAAGGATGGGGTATTTCAAAACTAGGAGGCACATTTTTAAGGTGAGAGAAGAGAGATTTAAAAAAGACACGAGGCAAATTCTTTACACGGGATGGGGGGTGGTTCGCATGTAGAATGAACTTTCTGGGGAAGTGGTGTATGTGGGTACAATTATAACGTTTAAAAGATATTTGGATAAGTACGTGAATAGGAAAGGTTTGGAGGGTTATGGGCCAGGAGCAGACATTTGGGAATAGTTTAATTTGGGATTCTGTTCGGCATGGACTGTTTGGACCGAAGGCTCTGTTTTCATGCCGAATGACTCTGTGGCTCTGAATTCCTGTCTAAATGCTGGCTTTCTGACAATTGTTTCCTTGTATGATGAATGAAATGTTAAATATCTAGAACCTTAGCTGTTTGCACAAAATACAAGGTTCTGACTTTGGAACATTTATTTTCCTGAATCCAATTCAATAGTCCTGTCCAATAATTTAAGTCAGTGTGTCTGCTTTTGCATTTTATGCTGGGCATATACTGTTATAACTTTTTTGTTTTCCTTTTTAGGTGTAAATATCCCAATCGTAATTCAACTGCAGCCAGAATGACCAAAATGTGAATCAATTTAGTAGTCTTCAAGCCAAATGTCTTCCTACAGAAGCGATACATGAAAACACAGGACCTGAAAATTCATTTTAAGCATACATGTTTGAGCAAGATTTTGAAAATTAATTTTAACAAAACATGTACATAATGTATAGTTCGTATTTTTCTGAAGGATCCTGACACAGCCAACACGCTTGTAAATTTGTAATGTATTATACGATCTACATTTGTGTTATTTCCAACTACAGAACAACTGAAACATTCTTATGGGATATAATCTATTTTAAACAAAAGGGTGACGACTTTTTTTTAATTTCTGCAGACTTTTTTAAAAACAAGTATAACAATGTAATAAGTCTTATCGGACTGAAATCTTTACTACTTCAATCTTCATTCCATTGAAACAGAAGTCTGAGTTTGTAAGTGAATAAAAATGGTAAGTAATTTCAAGTTGCACTGATCTAGTCTTTCAAATTACTACATTAGCTACTGATAAAACACTGCTAATTGAAAAAAGTATGTTGTACGTGTTTTTGGGCAAAGTGCATTCTTATTATGTTTACCAACAAAACCAGTCCTCTTCTGAAGTGTGTGCAAAATGGTAACCAAAGCAGATTAGGTCTGGGAATAGTAGATGTCTTGAACATTTCAGTTTTAGTGGATTAGAAAGAAGTTCTTTCATTGCATAGAGGAAGTAAAATGTATAGGTATAGAACAGGTTTGCGATGTGCAGCACCTTTTGATTTGATCAGCTAGATGCTTTTTATTTGAATGTCGCAACCTATTAGAATCAATTTATATTAAAATTGTTCCTTCATCAGGTGATAAACCTCTATGCATTTGCTGAAAGTTATTCGATAAAATTTTTCTTCTAAAAATGGCTTTGACCTAATAAGAATGTACTCTGTACAATTGTGCACTTTTGATTCCTGATTGATATTTGTGCCAAATAAGGTTATATACTTTTGACTCGGTGGATTTAGTTATCAGGACTGTATGTGGAATATATTGTTACTAGCTAAATTGCAGTTATAGATTCATTTCATTGCTTTAAAACAAAATATAATGTGGCCAAAAATTTAAATGTCTTAGCCATAGAAGATAAGCGATATTTAAATCTGCAGTACATTTAGTTGTGTACCTAGTGCTGCTTATGTATTATCGGAATTTTAATTTATTGGAAGTTTTGAATAATCATTTATTTGTTCAGACTAATATAATATTGCATTCTCATTTCTCTCCCATGTCTTTTTCAAAGTAAATTTTATCATTGAATATGTAGATCAATTTTTGATTTCCTGACATTGGATTTATCACTCTCAGGTATTTGCCTTGTGTGACAATGGTTTGGGACCTTGATGGTCAATTCTGTGTTACTGAAACTGGAGTGACCTCTTCAGGGTACAAGCCTGAGCAAATTTTAAGGAGGCCCAGGCTACTCAAATGTCAGGATCTCCCCTGACTTCCTTGGTTGGGACCAAAGGAATTCAGAGATTACATTTCACACATTTTCAGGAATTGCCAGAAAGATGAGAGTTAGGCAACAATCCACCTTTGGCCCCACTCCAGACTTTTTTTTCTCAGGGTTTACTGTCTTAGCCTTTATCTCTCCCAAGGTATGCACAAACATTGGAGCTATTTGTCCATAGCTGGGTGTTTGGTTCATAAATGCATGGCACGTCCACAGACTGGACTTGCATGCTGCATTCTGGGGGCCACATATCCTCCATATTCTCTGAAGCTTTAGCCCAAGGCCAGAGTTTTCCTCTGTTCCACTTGTGCCACATGGACTTGGCAACGGAAAGGCTGTGTACAAACAGGAATAGATTAGCACTTTTAGATCTCCTTTCTGAATTTCTGCGAACCAGCAGTGTAGGTTGAAAGTGAGAAGCGCATTAAAATACAAAAAGCAAGAAATAAGTTAATTTCTCCATCTACACACTAAGCACATCATGTCGACTTGCTGTATGCACCCATTAACATTGAATCTTTCACAGAACTGAAAATACCCACAGAGTAATATTTAATGGCTATTAATTACTAACCTGCAACAACAGGTTTAATAAGTTTCATATAATTTAACTGTACAAATACAGGGCTAATTCATTTTTATGCTAAGGGTGTCTTTCTTCTATCCTTTAACAAATGGTGAAAGTGGATTTCTCTATGCTCTGGCAACATCTGAGTGAGGGAAATTTTGTTTTAGTGAGTCATTAACTCAAATATGATTTTCTTTTGAGCTGGTAGCCATGCATGATTACTGATGACTTTTGTTACATGGGTGAATTCTACAAATGTCATCTATGTTCCAATTGCGACTGCAAATTTTTTCTGCATTTTTGAATTTTTTTTACAGTAGTCATTGAAAATAATATGTCATTGGAATTAATAGTGAAATTTAAAAAGTAGACCAAAAACTGAATTGAGTTGCTATGATGTGCCACTGATCAATTGCAGTTTTTTTAAATCTTTTCAATTCAGAAGTAACTAACTCTTTATATTGCTAGTAGACTGTGGGTAAACAACCATATTGTTAAACGCTTTAAAAATTGAGACCTGTAAAACAAGTTCTTGTTATGTCTCAAAATAGTCATTGTGTATGCCAAATACTTTTGCCCCCCACAAATCGTGACATGTATATTTAATTGATGCACGCAGCAGAATTGGCCACTTTTTATTGGTCTATGTAATTGTAAATACTGGAACCTATATGCTACATTTATTATACTAAACTTTTAAAATAGTAATTTTACTGCTGTGCATAAAGTTACCATACTTGTGTATTTTCTAAAGTATATGTTTACAGCTAACAAACCTTAGTAATGGAATTTGTTCTGTCATACACTTTTTAAGACAGAGAATGAGTCTGGTGGAAATATCTTCAAAGGTGCAGTGTATTATAGCAAAATACTTTTAGTACTTACTTGGAATTTCTTGAGCTCACTGATTAATTCAGGTTTCAAAAAAGATTATGCCACGTGTACATGTGAACATCAGATGAAAATTTTTATATATTTGCATTTTGCTCATTTCGGATCCATTCCAGAAAATGGGTAGTATTCCAATAGGCACATTAGTCTACTAATCCGCTGAACATTTAAATTAGCATCTAATTAGAATTTTGGGGAAAACCTGTCCTGTTAAGTAAATGAACACTCACTCACTAAAGACAGTTTGCCTGCATGAGTGTTTGCTTGGCATTGTTTGGGGATCAATACCGGAGAGTTTCATCAATGTATAATACTGTATGAAAATAGAATTAATTCTTTTAACATTGTCACCTTGCAAATTTATGTAAATCACTTTTCCAAAGTGTGTGCTTTTCACGTGATTATCATTACTGTAGATGAACAATGTATATGACACTTTTTGCCCAATATTCGTTATCCTGTATCATCATCTGCAGCTTAAAGCTGTCATTTTGTAAATAAACACTTTGAATTTCTATGATCCACAAAAAAAAGGTTAATGTTGATACCCACATAGCCTAATTTGTATGTCATGCAGTGATTACAGCAGCAGCTTTCTTAGCAATTACAAGATTAATATTTGTCCAATTGTACTGTATTTAAACAGGAATCGATTGTTCTATGCTGAGACATGTGTTATATCTCATCCTTTAGTTGTGGATAAACTCTACTTTTAACATTTGAGAATTATTGATGTTTCAAGTTTAAGATGCAAAGTTAATTTGGTAATGAGGGTCTAGTTTGCTAATCCTACTCTACCCACTTTTTAAAAGTGTAGCTTCTTTTTGAAGGTAGGGTTAGAGTTATGAAAATTCTTCTAGCACAGCTGCATAACACGGTCAGAATATTCAACCAAATCTAAGTGAATTTTTGACTACTTTAAAGTGTGAGGAGATTTTACACACACTCATGGATTGTTCCTGGCCTATAATTTATTTTTCATACAAAGAATTTGCATAAGAAAGCAGTACATCATTTTTATAAAGTAGATTTTTTTCCCCTCCTGTGCTTTACACATCCTTTTGGAGTCAACATTTCTGTTGCAACGTTGTCATGAACTGTAAGGAGCCCGACCTACTTTGAGTGTTGTATCACCTAACTGTTTGCCCTTTAAAATATAATTGAGGTTAATGTTGTTGAATAATGTGATTATATGTTTTTAATCCATACAAACCAAAACTTCAATCGGTGGAGCATTTATATAATGCTGAAGGGGAGGCAATAGTCTAGTGGTATTATCACTGGACTGTTAACCCAGAGATCCAGATAACATTCTGGGAACCCGGGTTTGAATCCTGCCACAGCAGATAGTAGAATTTGAATTCAATAAAATATTTGGAATTAGGAATCTAATGATGACCGTGAATCCATTGTTGATTTGTCAGAAAAACCCACCTGGTTCAATAATATCCTTTAGGGAAGGAAACTGCCATCCTCACCTGGTCTGGCCTACGTGTGACTCCAGACCCACAGCAATGTGGTTGACTCTGAAGTGCCCTCTGGGCAATTAGGGAAGGTCAATAAATGGTGCTTGGCCAGCGACATCCTTGTCCCATTAATGAATAAAGAAAATAGAAATAATATTAGAAAGAAAACAGCGCATTTGGGCTGGAAAGCAAAAAAAATTATTGAGACATTGATTACCTTAACCTCTTTAACCTTCTATGATGTTAATTCATCTTTCCTGAAATTATGCTCAGAGTTCAATATGGATGCATGAATTCTGCATCCACGTTTGTTTGAAAGTTTTCTGAAAAGAAAATCCATTGTCAACATTTTAGCTGATAAAATTGAATTTGGAAATCTGTGTTTCTACTGCATAGTCAGAGGAGTACAGCTCTGTTATGGATTTTTTTTCTTTATTCATTTACAGGATCTGGTTCTCAGCCATACACTTATTGATTCATCCACTAGAAATCCAAATTATATTTTTCTTGGAAATTGCACATTTACAACCAAACGTCATTATAAAGCAACATTTTTAAAAAAATAATTAATCTATGTTGGCAGTATGACCTAGCCTCTTGGGCTTCACTTATTTCTCTAAAGAAAATTCTGTCTTTAAGGAATTTTTTTTCTGTTTGTGCACACTAGTGGAAATGATTAGTAACTGATCTGCCAGAATAATTGTAACAGGAAAAACTGTTGGATTTTCAATTGAGGATGTGCAGTGATCAGGATCAGTACCCTTAAGGGAGGAAAAAAAAATGTTTACTTATCGAAAACATCCTCATCATTCATGGGAGATGATGGCAAAGTTATCTGTAGCAGTAAATGTTAGATCACCCTCTTATGCTGCCATTTAATCAAAATGATGATTGGCAATTTGAACAGCAGTAATATATTTTCACACTGTATCTGTGGGTAATGGATCAGGATATACTTTGTATTAAACCATGCCATTGCACTGCTGTATTGGGGTATAGAAATATTGTAAAATGTATACTGCAGCTGTTGATCACCAAGCATAAATTTTTTTGCCAAATGAAAAGCCGGGCATTATAACTTCAGAGCTGGAATCTGTCTCCAATCCAGGTAGCAGTAAAATTGGATCACGTGAAAAAGCATTCATGCTTGGGCTTAATGTCAAAGAAAGTATAACTCCAGTGGAATATAAGTAATATTCAGAGGTCTGCATGCTCAATATTAAAAATTTAGCATCTGGAACTTATCTCTGTACATGAAGAAGCATGTAGATGTAGGGTTTGTTTAGTTGTTACAAATGGTATTTGAAGCCAGGCTGCTTGATCAGAACTATTCTGCAGGTATAACTGTACCCTAGAATGAGGCAATATCAAAAAATAATTTTCCTATATATATCAAACATGGCCAAAAACAAATCACATCATGAATTCATAACTTACTGCCATTGGGGTTAAAAGTCAGATCATGTGCAATAGTGCTGTCAATTAATTTTGTGGTATTATGTAACTTTACCAGTCTTCATGTTGTCTTCGGTGTTAGTAATATCTGAAATGTGAAAAAAACTGGTATAATGTAATCACTGTCTAGTCTTCTCAGACATCATCCACAATTGAATAAATATGTAAGCATTACTAGAAGTATTTACTAAATTACTGGCAATAATAAATTACTTTGTTCCTTTCTAAAGCATGTAGGACTATTTGTTTAGGTGCAACAATTTTGGCACAGCATTTCTGGAATTGCACTAAATACTGTTTGCTCATAATATCCCCGTAATGTCTTGTGCTAATGATTGGACATACTCCATGATTTATTGGAATTGTTATTCCTCAACAGTAAATATATATACGTACAAAAATATTGTGCAAGTAGTTTTGAAACTTGATTTCAAAATTTATGCAAAGAAATTTAGTTGCTGCTTTGAATCACAGATGTAATGAAATGCAAGTTAGTCTGTTGTAGGGTTTGTTTCTTGAATTCCAAGTCTATAAGAGCATGTGCCATTTTGTTCCGTTCATCAAATTATATATTGTGTACTGTACTTCAAATTTTGCCGAATAGTTGTATTTTTGGGAAGTCAAGCTCTTCATAAAATTAGCTTCTTTTTGGCAAACCATTTTAAAAGTGTTTCTGGCAGTTTTTTAAAAATAGTTTTCTGGACTACTTAATTCTTTGGGAATTGTTTCACTTGCTGCACATAGTAATTTGTGGTTAAATCAGCTTGTAAGCTAAGAGATGAAGCTATTTAGGAAGATTGCTATTTGGGAAAGAACGTTAGTAACTAAATTTATATAGTGGCAGTATATCATTTATAATTTTGTTGATTGTATCCAACATTAACACCTCAAATGATGGGAAAGCTACTGTGGAAAAGGTTAAATTCTTGGGTTACGGTTTCTGTTGTTCACTTTAAAAATCATTCATGTTTTTGAAGAGAAAATAATAAATTAAATCAAATCACTGAATGTAGATAAAGGCTGCTGTCTTGTTGTCTACGTATGCATCTCCATCAAAGGGTCTAAGGGAGATTTATTTTGCTTCAGTGTCATGATGAGAAATGTCCATGGAAATTAAATTAGTTAATAATCAAAGGGCTTGGGTGTTTTTTTTCAGCTTCGTTATATAAAGGGATAATGATTTTCATTTCTTGGGAACTGAGTGATGTTACAACTTGAATCTAGACTGGGCTATGTTTGGATTTAATGTGATCAGAATATATTTTGTACAATTTTCTCATGAATGACGACAATAAATATGGATTCACAAGATGTTGTCTGATATGTGTCATGGTTTAACCATTTTTTTTCAGAGGAACAATACAGATTATACAGGCTATAATATGCCTACTGATGGATCTTACAATCACTTCCTGCATTTCTGCCTTCACCCCGACCCTCCCAAATAGTCAAATTTTGATTATTTTTGTTTCTTTATCATTCTTTCATGGGAAATGGGTATTACTGGCAAGTTTGTCAACATTTGACATCTATCATTAATTAAAATATTGATTGTTAAATGATGTCAAGACTTGATTTTTTAGGAAGGTAGGAAAAATCTATTCCAGTTTCTTTCAAGAAGAACTTAACCATGGGAATTAAATCTAATCCAAGTCAAGGAATTTCAGAGCATTAAAATGGGACGATCAGATGTAGGCTGAGATGCTGTTTCTGTTACAGCATAGAGACTGATTTGCCATCAAATCATTCTTAATGTGGCATATCATTAACTTGCATGTTCAGTTGGAGCACATATCCATGAAGACTTGGAGTTCTATTGCTTGAGCAGATGAATGACAAATTGGAGGACCAATTGATGTCGATTTAACATACTGCAAGGCCAGTCTCTAGAAATGAATTTTCATAAGACAGTGACTACAGATAATTAGTGAAAAAAATGTGAACAAACAATGTTTGGAGGGTGGAACAGAGGTATTGATGCAGTACAAAAAATTTTAAAGGCTTATAATATAAAAGGAAGTTGGTCTCTCTGGTAGCAGTCACCAAGTACTCAAAAAAGCGTACTGCCTTCCAGGGGGCAGGGTAAGGGACACAATTAGATGCAAAAAACTTTAAAGAAGGAAAGAAACTAATCAGATGCTGTTGGTTCGTATTGAAATTGGAACGTGTAAATTGAAATTTTGCAGAGGCAATTTGAGGAGTTAGGTGCAACATTAAAGAAAAGAGCAGATTAAACGTGACCGATGGGGTGTTCAGTATATTCTAGCTGATCTAGATTTTTCATCAGTAATAGAGTTCAGGGTTATGGGAAATGGAAGGAAAGAGGAGTTGAGGATTATCAGATTGGTCATGATTTCATTGAATGGCAGAGTAGTAGGCCTATGTCTTATGAGCATTCAATGAGAAGTGTAATACACAGTGTTACAAATTGCAAAAATATTGGAGAACTCCAAAGGCAAAATCAAACTCTACAGGTGTTTTGGTTATCAATTTAAACTACTGAGCAAGGTTAGAATTCGAAGTTGAGGGATTCAAATTCTATCCATTCCAGATTACTGAGGGTAGGGAGAAAATCAAAGCACAGTTATAATTTTAACAAGAAATCTCTGATAGCAGAAAGTAGCAAAAGATAGTCTAGAATGAGGGAACAGTTATGAAAGTTGGGGAGAAAAAACTTTACGTTGCAAATTTGAGGTTGTGGAATGTACTAACTACAGTTAGTTTCTGCGTTAGTCATTATTTGGATTTGTGCTGGGCCTCTTTTCCCTCATTTATATAAGTTGTTTTGAGTGTATAAACAGGGGGAATTCATTGACTCTAGCTGATGGTACTAATGTACAGGTTAGACGCCAGAATGAAACCTAGTTTGATTAAACTTTTTTTTCTTAGTTAATGTTAGTTAACTGGACTCAAGTCCAAAGGAAGTTTGCTCCTATCCCACTCTTTAAGCTTCTAATTAACAGTTACTCTTCCTTGAACTGCAGAAACAACTTTACATTTCCTATTCAAGTCTGATGGCATGAACCATTGACAATTCTAATGGCTAAACTTCCCAAATTTAACAACCTGAAGATTTCTGTCCTAAACTCACCTGGCTTGAAAAGTTCACAAACTACAAAACACAATGCTGCTGCAGTGACTGGTTTCTTCTAAACTGATCCTAACTTGGAGAGAAAGTAAAACCTATTTATGAGCTTGATTTTTCTCACCTAAAAGCCTGCCATTTTCTGAACCGAGCAGAAAACAAAACAAACACTTTGGGTTTATGACAGGCACTGTAAATACATCAAAGATGTCAACATCTTACTCTATTAACACTTAAGACATAAGCCCTTGATTGTAGTCACATGTCTTCATGAACATGTAATAATGTTCATCCATATGCCTAACTTTTTAAAACAGTACATGTTCCAAAAATGATGTTTTATTTGCTTTTAATCACAAAAATAATAACAATGTTTGCTAATACTAGATAATAGGAAATATACAACTTAAGATGTGAATGTTCAATTAAATTCTGTTTTTGAAAGTGTGTGACAGGAAAGGATTTTGAAGGAACGTTTACCTAAATGGTAAGCAGCACAATGACCACCCTGTGCCAAGAAAGGGGCAGCTCCGCAGCTGAAAGACACTCCCCCAGGACCTGTGCATAGTTGCCCCCCCCCCCCCCCCCGGATGTCCCAAAACACCCTGAAGAACGCCACAGTCAGCTTGTCCAGGCTTGGGGACTTGCCCCTCGAGAGCCAGGTGAGAGCGCAGGTCAGCTCCTCCAAAAGGTGTCATTTGGGCTCAGCTGCAGCAGGTCCTCCCACAGAACTCCGTGAGCATCCTTGCTGGATGGATCCACAGAGAACAGAGCCACATAATAGGCGTTAATCTGGGCCCTGATGCCCTCCAGATCGGAGACAAGGGGCCCATCATCGGCCAGCAGCACAAAGAGTTGCTAATGGGTGCCGCGTCTTTTTTGCTGCAAGTGGGAACCGCAGTCCAGTTCCTGGAGGAGCCGGATCCACGACCTCATGTATGTGACGTGGGACCTGACGAGCTGCAGGTCTAGTAGTGCATCCTTCTTCTCGTTGCCCCCGTAGGGCCGCGATTGCATCGGGTTGATGGAGATTTGATTTCAGGTCAGGCACTCCCTTCAACTCCTCAATCCTGGATTTCCGCCTCTTTGCTGACCCCTCGCATACTTCTGACAGAAGACGTGGATGTGAGCTATGCTCGTGTCCTATAATAGCCTCAACCCTGCTTCCTTCTCCAGCCGGTCCAGAACCGACAAAATGAGACTCAGAACTGCTTGACCTCAAGCAGTAAGCTGTTAAAATAGTAGTACACAGATCCGAGCCAGGCGCTGAATGGGAGGAGCTCCATCCACACTAGGTGATGGACTATGCACAACACCTGAAGCATAGAGGCCGCCATGACACAGGAGAAGCATGCCTGTGAAACGTACACGCAGTCAATCTTTGCTCTGATCCCAGGCCTCACGAAGGTAAAGGTGATGGAGTCAGGATAGAGATTCTGCCACACATCCACCAGGTCGAAGGACTTGACCAAGTCTCCCTAACGGCAAACCAGACCAGGCACCGCCATGGTCCCTGTCCTCAAGGATGCAGTTTAAAATTCCGTTCTCGGCCCCGAGGATAACACGCTGGCCTTCGTCAATGGAGGCAAGATGTGCGGACACTTCTCCATAGAAGAGCGTTTGTCTCAGCCTGACAGAGGGAGTATACATGTTCATGAAGTGAAGCACCACATCCCCCAGCCACCCTGTCAGGTGAAGCAAACAGCCTAGCAGAGTCTCCTAGATCCCCAAGACCTCCAGCTGAAAACGTGGGGCCAATAAGATAGTCACCCTACCAGATTTGTGGGTGAGATGACTCATGTAGACCCCTCCTTGCCACTCCAGGAGCCAGGTGACTTTGTCTCCCGGGGTGCTGTGGGTTTCTTCCAGGAAGCACACCACATACTCCCCATCCTGAAGGACGAAGTAATTCTGGAATCTGTGCTGATTCCCTGCTGCTGTTGATTTTGAGGCTGGCTATGGTAGTCTACATGTTGGTTGTAGTGTACAACCACCACCAGTAAAACCGTTAAAAACACTTACTGGGAGGATGGGGAGGGGCATACAGGGGCCCTCCCCTCCCCCATGAGTGTATCCAGGAGCACCTTGAACTGCTGCCAGTTGTTCCGGACCAGCCTGGGTGTGCGGCAAGCAGCCTGGGTCAACCAGTAGACCAGTCCAAAACATTTCTAGTGGTCAAGAGCCAGCCAGCCAGACTCTATCACGGTGACCAAGAGTAGCCTCTATAAAGTTCCTCAATGGGGGTGACGGGGGAGCCAAGGAACAGAAAACCTTGCAGAGTCTGTCTCCAGCATTGTTCCCAGTGCGCACGACCAAGCCCAAGCCCAATGGGCAGTTGCCTTCAGCCACCAGCCTATCACCCACCGTGAGAGTGGGGGCTGGTCCAGCACTGCCGGCTAGTTCCATTCCCCTGGTGACACCACCCCCAGGGTCATCGGCAGGAACGTCCTCAGTGCACTCCATCGAGGCCTGAACAAGGTCTGGTTGATGGGGCGGAGGAGACTTGAGGACCCATTCCTCTCCTGACACTGGGACGCCTGGCTTCTCAAAGAGAAAGTCCTCACCCAGGGCCAGGCGGCCAGGAAAATGGTCTGGGAGGAAGGAGTGAGGAAAACACCTTCCTCCTCTTCACTGCTTGATCACTCACTCAGTGGGATTTTCAGTGCCTGCATAGCAGCCTGCCTGGGGCTCTGGCTCATCCCTGGGGGTGGGTGGAACTGTGACGGTAAGAGGGCCCACCGCAAACCCTGAGGCTCCAGACTGGGCATGCTGTGGTACAGGAGCAGCAGGAAGCCCTGTGAGCTCATCTCTGGGGGAGGAACAAAGCTTTACCCTGCAGGTTGGGTTGCCTCTTTCCAGTCATAGTGTTTGTTGTTGTGGCCTCCACTCTCCCATCTGCCCAGGTGGGCAAGGGATTCAAAGGCCCTCCCTCCAGCTTCTGGATAAATACTATTGGCTGGATGAAGGCAGGGGGTGTGACGAGAGCATGGAAAGCCTTTGTATCACTTCCTGCCCTGCCGTTTGGGTGACAGTGGCCAGGGTAGAAGCCTAGTTTTGGGCCCAGAATCCCGGTTTCAGCTACCACAGCTTGGACGCCGACGGCGGAGCCCCCAAGGGCTGCGAAGTTAGGGTGGGAGTCCGGCAATGCTGGGTGGAGCTCAGGTAATGTGGGCATGGGGTTGGGCTTGGAGCATCTGACAGTTGGTAAGTCAGGGCGAGAGGGCTTAGGCTTGGACTCTGAGTTGAGGTTCCCGTACCGGGACGATGCTGGAACAGCTACAGAGGCATTGTTGTGCCGGGGTGGGGAAACCACAAAGCGGGGACAGGATCCACGGAGGCAGCCTCAGGCTCTTTGGCCTTCTTCCACGCCTTCTTCCTGGTCACATGCCCATCCCCCTTCCTGCCAGAGGCCACAGTGACAGCCACCACTGTCTTGGGCCCTGCTTGCGGGGCTCATGGTGTTGCTTCGGGGGAACTGGGAACAGATGCGGCAGCGCCACCTGTGGCTGCCAGTGTAGGCTGGGTAGTTTTCAAGATGGGGCAATTCTCCCTGATGTGCCCCACCTCTCAGCAGAGGTGATACTACGTGTGTCCAGAAGACGTGGCTGTGCCCTTGTGGAGCATTGCAAAGGTTCCCTCCGTCACCTCCTCCTGGGCCAAGCAAACAAAGACCTGACTAGACTTCCCCCAGTGATTGTAAGTGGATAGGAGGAGCTCACTGCCAATAAAGGGTGGGATGTTGGAAATCACAACCCTCTGCGCCGTGACCTCAGAGGGTCGACAGGTGTCCTGCCTGTATGTCTTGCCCACAGTGAGTCCTTTCTCAATGGCCAGGTGCACAGCCTGCTCAGACCGAAGGAAGATTACAGCCTTTTCAGAGATAAAAGGTACTTCAGATGCTGGAGAATCCGAGATAACAAGGCGTGGGGCTGGATGAACACAGCAGGCCAAGCAGCATCACAGGAGCAGGAAAACTTGACGTTTCGGGCCTAGACCCTTCATCAGAAAATTCAATACATTTTGGTCACAGCGATGATGGCCAGTGGGCTGACCACACTAGCCATGGCCTTACTGCAGGACTCAATGGTCATGATGGGGTGGGGGTAAGCCTTAACCCCTGGTCAGGAGTCTGAAGGGGGATCGGATCATACCTGGGGCTGAAGCAGCCGAACCTAAAGCCGCGGCCACTCCAGCGCAAGTGCGGCTGGGGCCTGCCACTTTGGGACAGGCCATATCCTGCTGCCAGATGCTCCAAGGTGTCTTCTGATGGATGGCTACTGAATAACAGCAGCAGTCCCAGTTCTTAACAGGTCCAGGCAACGGTAGCAGCAGCAGCAGCGGACCGGGGAGGCCCAGGTAGCCAGGAAAATGTCGAGTTAGACTGTGCTGTCGACAGATAGAGCTTTCTTCTCTGTAGTACACTGGCTGTGGCCAGCCAGCTCAGAGTCAGTTGCCTGAACTGAGGTGATCCTAATCTTCTGGTTAAACTTTTTATTGTTGTTTTTTCCAGCACTCGTGTAGTTGTCTGTGTGTGTGTGTGTGTGTAGGCCACAGTGAAAAACACCAGTTGCATAGATAACATTATTTTTATTCCACCGCCAGGAAAAACACCCATGTGGCTGAGGAACCTGTGACAAGCAGAGCCCCTGGTAGGTGCAATGCTTTCGTGAATGAAAAAGTGAGGGGGAGAGTAATAATTAAATCAAAATAGAATTGGAAGGGGAAATAAAGCACTCCATCCCCTGCGGTGCCCACCTGTCTCTAAAGGCATTCGAGAGCGTTGGTGGACACTGCAAGCTCCTTCTCTAAGGGCACCCAGGCTTGAATGTAAGTGCAGAAGAGAGGCCGGCAGTCAGTAGAAATGCCCCCGCTCCGTGGCCCACTACCTGGACCTGTTACTAGCCAGCTTGGCCAGGCCCAGGAGCAGACCTACGAGGAGATCCTCCGACCTGTCTGCTCCCCTCTGCACTGGGTGCCCAAAGATCAGGAATGTGGGGCTGAAGTGCAACCAAAAACAAAGGAGAAGGTCTTTAAGATAACGGAAATGGAGGTGCAAATGTGGACAACCATCATAGGTATGGTCCACGGACTCCACAGCACTACAAAACAGACAGTTGGCTTTGAGTCCATGAACCATTGTAATCTGCAGTTGCAATGAACTGCTGCGTGCAAAATCCTCCACCCCATTTTCTCAAAGAAAAGAGGGAGGATTCCACTGGGGATCGCCACTGCCTGGCAGCAAATGGGCATACCAAGGAGTGACTGGGGGGTTGATAAGGGAGGAAAGATGGACGGTGTGCAGCAGCAGTTTATACAAGGCCCACTGTTTCGCCCCTCTCAAATCAATACTATCTATGATGTGCAGGTAGCTCAGGTTGTGGGGCACAGGCTCCCGGCAGTGGTACATGATCCTGGGGCCAATGTGAAATTCTGTCTGAGCAGGGGTATGTGCAGATGGGATCCACAGCACACCTGAGCATCTTCCAACTGGTGCACACGTCGGGTCCGAGCACCACCAATTTAAGTAATTGGATGGCAGTGGCTGCAAACTGGATGTCTACTGCCGGCCTGTGTGCCAAATCCTGCAGCAGCATCCAGCCCAGGCTCCTGCCACCCATCACGTCTGACTCTGGTCACCCCCACCACCACAGCCTTTCCCTCTGCTAGCCACTGAAAGCTGCAATTGTGGAAGTGCAGATTCCTGAGCAGCGGCTCTCTGATAATAGTCATCTCTCCTGACAGAGGGCAGGTCTGGCACAAGTCAACCATGTCCCAGACAGTGATCAAGTCTTGGTAAAAGACAGGCAGTATCTTGAGGGTGACTTGCAAACCTTCGCAGTCAACAAACGGGAACTGCGCGTCGTAATTGTGGCTACGCACCAGGAGGAAAAATATGTTACCAGGGCGCACCACCTAGGAGGAGGCTCGATGTAAAGGTATCGCTGCGAGGTCTGAGGGGAAAAAGTTGCCACCTGGGTGTGGGCACACACCAGTGACCGACCGCCCTCCTCAATAGGGAAACTCCGAACCTGTGCCGTGACCCATTGCATCTTATTGTCGCAGAAGAAGTGAACCAACATTCTCTGGATGTCAGAAACAAAACCAGGAGAGGGACCAAAGGGACCAGCTGGTACCACAGCGTAGAGTCCACTGCTAGTTTATGACCAGCACTCGGTTCCTGTAAGACAGCACTTGGAGCAGTCCTGTCCAGTGGACTAGGTGAGCTGAGACTTTGGCCTCCAGCTCTTGCCAGTTCGCCAGCCAGGATTTCTCAGTCAGACTAAGGTAGACCCCCAGATAGAGGAGATAAAAGGTACTGCAGATGCTGGAGAATCCGAGATAACAAGGTGTGGGGCTGGATGAACACAGCAGGCCAAGCAGCATCATAGGAGCAGGAAAGCTTGACGTTTCGGGCCTAAACCCTTCATCAGAAATGGGGGAGGGGAAGAGGGTTCTGAAATAAATAGGGAGGAGGAGCGGATAGAGGAGAGGATAGGTGGAGAGGAGGCAGACAAGTCGAAGAGGCGGGGATGGAGCCAGTAAAGGTGAGTGTAGGTGAGGGGGTAGGGAGGAGATAGGTCAGTCCAGGGAGGACGGACAGGTCAAGGGGGCGGGATGATGTTAGTAGATAGGAGATGGGGGTGTGGCTTGAGGTGGGAGGAGGGGATAGGTGAGAGGAAAAACAGGTTAGGGAGGTGGAGATGAGCTGGGCTGGTTTTGGGATGCGGTTGGGGGAGGGGAGATTTTGAAGCTTGTGAAATCCACATTGATGCCATTGGGCTGCAGGGTTCCCAGGCTGAATATGATTTGCTGTTCCTGCAGCCTTCGGGTGAAGGCCCCGTCCCCGCAATAATAACCAAAAAAGAATCCCCCTCGTCCTCACGTACCACCCCACCAACCTCCGGATCCAACGCATCATCCTCCGACACTTCCACCATCTGCAATCAGACCCCACCACCCAAGACATTTTTACCTCCCCACCCTTATCTGCCTTCCGGAGAGACCACTCCCTCCGCGACTCCCTTGTCCGCTCCACACTCCCCTTCAGCCCCACCACACCCGGTACTTTTCCCTGCAACCGCAGGAAGTGCTACACCTGCCTCCACACCTCCTCCCTCACCCCAATCCCAGGCCCCAAGAAGACTTTCCACATCAGGCAGATGTTCACCTGCACATCTGCCAATGTGATATACCGCATCCGCTGTACCCCTTGTGGCTCCCTCTACATCGGGGAAACCAAGCGGAGGCTTGGGGACCGCTTTGCAGAACACCTGCGCTCAGTTCGCAACAAACAACTGCACCTCCCAGTCGTGAACCATTTCAACTCCCCCTCCCATTCCTCAGACGACATGTCCATCCTGGGCGTCCTGCAATGCCACAGTGATGCCACCCGAAGGCTGCAGGAACAGCAAATCATATTCAGACTGGGAACCCTGCAGCCCAATGGTATCAATGTGGATTTCACAAGCTTCAAAATCTCCCCTCCCCCAACCGCATCCCAAAACCAGCCCAACTCATCTCCGCCTCCCTAACCTGTTTTTCCTCTCACCTATCCCCTCCTCCCACCTCAAGCCCCACCCCCATCTCCTATCTACTAACATCATCCCGCCCCCTTGACCTGTCCGTCCTCCCAGAACTGACCTATCTCCTCCCTACCCCCCTACCTACACTCACCTTTACTGGCTCCATCCCCGCCTCTTCGACTTGTCTGCCTCCTCCCCACCTATCCATCCTCTATCCGCGCCCCCCTCCCTATTTATTTCAGAACCCTCTTCCCCTCCCCCATTTCTGATGAAGGGTCTAGGCCTGAAACGTCAAGCTTTCCTGCTCCTATAATGCTGCTTGGCCTGCTGTGTTCATCCAGCCCCACACCTTGTTACCCCAGATAGAGGAGATGGGTGGTGCTCTGGCAGGGAGTCCATCTGCCACGGACTGACCAGGAGTCTTTAGCCCAGTTGATCCTGGCGGAAGACATTGCTGAGTACACTGCCTGGACTCCCCGCTTCCTCCCCAAGTCAGCCGGATCAGTGAACATGAGGAGCACGTCGTTGGCGTAAGCCGAAAGGACCATGCCCGTGCCCAGCATGCACATTACCAACCCTGACAATATCCTTCACAAGACTCACAGAAAAGGCACCATGCACAGGGAATACAGCTGGCCAGGCAAGGGGCAGCTGTGACCTTTTCCTCTCCCGAAGCAAAGGGGCTCCATCAGGGACCCATTAACTTTAACCAGATACTGTGCGGTGGTGTACAAAAGTCAAATCTGGGCAACGAACTGTATCCCAAATACACATGCTTACAGAGTCCCAAGCAGATACACCTGATCAAGAGACAGAAAGCACTCAACAGACTGAGCCGTTGACAAAAATAGATCAGGTCCCAGACCAGATGGACGGTATTCATGAATCCTCCAGCCCGAAACCGTATACGACTAGACAGGGTGGATCGTGTGGGCTAGCACAGATGCCTGGCGAAGATTTTAAATTCCCTGTCAAGGAGGGAGACAGAATGGCAGCTTGTAATAGATCAAAGATCCCGTTTCTTTGGCAGCAAGATGATGATTGCCCTGCACCAATAAAGGGGTAGCTCTACGGACAAGAAACACTCCCCCAGGATGTCCCAGAAAGCCCTGAAGAAATCCACAGTCAGCCTGTCCAACCCTGAGGAGTTGCCCCTTGAGAGCCAGGTGAGGGCACCAATCAGCTCCTCAAATGTGACTTGAGCTTTGAGCTTCAAGCATCCTCTGGGCTGAGCTGCATCAGGTCCTCCCACAGAACTCTGTGAGTATCCTCGCTGGATGGATCCAGAGAGAACCAGAGTTGTGCCGTAGTGTGAATCTGACGCTCTCCAGATCCGAGATGAGGGACCTGTCATTGACCAGCAGCACAAGGAGCTGCTGATGGGTGCCACACCTTTTTATGCAGTGAGTGGAAGAAGGGGGAGCTGTGGTCCAGGCCCTGGAGGAGCCAGATCTGTGACCTCACACATGCGCCCCAGGACCCAACAAGCTACAGGTCTCGGACCGCGACCACCTTCTCTTTGTACACCCCCAACAGGGCTGGATCTGCATCAGGGTGACTGAGATGTGAGTCCAGGTTGAGCACCTCCTTCTACAACTCCTCAATCCTGGATTTCTGCCTCTTTGGTGACCCCACCGCTTGCTCCTGACAGAAGACATGGCATGAGCTTTACCCACGTCCCACCATAGACTCAAGGAGGAGAAGCCCCAGTGCTTCCTTCTCCAACCGGTCCAGAATCGACAAAACTGGTCCTGGAACTACTCATCCTCCAGCAGCAAGTCAGTACGCGGACCCAAGCCAGGCGCTGAATGGAAGGAGCTCCACCCACACCAGGTGATGGTCCGTGCATGGCACATGAAGCATGAATGCCACTGTATCACGGGAGACATACATCCGTGAAACGTACAGGTGGTCAATCCTCGATGCTCTGACCCCAGGCCTTATGAAGCTGAAGGCAATGGAGTTAGGATGGAGATTTTGCCAGATGTCCACCAGGTCAAAGGACTTGACAAAGTCCCCCACCCTTTTTCCTGATGCCAAACCAGACCGGGCACCGCCATGCTCCCTGTCTTCGAAGATGCAGCTCAATGGAGGCAAGGTGAGCAGGCATTTCTCTGCAGAAGCACGTTTGCCTCAGCCTGACCTGGCTATAGTAGTCTTCATTGTCAGTAGTAGATTGCATCCAGTGCCAGTGAAACTGTTTTAAAAACATTTACTGGGAGGACAACAAAGGTCCCTTGCCCTCTCCGCGAGCACATCAAGGAATGTTCTAAACTGCTGTCAGTCATTCTGAACCAGCCAGGTGGACCGCAAGACCAGCCAAAAATCTTCCCAGTGGTCGACAGCCAGCCAGATGGCAATCGCAAGTAAACTCGATAAAGTCCTGGAAATGGGGATGTGGGGGTCACTAGGGAGTGTAAGACCTCACTGAAAAAAGGGGCGTGAATTTGATGCTGCGGGAAGAGGGTGAAGCTCGGAGCCCCCGAGGTATGGAGTCACAGGTTGGGTGTCGGGCTTGGAGCCCCTGAGGATTGATAAGTTGAGGCGAGGCAGGGTTGGGGGCGTGGCTCAGGTACACAGTTGGTTTGTTGGGGGTCAGGGTTCCCATGCCAGGATGATGCTGGCACGGCCACAGGGATGTTATCACGCCGGGGTAGGGTGGGCTGAGGTTCCAGGTTTGGGGGGTTGGTTTGAAGGGGTAACCATGACTGTGGGATATGGGGATGTGTTCATGCTTCTTCCACAGCTTCTTTCCAGCTGGAAACCCAACCCCGCACGCCCCCACCCCCACCCCCAAAACCAGTGACAATAACTTCCAGCTCAGGCCCTGGCGGGGCTTCTGGTGTTGCTTTGTGGGGAGGAGGAGGGGAGAAGGTGAGTGGGTGCAGCAGTGCCACCAGTGTATGCCATGCAGCCTTCAAGGTGAGGCAGTTCTTGCTCCTCCTCCACCTCACAGCAGAGGTGACACTGCACGCTGTCTGCCGTCCAGATGACACAGTAGGCCATGCCCTCATGGAGCACAGTGAAAGTGCCTGCAGTCACCTCCTCCTGGGCCAAGCAAGTAAAGACCTGGCGCCAGAAAGAATAGAGGCCTTTGAGGGCGGGTTCCTTTGTGACAGTGTGACACCTGATCAGATATCCCCCAGTGATTGTACGTGAGGAGCTCACTGCCAATGAAGGGCGGGATGTTGGAAATCATAACCCTCTGTGCTGTGACCTCCAGAGAGTTGTCAGACAAATATGTTCTGCCCACAGTGAGCCCCTTCTCTGTGGTGAGGTGCATTGCCTGCTCAGACTGAAAGAAGAACATGGCCTTTCCAAACATTTTAGCCACAGCGACAATGGCTAGCGGGCCGACTACACTAGCCATGGTCTTGCTGCAGGTCTTGATGGTTATGTCTGTGTTAGGATAGGCTTTGACCCCTAGGCCTTTCGTAGGGAGCTGAAGGAGGGAAGAGGCCACAGCCGAGGCTGAAGTACCTGGGCCTAAAGCAGTGGCTACTGTGGCATGGGTGGTGGGGCCCAGCTGCACCTTGGAACTGGCCTTGCCTATGGGGCTGAGCCAGCCAGCTCAGAGTTAGTTATCTGAGATAAGGAGATTCTAATCTCCTGGTTATAAATTAATATTCGACCACCAGGAAGGCACCTGTATGGCCAGTGAACCAGTGACAAACAAATCCCTGGTGGTGCAGTGCTTTCATGAAAGAAAAAGTGAGGGGGATGGTATGGACTAAATCAAAATAGAATTGGAGGGGGAAATAAAGCACTCCACTCCCTGCAATGCCCACCTCCCCCGAAAGGCATCAGGAGCATTGGTAGACACCATGTGCTCTTTTTCCAGGGACACCCGGGCTCGAACATAGCCATGGAAGTCAGCATAAATTACCCCCTCCATGGCTCGCTGCCTGGACTTGTTACTAGCCAGCCTGGCCAAGCCCAGGAGCAGACCCATGAGGAGATCCTCTGACCTGCCTGCTCCCCTCTGCACCGGGTGCCCAAAGGTCAGGAAAGTGGGGTTGAAGTGCAACCAAAAACAAAGGAGAAGATCTTTGAGATAACTGAAAAGGGAATACAAATGTGCACAACCAACATAGGTATGGTCAATGGACTCCACAGCACCACAAAACAAACAATTGGGCTGGGAGTCTGTGAATCACCGCAATCTGTGGTTACACGGGACTGCTGCATGCAACACTCTCCACCTCAGATCCCCAAGAGGTAGACTCCTGCGTAGAGAGCCCTCCACTGGGGATCTACACTGCCTGGTGGTAAATGGGCATGCCAAGGCATGCCTGGATGGTGGATGGTGTGCGGCAGCGGTCTGAACAGGACCTGCCATTTTCCCCCTCTAAAATCCATACTACCTATGTTCTGGAGGCAGTTGATGTTGTGGAGTCTCCTGGTTATATCTCTTTTTCTACGCCTACACTACTGCCATACAGCAATAGTGCTTATTTTTCTCACAGCACTTTGTTGTCTCTGAGTATGTGCGAGGCACAGTAAAAACACCAGGTATGTAAGTAACTTAATTAATAGTCCACCGCCAGAAAAAGACACCCATGTGACCAAAGAAGCAGTATCAACCAGAGTTCCTAGGGGCAGTGAAGGGGAGAATAGCAATCAAATCAAAATAGAATTGGAAGGAAATAAAGCACTCCACTCTGCGTGGTGCCCACGTCTCCCGAAAAACACAGAGAGCATTGGTAGACATCGCATGCTCCTCTAGGGACACCAAGCACGAACATAGTCAAGGAAGAGGAGCAGGTTGTCAGGCATATAAACCCTTCTACAGCCCACTGCCTGGAACTGTTAATGGCCAGCCTGGCCAGGCCCAGGGGCAGACCCAGGAGGAGACCCTCCAACCTGCCTGCTCCCCTCTGCACCAGGTACCCGAAGAGCAGGAGCGTGGATTAAAGTGCAACCAAAAACAGAGGAGAAGGCTCTTCAGATAACTAAAAAGGGAATGCAAATACCTACACCCAATATATACATGGTCCACAGACTCCACAGCGCCACAAAACAAATAGTTGGGCTGGGAGCCATCATAATCTGTAGTTACAGGGGACTGCTGTGTGTGACACCTCCACCCTGGATCTCCGAGGAAAAGAGGGAGGACACCCGCATAGAGGGGCCCTCCACTGGGGATTTCCACCGCTGGGTGGTAAGTGCGTGCTCAGGCAGTGGATGAAGGTGAGGTGGATGGTCTGCAGCAACAGTCTCTGCAGGGCCCGCCATTTCACCCCTGTAAAAATCCATACCACCTATGTTCTGGAGGCAGCTCAGGTTGTGGGATCTCCTGGTTATTTATTATTGTCATATACCCCTATACTACTGCCATACAGCAGTAGTGCTTATCTTCCTCACTGCGTCTGTGTTGCTTGTGTTTGTAAGTGCAGGAATCAGTAAAAGCATAAAGTGAAGCTCAATTTCATTAGATGTTTTCACCACCAGGAAAAGCACCCAGGCAGTCAGTGAACCAGTAACAAGCAAAGCTCAGAACGAGCAATGCTGATGTGAAAAAGTATGTGAAGGGGAGGGTAGGGATCAAATCAAAATCGAGTTGGAAGGGGAAATAAAGCACTCCACTCCCTGCAACACCCATGTCTCCCTAAAAGCATTGAGAGTGTTAGTGGATACCGCGGATGCTGCTTCTCCAAGGACACCCGGGCCCAAACATAGCAGCAGAAGAGGGACAGACAGTCAGCTCAGTTGGTGGGGTCTCCTGGTTATTTTTGGTCTGCAGGGCTCTGGTGACTGAGGTTGTTAACCTGGGACAATCAAAGACGTTGTCATCAATGAGGTCAACCTGCTTCTTAATCACTAATGTGCCATTAAATATTACTCGGCTTTACAAAGGAACTAGTGACAGATGTACTAACTTTTAGACCAGTTTAATGAGTTTAGTTGATTTTTATACTGTAACAGTATTTACTTCTTCCTTGACATATATGTTCGTGCTGAGCTTTGTATTTTTTAACCCTATTCTTTTAATAGCCAGGACTGTAACAGTGGTCTGAATTTAAAGTAATTGACTTAGTTTCAGCCCATTATTTGGAGAAAATATTTGGGCTTCAATCCGATTAAGTGCCTGTCAATGACCTGGCCAGAGTCAGGCCTTTCCTAGGCTTCAAGAACCTGTGTGGAAGTCTTATGTTCCCCAAGAGCTGCTGGCCAATAGGAGGCTGACAGCTCTCCGTTACAAGAACAGCTTCAGTGAACATTGTCATCAGCCAGTAATTCACCTGGGGCAGGCTTCAGATCACCATAAAGGCCCAGGCCTCAGGTGTGAGATGACTTGGAAAGGGTTGTGGGAGAGGGAGTGACAGGGGAATCAGAAACAAGAGCAGATGATGTGGCTTTTATCAGCCACCAGTGCTGGGTCCCTTAATCAGGTGTTAAGTGCCACTGAACAAGGGACTGCTGCAGAAGATCTCAGACAAAGCTAACGGAGTTGCCTGGTGGACTTCTGGATGCTTGAGAAAGCTATGACACTTGTGTAGCCCTTGAACCACTGCTAAATTCCACTGGGTTCAGAAGAATTTTTATCAATTGGCTAAATAAAGATGACCAATTACAAATGTGCACATTCCTCATCCTGCTCCTTTCCCACCCCCACCTCAACACTTGAGTTCAGCTCTTCTGTCCATGTTTGAATCAAGGCTGTAATGAGGTCCGGAGCTGAGTGGCCCTAGTGGAGTTCAAAATGAGTGTCAGTAAGCAGGTTATTGCTAAGCAAGTGCTGTTTGTTCACGCTGTTAATGACTCCCTTTGTCAACTTACTGATGATTGAATCTTCATTGATGGGGCAGTAATTGGCTGTGTTGGATTTGCCCTGTTTTTGTGTTCAAAAGCAGCTGGGTACTTTACCATATTGTCAAGTAGATTGTACTGTTGTAGCTGTACTTGGTTAGGGCTGCAGCATGTTCTGGAGCACAAGTCAGTGCCTACACAGAAATGTTGTCATGGCCCAAAGTCTTTGCAGTAGCCACTGCCTCCGACTGATTTATTTTATATCAGGTGGAGTGAATTGAAGTAGATTAAGACTGGCATCCATGAAGCTGTGGACCTCTGAAGGAGGCAGGTAGATCATCTACATTTCAGTCTTTTTTGTGCTGACTTACATGCTTCCCCATCATTGATGATGGGATGTATGTGGAGCCTTGTCCTCCAGTGAGCTGTTTGATTGGTCACCACCATTCACAACTAGATGTTGCAGGACTGCAGAGCTTAGTTGGCTATGGGTTTGCTAAGTCCTTGCTGCTTATGCTCTTGGCATTGCAGGTAGTCCCATGTTGAAGCTCCACCAGGTTGAACCTCATTTTTTTCAGGTATGCCTTATGTTGCTATTAGCATGCCCTCCTACACGTACCCTTGAACCAGAATTGATCCCTTGGCTTGGCAATAATGGTAGAGTGGGGATATACCGAGCCATAAGGTTGCAAATTGTGTTGGAATATGATTGTGTTGCTGCTAATGGTCCATGGTCCCTCATGGATACCCAATCTAGAGATGGTAGGTTTGTTTGAAGTCTATCCCATTTAATGCCATACAATGTAATGGACGGTATTCTCAACGTAAGGACAGAACTTTGCTTCCGCAATGACTATCACTCTTACCGATACTGTCATGCATTTGCAGCAGCCAGATTGGTAAGGATAAAGTCAAGTATCTTTTTTCCCCATTTTTTAGTTCTTTCACTACATGCTACAGACCTACTCCAACCTCTGTGTCTTGTGATAAAACTCAACCAGCTTGATCAGTAGTGGTGCTCCAAGTCACTCAGTGATGGATATTGACGTTCCTTATCGAGATTACGTTGTGCACCCTTGTTGAAATATTGTTCCATACCTAATAACAATATTGTTATAAATATTGTTATTAGGTATGTGGTTTCCAGATACAGTGGGATTGGATTAGAATTGGCACTATAGAAACTGATACAATCTTGAACAGTAGGCATATTGCCTTTTCTTTCGATATTAAACACATAGTCTTAATATGGGCTGGGATAAGCAACTCGACTGAATCATTACTTGAATGAATTACCAAGTTTAAAGATCAGATTTAAATCTGAAACATCTGAATAATTGCCAAATAATGAACATTGCTAATATGTATTTAATTCATTTTCACGTTTTATTGATTTTTCATGACTAGAGAATGTGAATTATGGATATTTTAAAGAGAAACATAACGTTTCCATGATCACATGTGTAGCATTTTAATTGAAAATTAGTTGATCAGTAAATGGTTTGAGTATTGAAGGTGCTAAAAACCTGAAAAAAAGCATGAAATGAGGAAATAACATCTTGCCTTCCAGTTCTTTCCTTCCCATTTATCTTGGTTGTTTCATCTGTGCATGTCATGCAGCTTTTCTTAAGATGGGACTAACAGAATCTGTTGTTCACTTCTTGTAACTGTCCTAATTCCCTTTTTGAAAACAACTCTGATCCTGAGTGATTCATTTTCTGTTGTCAGTTTTATGAATTACTTCAGAATGAATTTTGCAGTCATTTACTTCATTTCTTATTAACCTTCAAAATGACTTTTGTTTTCTGCCCTACGGCATGACTCCATTCCTACTACTCTTTTATTATTAACAGATTTGTCCTTAGTAATTTGCAGGTTGGTATTTTGTTTATGCTCAGTTTGACATCATGTGATTTTAAAAATCCATATTAAAGCACATATGACCTCCTTGACCCTAGCTATGATTGTCTATTTTCTTGAGACATAATTTCCCAGCTCTAATCACTGCAAATTTGGCCAAGCACAATGTGTAAAACTTTGGTCAAAGAGAGTACTCGTACCATTGTCCCTAACTGAGGGCCACTCACAGGCAGAATGTTTCACAGACAATGCATACTATGTAGTAAGAAACACCCAGTACCACAAACGTAGAGGCGTGCTATGTGACTCTAGACCCATAGCAATGTGGTTGACTCTAAACCGCCCTCTGGGCAATTAGGGATGGGCAATAAATGCTGCCTGGGCAGTAAGGCCCTCATCCCGTGAATGAATAAAGGAAAAAAAAGAAAATGTATGTAATTTCTTGTGACTTCAGGATGTTATGCAGTTACAGTTCATGGAAATGGTGTTTCTGCTTTTTTACATCCAACGAACAGGACATAGAGGGTGTCGTCTGAACATTTACTTGTTTGACATTTTGCATCATTGAAAAATTGATGGAAGTGATGTTCTCTTGGTTGATTGGTGGTGCAATGTTTGGATCCTGAGCTGTTTCTGTCTGGATGTGCCTTGCCTCCTTGAAGACACTCCTTAAGATTTACTTACTTGAGTGACTTTGTAGTTACCTGCATTAATATCTTCTCTTCTGTGTTATTTGTGAAAATGCTGTTGTGAAGTGCCTTAAGACATCTAATTCAGTTAAAAGCTTTGGATAAATGTGAGTTGTTGAAGCTGTGGCCCAATTCTTAAACATCAACTTTTAAAAGGCAGTACTTTTAAAAATGTCTTTAAAATACATCATTGTTAGATCCTCTTACCTACAATCTAATAGAGGTAGGATACACCCTTTGGGCTATAAGTTTTGGTCAATAGTCAGTGATTACATGATTTATTTTTGAGAATAATATTACAAACTAAATCTAATATGACTTTGTGTTATTATGGGTGGAGCAATTCAGTTAAATAATATTGAATTAATCCAAGTATGCTTTGGAGAAGCAAGTAACCAAAGTTTTCTGATTGCTTACTGATGAAAAGTGAGAGTTGAGTGATCAAAGCTGAAAGATAGTAGGTAGCGCCTATAATGTAAGGACTAACTGAATGACCCCAGTCTGGAATTTATATCAGCTTCAGAGTATCTGAATGTGCACACTATAGTTTATTCTTGTGGTTAATATCAAGATTTGGCAATTAATATTGGAGATAACAAGCATGGGGCTGGATGAACACAGCAGGTCAAGCAGCATCATAGGAGCAGGAAAACTTGACGTTTCGGGCCTAAACCCTTCATCAGAAATCAGCATCTGCAGTACCTTTTATCTCTTGGCAATTAATATTGGTCTCTTTGAAATTGACTTCAGAAATTGAGATTCAAGGGAAAAGCTTGATTACTCAATTTAGGAATGAATCTCATCGGATCCACAGATATGAGCCATGACCTCTGGCTTGCCAGGAACCAGCAAGAAAAAAATTCATTCAGTGTCACTGTTTGGCCCATCATTTGTTGCCTGTCCCTAATTGCCCTTTCACATGTTGATTGATACTTCTAAAATAGTAATGGAATGCATGACCTTGATGTGGTAACTTGGATTTTAATTTATATCTTGTTTAAGGTAATTGTCAGGAGCTGAATGACAGGCTAAAGATATTTTAGGATAGGGAAGGAAATCTCTATCCTCACCAGTTCTGGCCTACATGTGACTCCAGAGCCCACAGCAATGTGGTTCACTCAATTTCCCTCTGAAATGGCCTGGCCAGCCAGTCAGTTGTATCAAATGCTACAAAGTCTTGACAAAGAAATGAAACTGACCACCTGGTATCGACGTAGGCACCGGAAACAACAACAACAGAAACAGCCTTATCAAAACTGAAAAATCCTCCTTACTGACATCTGGGGACTCATGCCAAAAGTGGAGGAGCTGTCTCACATGAGCAACAGCTCGACTTAATCATAATCACGGAACCATACTTTACAGACTATGTCATTGTCACTATTTCTGGATATGTCCTGACCCACCAGCAGAACAGACCCAGCAGATGTGGCAGCATAGTAATATACACTTGGGAGGGAATTGTCCTGCAAGTCCTCAACATTGACTCCAGACTATGAAGTTTCATGGCTTCAGGTTAAATATGGGCAAGTAAACCTCTTGCTGATTACTACGTATCATCCTCCTTTGGCTCATGAACCAGTATCCCTCCATGTTGAACAACATCTTGGAGGAATTACTGAAAGTGAAAAGGGCACAAAATGTACTGCAGGGAATTTCTGTGTCCACCACCAAGAGTGGTTAAGCAGCAGCTCTACTGATCAAGCTGGTCAGGACATAGCTGCTAAACTGGGTTTGTGGCAGTGGTGAAGGAACCATCAAGAGGGAAAAAAACATACTTCTCGTCATCTTCACCCATCTGCCAGCTGCAGATGCATTTCTTCATGACAGCATCTATAAGAGTGACCACCACACAGTCCTTGTAGAGACAAAGTCCCACCTTTGGGCTGTAAGTTTTCTTTGTTCTTTGTTCACATTGAGAATATCCTCCATCATGAGGTGTGGTACTATCAGTGTGCTAAATGGGACAGACTTTGAACAGATCTAGCAAGTCGACTGACATCCGTGAGGTGCTGTGGACCGTTAACAGCCGCATCACTGCAACACAATCTACAATCTCATGGCCTAGCATATCATCTGCCCCCACCCGCCACCCCCCCGACTCAACCATTACCATAAATGCAGCGATCAATGGAATGTGCAAGAGGTCATACCAGGAGCAGCACCATTTAAAATAAAGAGGTGTCTACGTGGTGAAGCTACCAAGCCGGAATGCTTGCAAGTTAAACAGCATAAGCAGCAAATGATAGATGGACATAAGCAATCCCACAAACAACAAAACAGAACTAAGCTCTGCAATCCTGCCACATCTAATTGTCCATTGTACAATTAAACAATTCACTAGAGGAGGAGGCTACACAAACATCCCCATCTTCAGCTATGGAAAAGCCCAACACATCAGCACAAAAGATAAAGCTAAAACATTTGCAACAATCTTCAGCTAGAAGTGCCAAGTGAATGATCCATCTTGGCCTTCTCCAATGGTCCCTAGCATCATATCCCAGTCTTCGGCTAATTCGATACATTTCATATGATATCAAGAAACAGTTACAGGTGCTGAAAAGGCTATAGGTTGGCTATACTGCCAACATTTTGGCAGTAGTACTGAAGACTTATGGTTCAGAACTTGCCGGTCTCCTAGCCCAGCTGTTCCTGTACAGTTACCACACTGGCATTTACCTGACTATGTGGAAAATTGCTCAGATATGATCTATACACAAAAAGCAAGAACAACTCCAACCTAGTCAATCAGTCTCCTTTCAATCATCAGTAAAGTGATGGAAGGTGACCTTGCCAGCCACTGGAGAGGTCCCAGAGGACTGGTGAGTAGCTAATGTTGTTCCTCTGTTTAAAAAAGGGAAACAGGGACCAGTTAGTTTCAGAGATAAAAGGTACTGCAGATGCTGGAGAATCCAAGATAACAAGCATGGGGCTGGATGAACACAGCAGGTCAAGCAGCATC
>JAHRHZ010000073.1:26695103-26744962 GCA_024137785.1 Ginglymostoma cirratum
TCCTCTATCCACCTCCCCCTCTCTCCCTATTTATTTCAGAACCCTCTTCCCCTCCCCCATTTCTGATGAAGGGTTTAGGCCCGAAACGTCAAGTTTTCCTGCTCCTATGATGCTGCTTGACCTGCTGTGTTCATCCAGCCCCATGCCAGTTAGTTTCACTTCGGTGTGGGAAGCTATTGGAGAGAATTCTTAGGAATAGGATTTCATGCATTTGGAAAAGCATGGCCTAATTAGTGACAGTCAGCATGGCTTTGTGGAGGGCAAGTCATGCCCTACTAACTTGTTTGAATTTTTCCAGGAGGGGCAAAGATGATTGATGAGGATAGAGTAGTGGATGTTGTCTACATGGATTTTAGTGAAGCTTTCGACATGGTAGGCTCAACCAGAAGATTAAGATTAATGGGATCCATGTTGACTTGGCCACTTGAATTCAGAATTGGCTCACCTGTGGAAGGCAGAGGGTAGTGGTGAAAGTGTGTTTTCGTAAGTTTGCAGAAGACACAAAGATGGGTGGAATTGTGGATAGTGTAGAAGTTTGTCCAAGGATACAACGAGAAATAAATCAGTTGCAGATATTGGGGGGTGGTGGTGGGAAGTGGGGGTTGGGGGGGTAGAAATGGCAGATGGACTTTAATTTGGGTAAGTGTGAGGTGCTGCATTTTGGGAGATCAAATGTTAAGGAAAAGTATATAGTTAACGACAGGACCCTGGAACAGCATAGATGTACAGAGGGATTTTGGGGTTCATATCCATAGCTCTCTGAAAGTGGCCACAAAACAAGAGGGTGGTAAAGAGGCATATGGCGTGCTTGCCTTTATTGGTTGGGGAAATGAATGCAAGAGCCAGGATGTCATGTTGCAGCTTTAATAAGACTTTGGTTAGGCCACACTTAGAGTATTGTGTTCCGTTCTGGTCGCCACATTACAGGAAGTATGTGGAGACTCTGCAGAGGGTGAAGAAGAGGTTTATTTTGAATAGAATAGAACCCCTACAGTGTGGAAACAGGCCCTTTGGCCCAACAAGTCCACACCGACCCTCAAAGCATCCCACTCAGACCCATCACCCTATACCTCACCTCATCCACACATCCCAGAACACTATGGGCAATTTAGCATGGCCAATCGATCTAGCCTGCACATCTTTGGACTGTGGGAGGAAACCAGAGCACCTGGAAGAAACACACACAGACACGGGGAGAATGTGCAAGCTCCACACAGACAGTTGCCCATGGGTGGAATTGAACCCAGGTCCTTGGCACTGTGAGGCAGCAGTGCTAACCACTGAGCCACCGTGCCGCCTAGGATGCTGCCTTGATTAGAGCACATGAACTATAAGTAGAGGCTAGAAAAACTCAGGTTGTTTTCTCTAGAGCAGCAGAGGCTGAGGGAAGACTTAATAGATGTCTATAAAATTATAAGATAATTAGATAAGGTTGACCATCAGAATCTTTTCCCCAGAGCTGAAATGTCTAATACTAGGGGGCATGCATTTAAGGTGAGAGGGGAAATGTTCAAAGTAGATGGAATATGGGATTGAGAGTTCATAGCTATTACAGAAACTTGGCTAAGGGATGGATGGATGGGACTGGCAGCTCAATGTTCCGGGTTTCAGATTCTCTAGGAAAGAAAGAGAAAGAGGCAAAAGGAGGGGAAATGGCATTTTTGATTAAGGAAAGCATTACTGCTGTAACTAGAGAAGGTATTTCTGAAAAATCATCCAGTGAAAATATATGCGTTGAAATTTGAAATGAAAAAGGAATGATCACCTTGATGGGATTGTACTATTGATTTTTCAATAGTTGGGGGAAATTGAGAAACAAATATGCAGAGAGATCTCAGATATATGTGAAAATAATAAGGTTATAATAGGTAATTTTAATTATCTGGGACTACCATAGTGTTAAAGGTTTGGATGGTGAAGAATTTGTTAAATGTATTCAAGAAATTTTCTTTATTAATATGTACATGTTCCTACTATAGAAGGAGCAAAACTTGACCTTTGATAATAAGACAGGGCAAGTGACTGAAAGTGATAGGGGAACACTTTGGGTCTAGTGATCATACTTCTATTCATTTTAAAATAGTTATGGAAAAGGTTAAACCTTCCATAAAATTAAACTCTTTAATCGGAGAAAGGCAAATACTAATGGTATGAGACAAGCATGTTCAAAAATTGATTGGAGTAGACTGTTGGCAGGTAAAGGGATGTCTGATAGGTGGGAAGTTTTCAGAAGTGTGATAATGTGAGTTTAGAGTCATTATGTTCCTTTTAGAGTGAAAGGTAAGGCTGTTAGGATCAGAGAATAATGGATGAATAAGGATATTGAGGTTCTAGTCAAGAATAAAAAATTCCATAGATATAAAAATCTCAGTTCAAATGAATCTCATGATCAGTGTAAAGAGTGTAGGGGCATTCTTAAGACGGAGATCGGGAAGGCAAAGAGGGGATATGAGGTAGCCTTGGCAAATAAGGTCAAGGATAATCCAAAGAGATTCTACAAGTACATTAAGATGAAGAGAGCAACTAGAAAGAGAATAAGGACCCCTTAAAGATTAAAGAGGCCATCTTTCTGTTCACCCTCAGGAGATGGGAGAATAAATTGAATGAATATTTGATGTCAGTTTTTACTGTGGAAAAAGAAATGGAGGCTAGAGAACTCGGAAATAAACATTGATATTTGGAACAAAACAGAAGTTGCTGGAAAAGCTCAGCAGGACTGGTAGCATCTGTGAAGAAAAAATGGCAGAAAAAGCAGTTCTGAGGAAGGGTCACCAGACCCGAAATGTTAACTCTGATCCTTTTCTTAACAGATGCTGCCAGGCCTGCTGAACTTTTCCAGTAACTTCTGTTTTTGTTCTTGATTTACAGCATCCACAGTCCTTTTGGATTTTATTGATATTTTGAAAGCGGTTTACATTACAGAAGAGGAAGTGTTGGAGGTCTTGGAAGATATAAAGGTGGATAAATCTCTGGGACCTGACCTTGGTTATCCTGGACTTTGTGGAATTTTAGGAAGGCCCCTTGCAGAAATGTTTGTATCATCTATAAATATAGGTGAGGTGATGAATGACAGGAGAGTAGCTAATATTGTGCATTTGTTTAAGAATGGATGTAAGGAGAAGTTTGGGAACTATAGACCTGTGAGTCTGACTTCAGAGGTGGGTAAGTTGTTGGAAGTAATTCTGAAAGATTGGATTTATATGCATTTGGAGAGGCCAGGGATGATTGGGGATAGTCAGCATGGTTTTGTGCAAGGAAAATTGTGTTTCATAAACTTGATTTTGATTTGATTTATTGTAGTCACAAGTACAGTGAAAAACAGATCATAGCAAACAAGGGTTTACTGATCATAGGATGCTTAGACAGAGAGAGACATACAGGTTACCCTGCGCAGGAGGTGCATAAAGGAAGATCAACATAATTTGAAGTTAGAGAGTCCATTCAGCAATCTAATAATGGCAGGATAGAAACTGTTCTTGAACCAGTTGGTGTGATGTTCAAGCTTCTGTATCTTCTGCCTGATGGAAGTGGTTGGGGTCTTTATTGGCGTTGGCAGCGAGAAGTGTAAATGGAGTCAGTGGATGGAAGATTGGCTTCCGTAATGGTCTGGGTTATGCACACGATCTTCTGCAGTTTCAAATGGTCCTGGGCAGAGCAGTTGCAGCCAGAATGCAGCCAGATAGTATGCTTTATATGGTGCATCTGTTAATAAGGGTCTTTATGGGCATACCGAATTTCCTCAGCAGCCTGAAGAAGAAGAGGCACTATTGTGCCTTCTTGACCATCACAGCTATGTGGGAAGTCCAGGACAGGTGGTCGGATATCGTCAGTCCTAGGAACTGGATACTTTCAACCCTCTCCATCTCAGCTCTGTTGATGTATATGGGGCGTGTCCTTCCCCTTTCTTCTTGAAGTCACTGATAAGTTCTTTTGTTTTGCCGATACTGAAAGAGAGTTTGTTATCATTGCACCATGACACCAAGCCCTCCATCTCTTTTCTGTATTCTGACTCATTGATATTTGGTATCTGTCCTACCACGGTGTTGTCGCCAGCAAAGTTATAGAGGGCATTCATTTGGAATTTGGCTACACGGTCATGGGTGTACAGGGAGACAGTAGGGGGCTGAGAATGCATCCATTGGGGATCTCCAGTGTTGAGGGTTATCATGGCGGAAGTGCAGTTGTCCATCTTCACTGATTGGTCTGGTACTACCTCTTGGCATTTCTGATGGTTTTGCGAAGGTCATATCTGGATATTTCTGAATAGGTTGGGGTCTACCAACTTGAATGCTGTACACCTGGTCTTCAGTAGGCAGTGGATTTCCAGTTGAGTCAGGAAGCTGAGGATCCAGTTTCAGAGGGCAGAGCCGAGACCTAGGTCTCTGAGTTTTTAGATTAGTCTGGAGGGACTATGATGTAAGAGCAGAGCTGTAGTCAATGTGTAGGAGTGCGACATATGTGATCCAGTTATCCAGATATTCCAGAGATGAGCGTAGGTCTAGGGAAATGGCATCCACTGAGGACCTGTTTCATAGGAAGTCAAATTTCAGGGGATTGAGGCGGGCTGGGAGGCCAGAGTTGATGTGAGCCATGACTAACCTCTTGGAGCACTTCAAGATTATGGAAGTCAGAGCCCCTGGGCAGTAGTCATTAAGGTATGTTGCATGTGCTTTCTTTGGTACTGGGATGATGGTGGTTTTCCTGAAGCAGGTGAGGACTTTGGCTTGTAGGAGGGAGAGGCTGAAGGTATCAGTGAATACCTCTGCCAGCTGGTCCACACAAGATCTAAGTGCATGGCCGGGGACACCATCTGGGTCCATAATTTTCTTGGGTTGATTCTCAGGAAGACTGATCTGATGTTTGCAGCGGTGAAGGAGGGAACGGGTGCATCTGGGGCAGGTGACACCGTGCACTGGCATTCTGCTTGAACCGAGCATAGAAAGCATTAAGCACATCAGGGAGGGATATGTTTTTGTTTGCTGTCTTGCTCTGCTTCATTTTGTATCCAGTTATGTTATGTAGGTCTTGAAACAGGTGGCAGGTGCCGTTATGGTTGCTTTGGGCCTCTAACTTAGTTGGGTACTACTTATTGGCATCTCTGATGATTTTGCAAAAGTCATATCTGGATTTTCTGCAGAGGTCTGGGTCTTCCGACTTGAATGCTGCACGCCTGATCTTCAGTAGGCAGTGGATTTCTCGGTTCACCCAAGATTTCCGGTTGGGGCAACACCCAGATTGACTTCATTGGGTTCACAGTCCTCCATGCACTTGCTAATGAAGTCCGTGACGTTGGTCCACTGAGTTCTTGAATATGGTCCAATTCACTGATTCCAAACAGTTCCAGAGATGTTCTTCCGCTGCCTCAGACCAGCATTTTACTTCTTTTAGTGAAGGACCCTCCCATTTCAGCTTCTGCTTGTAAGGAGGAGGATCACAGTGCTGTGATCAGATTTTCCCAATTGTTGACAGGGATTGGAGCGGTTGGCATCTTTGATGGTTGTGTAACAGTGGTCTGTGATTTTCAGTCCTCTAGTGGGGCAGGAGATGTGTTGGTGGTATGTTGGCAGCACCCTCTTGAGGTTGGCCTGCTTGAAGTTGCCTTCCATGAGGAAAAAGGCCTCAGGAAATTTTGTCTCCAGAGCGTTTGTAGCAGTGTAAATTTCATTCAGGGCATTCTTTGCATCTGCATAGTGTGGTATGTAGCCTGCTGTCAGGGTGGCAGAGGTGAACTTGTGTGGCAGATAGTAGGGACAGCATTTCACTGTAAGGTATTCTAAGTCTGGGGAGCAGTGGCTCACCAGGGTTGCCACATCTGACCACCATGCGGTGTTGATTAGGAAGCATACCACTCCACCCCTTGCCTTACCTGAGGACGCTGTGTGGTCCATGCAATGTATGGAGAGCCCCTCAGCTTGCAAGGCACAGTCAGGTATGGCAGGAGTGAGCCATGTCTCTGTAAAATAGAGCACACAGCAGTCTCTCAGTTCCCACTGGAAGGTAAGTCTGGACCTGAGTTCATCAATTTGGTTTTCGATAGCTTGGACGTATGCTAGGAGCATGCTGGGGAGGGGGACTTGATTAAGTGTTTTGAGGAAGTAACCAAGAAGATTGAGGCCAAAGTGGTAGACATTGTTTACTTGGACTTTAGAAAACCTTTGACAAGGTTCCGCATGATAAACTAATTATTAAAGCTAGATCACATGGGATTCAGGGTGACTGTACCAATTGAACACACAATTGGCTTAATGGCAGGAGACAAAGAGTGATGGTGGAGGGTTGTTTCTCAGACTGGAGGTCTGTGACCAGTGGTATTCCACAGGGTTCGGTGCTGGTCCACTTTTGTCTGTCATTTTTATAAATGAATTAGAAGAGAATATAGAAAGCATGGTTAGTAAGTTTGCAGATGACACCAAGATTGATGAGATAGTGGTCAGTGAAAAAGGTTATCTAAGATAACAAAGAGATCTTGACTAATTGGTTTAATGGGCTGAAGAGTGGCAGATGGCGTTTGATTTGGAAAATTGCGAGCCATTGCACGTGGGTAAAACAAACAGAGGCAGTGCTTAAACAGTTAAAAGTAGGGCTTTGGGTAGTATTGTATAACAGAGAGACCTTGGGGTTCATATATATAATTCTTTTGAACTTTGCATCACGTATCGATAGGGTGCTGAAGAAGGCATTTAGCATGATTGCCTTCATTTGTAGGACTTTGAGTGTCGGAGTTGGGATGTTATGTTGGGGTTGTGCAGGACGTTGGTGAGGCTTCTTTTGGAATACTGTGTCCAGTTCTGGTCACCTTGTCATAGGAAGAGTATTATTAAACTGGAGAGGGTTCAGAAGAGATTTACCAGGATGTTGCCAGGAATGGAAGTTTTGGTTTATAAGGACAGGCCTATCCAGGGTGTTTTTCTCTGGCGTGTAGGAGGTTCAGGGGTGACCTTGCAGAGGTTTATAAAATCACAAGGATTATAGATAAGATGAAAGTCGGGTGTCTTTTTCCTAAGATGTGGAGGTGCAGGTGTTGGATTGGGGTGGACAAGGTCAGAAATCACACAACAACAGGTTTATTTGAAAACACAAGCTTTCGGAGCTGCACTCCTCCTTCAGGTGTTAGTGAGAGAGGTAGTATCAGACACAGAATTTATAAGTAAAAGATCAAAGGGTCACACCACTGATCAGGATGTATTAAACAAACCTGAAATGCTGTTAAATCTTCAAACAGTTAAGACTTTCTAACTGATTAATATGCACTTATAAATCCCTGAATTCCTTACAGTGCACTGTCCTGAGAGAGCCGGAAGTTTTATCAGTGTAAAGAAGAGGTGGCATTTTAAGTCACCCAATGCATGTTAAGTGTGAGGCCTTGTTTAGAATCTGTTTGTGTTTTGGATTGGAGTCAGATTGGTTTTATTTCTGAAGTAGGAATTTGTAAAGTGCCGTACTGACTGACTGTCTATAAGTTGTGTGCTTTTGAACAAAATAGAATGTATCTGCAAATACAAATTCACCCCATAGATGTGTGTGTGTGTGTGTGCATGAAAGACAGGTGAGGGGACGTGCGTGTGCATGGGAGCGGGCGGAGGGAAGGGGAGGGTAAGACGCGGGGGGGAAGGGCGAGGGGAAGATCGGAGGAGGGGGAGGGAGGGCACACGAGGGGTAGAGGCATTAGGTAGGGTGAGGAGGGATCGGGGTGGGAGGCGAAGAGGGCTTCGGCCACAACACAATGCAATCCTTTCATGGCAGCCGCTGCAAGACGTGTCAGATCTTCGAAATGGACACTACCATCGCACATGAGAACACCACCCACCATGTGCATGGCAGATACTCGTGACTTGGCCAACATTGTCTATCTCATATGCTGCAGGTAAGGATGCCCCGAGGCATGTAATATTTGTGAGGCCATGCAGACGCTATAACAACAGGTGATTGGACACTGTGCAACAATAGCCGGACAGGGATGCTCCCTCCCAGTGGGGGAACACTTCAGCCGTTAAGGACATTTGGCCTCGGATCTTCACACCCCTCACATGTACACACACTCTCTCTCTCCACCTCGCACGTACGCACACGTGCACGTGGAACAAGGGGGTGAATTAGTATTTGCAGGTCCATTCTATTTTGTTCAAAAAGCACACAGTCAATCAATGTGGTGTTTTATTAAATTCCTACTTTAGAAATAAAACCAGTCTGACTCCAATCCAAAACACACCAAATTCTAATCAAGGCCTCACACCTAACATGCGTTTTCTGACTTAAAATGTCACCTCTTCTTTACACTGATAAAACCTTTACTCTCTCAGGACAGTGATTTGTAAGGAATTTGGGGATTTACATATGTATATTAATCAGTTTAAGACCTCCTAACTCATTTGAAAATTTAACAGCATCTCAGGTTTGTTTAATACATCCTGATCAGTGGTGTGATCCTTTGATCTTTTACTTATTCTGTGTCTGATGCTACCTTTCTAACGAACACCTGAAGAAGGTGTGAGGCTCTAAAAGTTTGTGTTTATAAATTAACCTGCTGGACTGTAACTGTTTTGTAGAACACTTGCACTCTGTTCGTGACAAATGACAACACCTTCTGGTTGCAAACCATTTCAGCTCCCCCTCCTACTCCCTGCGTGACATGTCCATCCTAGGCCTCCTCCAGTGTCACAATGACACCAGCCGCAAACTGGAGGAGCAGCACCTTCTATTCCACCTCATGACCCAACAGCCCAATGGCCTAAACGTGGAATTTACCAGTTTCAAAATCTCCCCACCCCATCGCCTCGCCCCATGTCCAACCCTCCCTCTATTCCCCATGCCCTTGAACTGTCACAACCTGTCCATCTCCTCTCCCACCTATCCGCCCCTCCCACCTCACTGACCAATACCCACCACTCCCTACCTGCACTCACCTATCACCATCCCACCTATCTTCCCCTGCCCCACCCTCCTCTCCCTATATCTGAGCTTCCTTCCCCCTCCCTCCTCCCTCTCCCCCTCCCCACTTCTGAAGAAAGGTCCCAACTTGAAACGTCAACTTTCCCTGTTCCTCTGATGCTGCCTGGCCTGCTGTGTTCCTCCAGCTCCACACTGTGTTATCTCTGACAGCAGCATCTGCAGTTCTTACTATCTTGGACTGTAACCCTGTGTTGTGTCTTTTTCCTAGGATGTGGCATTTCAAGACTAGAGGGCATTCTTTTAAAGTGAGAGGAGAAAGATTTAAAAATGACATGAGCATTTTTTTATACAGTGGTTTACGTGTGGAATGAGCTTTTTGAGAAAGTCGTGGATCCCAATACGGTTAACATTTAAAAGACTTATCGATAACTACACGAATAAAAAATATTTAGAGGCATATGGGCCAAATGCAGGCAGGTGGGACTAATTTAGTTTGGGATTCTGTTTGGCATGGACTGGTTGGACAATGTGTCTGTTTCCATGCTATATGACTGTATCATAGGTGAGGGGCAGATATCTGGAACACGGTGCCGGGGTGGTGGTAGATGCAGATATAGGGGTGTTTAAGGGGCTTTTAGATAAGCTCATGAATATGCAGGGAATGGAAGTATTTGGACCAAGGGCAGAAGGGATTAGCTAAATTTAGCATCATGTTTGGCACGACACTGGGGACCAAAGGGCCCATTCCTGTGCTGTACTGTTCTAAATTCTACGTGACACCAACAGTGCTACCAAGCAGCACCTGCTCAGCAACAGTCTGCTTACTGATGCCCAGTTTGGGTTCTGCCAGGGCCACTCAGCTTCTGACATCTTTACAGCCTTGGTTAAACACGCACAAATGAGCTGAATACCAGGGGTTCATTGAGAGTGATGGTCTTTAAATCAAGGCCATATTTGATTGCATGTGGCATCAAAGAACCATAGCAAAACTGGAATCAGAGAAGCAGATAGCAAAATTTCCATTGGTTGGGGTCATATCTATCACACAGGAAGATGGTTGTGGTTGTTGGAGGTCTGTCATCTCAGTTCTAGGACATCTTTGCAAGAATTCCTCAGGAGAGTGTCCTAGGCTGAAACATCTTCAGTTGCTTTATCAGTGACTTTCCTTCCATCATGAGGTCAGAGGTGGGGATGTTTGCCGATGATCATGGAATGTTCAGCACCGTTTTGTGACTCCTCAGATATAGAAGCAGTCCATATTCTCAAATGCAACAAGATCTGGACAAAGTCCAGGTTGACAAGTGGCAAGTAACTTTTGCAAAGTTCTTTTTCGGAATGCAGATATGTTCTTATGTTCTGGCTCAGAATCTTATCTTGGAAGTGGTTGTTAAAGTAGAATAAACCTTACCAACAGTTTGATCCATTCCTCTGAATTATGTGAGCAATTGTTCTGCCATTACCAAAGTAATGTAATTGATACTTGTTACACTTTTCAGATAGAATCAGAAAGCTTCTAGCTTCAAACTGTTAATATATTGAAAAAAAACTCAAGTACAGATAATTCAAGCGAGCAAGCCTTTTTAAAGACATTTACGTTTGTTCATAAAGTATGTCCAATTTACATAATCGGTAGAAGTTGACTAATTGCAAGTACTTTTTTGCATAATTGCGAACCTTCTTGACTGCTGATGGTAACTGTGTAAAACTATTTATCTCAACTAACACTATTGGCACAAGAATGCAATTTCTATTATTTAATACTAAGTACTTGAATCCCGCGTGTACCATTCCTTTGGTCATAAAAAGAATTTATGATGTTTAACTTAACCTCCAAAAGCTTTCCAGTGTGAATTCTCTCAGTTAATTTCCAATTTAAGTTTCCACTTTTACAAATACAGATCCTTCCATTGTATGAATACTCAATTCCTCAATGAGATTTTTATACACCTTGCAGCTTAATGTAACTCTCAAAGCTCCCTTTATTTTTCTTTATTCTGGTCACAAAGCCTGGAGTCAATTTTAATAAAGAAAATATCTGTGACTATATAGGGGGCTACAGAATTCAAAACATTAATTTCTTTACCTAATCGAACTTAATCAATCTGCATGAACACCTTTTAATTCCTTTAAGGGATGAGTGTTGTTGCCAAGATTAGTATTTATTGGCCATTCCTAATTGCCCTGGAGAAGGTGGTAGTGAGCTGCCTTGAGCTACTGCAGTTCTAGTTCTAGCTGTAGCATTTTAGGCAGTGTTATGAAGAGTGCCTTAACATTGACTTGGTAGTTGTGGAAAAATGACACATTTCCAAGTCAGGAAATATATACATACCTTGAAGGAGACCTTGTAGGTGTTGTTGTGCTCAAATATCTGCTGTCCTTGTCCTTCTAGGTGAAAGTTTTTGTGGGTTTGCAAGGTGCTGTCTAAGAAACCTTGGTAAATTTCTGAAGTGCATCAGATGATACACATTGCTACTACTATGTGTTGTTGGTAGTGAAGGGAGTGAATGTTTGTAGATGTGGTGCCAATCGAAGAGGCTGTGACAGATCATCCACTTTATACCATAGTGCGGACAGTTGCAAAACCTTTTCTTTTGCAATGATATGCTGGGTTCAGTAAGGATACTGATATTTGCAGAGTCTCTTCCTCCTGCTAGTTGTTTACTTATTCACCACCATTTATGACTTGGTGAAGTTGGATGACGGAACTTAGATTTTATCCATTGGTTGTGGGATTTCTTAGCCTGCTCAAAAAGTGATGTTGATTCTGCTTGATTTCCTTGAAGTACTCTAAATGCCCTGACACAGCATGTTTATATTAGCTTCTAACATCGTCCCTATGACAGATATTAAGCTAACCGGCCTGAAGTTTCCTCACTTCTGTCTGCCCCACTTTTTGAATAAATTAGTTATTTCACTAATTTCCAAGCTGAATCTACGGAGTTATTGAAAATCGCAACTACCAGGAGAATCTGACTATCTCCCCACGATATTCAGTGGCATTATCATGGCTGCAGGATGACATAGATTGGCACCTGAATATTGAAGGGTATATGGCATGTAGGAGGGGCAGGAGGCTTGAAAGCATTGGGGGAATGACTCTCTTATTTCATGATGCTATCAACATAACAGAGAAGGAAGACCCAAGTGTAGGAACACGGGATGTAAAAGTGGTTTAGATAGAAATAAGAAATGATAGAAAAATTGAACTCATATTTTTCATCAGTCTTCACCATGGAGGACACACATTCAATCCTGGAAGTAGCTGTGAATCAAGAAATAGAAGAGAGGGAAGAACTGAAGAAAATAATAATCATAAGGGAAGTAGGGTTGAGTAAATTGTTGGAATTGTGAGCTGACAAGTCCCTGATGGAATTAGAGGCCAATAATTTTAATATCTGTCATAAGGAAAATATTAGAAACAGTCAGACATTTGGACTAGTTTGAAGTTATTAAGCAGAGTCAATATAGTTTTGTGAAAAGGAAATCATCTTTGACAAATTTATTGCTGATCTTTGAGGAAGTAGCACATTGTGGATAAAATGGAGCTGGTGAATGTACTGTGCTTAGACTTCCAGAAGACCTTTGATAAGGTGCCACATCAAAGGTTATTGTAGAAAATAAGAGCTCTGTGTAGTGGGTGGCCTATTAGTATGGGTAGAAGTTTGAATAGTTAGCTGGTACAAAAAGTAGACATATTAGATTCATTTTTGGTTAGCAAGTTGTAACAACTGGTTTTGGGATCAGTGCAGGACCTCAGCTTTTCACAATTTACATAAATGGTTTAGATGATGCAACAGGAGGTATAGTTGCTAAATTTGCTGATGGCACAAAGATTGGTAGAAAAGTAAGTTGTGATGGGAAAATAAGGAGAATGGCAAATGCAGTATGATGTGAGAAAATGTAAAATTGTTATTTTTGGTAGCTCTTCTTGTAGTGCAGTGGTACAGTCCCTACCCCTGGACTGGGAGGCCCAAATTCAAGTCCCACCTGCTCCAGAAGTGTGTAACAAGATTTCTGAACAAATTGATTAGAAAAATATTTTAAGAAGAAGGATTATCTAAATGATTAGAGATTACAGCAGTTTGCGATGCAAAGGGGTTGAACATCCGAGTGCATGAATCATACAAAGATTAGTATATAGGTACAGCAAGTAACAAGGAAAGCCGATATAATGAAATCATTTATTGCAAGGAGAAATCGAATACAAAATAGGGAGATTATACTTCAGGTGTACAACACATTGGTGACACAAAACTGATTAGAAATGCAGCAACAAACAAAGAATCATAAGGCAGAGCTGTCACCTGCTAGTACATCTGAAATCACCTGTATGGACAGTAGATTTCATTTCCCAAAGGGCAGGAGTGTTCCATATAGGTTGTCAGAATAATCAATGATAGTTTTATCATTACCGTTACCGAGACTAGCTTCCAATTTCAGATTTATTTGCTGAATTTTATTCATATATAAGAAGCAGGAGGGTAACTAGAGAAAGGGTTGGTCCACTAAAGGATAAGAAAGGAAGGTTTTGTGTTGAACCTGAGAAAATGGGTGAGATTCTCAATGATTACTTTGCATCAGTGTTCACTGAGGAGAGGGACATGATGAATGTTGAGATTAGAGATAGAAGTTTGTTTACTCTGGATCACGTTGACATAAGGAGGGAAGATGTGTTGGGCAGGCTAAAGGATATTAAGGTGGACAAATCCCCAGGACCGGATGGGATCTATCCCAGGATGCTGAGGGAGGCGAGAGAGGAAATAGCTGGGGCCCTGACAGATATCTTTGTAGCATCCTTAAACACAGGTGAAGTGCCAGAGGACTGGAGAGTTGCTAATGTTGTCCCCCTGTACAAGAAGGGTAGTAGGGATATTCCAGGTAACTACAGACCAGTAAGCCTGATGTCAGTGGTGGGAAAGTTGCTGGAGAAGGTACTGAGGGATAGAATCTATTTATATTTGGAAAAGAATGGGCTTATCAGTGATAGGCAACATGGTTTTGTGCAGGGGAGATCATGCCTTACTAACTTAATAGAGTTCTTTGAGGAAGTGACCAAGTTGATAGATGAAGGAAGGGCTGTAGATGTCATCTACATGGACTTTAGTAAGGCATTTGATAAGGTTCCCCATCGTAAACTAATGGAGAAAGTGAAGTCACATGGTGTGCAGGGTGTTCTAGCTAGGTGGATAAAGAACTGGTTGAGCAACAGGAGACAGAGAGTAGTAGTTGAAGGGAATATCTCGAAATGGAGAAAGGTGACCAGTGGTGTTCCACAGGGATCAGTGCTGGGGCCACTGTTGTTTGTGATATACATAAATGATCTGGAAGAGGGCATAAGTGGTCTGATCAGTAAGTTTGCAGATGACACGAAGATTGGGGGAGTAGCAGAAAGCATAGGGGATTGTCAAAGAATACAGGAGAATATAGATAGACTGGAGAGTTGGGCGGAGAAGTGGCAGATGGAGTTCAATCCGGGCAAGTGTGAGGTGATGCATTTTGGGAGGTCTAATTCTAGAGCGAACTATACTGTAAACGGAAGAGCCTTGGGAAAAGTTGATGAGCAGAGAGATCTAGGAGTTCAGGTCCATTGTACCCTGAAGGTGGCTGCACAAGTGGATAGAGTGGTCAAGAAGGCATATGGTATGCTTGCCTTCATCGGACGGGGTATTGAGTATAAGAGCTGGCAGGTCATGTTAAAATTGTACAAGACTTTGGTTCGGCCGCAGTTAGAATACTGTGTACAGTTCTGGTCGCCACATTACCAAAAGGATGTGGAAGCTTTGGAGAGGGTACAGAGAAGGTTTACGAGGATGTTGCCTGGTATGGAAGGTGCTAGCTATGAAGAGAGGTTGAGTAGGTTAGGATTGTTTTCATTAGAAAAAAGGAGATTGAGGGGGGACCTGATTGAGGTCTTCAAAATCATGAAGGGTATAGACAGGGTTGATAGAGATAAGCTTTTTCCCAGGGTGAGGGATTCAATAACGAGGGGTCACGCGTTCAAGGTGAGAGGAGAAAAGTTTAAGGGGGATACACGCGGAAAGTACTTTACACAGAGGGTGGTAGGTGCCAGGAACGCATTGCCAGCAGAGGTAGTAGAGGCAGACACGGTAGATTCATTTAAGGTGCGTCTGGACAGATGCATGAGTAGGTGGGGAGCAGAGGGATACAGATCCTTAGGAATTGGGCGATAGGTTTAGACAGTGGATTTGGATCGGCACAGGCTTAGAGGGCCGAAGGGCCTGTTCCTGGGCTGTAAGTTTTCTTTGTTCTTTGTTCTAATTAATATGTGTTGTATGATTGTCACTTGGCCTTCAACTAATGCCTTGCTCTTTGGCAGAATGGCACTCACCCTGGTCTTAACTGGATTCATTCTAGTTCAGGTAAAACTCACCCTGGTGTCGCCTTCAGGGAACTTACAACTTCTCAGCAGTCACCACTCTTCAGTGACATTTGACCATTCCTTGCGCTGCTTCTTAGTGTCCACCTAACCCTTCTGATAAAAGGTCCAAGTAGTGATAGGCAACACAAATAGACTCAGCTGCTACCTTAAGGCCTGCTCACCTGCTCATCACCAGCTTTAAACAGTAATGAAAGTGAAGGCCTGTGATAGCTGTGTGCCTATGATTTAAATAGCATTTAGTTACTAAAATTTAAGATTTAATGCACATTATTAAGGCAATTTAGGTTGAGCAAAGAATTTGCTCATGCCAGTGCCCTCACATCCCTTGAGACAATAAAAAAATTCAGTTGTTTTGTCTTTAGCTAGTTAATTTGTTCAATTCAATACAATTTTCTCAAAATACACATGCAGAGACTTATGGAACTTGTGTGGATATCCACTTCGTGTTTTTTAGAATTATATTGATGTTCTCCAATTGTTGATTGTTTTCTCCATTCCCACTTCATTTATTTTATATAAATTCTCATCTTTCATGCTTTAATTATGATTTTCAAGATTTTTTTGTTTATGAATCCAATGTGAGTGAAACCCACTTCATTTATACATCCTCGATCAATTCTTCAATTGATTTCATACCGCATGCTTACCCACAACTGTGGCAACAATAAAAAAGCCCCAAAGATCTATAACTAAGTTTTAGATATAGTTTTGAGGTCAGCCATCTGAAGCTTTAGCTCTGTTGCTCTCCCTAGATGCTGCCAAACATTTTGAGTATTTTCAGCATATTCTGCTTTTATGACTAATTTAGTAGTTGATGAACTAAACATCATATACACCCTTCATGTAGAATTAATTATTTTCAAGGTTTATTTATGTGTTGTGTTTGCTGCTTTTGTCATGTCTAAAAGTCGTGAAAAAAGAGTTCTATCCCAAGGAAGAATAAACATGCTAAGTGGAGGATGAGGCATCCGTGACAAGGAATTTAAAGAGAGTATGCTTTTGGGGATGAACCTTGCAGTGGGATTCAAACCGATGCTTGGAGGCGCACAGACAATGGACAGTTTGGAGCTTGGAGCGGAGTTGGGATGGTTGTTGGACTACGTGTGAAAGCCCCTGCACTGAGCTACTGCAATGTAATGTTTATTCATTGTTCATGTGACTGTATTGTCAATCCTTTAGCAAGTTTTATTTCGACTTACTCATTAAACACTGTAAAGTAAAGCAACTACTTCTCTTTTTGTATTCCTTTTTTGTATCTAAGATTTATGCTTAGAGATTTGTACCTAAGATGGTGCCGTAAGAGGTGACATTGCCTAAGGAGACAGACCGTAGCAAAGAGATAGCTGATTTATATTTTTTATAAATAATTGAGATTCTAACCTAAATCCACAGAGCAGCTTAATATTGAGTGCATCAGACCAGCATGTCATTCCTCCTTAGATGCTACTTTCAGCTAAATGCTTCTCAACATTTGCTGGGGACAACCATTCCTTTCTTTTGACATAGCAGTCTCTCATGAAAAAGGAGTAGTTAACTACATTCTCGTGAAAGATGGTGGCACATGGCTTTGGTAGGTATAACATTTTTTTCTCATTTTATATGTATATCCAACTTTATTGTGATGTTATCATTTGTGTTAATTGGCGATTTCAGTTGCATTAGTCTGAGGACTGTAATTCCTAATTAACTAATTTGTAAACCTTTCACTTGTTTTGTGCATCGATTATTCATGAAATCAGATTAAGTTGCAGAGTGAAGCAAATATATATATATTCAACAGGAATATATTGCTGGGCAGAAAAAAATGCTGTATACAGGATAACAGGTTGCATTGGATTTAATTTAAGGTTTTGAATTTGAAACTTTGTTCAGGGAGTTGATTTCAGAAACTTTTGAGTTGCATTCAGTTTTGTTTTAGTAATTTATATAATCAGTAGTTTACTACATGACTAAACATCATTTGACAAGGGAAAGAGCTGCCCGACAAATGGCTGTTCAAAATCTCAGTCTGACATTTCAGGAGATAAATATGGAATGAGGAATGCAGAGCCCACAACTGTTAGTCCGTATGATTTGTTGGCTAAAAGAAAAGCAATACGATCCTCTGTGAAATGATTCTAAATTTAGCCGGCTGCCTAACAGTTGATGTTTCGGCGGAGAGCACAGGTTGGGAAAAACAGAGCTTTGAAGAGAGGGGGAAAAAAAATTTCTACCTAACGGATTGAGTGAACCTCTTGATTTTGGGGATGAACCTTGCAGTGGGATTCAAACCGATGCTTGGAGGTGCGCAGACAATGGACAGTTTGGAGAAACAACTTATTTGTCCTATTTGTCTGGAAATGTTCACAAAGCCAGTTGTGATTTTACCATGTCAACATAACTTGTGTAGAAAATGTGCCAATGATGTTTTCCAGGTAGGTGTTTCAGAACTTACCGGTATTTTACCGTGGTATAGCTATGAACCTTAATGCACTATTAATAGTGTTAACATTTTAAGTCTATGAAAACTATTCTTTAGAAACATACTCTCGATAAAATAGTTTTAATGTTTTAGGCCTGTTTTTTACGCATCAGGTTCCTTGGATTGCAGATTTACATATTAAGGGATGTAGGGGAGGAGAAATGAGAAAGAAAAGTACGTCAGATCACAAATACAGTGAGGGGCAGAAATTATGGTCAAGTCCAGCTCAGCCCTTTTTTAATGATAAAAACATCTTTCTCTTTGCCTGAGCTGTGGGTGATGGCACTGGCATTCAGCTGCATGGTTCCGTTGAAGCAAAAAAAAACAAAGAAGAATATCTACAAAAAGAGGAAGATTGACAAGCGGCAAAGGAATGTGAGTAACACGTGGCGTAGCTGAATACTCTTTTAGGGCTGTTTGACACTTTCATTTGGTATGTAATTCACAGGCTTCCAATCCATTCTGGCAATCGAGAGGTTCCACAACAGTGCCTTCAGGGGGTCGCTTTCGCTGTCCTTCCTGCCGACATGAGGTAGTACTGGATCGCCATGGAGTTTATGGTCTGCAGAGAAATCTCTTGGTGGAAAATATCATTGACATCTACAAGCAAGAATCATCCAGGTTATGCAATGTGCTTTATTTATAGAGAAAGCTGAACTGAGAATGAATGTGTTTTAGTGAATGGTCAGTAAACATAGAGAACATTTTTATTATTTTATTCAAATGCAGTTTGTGGTCTTTACCACTTTCTCATAACCATTTACTCCTGTATTGCTCTTTTGGCTGAGGTGAAATAAAAGTAAATTTTCTATCAGCCGCGCTCAGGAATTAGTAAGTGTGAACAAACAATATCAAATCCTTTGGAAATTGCAGTAGAAGGTTCCACAATGGGAATTCAAATAGTACTATGTAGGAAATGCTCACAACTTTCAAATTAAGAAACTAACAAGGTTAAAGGAAAAGGAATGATGAGGTAAGTCAGGTAATACAGGGAACAGGGTCTGAAAAACCTGAAACTTTCAGGATGAAAAGATGCAAATCCTTGTATTCTACTTGTTTTGAATGCACTAACCTGGGTTTTTGGGTACAAAGTTCGAATGGGCAAGTTTATGATCTTTGTCTTTTTTAAAGGTTTTTTTAAGAGGTTTGCAACAAAGGAGGAACCTGTGTGGATAATGTCCATGCTGTCTTTTTATTAGGACAATTCAAAACTACTCCTATTGCCTTGACAGGCCTATATGTTCCAAAATTAATTTTCAGTTTTCCTTTAATTGATGTTGTGGTTTCTGCTTTCACTAACAAAGAATTCTAGTTCCAATGCCTTGTTTTCTTTGAAGCACTAAATCAAAGCCTACTTAAGATTGGAGACCTGTGATTGATGGATAAAAAGAGGAAACTCTAACACCACTCATCTATTTTTAGATAGAAATGCTATTTGTAACATCCTCAAATGAGGCTGTTTGATACCAACACATCTGCAAGAGTTTCTGTTTGTGTGACAGAGGCCATCATCAGCATAATTCAAATGAAATCATTTTTATGACTTCCAATTGCATAGTCAGACTCATTCAGACAAATCACCAACATAAGCTATTTTAAATATAAAATCAAATTCTCAATGATAAAGTTATTTTACATTTCTCTTCAGAATCTTCTGGTCACATTCAATTAGTCTATCTCGGTTGGGTTATTATCTTTTCCAAATAACAATAATGGGTAAATAGTCTAATTGTTGACTGTTGAGAGAATTTAAACTTTGCCCTTCACACAAGGACATGCAAAGTGCTTTGCAGTTAATGTTGTGCAGTCACTGTTGTAATTGGAGAAAACATGTCAACCAATATGTACACATTAAGGTTCCATGAACAACACTGATAATAATAGCAAGATAATTTATTTTAGCAAGAGAGTTTAAAGCTATGATTCACTGAATCAGATGCTTATCATTTACCATACTTGACTCAATGATAACTCTCCGAAACATTTATTAGTCACACATTTTATCTTGATATGATCCCTCAACTATATTCATCTAAATTTTTGATTAATGTGCAACTGTTTTATTGACTAAAGTTTATGAATTACACATCATCTACTAATTTTTAGTTGTAGTAACATTACACTTGTGTAGTAATTTACATTGTGCAAGTGGCTAGAAGTTCAGGATTATTTTATAAGCTCATCATTTTGTTCACTGAAACATTAACATTGGTGCTATCAATGCTTTTGATCTATATTAGATAGATCAGAGTTGTTGGTTGGTTTGCCGAGCTGACTGGTTTTCGTACAAACGTTTCATCCCCATTCTAGGTGACATCTTCAGTGCTGTCTAGCCTCAGGTGAAGCACTAACGTTCCATTCCATTTTGAATTTATATGGTCTGGTCTGTTATGGTGGGTGGTTCTGTTTCCAGTTTTGCACCATAGTGGTATTAAGATGGGGTCTATTTCAACATGTTTATGTTTATGGCACCATCATTTTTGCGTAGGTGTGTTCAACCATCTTGGGTCTTACAATGGAAGCAGTTATGCAAAGACTTGAACATGCAGATCCTCCCCCAGATCCAGCCTAAATTATTGGTTAGGTGCATCAACGATACTTTCTTTATCATTAAACGAGCAAAGTTAGAAGAAACACATCAGCTTATTAACAACATATTCACCGGGATCAAGAGGCTCACCAGGGAAGAGCAGAACAACAAACAACTCCTGTTTCTAGACATTATGGTGGAACTAACGAACAATGGTGAATTCCTTACCAGTGTATACAGAAAGATTATACACACAGACCAAATCCTGAATTACAATAGTAACCACCCCAGCGTCCACAAACAAAGCAGTGTCAAAACTCTGTTTAAACAAATAATAACACACTGCAACACTCCAGAGCTCTGCAAAAACGAAGAGGAACACCTATACAAAGTTTTTGCAAACAATGGGTATCCTAACAGCTTTATCCTCTGATGTCTGGCAAATAAACAACACCAAGAAGTCACTATGCCCCAACACACTGGCCATCCTACCCATGTTGGAAACGTATAGGAACTGACTACAAGACTCGTATGACCTCTTTCGTCATAGCTCATAGACTTCCTACAGTGTTGAAACAGGCCATTCAGCCCGACAAGTCCACACCGACCCACAGAGCACCCACCCAAACCCATCCCCCTATAACCCACCTAATCTACACATCGCTGAACACTACAGGCAATTTAGCATAGCCAATCCACCTAGCCTGCACATCTTTGGACTGTGGGAGGAAACTGGAGCACCTGGAGGAGACCCACACAGACACGGGGAGAATGTGCAAACTCCACACAGCCTGAGGGTGGAATCGAACCCAGGTCCTTGGTGCTGTGAGGCAGCAATGCTAACTACAGTGCCACTGTGCTGCCCCAGAATTTGAATAATGATAGCATACGAACCAACAATCATACTTCGCCAGCTACTCTCAAAGACAAAAGGCCCCATACACTCAATAAGCAGGACAAATGTAATATACAAAATGCCATGCAGCAGCTGCGAGAAGCAATAAATAGGACAGATGGGCAGGAAACTCACCTCCAGGATCCATGAACACCAACTTGCAGCAAAATGGCATGATGAACTCTCCCTCATTTCTATTTACTCTAACAAAGACGGACATCAGTTTAACTGGGACAACATAACAGTGCTAGGACAAACAAAACAAAGACAAGCATGACAATTCTTGGAAGCCAATGGTTGAAAACCTGGTGCCATAAACAAACATGTTGAAATAGACCCCATCTACATACCACTATGGAGCAAAACCGGAAACAGAACTACCCACCATGGCAGACCGGACCATATAAATTCAGATCGGAACAGAACAATAGTGCTTCAACGGAGGCTAGACAGCACTGAAGATGCCACCTAGAAGGGGGACAAAATATTTGTGCGAACAACCAACATCTCCAGCCACAACCCAAGCTACAAATCTTTCCTAAAACATTCTATAGATCAGAATCAAAAAAACTATACGTGAAAATGCAATGGACAAAATAAGTAATTTTCTTTGTAATGCACCCATTCTTTCTTTACGAATGCTAGTGTGTATGATGAACGTTTTCACTTGGTGGTATTAAATAATCTGAAACGGGTGTGCATCAGCTCAGTGCTAAATACACTGCAATCAGCATTAATTTCAAATGTATTGGAATGCATTCCACTGCAGAGTCTTTTTTTCTTTACTATCTCCCTTTCTCTGAAAGCTGATACAATCTGAATTAAGGGTGAATGTTGACTTGCACTCATTAGGAACCGTGTTGAGACTGTCTGGTTTGATTTCAGGTAGAACCCAAATTACAGATTATGTTATTGCACTGGATTCAAATTTAAGGCTGAGTGCATTGTGTCAATAAGTGATGTATTTTTTTTTAAATGCAGTTCCAGTAGGCAGTGACTTCTAAGTTGTGACATAGTTGACCCAGATGCCACATTCATCACTTGTGATGAGACCAGTCGGGTACAATGGTTATAACTTTAGGTATGTAGAGTCATAAAGCTGTACAGTATAGAAACAGACCCTTCAGTCCAGCTTATCCATGCTGGCCAGATATCCTAAATTAATCTAGTCCCATTTGCCAGCGTTTGGCCCATATCCCTCTAAACCCTTCCTATTGATATACCTAACCAGGTGACTTTTGAATGTTGTTATTGTACCAGCCTCCTTTACTTCCTCTGGCAGCTCATTCTATACACGCACCACCCTCTGCATGAAAAAAATTGCCCCTTAGGTCGTTTTTGAATCTTTCCCCTCTCACCATAAGCCTATGCCCTGCAGTTTTGGACTCCCCTACCCAAGAGAAAAGACAAACATGTTGAAATAGAAATAGACTGTTCACTCTATCCATGCCCCTCATGATTTATAAACTTCTATAAGGTCACCCCTCAGCCCCCGACACTCCAGGAAAAAAAGCCCCAGCCTTTTCAGCGTGTACCTGTAGCTCAAACCCTCCAAACCTTGCAACATCCTTGTAAATCTTTTCTGAACCCTTTCAAGTTTCACAACATCTTTCCTATAGCAGGGAGACCAGACTTGAATGCAGTATTCCAAAAGTGGCCAAACCCAATGTGCTGTATAGCTGCAACATGACCTCCCAACTCCTACACTATATGATTTATAGTGTCTTCATGTTTAAAAATGAATTAACTAAAAAGCAGTTGACTTCTGGACAAAATGTACAACCCTGACACTTTGCTTTTCAATTCTGTCCAAAAAAAGTGTTTCTGCCATTATTCTACTCGGAAATTAAACTGATTTATTTTCATAGAATCCCAACAGTGTGAAAAGAGTCCAGTCAGCCCAATGAGTCTGCACTGACCCTCTGAATAGCATCCCGCCCAAACCCACCTCACTCCTGTAACCAAGCATGTGTGTTTTTTTAAACTTTGGTTAACCCACCTAACCTGCATATCTTTGGATTGTAGGAGGAAACTGGAGTACCCGAAAGAAACCCACTCGGGCATAGGGAGAGTGTGCAGACTCCTTGCAGATAGTCACGCAAGGCTGGAATCAAACCTGAGATCCTGTTGCCATGAAGCAGCAGTGCCAACCACCCTGTTGCCCTTAATTTACTAAGCTTACTTTGTCTTTTTCCACAAAATTGATTTGAGACATTTTCATGTATATTGGAAGTGCTCTGTGTGTATGAAATGGCAATGGTTATGATTCTGATAAGATTGGAGGAAGTGATATTGGATATTGTTGTGAGTATTATTTCAGGAGGTGATTGTTGGAGGATGGAGATGGAGGTGTGGAGGAGTGGGTGGAGTGTGTTGAGTTGATGGAGATTGGAATGGGGTGGGTCTGGGTGTTCGTTGTTGAAGGAAGAAGTGGAGATGGGGAATATGATGTAGTTGTTTAGGGGGGTGAGATTTCAGGGTTCAGACGGGGCTTAAGGTCCAGGGTGAATTGAAGGTAGTTGGAGGCAGATATGTGTTGAAGGGGGTATGTTTGGGCCTGGTGGAGGTTGGGTCTGGGATGTGTGCTGGGGTTGGAGGATGTGTTGACTTGGGCACGTGTCACATCTGCATTGAGGTTGTGAGTTGGTGTTGGTGGAAGAGGTGCGTTCGTTTCTGGAGAAATAGTTTACTTTCCAAAATTATGGTCATAGTATTATTTTATAATAATTAATTTCTTTCAGGCCACTGCATACCAAATCTGACCAGCAGTTAATGTGTGAAGAGCATGAAGAGGAAAAGATTAATATTTACTGCCTGACTTGTGAGGCTCCAACTTGCTCAATGTGCAAAGTCTTTGGTGCTCACAAAGATTGTGAAGTGGCGCCTCTCCAAAATGTCTACAAACGTCAAAAGGTATCTTAATAATATTTTGGTTTCATTTTAATAATACATATATCCCAAGGAAAAACACACATACTAAGGGGAGGACAAGGCAGCCATCGCTGACAAGGGAAGTCGGGGACAGCATAAAAGCAAAAGCAAAGGCATGCAATATGGTGAGGATTAGTCAGAAGCCAGAAGATTGGGCAGCCTTTAAATACCAGCAAAGGATAACTGAAAAAGCAATAGGAGGTGAGAACTTGAAATATGAGAGTAAGCTTGTTAGTGGTGTAAAAGAAGATTGCAAAAGTTTTTTTTAGTTATCCAAAAGGTAAGGGAAAGGCATTGAACTACTAGAAATGAGGCTGGAGAAGGAGTAATGGAGATCAAAGAAATGGAGGAGGAACGAATATGTACTTTGCATCAGCTTTCACAGCAGAAGACACCAGCAGCATACCAGAACGTCGAAAGGTGGCCGTCACTAAGCAGAAGGTGCTGGGGAAACTGAAATATCTGAAGGTGGATAATTCACCTGGACCAGACCCTGAATTCTATATGAGATGGCTGGGGAGATTGTAGAGGCATTGGTGATGATCTTTCAGGAGTCACTGGAATCGGGGAAAGCCCCATAAGTTGAAAAATGACTAATGTTACACCCCTGTTTAAGAAGGGAGGAAGGTAGAAGACAGGAAACTATAGGTTGGTTAGCATGACCTCAGTTGTTGGTAAGATTTTAGAGTCCACTGTTAAGGATGAGATGACAGTGTTCTTGGAATTACATGGTAAAATAAAGCTGAGTCAGATGGCTTTGTCAAGGAGAGGTCATGCCTGAGAAATGTGTTAGAATTCTTTGTCTAACTTACTTGTTACCTCCTCAAAGACGAACCAGTAGATGTGATCCGTTTAAACTTCCAAAAGGCCTTTGACAAGGTGCCGCATAGGAGGCTGTTCAGTATGTCATGACCCATGGTGTCTAGGGGCAAGGTGCTGGCATGAATAAAGAATTGACTTATTGGCAGAAGGTAGAGAGTGAGAATTATGGGGTCTTTTTCAGGATGGCAGCAGTGACTAGTAGAGTTCTACAGGGGTCAGTGTTGGGACCACAATTATTCAAGTTTTACAAAGATTGTGAAGTGGCGCCTCTCCAAAATGATTTGGACGAAGAAACTGAGGACAGTTGTTACATTGGCAGATGACACAAATATAGGTGGAGGGACAGGTGGTGTTAAGGAAATCAGGAGGCTGCAGAATGACTTTTCAGGCTAGGGGAGTGGGCAAAGAAGTGACAAATGAAATACAATCTTGGAAAGTGAGGCAATGCACTTTGGTAGGAAGAAAGGAGGCATAGACTGTTTTCTAAATGGGGAATGGCTTTGGAAATCTGAAGCACAAAAGGACTGTAAGATTACCTGTTACATTATCTGTAAGATTATTCAATTCAAAAAGAAGTGGATTTTTTGTTACTTCTGCTGACTAGAATAGCCTATACTGAGGTCTCTTGCTATAATTTTGCAGACTGAACTCAGTGACGGTATTGCAATGCTGGTGGCAGGAAATGACAGAATCCAGGCAATTATTACTCAGCTGGAAGAGATTTGTAAAACGATTGAGGTAGGTTGACAGACGGCAATGCATCACAACTAAAGATGTGAAATGATGACCCTTTGTGTTATCATCCAATTAATGCTCAAGATGTGCCATCAATTAATAAAACTTCCAAGTTTGCAATAGTTGTCCACCCTGGTTCTTCCATCACCCCTGCATTTCCTACTGTATAATGGCTTCTTTTCCAGAAATTTCAAAATTCTCAAAACCTCAATATGGCCTTGCCCCTTCCTGTCCCTATAGCATGCTATAGTCCCACAGCCTTTCAAGATTTTGGTTTTCTAACTTTTACACATGCCAAATTATGTTCACTTGACCAGTGGTTGCCATATTTTTACCTGACTGGGCCCAAACCTCTGGAATTCCCTCTCATTGCTTCTGGAGCTCATGCTTCCTTAAAATTCTATGTAAGGCCTATCTTTCCAGCCAAATTTTGGTCATTTATACTTGTATCTCCTTATTTAGCTTAGTGTAAAATTTTGGCACAGAACTGCTTAATAATTTTTTTAAAAATCATTCATGTGATGTGGATGTCGCTTGCCAGGCCAGCATTTATTCCCTGATGTTAAGGCCACTAAACAAATGCAAGTTGCAGTATATTGTCATTGAATAAGGAATGATATTGTTTGAATTTGTCTCTACAATCATTTGGAAACTGAGAGTGTTTAGATCAATTTATGAAAGGACAAATGAAAAGAAAATGGTGGCACAGTGGCATTGTGTTTAGCACTGCTGCCTTACAGTATCATGGATCTGGATTCAGTCTCGGTTTTGGGTGACTGTGTGGAGTTTGCATGTTCTCCCCACGTCTGTGTGTATCCCCCACAATCCAAAGGTGTGCTGGTTAGGTGGATTGGCCCTGCCAAATTGCCTGTGGTGTCCAGGGATGCGTAAGATTGGTAGATTAGCTGTGGTAAATGCAGGGTTACGAGGATAGGATTGGGGGCTGTTTCAGGTGGGATGCTCTTCGGAGGGTCAGTGCAGACATGATGGGCCAAATGGCCCCTTTCCATACCTGTAGGGATTCTATAATTCTAAGAAGTCAAGGACTCGGGGCACTGTACCTTTTTAAATTTGCCAAATCTGTTTAGTGTGTTGTTTCGTATGCTAGTGAAAGTTTTATCAGTGCCATGTAGGAGATATTCTGCATCAGTGCAGAATAAAGTTTTCCAGCATTATAGGATTGCAGATGAAGTTTAGTTCAATGAACATGGAATGAGTTATTCTGTTTCATTACATATTTTAGCAAAGCATGTCAAACACAAACCATTACAGACAAATCTAATTTTCTTCTCATGCTAAAAGGCTGGAAGATTCAAGGTATTGATATCTCAAAATCCTAACACAGGATTCCTAAATGTAGATTTTGACCCAAGGCTTTTCTGTGCCATGTCCATAAATGAAAACAAACTTAACTTTTTCTTTCTATTTCAGGGTGTACTTAAACAGATACAAATATTGCCTTTACTTAAATTATTATTTAGCAAGTAATAGTTTGACAGCTTAGGTATGAAAAATGAAAGCTTATTTTTGTTTATTTGTTGAAATAATCTAATTTCAAGGTCTACCAATCTTAGCTACTCTTTGAAGTGACAGGCTGAATGTTGGAAATACTTATGTCAGATATGTTCAAATTGTATGTTCACTGTGATGATTGATATAGTAATTTTATTCAGAATGCAATATGGTTTAATGAATTTACTAATTGAAAAAGATTCCAGTCAGTAACTAAAGAGAATTGTGCATGAATGTTTGATGATGAACTCATTGAAACAGCCGAAAATAGTAGAAATTTTCTTGAATATTCTGAATAGGATAGTGTTACTCATTGATTTATTATTTAATGAAAACTGATGAATAACTTGTGGCAAATTAGCAGATTTGGTGTGTCAATCTCACTTCTATTAATTTCAGTATGTGTTTTGTAATTTTGTTTCTCTAACTAGAATCTTGCAATGTAACATTACATAAGATAATGGTTCTGAAAGGTTTAAAGTTCATGTTACATCGACCCAGCCATTCCACCGATGCGTAAAGAGTGTTCATTGAAACAGGGAGTTCTACCCTTAATTTCAGAGGGAGCAAATGTATCTATACCAGCTCCCCAGGGTCCTAGTAATTATGCCTGCTAAAATGTAATTGTACTTATTGCTATCATTCAATAAACCTTCTCGTTATCTACGATCAGTGCCACTTCTGTAGGTGTTCAACAATAGTGTTTCCTATCTGCTAATCACTTGATAGGTCCAAGGCAGAGCAAAGACAAAGGAGGATTGGTGACAGCGTACTGCTTCAATAACCCTTACTCAGCATCACATACTAACAGTACGTGGCTAACAGTAGAAGATGCCAGAGTGGTCAACTGGGAAAATACCACAGGGTGGTAGCAATGTAGATCTGACCATTACCACAGGGGGAAGAAATTCAGGGAAATAAAAATGTTCAACTGACTGAGTTTACCACTTATGGAAGAAGAAATGACGATGTGTCAGCAGCTGAAATGTGATTAGCAACAGAGAGAGCAGCAGCAGCCATGGCAGCAACAAAAAGTCAAGCTTGATGACCTTCTGTTCAGCTTCATTGAGAAGCTGGTAGGAAACACTGGGGCAAGAGTATGGGTTTGGAAAAGAAAGAAAAAAGTCACATTGAGCAAATGAAGGCTTTAGGACATTAAGTTAGAGATTTTTATGGGAAAAGGGAATTTTTTTAAAAAAAGGACACAATGACTAGAAAGGAAAGGCAAGGGAGTGTGAAATTAAGTTATCAACATGCAACGCCACCATTTGACATTTTGTTTCTAGCAGCAAAAGAAGAAGGGTCTAGTGGCAGGGCAGGATTCATCTGGCTCCATGTTGGGCTTGGTGGTGAGGGAGAGGGCTCAAGTCCCAGGGCAGGGTCTGGTGGTAGGGAAAGAGGGCTTGGATCCAGTAGTGGTGGACAGCAGGGTTTGTTGGGTCCCAAGGGTGCTATGGGCAGGAAGGTGGTGGGTCCTGGGCACAGAGAGAAATATTAGGATCCAGGGCAGTGTATTGAGTGGGTTGAACCGGTTGGGAGGGTGTGGTCAGTTGAATAGTTACTCAGGAGTTAGACTTGGTATTTAATTTTTCCGGAATAACCACTTAACAGCAGTGGTAACCTCCAAATTTTCCATATTAAATGTTCTAGGCACAGGGGAATTGCCCAATGGAATTTTCAGTTTCCTGAACAATTCCTTTGGGGTCTGCTAAGATGGGAATTCCACAGGGTCACCATGTGCAGCTCCTACCTACACGTCAGAAACGAATATCTGGCCATCAGAAAATCAGGACCAATATTCTTTGTTCTTTTAAGTTAAGCTACATCGTTTCCTAACAATAGTTTCCTGCTTATTCAATTTATTTAAGATTGTACTCAATGTAAAAGCAATGGATTTAACAGGATATGCTGAGTGTAGATGTGCACTCCTAGTTTGTAAATAGAGCTTGTTAATCTGTTGTTTATATGAAATACTGAACCACTCAGTGTAAGACTGGAGTCATTCCATTACTATTTATATCATGTGTTTGCGGTATTAGAGTAATATACCTCTTTGGACGTAGTCATTGAGGCCTTGGTTCAGTTTATACATTACCAACATATTCTCAAGTTTCCCTAAAACATGCAATTCTCATTGTAACAATTCAATCTAATGCCTTTGATTTACCTGAGTACTAAGCATGATTAAAGAAATGCTTCTTGTAATTGGTTACTATGTAAATGAACCAGGTTTCATTTTTGTTAATTTTGTTAATTGTAATATTGAAGGTCTAAACTTCTACATTTTTCCCCAAATCATGCTCTGAATTGTATGTAAGGAGAGATATTTAGAGCCGCATGTTCTCCCAGATCTGCAATGTAGTGTGCTACAAGTTTACAGCTGATGAACATCCCCTTGCAGTTCCTCATATAACCAATTTGCAAACTTTTTGACGTTTATCAGGAGGAAACACCCATTGGTAGTTATACACCTGTCTGATGAAGTAAAGGAAGTTGGTTGCAAGTTAGTTTAAAACCTTTTTGTACCTTATCCAGTAGCAAACACAACCAAACCAATAGCATAAGAACAAATCTCAAACATATACAAACAGACAATATAACTTGCCGTGTAATCACAGAATTGTTACAGCTCTGGAAGAGGCCATTTGCTGCATTATGTTTGCACCAGCTCTGCGAAAAATCATTTAACTTAGTGCCATTCTCTCACCTTCTGTCAAGCAGGTAATAACCACTATCAACAGTCATGAAAACCCATTGGGTTCACTAATGACCTTCAGGGAAGGAACACTGCATCTTTATCTGGTCTGGCCTACATGTGACTTCAGAGCCACTGCAATGTCATTGGTTCTTAACTGCCATCTGGGCAATTTAGGGTGAACAATAAATGCTGGCCTTGCTAGTGATACCTGCATCCATTTAATAATTAAGAAAATCTCTGCATTGATCTTCATCTTCCACCTATCTGCTCATTCCACTAACTTGTCTGTCCTCTTTTGAAGTTCTACAATATCTGCGTCATGGTTCACGATGTTTCTCAATGTTATATCATCATGCAAACTTTGCAAAAGATATACACTGAGGAAAAACAAGAGTCTCAACACTGACCCTGATGAATTATGCTACAAATATTTCTCCAGCCTGAAAAACATCTATTAACCAATACTGATAACAAAGTGTGGAGCTGGAGGAACACAGCAGCCCAGGCAGCATCAGAAGAACAGTAAAGTTGACGTTTCCAGCTCCATGCTTTCCTGTTCCTCTGATGCTGCCTGGCCTGCTGTGTTCCTCTAGCTCCACACTTTGTTATCTCTGACTCCAGCATCTGAAGTTTTTGCTACCTGAGTGATTTATTAACCAATACTCTTTGTTTTCTGTCACTCAGCCAATGTAGAATCTATTTTGCCACTGTCACTTCTATGAGTTACAACTCTCTTTACAAGTCTCTTATGAAGCATTGCTTCGTGTGTTTTTCTTTTGGAAATCTATGTACATCACATTGACTGCATTGCCCTTAACATCCTTTTCTGTTACCTCTTCACAAAAACTCCAGCACGTTAAATAAACATGACTTTCTCTTAAGAAATTCATGCTGACTTTCTTTAAGAAATCTTCATTTATTCATATGGCTATTAATCGATCCCAATTAATTATTTCTAGAAGCTTCCCCACCACTGAAATGACTGGCCTATACTTTCTGGGTTTTTCCTTAAACCTTCTTTTGAACAAGGGCATAATGCTTGTAATTGTTTAGTCCTCAAGCATTACCACTATGCCTAAGGCAATCTGAAAAACTGTAACCAATGCTCCTGCAATTTCAGCTCTCACTTCTCTCAGTATCTTTGAACGTATATTGTTGGTTGTAGTGCTTAACTGACTTTAAATACAGACAGCCTAATTAATACCACCTCCATCACAATTCTAAATCTTTGAAGTGCCAAAGTTGTCACACCTTTCACCATGGTTGGGTAGCATCTTCCTCCTTGAGCAAAGATAGGTGCAAATATTCCTTTAATATCTCAGCCATGCTCTCTGTTTTCATGTGTAATCCACATTTTAGTTCCTAGTTGACCATGTTTCTCCTTTTACCACCTTTATACTATTAGTCTGTCTGTTGAAGTCTTTGGAGTTCCTTTTTAACATATCTCTCTATCTCTTTTCATAATACTGCAACTTCTCTTTATTTATTTCTTCATCTCTCCTTTGGGCCTTTTATTTTCAGCTTGATTCTCAATTGTCGTAAATCCATTTTTCTTTTTCTTTTTCTTTATCTGAATTTCTATTGCTTTTGTTAGCAGGGAGCTCTGGCTTTCCATCCCTTTCCTTTTGAGGAATATAACTTGATTATGCCAGAAATACCTCCTCATTGAGGGTTGCACTTTGTTCAGCCAAATTTTGATTCCAATTTATCAGCACTGGTACACTCTTACCCCACTGAGGTTGGTTTTTCCTAAATAATTTTCCTTACTGTTTGTCCTTTCCATATGTGATGAAATCCATTTTCAGTATTCTATGGGGATCTAGCCTTCAGAGTACACTCAGTTCCGAAACATACTTCTTTTGATTGTTTCTAAATGTTAGTACCATTCAATTGTGCCTAATAATAGAGGAGGAGTTTATTGCAAAATTTTCATTAGGCCACCCATGACATTTTAGAGTCATTGAAGAAGATATCAAAGGACATAATTAATTAAGAAGGAAAGAGATGCAGCCTCCGTTATTGGCATGTCACAGTGAGCTATATTGCTAGGAAGCCAGATTCTGTGTGGGTGACTCAGGAGTAAAGAATCATAGAATTCCCTACAGTATGGAGACAGGCCTTTTGGCCCAACAAGTCCACACTTACCCTCAGAGCATCCCACCCTAATTCATACCCCTATAATCAAACTAAGCTAAACATCCTTGAGCACTACGGATAATTTAGCACGGCCAATACTGTGCCTAGCCTGCACATCTTTGGACTGTGGGAGGAAACCAGAAAACCTGGAGGGAACCCACACAGACATGGGGAGAATGTGCAGATTCCACACAGACAGTCGCCCAGTGGTGTAACCTAGGTACCTGGTAAAGAGGTGGCTTTGTGTTTTTTTGGAACTCAAAAAGTGCATTTTAGGAATTAGTAAGCAACTAAATGTTGGATCAAGACTCAGAAGAAGTCCTGAGGAGCAAAATAGATAGTGCGTTTGTTGGCTCTGCACTGGGGTAGGTCATGAGAGATTTGGAAGAAGCTTGTGAACACTAATACATCAGTCCAATTGAGAGTGTGGATGTTGAAATGCTCATAAGCAATATTTGCTTGATGCAGCTAAGTGAGACTGGCATTCGGTTTAAAAAAAAAAACCAGAGGTAGGACTGGCTTGGTGAAGGTATCTGTCAATGAAGAGTTGGAGCTATGGTTGTGAATGAGTAGTGGAGTACAGTTCAAAGTCCCGGGTAGATTGTACTCAAAAAAGGAGGCTGATCGAATAGCACAAGAGCAATCAATGAAGTAGTCTGTGACGGAATGGCTCTTGAGAGGGAGTTTCAAGACCCCTTTGGCAAAAGTAAAGAATTCACAAATTCCTTACAGTGTGGAAGCAAGCTATTTTGCCGTTTGAGTCCGCACTGACACTTCAAACAGCATCCCATCCAGACCCACTGACCCACTGTGTCATTAGTGTCTGGGGGACAACTGCTGAGAAATCTACTGAATCTGAATTAATCACATTTGCTCTTTTATGTGCAATGTAGGGTATCCAATCACAGTCTATGTCCTATGTCTACTCCTTGTTAATTCTGGGCGTTAGACTATAAATTGAACATGAAGTGTAGATTGCATTACAAGTCAAATGTTGTATAGTACAGTTAATTATTGTTTGTGTGTGACAATGCTATGGCTTTAAGAGGTTGCTTTGTCCTTTTTTTTTTAAAAGAGATGTTTTAAGACAGAGATGACTAGCTGTCTGGTTGGAAAGCCAGTAAACAGCTTGTGAGGCCTTGGACTTTTTTTAAAAGTTGGAACAATAAATAAGCAGCCTGGATGGGTGTGGCCAACTCTCTCAGACCAGGATTTCTAGGTTTGTTCAACAACAAAAACAAAGTTGCTGGAAAAGCTCAGCAGGTCTGGCAGCATCTTTGAAGGAAAAAAGAGTTAACGTTTCGGGTCCGGTGACTCTTCCTCAGAACTTTTTCTAGGTTTGTGTTAGCTTTTAGATTCAGCAGAAACTGCTGGAGTTTTGAAGAAGTAGAAGCTACTTCTCCCCCTCTCAGGTACAGCTAGAAGCAATTCAGTGCACTTATTCTGTTGAGAAACTGCAAGGGAATCAAGTATTGAACCTTTCTAATATTTACATATGTTTCCCATTGGATAATGACTGTTTCATTGGAATTGAATTCTGGTGGTATAAGTTTTTTTTTTAAATGCTCCACTAAGTAAAGATTGGCTGTTTATTGTTACAGGGTCACTGTCAGCTGTACTTGCTGTGGTTTAAATCATGCCAACTTGCAGCAAGCAGTTAGGAAGGCAAATTATAAGTTTGCCTTCATTTCAAGAAGATTTGAGTAAAGGAGCAGAGAGGTCTAGCTATAACTGTACAGGGTCTTGTTGAGACCATTTAAGAAAAAATACACTTCCTGTAGATTGCGCTCAGTGAAGGTTTATGAACTGATTCCCATAATGGCAGGTTTATCGTACATGGACAGATTAGGTTGTCTGGGCCTAGATTCGTTTGAAGTTAGAAAAGTGAGAGGAGATTTAAAAATGTATGTACGTTCATGGGATGTGGATATTGTTGCTGGGCCAGCATTTATTGTCTATCCATAGTTGTCCCTGAGAAGGTACTAGTGTGCTGTCTTCTTGAACTGTTGCTATAGGTAGACCCAGGATACCGTTAGCATTGGATTCCTAGTAATTTATCCAGTGGCAGTGAAGAAATGCAATATATTTCTAAGTATGAATGGTGAGTGGCTCGGAGACACATTTGCAGGTGTTTGCATTCCTATGTATCTGCTACCCTTTTTCTTCTAAATGTTAGCGGTTATGTGTTTGGAAGGTGCTACCTAAGGAGCCTTGGTGAATTTCTGCAGCTTATTTTGTAGATAGCACACATTGCTGCTCCTGAGTGTTGGTGGTGGTTGGAGTGAATGTTTGTGGATGTGGTGCCCATCAGGCAGGTTGCCCTATCTTGGATGGTGTCAAACTTGTTGAGTGTTGTTGAATCTGCATTCATTCAGGCAAATGGGAAGTTTGCCATTACGCTCCTGATGTATACCATGTAAATGTTGGGCCAGTTTTTGAGAGAGGAGATGAGTTGCTCACTGCAGAATTCTTAGTTCTGACTTGTTCTTGTGGCCACAATATTTACGTGGCTCGCCCAGACCATTTCTGGTCAAAGATAACATATAGGATATTGTTAATGGGGAATTCAGTGATGGTAATGCCATTGAATTCCAGGGTTGATGGTTATTTTCTCTCTTCCTGGAGATGATCATTGCCTGACATGAATGTTACATTCCACTTGACAGCCCAAACCTGGATACTGTCCACATCAATTTGCTTCTGGGAATGGGCTGCTTCAGTACCTGAGGAGTTGTAACTGGTGCTGAACATATGTAATCATCAGCAAACAAGTCCACTTCTGACTTCGAAGGAGGGAAGATCGTTGGTGAAGTAGACGAGGATGGTTAAGCCTAGGCTTCAACCATAAGGAACTCCTGCAGAGCTGTCCTGAATCTGAGATGACTGATTTCCAAACACCACAACAACCTTCCTTGTGCCAGATATGACTCTAACCAGAGGAGAAATTTCCCTTCACTACCAATGACTCCAGTTTTGCCAAAGCTTGTTGATGCCTCATTCGGTCAAGATCAGTGACTCACCTCTGTCATTCAGCTCTCTGTCCATGTTGGAACCAAGGCTATAATGAGATGAGGAGCTGAGTGGCTCTGGGGAATCCAAAATGGGTGTCAGTTAACAGGCCACTGCTGAGTAAGTGCTGCTTGATAGCACCGTTGGTGACACCTTCTACCACTTTACTGGTGGTTGAAAGCGTACTCATGTGGTGGTGATTGACCTGGTTGGATTTGACCTGTTTTTTTGTACTGGATGTAGAATCATCATAGAATCCCTGTAGTGTGGAAACAGGCCCTTCGGCCCAACAAGTCCACACCGAACCTCAGAGCATCCCACCCAGACCCACCCAACCTACACCTCGCTGAACACTACGGGCAATTTAGCATGGCCAATCCACCTAACCTGCTCATCTTTGGACTGTGGGAGGAAACTGGAGCACCCGGAGGAAACACACGCAGACACGGGGAGAATGTGCAAACTCCACACAGACAGATGCCCAAGCCTGGAATCGAACCCGGGTCCCTGGCGCTGTGAGGCAGCAGTGCTAACCACTGAGCCACCGTGCCGCCAAATGTACTAGAGCAAATTTCCACATGGTTGGTGGGTACCCACTAGAACGTTAGGAGTGCAGCAAGTTCTGGAGCACAAGTTTTCAGTACTAAATTCTGATAATACTGGAAAGAGTGAATGTAGCATTGATGTTTCCCCTGACTTGGACTTCAGAACAAGGTGTCACAGTCTCAGGATGCGGGATAGGCCATTTAAGAGAGATGAGGAGCCATTTCTTAACTTAGAGGAGTTATGAACTTGTGGAATTCTCCAGCACAGAAGGCACAAAAGGGCAAGTCACTGAATACATTTAAGAAAGAAATAGATTCTAGACACTGAAGGTGTTACAGGGCGTTGAAAGAGAATGTGATCTACCATGTTTTCAGATACTATATGTGGTTTACACCTCACACGATGGTTGAACCATTAGAAGTGACACGCAAGTAAGGAGTTATTGGAGATGTATATGTTTGTTTGTTTCACAATGTGGTCACATCATTTGTAACAGATTCTTGTATTATCTTTATTGGACTACACTGTAACAGCTGCAAAAAATATTTGGTTTTCAGTCTTCCCACACTAGGTGGCACTTTAGCTCTTCTGTCTTCTAGGTCGAATTAGTCAAGAATTTTCTTCAATATATTGAAAATAATAAAAATATTTTATGCCTTCTTCTTGCAATCTGATTTATCTGCTTTAACTTTAAATTCAACCATTCCACTGCCACCACGACCCCCCCCCCCCCCACAACCACCCTGCTGCTTGTCAACCCCTGAAAGCTCCAAACTGCATAATCCCCAAAAATCAGTCAGTTGTTGGTCTTTCCTAATGGTATTTATACCACTTTCTATAGTAAATGACATGTTTTTAGTGTACCTTGAGGGTGTATCTTTAGGATTGAATTAAAGAAAATCTGCCACAAAGGAATAAAGAGTGTCAGAGCCAGGTTGGTGTCAAAAGTTGTCTTATGCTTTGGAAGACAGTGGAGAACAAATTTAAATTTCAGAAGAGAATTGTTCATAAAGCTTCAGCATCAAACTGACTGAGTCATGGGTCAACTTTTGCTTCATCTAATGAGACAACAATAATTAGTTTGGGTTTATCCATCAAGCATCAAAGGTCAGCCAAAAATATTAAATTACGAAATTGGGCAGAAGTGTCTTGGCAATTACTGAATCAGAAATGGACAGAGGCAGTTATTCAAAATCCAATTCCATGTTTTCTCCCATGACCATACACACTGACCAGAACAATGGAGCATCATATTTGAACAATTTCTCTGCATACCTAATCGTACAAGAGGACAGAGCTACAGACTGCAGTAAATTCTGCCGCGACAGGGACTGCCTTTTTATAACAAGAGTTAAAATTGCTGTTTGTCAACTTGAATGTTCCCATTGATGTGGAGGAAGAACAGTATTCTCAGGTGCAAAAACAAAGTTGCTGGAAAAGCTCAGCAGGTCTGGCAACATCTGTGAAGGAGAAAACAGAGTTAATCTTTCGGGTCCGGTGACCCTTCCTCAGAACCTTCCTCGGGTCACCGGACCCGAAACGTTAACTCTGTTTTCTCCTTCACAGATGCTGCCAGATCTGCTTAGCTTTTCCAGCAACTTTGTTTTTGTTCCTGATTTGCAGCATCTGCAGCTCTTTTGGTTTTTATTTAGTATTCTCACGTGACCTGGATATATAATTCAAGCTCTGCCAACTGCAGATGTTAATATAAAAGAATCTGTCTATCAATCTAATTAAATTGTTAATATTCTTCATAATATATTTTTGTGTTATATCTGTATTTATTTATTATTGGTGTTCTAACATGTTACTTTCTTCAGAGGTAGTGCTAAATCAGAGAAACTGAAAGCAATGCAGACAGTAATTGAATTAGGTGGTATGAATGTAACTATACAGTAGCAAAGAGGACGGTGTAATGAACTGGTATTCTATTCAGAGATTTCAATTTTTTTTGTCACTGCGATGCTGTGTCAAGGCTTGATAATTTTCAGCACCTCTCTGAGTTCTGTGGGAGCTGGGGCGGTGTTCTCAGTGGGGTCCACTGGCAAGAGTGTAGGTCGTGTGGATGAGGGAGTGGGTTGTATCTGCAAGATGGAGATCTGTGAGAGTTGGGGGTTGGGTATTGGGGCTGCAGAGAGTACAGGTGCCTAATGGAGCAGCAGCACTGTTAGTCAATTGGAGACCCATAATGGTCGTTGCTTATGACTCCCAAAATTTCAGCTTGCAACCCTACTTGGGACGCCTTTGGAAAGGTTTGTTCTAAGTGATCTGTTACTTTTCTGCATCTCGGATTAATTTTCTTGGACATCTTCAGGCTGAAAATGTGTCATGTAAATGACTAAACTTTACACCATAAATTAAACTGCATTAGTGATAATACCATTTGGAGAGTAGAGCAGTATGAATTGCAGAAACGTATCTAAATACCAGTATGTAGTGAGTGTAAAATTGTGATATCTTAGTGCTGTACTCTGTGTATTTGGAAGTTTCCCAGTATGCTGACATGTAAGATATTCATTACACATGGAGGGAGATCTTGTTCTGGGTAAAGTCTACCTCAGACAAGCTTCAAACAGATGCTTCCCTTGTCCTGATGTAAAATTTTACTTGAAATTTGTGAGAGCTGACTGTATGGGAAGGGAAAATGAAATCATGATTTCATAAAAACACACATTCAGATAATTACCAGAATGACCCCCAATGTCCCACCTCCCTCATGCCTCACTTCAGTTCAAATTCCTGGGAGACTGATGGATATCAAAACAATCAGAAAAGAACCTATGCCGGAATATTCTGCTTACAGAAAGCTAGTGCAATAAGTTGGCAAACGTATCTGTGGCTGTTAATAGAAAATTTCAACATAATGATGTAAAATGACCAATTCATTAGTCACATTTTGACAGGAAAATTTGCTGAATTATCTCTAAACAGAATGCGCCCTCATACATGACACAAGCTGTCTTGACATCTGCATTGTAACAGGCTCAGCCCTGACCTATGTTAAGATTAAGAGGCATTACAAAAACCATGTATCATTCTAACAAAAAGGCAATTAAAATCAAAATATCAAAGCTTTATATTTGCATATATACATGGGCTAAAAGAGTCTAACAAAAACATTTTTCTTGTAATAACCCTATTCCATTATAAAATACATTCAAATGGAAAATAATATAATTTCCTAATATGAAAAATATTAATCACCAGCAACACAAGGACAGTTACACAGATCAGCACTTAATAAATGGAAGCAGTGATACAACCTGCGTAAAATTTAAGTTTCTTTAATGATTTTTGGATTGATGATATCCTCAAACTTTAAACTACAAAGTTTATCACTTTTGTGTGCATAATGCTTAATGCAGGCAGATTTTCTGGCAGCATTATTGTCTGCAGTTCATACCTGATTTCATTTAGCTGGTCTTCTGAGCAGGTTGTTACTGTTAAACTTAAAATAACCCTTGGGCAGGAAGACCCTAATTTCGCCTGCACCGTCCAGATACAAATGTCCCTGCAGTCACAATACCTACACTGACTGATGTTACTACGAAAGATTCTTGCTCTCAATCTCTCCCCTCGGCTGAGGGGTGATGACCCTCAGGGTAAACCACCACCAGACGTCTCTGTCTGTCTGTCTGTCTGTCTGTCTCTTTCTCTCTCTGTCTCTCTCTGTAGTGAGAGAGCAGCCCTATGGTCTAGTAAGACTGCGGCAACTTTACCTTACCTTACTTATGATCCTTTTGCATCTCTTCCACCAGGTGTAACTCCAAGATTAACCCACAATGCATTGCCACGAATGTAAGTGCAGCTTTTTGATGAGGCTTCAATTTCTCTTGATTCTGAATTCTAACAGGATTGCACTGGTCATTAAAGTCTTGAGGGGTCAGTTAGCTCAGTTGGCTGGACAGCTGTTTTGTGCTGCAGAGTGACATCAATAATGTGGATTCAATTCCATGCTGGCTGAAGTCGCTGTGAAAGGCCCCACCTTCTTAACCTTACTTCTTGAATGAGGCATACGACTCTTGGGTTAGAGATATCTCTATCCAACAAGAACCTTTGGTGCTTTTCACAAGCTAGTGCTTTTGATGGTGTGAGAAGAGTTTGCAGACAAAGCACTGAACATAACTGGTTGTTGGAAAGTATACTATCCACCAATTTTTGTTGAATTAAATAGACCTTTGTACAATATCTAATTTGGTTTTTGAACAAGAGCTATGATTTCTCAAATGAGAACCAAGGTCAACAATCTGTGTGACCTTTCAGTTGCCAGAATAAAATAAGATCCTCAGTCAACACATTCCGGAGACCAAAATCATTGGACATCGTGTACACATTTTCTTCATTTGGGATTTCAAACTCAGTAAGGTTCTCAGGTAAAATAGTCACATTCACATCCGTATCATTGATGGATGATTGTAGTTGCTGCGGGCCTGGCTGACTCTCACCATGAGGTCCTTTGTATCCATTAAGATTTGCTAATGTTTGAGCCACCATTCGAGCTGCTGCTTCACTTTTCTCTTCCAAAGCCACTTGAAAAGTTTTCTTCATTTTTAATGTGCCTCTATGAGAAATAAAACCTACAAAAACACTTGATACCAATCATTTATATCCGAAAGTTGCAATACACTTCTTGCACAATATGTGTGTGTCAGGTGTTAAGGAGACATTTCATGTTTTAAAACATTTTAACATTCAAAAAAATACATTTTTATTCATTACTGACTTCAAAATGCCATATGAGGTAATTTTACTTGGTGATTAAAATGATTGCTGGCAGTCGTTGGTGAAGTGGGCTGGAAAATTGGGCAGGAAAGTGGCAGATGGAGTTCAACTCTGATCAGTGTGAGGCAATGCATTTAGGGAGGTCAAACAGTAGAAGAGAATGCAAAATAAATAGGAATTTACTGAGAGAAGTCGATGAAGAGAGATGTTGGCGTGCAAGTACACGGGTCCCTAATGGTGGCAGTACAAGTAGATAAAGTTGTAAAGAAGGCGCATGGAATGCTGTCCTTCATTGGTAGAGGTATGGAAAACAAAAGTAGGGATATAATGACGAAACTGTATAAAACACTGGTGAGGCCACACTTGAATATTGTGTGCAGTTGTGGTCACCACATTGCAGGAAGGATATTGGTCTGGAGAGAGTGCAGAGAACATTTACTAGAATGTTGCCAGTACTGGAGAATTGTAGTGAAGAGATTGGCGAGGTTGGGGTTGTTTTCTCTGGAACAGAGAAGGCTGAGGGGTAACAAAATTGTGAGGGCTAGAGATAGAGTAGACAGGAGGAACCTATTTCCCTTTGCAAGAGTCCAAAAACTAGGGGTCATAGATTCAAGCTCAGTAGCCGAAGGATTAGACAGGACATGAGATAAAACTTTTTTTATGCAGAGTGTGGTAGGCATCTGGAATTATGCCTGAGTTGGTAGTGGATGGAGGAATCCTAACCTCTTTTAAAGCATATCTGGATCTGCAACTTAAGTGCTGTAAGCTGCAGGACTATGGGCCATGCATAGGAAGATTGGATTAGAAATGGTATCTGGGTGTCTTTGGGTTGGCATGCAAAGATGGGCCAAATTGCATTGTTCTGTACTGTATCATTTCTATGATTATACGATATGGCTGTGGGAGGTTTTTGAGTTCGTCATCATGCTGTAGTTCAGTGTGTGAGAACTGGGAGTCTGAGTACTGCATTTCTTGAATGGTGGTTGTAAGTTAAAGCTTTCTGATCGTAATTCATATGCAAGCAGGATATTTTGATGTAATGATTGTATAACCATATGAATGTGTTTTATCATATCAGAGCAAAAAGTTCCTTCCTCCTTAAGTTTTCAACCAATTGTCAGGCAACAAACTTGAAATTCTGTTCACTTTTCATATTTGGAGACTCTTCATAATTTGAAGCCCTAAATTGTTATTTCCTTAGCCTATGCCTAAATCCACCACTACTCGTATTTACTTAGCACCTCTCATAATCTCAGAAGTTTCCAATGCACTTCGCAGTCATTGCTGTAATGGAGGGAAATTGCATTGTATTATTGAGATATATTTCACTATCATACTTGCTGATGAACACAAGACTGACCACTCAGTTTGATGCACATTGTGCTGCTGACAATGTAGAATATCCAAGAGTCAAGGAACATATATTCTGGGTTCCATAGCTCCTGCTGAACGCCAGTGTCAATTTGATACACACATAAATGTACAATGAATGCTTGATGAATCATTCGTATATGTACCTCAATATCTAGAATGTCCAATATCTATAACTAATGTAATTTTCCATAGTATAAAGTGTATTTGCTCCAAGAATCTATTAGCATGATTGACCTGCATCCATAATTCCTCTGATGATGAACTTTTCGTCTCACCTGTGATCAAAGAAAGTTTGAACAAAGAAAATTTCCAAATCACTTACTAGTCATGGAACTGGTTATTCTTACCAGGTTGTGAATGTAAAGTTAGTCATCAAGCTTTATGTCAAATTTTGTACTTAGGCATGGACTATAAATACATTTATCCATCAAGAAAGGTTGGCCATCAGCACAGAATCTTGACCTCCACCTTTGTGTGCACTTGAACCTTCTAGCAAAGTCCCTGGATAGCAGCTGCAAATGCTTCTCATTTCAAATCTGTTACTTTCATTGCAGATTTTGTCAAAGCCATGGAATTCAAAGTCTAATAACCATTGTTATACTTGTAAAGAGTTATTAGTAAATGGCCTGCTCTAATAAATCTATCTTGGAGAGAAAAGTAATCAAATTTTTGAAAAGTTGAAAGTGTTCCCTCTATTTTTAAATTTCAGTATAGTCCAATAATTTATCTCAGCAACAGTATACTGTTAAGTTTATGAGCCTGTTTAACTGAACAGAATTACATTGCATTGTCAATTCTGGAAGGGTCACCGGACCCGAAATGTTAACTCTGATTTTCTCTTCACAGATGCTGCCAGACCTGCTGAGCTTTTCCAGCAACGTCTGTTTTAGTTCCCATTACAGTTGTACGTTTGCAGGAACAAGCACTTCTTGCTAATGGTTGAGGGAAAGTGCTACCACAGCTCCTCCTTTCTAGATATTTTTAATCAACTTGTTCAGCTATGTTATGGCACATCTCTTGAGCTGGTGGGACTTGAACCTGAGCCTCCTGATCCTGAGGTAGGGACACCACCACTGCACCATAATAGCCTCAATCTATCTTTCTATTCTCAGTTTAAGGTCTCTGTTAATAGTATTAGAGGATGAAGTATTAATAGATCTTAACAAGAAGAGGCACTTGTCTTAACAATAGGATGAATTTATTGCATGATAGCAAATAGCTGGTTAGGCATCATCACTAATACTATCAGAAACCAGCAGTGACATGTCTGATGTGATGAAAATCTTAAGACGAAGTCTTAATCAGGCTGCGGGCTTCCCATGCCCAGGAGTCTTGACTCCAGGCATTGCCGTAGCTGTAGCCAACAACCTGCTGAGCACTGCTCCAGCTTCCCCACAATGTCAGAAGATGAAGAAAAACAAAAAAACACAAGAATAGGTCGAGAAAGGACAGAATGAGAAGGATGCTGTCATCAAGATTGCAACAGTGAACTCAGGTCAAAACTCTGGGACCGACAACAAACCACAGCACCGGATAGTTGTGTTGGGCTTACCCAACATGTTTACAAAGCTTCCCCGTCCAGCCACCGGATCCAGTGGCTCCACCCAAGTCAGTATACTGTCATTAGATAGAGTGAAGCTAAATAGATGCTGCAACATTAACCCTTTCATAACCATGACCTTAAACCACAATTGCTATCTTAGAGAATTGTTACAGTGCAGAAGGGGGCCAGTCACCCTATCATGTTCGTGCCAGCTCTCCAAATAAATGCTATTTTCCTGCTTTCTCCTGTTACTCTGCACATTGTTCCTTTTCAAATAGCTGCCTAATTCTCTTTTGGCTCAACTGAAACTGCCTACACCATACTCTCAGGCATTGCATTCTAGACCTTAACAATTCACTGCTGTCATGTTTTCTTCTTGTTATTTGTAAGTCACACAGATTGAATAATGTGTATTCAGTTCATTTGAAAACTGCTTAGACTACAATTTGCAGTTACAGATAACTATGTATGTAATCTCCTGCTAACATGCTTCTTGCTGAACTGCATAATGGGGTTGATCATGTGGTTTATAGCCTGGCCATTGCCTTAACAGTAGCACAGCTCTTAAAGCAGTAACACAGCAGCCAGTTTTCTCTCCACCCCCAAAATAAAATTATATACAGTTAAGAGTGAAATTCCATAACGATTAGGATGGTTGCAAAATCATTTAGCACAAATAGAAATGGAAAATTTTAAGAGTCTGAATAACATGTAGATGCATTGACAATCTTTCTAGATCTTGTGATAGCGGAACCTCCTCGAGATTAAGATTTCATGCTTGGATGTTGTTGACTAGTAGATGTGCTGGCGTCTTGTTTGCTGTTAGCCCTTTAATTGTTATTTTGACGGTCTTCCACATCTTCATTATTCAAATTTATTTTTGTATGTGTTTTGAGCACAGTTAACATATCTTACAGTTTCCTCAGATAGTAGGATGTAGTAGGAACTGCCGATGCTGGAGCCTGAGATAACAAGGTGTAGAACTGGACAAGTTGGTACTAAGGGTCTGTTTCTATGCTGTACGACTCTGACTGTGAGTGCTTTTGACAGTGCAAACTATTCATTCCGTTGAAACTGGGATATTTGGTGAGGTTGTCACTTGGGACTGAACCTAGCCTATTTTTTGACTAATTGCAAATTGTATCGACTTTTTTGGAGAGATTGTTGCAGCGATGGTGCCTAGTAAGATTTGTCACTTTTTCTTAACAAGTGTGCCTCTGCCATAGCATCTCTCATGTCCAATTCTAGCCCCATTTATCATGCGCTGTTTCCAGAATAAATTGTCAGTCAGTGGATATCTACCAAATGACGGGCGTCCCTTATATCTATACCATCTTTGAAAGTCTGCTGTGCACCTGGATAAGCACTGACATTCCAAATCTGACCTGCTTGGTCAAGGATATTTTCTGATGATATCTGGGAAGGAGAAGATGGCACTGCAATTCTCTGACAGAGGTCCTTGTTGGCAGGTGGTGTGAAGGAGAGATCTCTTCCTGGAGAACCAACAGGGGAGTCCATGCCACCAGACGCTTGTAGCCTACACTGAGATTACCACCCAGGTCTCAATGATCTGGAGAAATTATTGGCAGTGCTGTAAAGAAGGTCAGTTACTCTGTGCCAGGTAATTGTCACACTCTTCTCTCTCTAACCTTACGCTCACTCAGTCTTTGCTACTGTACCCACCCCGCTCCAGGACTCATGCTCTACCACTCTCAATATTGCCTGCAGCATCTTTCCTCACTTGCTCTAATCCATGACAATCTCCCACACCACTGACCCTGAATACCCTCTGCAGGGTCGTCGTCCTTTCTTGCAACACTTCACCACATTTTGTCCACCTGCGCAAGCACTAACAACTGTGCCAGCCACTTTCTACCATTCATTATGTATTCCCTTATCTAGTTTGTCCTGCCTAAGTGCATTACTTCACATTTATCAGATTGAATTTTATTCGCCATTGATAAGACCATCTGACCAGCCCATCTATATCCTCTTGTAGTCTAAAGCGGCCGCTGTGGGAGCCGCTGGATCCAGTGGCTGGACGGGGAAGCTTTGTAAACATGTTGAGTAAGCCCAACACAACTATCCGGTGCTGTGGTTTGTTGTTGGTCCCAGAGTTTTGACCTGAGTTCACCGTTGCAATCTTGATGACAGCATCCTTCTCTTTCTGTCCTTTCTCGACCTATTCTTGTGTTTTTTTGTTTTTCTTCATCTTCTGACATTGTGGGGAAGCTGGAGCAGTGCTCAGCAGGTCGTTGGCTACAGCTATGGCAATGCCTGGAGTCAAGACTCCTGGGCATGGGAAGCCCGCAGCCTGATTTGTCATGTCAGCTGTGGCACAGGCAGTGCCCAGAGTGACGGCTTCTGACTATGGTAAGCCTGGAAAGTGGACTGGGCGGGTATTTGGCTGTGGTAGTTCCTGGTCTGAGGACGCCTGGCTGCGGTTTGCCTGAAACGTGGACTTGTGGATTTGGCAGGTTGTTATCTATGGTGATGGTGATGGTGGTGGTGGTGCTGGTGCCTGGAGTGGGGATTCTTGGCAGCAGCAGTGAGTTGCTGTGGCAGAGATGGTGCCTGTTATGGGGACTCCTGGCTGCAATAGGCCTGAAGTGCAGGAACTCCTTGAGACCTGGGACACCTTGGAGACACCTTGCAGACACCTTGCAGAAGCCGTGGAGCTGTGTTTGAAGCCCCTTTGTACAGAAGTTGGGTCCTTTTTACATTTATATAAATGATTTGGCTGACAATATAGAAGGCATGGTTGGTATGTTTGTGGGCGACACCAAAGTTGGTGGTATAGGAGACAGTGAAGAAGGTTTTCTAAGATTATAAAGGGATCTGGATCAAATAGGTCAATGAGCTGCAAAATGGCAGATGGAGTTCAACTTGGATAGATGTGAGGTATTGCATTTTGGTACAATAAACAGGGGCAGGACTTGTACAATTAATGGTAGGGCCTTGGATAGTGTTGTAGAACAGAGGGACCTAGGAGTTCAAGTACATAATTCTTTGAAGTTTGCATCACATGTGGATAGGGTGGTTAAAAAGGTGTTTAGCACAATTGCCTTCATTGCTCAGACCTTTGAGTATAGGAGTTGGGAAGTCATGTTGAGGTTGTATAGGACATTGGCGAGGCCTCTTCTGGAAGACTGTGTCCAGTTCTGGTCGCCCATTTATCGGAAGGATATTATTAAGCTAGAGAGGGTTCAGAAGAGATTTACCAGGACGTTGCCAAGTATGGAAAGTTTGAGTTATAAAGAAAGATGGGTAGGCTGGGACCTCTTTTCACTGGAGTGTGGGAGGTTGAGGGGTGACCTTGTATAGGTTTATAAAATCATGAGTATAGATAGGATTAATGGTAGGTGTCTTTTCCCCAGGATGGGGCTGATGGGACATTTAAAAACTAGGGGGCATATTTTTTAATGTGAGAGGAAAGAAATTTTAAAAAGACTTGAGGGGCAAATTTTTTACACAGTGGATGGATTGAACTTCCAGAGGAAGTGGTAGATGTGGGCAATGTTACAATGTTTAAAAGACACTTAACTAGCTACATGAATAGGAAATGTTTGGAGGGATATGGGCTAGGAGCCGGCAGGTCAGACTAGTTCAGTTTGGCATTATGTTCAGCATGCACTGGTTGATCCGAAGGGTCTGCTTCCGTGCTGTATGACTCTATAAAATGAACGTTATTTACATAAGTTTTAAGAATTCTTTTTGAAACTCAAAATTGAACTGGATTGTGGTGACAAAATACTATATCTTTCAAGATATATGTGACAATAAATAACTGGTAAATAAGGCTCTTTATTATTTACTCACCGGTCTTTGTATAGTCCACAATATATACACATCTTTAACATCTGAGGTGACAACCAGTCAAACCACGGTTGTATTTTTTTTCATCATTCTCTCATAGGGTGTGGGCATTGCTGGCTGGACGAACACTTATTGCCCGCTCCTCGTTGCCTTTGAGAAGATGGTAGTGAGCTGCTTTCTTGAACCGCTGCAGCCTTTGTGCTGTAGTTTGACCCGCAATACTCTTAGGGAGAGAATTCCAGGATTTTGACCCAGTGACAGTGAAGGAATGGCTTTGACTTCCCGACCCATAGACCGTAATCAGTAAGAATAGGTGACAAAACCACCTCCACCATAATCCTCTAGACTGGTGTCCTTCAAGGCTGCGTACTCAACACCTTGCTGTACTCCTTATATACTCATGACTGTGTGGCCACATTCTGCTTCAACTCAATTTACAAGTTTGCTGACGACACCACTGTTGTGTTTGGATCTCAAACAATGACGACACAGAATTCAGGAAATAGATTGATTGCTTAGCAGCATGGTATAAAGACAACAATCTCTCCATCAATGTCAGCAAAATAAAAGAGCTGAACTTCAGGAAGCAGAGTGGAGGGCAAGCCCTGTCTGCATCAATGATGCTGAGGTGGAGATGGCCAAGAGTTCCTGGGAGTGATGATCACCAATAATCTGTCCTGGTCCACCCACATTGTACCGATGGTGAAGAAAGCACAACAGCATCTCTACTTCCTCAGAAGGCTAAGAAAATTTGGCATGTCCACAGGGACTCTTAACAATATTTATTGATGCACCATAGAAAACATCCTGTCTGGATGCATTACAACGTGGTATGGCAACTGCACTTCCCAATACCATGAGAAACTACAGAGGATCATGAACACAGCCTAGTCTATCACGCAAACTAGCCTTCCGTCCGTTGACTCCATTTATACTTCCCACTTCCTTGGGAAAGCAGCCAACATAATCAAAGACTCCTCCCACCCTGGCTATACTCTCTTCCACCCTCTTCCATTGGGTAGAAGATACAAACATTCAAAAATGTGTATGAACAGATGCAAGAACAACTTCTGCCCCACTCTTATCATACTTTTGAACAGACCTCTCAAATGTTAATTCTGATCTTTCTCTCTGCACCTTCTCTGAGGGTGTAACACTGCATACTGCACTCTGTTCTCCTACCCTGATGAACGTTATATGGGACAATCTGTCTGTATAGCATGGAAAACAACATTTTTCACTGTATCTTCATACATACGACAACAATAAATCAAACTCAAACTCAAACTCATATATTTCCAAGTCAGGATAATGAGTGACTTGGAGGAACATTTGCAGGTGGTGCCATTCCCAGGTATCTGCTGTGCTTGTCCTTCTAGATGGAAGTGGTCATGGGTTTGGAAGGTGCTGTCTAAGGATCATTAGTGAATTTCTGCAGTGCATCTTATCAGTAGTACATACAGCTGCTATTGAGAGTTGATGATGGAGAAATTGCATGTTTGTGAATTTGCTTTCAATCAAGTGGGTTGTTTTATCCTGGATGGTGTCAAGCTTCTTGAGTGTTATTGAAGCTGTACCCGTTCAGGCAAGTGGGGAGTATTCAATCAAACTCCTGACTTGTGCCTTGTAGGTGGTGGACAGGCTTTGGGGAGTCAGGATGTGAATTACTCACTGCAGTATTCCTAGCCACTGATCTGCTTTTGTAGCCAGTGTGTTTATGTGGCGTGTCCAGTCTGGTCAACTGTCAACCCAAGAAAGTTGATAATGGGGCATTCAGTGATGGTCATTGAATATCAAGGGGCATTGGTTAGATTGTTTTTTATTGAAGATTGCCATTGTCAGGCATTTGTGTGGCACGAGTGTTACATCCTGCTTGTCAGCCCAAGCCTGGATGTTGTCCAGATCTTGTTGTATTTGAACATGGATTGTTTTGGAGCCCCCCAAGGATGCATTTTAAGCCCCCTATTGTTCTCACTGTACACTCACGACTGTAGCCAAATTCAGAACGAATGTCATCTACAAGTTTACCGACGACAACACCGTAGGACAGATATCAAACAATGATGAGTCAGAATACAGAAAGGAGATAGAGGGCTTGGTGTCGTGGTGCAATGATCAGAACCTCTCTCTCAATGTCGGCAAAACTAAAGAACTGCTCATTAATGACTTCAGAAAGAAAGAAAGAGAACACATCCCCAATGGAGCAGAGGTTGACAGTGTCAAGTTCTTTGGAGTGACAATAACCGACAACCTGTCCTGGACTTTCCACATAGATGCAATGGTCAAGAAGGCACAACAATGCCTCCTCTTCCTCAGATGGCATAGGAAATTTGGCATATCCATAAGGACCCTCACCAACTTTTACAGATATTATTTATTTTTTATAGAATCCCTACAGTGTGGAAACAGGCCCTTCGGCCCAACAAGTCCACATCGACCCTTGAAGAATCCCACCCAGACCAATCCACCCCACAACTCACACATCTTTGGACTGTGAGAGGAAACCAGAGTACCCGGAGGAAACCCACACAGACACAGGGAGAATGCACAAACTCCATACAGACAGTCGCCCGAGGGTGGAATTGAACCCGGGTCCCTGGCACTGTGAGGCAGCAGTGCTAACCACTGAGCCACCATGCCGCCTCTAAGAAGAAAGTATACTATCTGGGTGCATAATGGCCTGGTACGGCAACTACTCTGCCCAGGACCATGAGAAGCTACAGAAGGTTGTATGCACAGCCCAGATCATGATGAAAGCCAACTGTTCCATCCATGGATAACAAGGTGCAGAGGTGGATGAACACAGCAGGCCAAGTAGCATCAAAGGAGCAGGAAGGCTG
>JAHRHZ010000073.1:26745362-26772511 GCA_024137785.1 Ginglymostoma cirratum
CTGTCTAGGCCCAAAACATCAGCCTTCCTGCTCCTCTGATGCTGCTTGGCCTGCTGTGTTCATCCACCTCTGCACCTTGTTATCTCAGATTCTCCAGCATCTGCAGTTCCTGCTATCTCTACCATCCATGGACTCCATTTACATGTCTCGCTGCAGTGAAAAGGCTGCCAACATCATTAACGACCCCTTCAACCCCAATAGTGCTCTCCTGCAATCTTTTCCATCAGGCAGAAGACATAGAAGCTTGAATACACACACCAGCAAGTTCAAGAATAGCTTCTTGGCTGCCTTTATTAGACTGATGAACAGACTATCTAACTTCAAATAATGCTCATCTTGTTGATGTTGATCTTGGTTTGCGTACCTCCTGTATAGTGTAACCTGTATGCCTCACTCTGTCCAAGCACCCTATGATCTGCTGTACTGTTCGCAAGCAAAGCTTTTCAATGTACTTGTGACTACGATAAATCAAATTAAATGACAGCAAATCTTGTATTTGTGAAGTCATGAATGGTGCTGAACATTGTACAATTGTCAGTGAACGTCTCCACTTCTGACCTTATGGTGGAAGGAGGTCATCGATGAAGCAGGTGAAGATGGTTGGGCCCTGGGCACTACTTTGAGGAACTCCTGCAGAGATGTTCTGGAGCTGAGATGATTGACTTCCAACAACCACAACCACCTTCCGATGTGCCCATTATGACTCCAAGTAGCAGAGAGTTTGATCCCAGTTTTGCTAGGGCTCCTGGTTGCCACACTCTGTTGAATGCGGCCTTGATGTGAAGGGCTGTCACTCTCATCTCACCTCTGGAATTCAGCTCTTTCGTCTATGTTTGAACCATGGCTGTAATAAGGTCAGGAGCTGGTGGCTCTGATGGAAACAAACTGGGCACCAATCAGCAGGTTATTGCTGAACAGCTGTTGCTTGATAGCACTGTTGATGACACCTTCCATTACTTTACTGATGATTGTGAGTAGACTGATGTGATGGTAATTGGCTGGGTTGAATTTGCCCTGCATTTTGTATACAGGACATACCTGGCAATTTTTCCCATATTGTCAGGTAAATGCCAGTGTTGTAACTGTACTTGAACAGCTTAGATGGGGAATTGCAAGTTCTTGATCACAAGTCTTCAGTGCTATTGCCAGAAGTTGTTAGAGCCCTTTGCAGTATCCTGTGCCTCCAACCATTTCTTGATGTCCTGTAGAGTAAATTGAATTTCATGAAGACTGGTATCTGTAATGCTGGGCACCACTGGAGGAAGCTGAGATAGATTATCCACTTGGCACTTCTGGCTGAAGATTGCTGTGAATGCTTTACCTTTGTAACAACGAACAAAGAACGATACAGCACAGGAACAGACCCTTTGGCCCTCCAAACTTGCACGGACACATTTTGCCCTTCCATATTAAAACTGTCTTCATTTACTCTATGACTCTACAGGATCCGTATCCTTCTATTCCTTTCCTATTCATCTATTTGTCCAGGTGCTTCTTGAATGCTGCTATTTCGTCTGCTTCCACCACCACCTCTGGCAGCGCGATCCAAGCACTCACCATTCTTTGTGTGATAAAACCTGCCTTGCATATCTCTTTTAACATCCCCCTAGCACCTTGAACCTGTGTCCCTTATTAATTGACCCCTCTATCCATGGAAAAAAAACCTCATTCTTTCCACTCTATCCGTGCCATTCACAATCTTATAAACTTCTGTCAGGTCATCCCTCAACCTCCTGTCTTCCAGTGAAAACAAACCCAGTCTATCCAACTTTTCATCATAACTAAAATCCCCCATACCAGGCAACATCCTGATCAACCTTTTCTGTACCTGGTCCAAAAAGCATTCACATCCTTCTGTGGTGACCAGAACTGTACCCAAGATTCCAAATGTGGCCTAACTGAAGTTCTATAAAGCTACAACATAACTTGTCTATCTTTATACTCAATTCCCCTTCTAATGAAGGCAAGCATACCATCGGCCTTTTTTACTACCTTACCTGCCTGAACTGCCACCTTCAGTGACCTGTGGATCTGCATATCAATACTCCTAAGGGTTCTGCCATTCACTGTATAATTTCCACTTTTACTTCCAAAATGCATCACATCACAATTGTCCGGATCAAACTCGATTTGCCATTTTTCTGCCCATGCCTCCAACTGATCTATGTCCTGCTATATCCTCTGACAATCCTCCTCAATCCACAACTCCACCAATCTTTGTATTGTCAGTAAAATTACTAATTAGACCAGCTACGTTTTCCTCCAAATCATTTATGTAAACCACAAACAACAGAGGTCCCAGCACTGATCATTGTGGAAAATCAATAGTCACAGCCCTCCATTCCGAAAAGCGTCCTTCCACCACTACCCTCTGTCTCCTATGACTAAGCCAGTTCTGTATGTATCTTGCCAACTCACCCCTGATACCCATGTGACTTTACCTTTTGTACCAATCTGCCATGAGGGACCTTGTCAAAGGCTTTACTGAAGTCCATGTAGACAACATCAACCGCTTTTGGCTCATTAATCATTTTTGTCGTCACCTCAAAAAATTCAATCAGGTAAGTGAAGCATGACCTTCCCCGCACAAAACCATGTTGTCTATCGCTAATCAGTCCATTTGCTTCTAAATCTTATAGATCTTGTCCCTGAGAATCTTTTCCAATAATTTCCCTAGCATTGATGTTTTAAAACAATGGGATAGCATTAGCTATTCTCCAGTCCTCTCGGACCTCACCTGTGGCCAGAGGATACAAAGATATCTGTGAATACACCAGCAATTTGTTCTCTTGCCTCCATCAGTATTCTGGGATAGATCCCATCAGGACCAGGGGACTTAGCTACCTTAATGCTTCTTAAGATGCACGACACCACTTCCTTTTTAATAGCAACATGGCTTAGAAATTCCACACTCCCTTCCCTGAGATCATTCTCCACCAACTCCTCTTTGCTGAATATCGATACAAAGTATTCATTTAAGAACTCACCTACATCTTTTGACTCCACACATAGATTTCTTCCTATATTCTTGGGTGGACCAATCCTTTTTCTGGCTACCCTCTTGCTTTTTATATATGTGTAAAAAGCCTTGGGATTCTCCTTATCCTGTTTGCTAATAACTTTTCATGACCCCTTTTCGCCTTTCTAATTCTTAATTTCTTTCCTACTTTCCTTACACACTTCAAGGGCTTTGTTAGTTCCGATCCTCCTAGACCTTACATCTGCTTCCTTCTTCTTCTTGACCAAGCTGATAACATTTGTAGTCATCCAAGGTTTGCATAACTTGCCATACCTATCCTTCATTCTCGCTGGAATGTGCTGCTCCTGAACACTTATCAACTGCCATTTGAAATACTCCATATTTCCAATGTGGATTTGTCTTTAAACAGCTGCCTCCAGTCAATGCTGTCCAGTTTCTGCCAAATATTGTTGTAGTTTACCTTCACCCAAGGACTGCTGTTTTCTTATCCCTGAGTAATTTAAAACTCATGGTATTATGGTCACTACTTCCAAAATGCTCCCTCACTGAAACTTAACTCACCCGGTCAGGTTCATTTCCCAAAACTAGATCCAGTGTAACCCCTTCTCTGGTTGGACTGATTATGTACTGTGTTACGAAACCCTCCTGAATGGTCCTTACAAATTCTGCTCCATCCATGATGTGAGTCCCACTCAATACAGGGGAAGTTAAAATCATCCACCACAACAACCCTGCTGTTTTTACGTCTTTTTAAAATCTGTCTGCATGTTCTCTCCTCTATATCCTGCTGGCTGTTGGCAGGCCTATAGTATACCTCCAGTATTGTGATTTCACCTTTCCTATTCCTGGGTTCTACCCATACTGCCTCACTGTGTGAATCCTCTGATGTACCCTCCCTCAGTACAGTTGTGAGATACTCCTTTACCAGTACTGCTACTCCCCCACCCCTTTTACATCCCTCTCAATCACATCCGAAACATCTACATGCTGGGACGCTCAGCTGCCAGTCCTGTTCCTCTTTCAGCCAAGTCTCCATAATCACAATAATGTCATCTATCCAAGTACTAACCAATTCTCGGTATTCATCTATCAATTATACTTCTTGCATTGAAACACATGCAGTTTAGACCATCTCCCTTGCTCTTTTCAACTGCATTTCCTTACCTGTTCTTAGTCACGTTTGCCCTAGTTTCTACCTCTCCCTTATTTTCTGCATCTACTACCCTACTCCTCTGGTTCCCATCACCCAGCCACACTAGTTTAAATCCTCCCCAACCACTCTACCAAGTACCCCACCAAGGACATCAGTTCTGGTCCTGCCCAGGTGTCCAGTTTGTACAGGTCCCACCTCCCTCGGAATGGGTCCCAATGCCCCACGAATCTGAGATCCTCCCCCTCACCCCATTCTTTTCAACTGCATGTTCATCCTATATATCATGCTGTTTCTACTCTGACTAGCTCGTGGCATTGGCAGCATTCCTGAAACCACTATCTTTGAAGTCCTACATTTCAACTTTCTTCCTAGTTCTCTGTATTCTGCTTTTAGGACCTAATGCATTTTAAATCTAATTTGTTAGCACCAACATGTACCACGACCACTGGCTGTTTGCCCTCCCTCTCAAGAATGTCCTGCAAATGCTCAGAGACATCCAGAACCCTAGCACCAGGAGGCAACACACCATCCTGGACTCTCGTTTGTGGCAACACCTATCCATTCTCCTTACGATTACAATACTCTTCATACCGCGCTGACTGCAAAGTCAACTCCCAGAATGCGAATGGGTGATGTCTGAGCACCCTATGGTTATCTTTTGCACTGTTATGTTGGACTCTTCAGTCTTCAAGGATGGGGAAATTTGTGGAGCCGCCTCTTCCCGTGAATTATTTATTTATCCAACACCATTGAACATGCCAGGATTTGATCCATTGGTTGTGGGATTGCTTGGCTCTGTCTATCATTTGCTGCTTTTGTTGTTTGGCAAACAAGTAGTTCTGTTTGGAAGTGAAGTCCTGTTTTCACAAAGTGCCTGTTGAAAAACATGATAAGTAAGCTTCACAAGCTCAGGAAAAAAAATGCATGCAGTAAACAAAATAAGGTAAATGAGCATATAGCGCAAGTGGAAATAGTGGGTATGATGTTGTGGGTATCACGGATATGTGACTGCAAGGGGATCAGGGCAGGGAACCAAATTTCCAAGGATACACAACCTATTGAAAGGACAGGCAGGTGGTTGGGAGCGGGGGGGGAGTGGGGCGGGCGGGTGGGTGGAGTTGCCTTGTTAGTTACAAATGAAATTAAATCAATGGCAAAGGTGTAGAATCTATGTGGATAGAGTTGAGGAACCGCCAAAGAAAAAATACCCTGATACGAGACAGTAAGGGCTGCAGATGCTGGAAGCCAGAGTGAACCCCGATAGGAGTTGTGTACAGGCCTCCTAGCGTAGTCAGGATGTGGGAAAGAAAATAAATCAGGAAATAGAAAAGGTGTGTAAGAGAGGCATGATTACAATAATCATGAGGGACTTCAGTGTGCAGGTGATCAGAGAAAATCAGGTTGATGGCATATCTCAAGTAAAGGAACTTGTAGAATGCCTATAAGATGGAGTTTTGGAGCAACTTGCGGTAGAGCCCACCAAGGGATTCTGGATTTGGTGGTGTATAGTGAGGCAGACTTGGTGAGGGAGCTTCAGGTGAAGAATCCACTACGGGGTCAGTGACCACATTATGTATTTATCGTTATAATAATTCACCCTGCAATTTGACAAGGTGAAGCTGGAATCGGATGTAACAGTATTATAATTGAGTAAAGGTAAATATAAAGACATGAGGTAGGAGGTGGTCAGGATTGGCTGGAAAGGGAGTATTATAGGGAAGATGGTGGAGGAGGTTAAAAGGAGGTTCTGGGGGTGATTTGGGAGGCACAGCAGAAATTCATCCCAAGGAAGAAGAAAAATACTAAAGGCATGATGAGGCAACCATGGCTGACAAGGGAAGTGAGGGACATCATAAAAACAAAACACATACAGTGTGGGGAAGGGGAGAGAAGATGAAATTTGAGTTATAAAAGATTGCATAAGGTTTTGTTAGATATCTAAAAGGTAAGAGAGAAGCAACAGTGGACATTGGACTTCTGGAAAATGAGACTGGAGTAGTAGTATTGGGCAGCAATGTAATGGCAGAGGAACTAAAATGGTACCTTGCATCATTTACCAGCACCATACTAGAACTTCCAGAGAGTCAGGGGTGGGGGCAGAGGTGAGTGCAGTGACCATCATTAAGGCAAAAGCACTGGGGAGGTTGAAAGGTCTGAAGGTTGATAAATCACCTGGAACAGATAGACTACACCTGAGAGTTCTGAAGGAGATAGCCGAGGAGATTGTAGAGGCTTTGGTCGTGATCTTTCAGGAATCACTGGAGTCGGAGGGTCCCAGAGGACTGGAAAATGGTTAAGAGAACATCCCTATATAAGAAGAGAGGGAGGCAGAAGACAAGAAACCATAGGCTGGTTGGCATAACCTTGGTTGTTGGTTAGATTTTAGGGCCCATGATTGAGGATGAGATTGCAGAGTACTTGAAAGTATATGGAAAAATAGGGCTCAGTCAGCACAGCTTCATCAAGAGCGGATCATACCTGACGAATCTGTTTAGAATTTGTTGAGGAGGGAATAAGCATGTTAGACAAAGGAGAGCCGGTGGATGTGATCAATTTGGATTTCCAGAATGCTTTTGTAAGGTGGCACACAGGAGGCTGCTTGATAAGAGCCCATGGCATTAGGGACAATGGTACCAGCATGGTTTGAGGATTGGTTGACTAGTAGAAGCAGAGAGTAGGGATAAGGTGGTCTTTTTCAGGATGGAGGTCATTGACTGGTGGAGTTCCACAGAGTCAGTGTTAGGACCACAGCTATTCATGTTTTACATTAACAATCTGGATGCAGGAACTGAGTGTATTGTTGCTACATTTGCAAATGACACAAAGATAGGTATGATGGCACAGTGCTATACATTGAGAGGGAGTTGCCGTGGGAGTCCTCAACATTGACTCTGGACCCCTAAATTCTCAGTACAAAGGATATAGGAGCAGAAGTAGGCCATTCAGCCCATCAAGTCTGCCCCACCATTCAATGGGTTCCACAGATTAACCACTCTCTGGCTGAAGAAATTCCTCCACATCTCAGTTCTAAAGAGTTATCCTTTCACTCAGCAGCTGAGCTGTCAGTTCGTATTCTCTCCTACTAGTGGAAACATCTCCACTAAGACTGTATACAGTACTTGAATATAAGATGAGCATCATCAATGTAGGGTAATGTGAGAAATGTTGAAGACCACAGGAAGCAGTTCTTGGTGTATAGTCTATACACAATTTTATCATGTTAATTAGCACAAATCCATTTTCCAGTAATCAAAATCATATTCATTATGTCTAAAACTTACATTAATCTAATTAAGTTTGTGAACTTAAATGTTCCAACCTCTCCCAAGAGTGTTCATCAAGCATCCATGTATGTCTAATCATTATTCTTTCCATGACTGAACTGAAGTAGACCTATACTGCAATGCATGATTAATTGCTCTCCTACTGTTACGTTCAGTTACGTTCGTGTTGGGTGTTGCATTCCACAATGCTTGCGGTGTAGCATAGTCTAATTCAAAGTGTGAGCTTTTGTTGGTTCCTATTCCTTGTTCCCTTTGCTAAAAAGTACCTGAGTATCGTGTGAGAAGTAACATTCTGTAAATCAAACAAACTACTTCTCCAATCATCATCAGTTGATTGAGATTAGTTCTGCAAGACTAACTTAAAAGTTTTTTAGTAAAATGCTTGAATTGTGCCCGATGTTTCCCTACCCCTTTCTCCTAATCTTCTCACAGGCACACATACCAATGGTCATAATTACCTTGTATGGTACCACACACCTAGGTGCAATTCCTGGCTTGCCTGGTTTGACCTTAACCATTAACTTAGTCCCATATTACCATTAACACAATGGATGCCTCAGCCTATTCTTCTCTTGCCACTGCCTCTATATCATGTAAGAGCTGCTAATGTCTTGTTTCAGCTCACACAACTGCTTTGCACAGCTCTCGCACTTGTTCACTTGCAGGTTCTACTTCCTCACTACCAATCACAACATTCCCTAACAATCTCATTGTCTTCTTTTCCTCATTCTCTTCCATATTACTGTGCAAATCTATCACATTTACAACTTCCAACCCACTTACTGCTACTGCCACCAATGCTCAGAGCCTGTTGCAGCTATTTTCCTAGCTGCCTCATCTGTCCATCAGTTAGCAAATTGAATGGGGTTTGTTCCCTTCTGATTTTGTTTCACCATTTATTACAGCTGCGTCTAATGGCAGTCCAGCAGCTTCCATTACTTTCTCAACTACCATTTTGTTACAGCTTTCCTCCTCCTAATGTAACACATTCGCAACAAGTCCATGCTACCATATAATTGTGTGCTGCCTCAAAGCGTAGCTGAAGTCTATATTAATACAGGGGTGGCAGGATGGCACAGTTCCTCCCACAGCGCAAAGATGTGCAGGCTAAGTGGGTTAGCCGTAGGAAATGAGGTGTTACCGGGATACAGTAGAGAGATTTGGGTGGGATGCTCTTTGGAGGGTCGGTGTGTACTCAATGGGCTAAATGGCCTCCTTCCAAGCTGTAGGGAATCTATGATTCTAATGTTAGCCTGTTGAGTGCAGAGTATATTGTGTGTGAATCTGCAGCCAGCATTTCAATCTGTTTTCAAGGTTCTATTTTCTCTGCTTTACCCCACCTAAAAATGTGTAGAGTTACTATCTACTTCTGATGGTATTGCCCACCTACAGACTGCCTCCCTCAATAATATTCTCTTTGAGAAATTATTGCTCATTCTTAGTTACTGGCACTTAAATATAAATGACTTAACTTAAAAGATCCTGTACCTTCTTTCACTTATACCCATCTTATGGATATTTCTTAAGTATTTTCTCCAGTTATCCCTTATATTGTTCCAACCCAAAATTCCTTTTACTTTCATTTTGTCTTGTCTCATCAGTAGCACTTTGTTTATTTTAAAGTCAGTTTCTTTATGGATTATGTGCCAGCACTTTGATCATTTATAATGTCTTTTCTTGCCTTTGAGACCAGAATAATCACTTTCAAGAAGGTGCATGTGTCTGAGACCCATTCTTCAGTGCATTTTCACAATGCATTCCCTTATGTTAGTTACTTAAGGTGTAAAAATAACTTATGCATGTTTACATCAGTATCCCAAGATCATGCCATGCATTCTTGACTGTTAGGTGACCTTAATGAAGAGTTAAAAGTGGAGCAGGCATGTGCATTCTCCCAGCTTGGTCCCAATATTTCAAGAGTGGCCAAATCCATTCTTTTAAACAAAAAAGGTTCATGTGCAGTCGCACACATCTCCAAAACAAAGCAGTCAATTATTCTGAGATACCAAGGTGTAGAGCTGGATGAACAGCAGCATCACAGGAGCAGGAAAGCTGACATTTCGGGCCTAGACCCTTCTTCAGAAATGGGGGAGAGGAAGGGGGTTCTGAAATAAATAGGGAGAGAGGGGGAGGCGGATAGAAGATGGATAGAGGAGAAGATAGGTGGAGAGGAGACAGACAGGTCAAAGAGGCGGGGATGAAGCCAGTAAACGTAAGCGTAGGTGGGGAGTTAGGGAGGGGATAGGTCAGTCCAGGGAGGACGGACAGATCAAGGGGGCGGGATGAGGCGAGTAGGTAGGAGATGGGGGTGGGGCTTGAGGTGGGAGGGGGCGATAGGTGGGAGGAAGGACAGATTAGGGAGGCGGGGACAAACTGGGCTGGTTTTGGGATGCGGTAGGGAGAGGGGAGATTTTGAAGCTTTTGAAGTCCACATTGCTGCTATTGGGCTGCAGGGTTCCCAAGCGGAATATGAGTTGCTGTTCCTGCAACCTTTGGGTGGCTTTGTTGTGGCACCGCAGGAGGCCCAGGATGGACATGTTGTCTGTGGAATGGGAGGGGGAGTTGAAATGGTTCGTGACTGGGAGGTGCAGTTGTTTACTGCGAACCGAGTGTAGGTGTTCCGCAAAGCAGTCCCCAAGCCTCCACTTGGTTTCCCCGATGTAGAGGTGGCCACAACAGGAACAGCGGATACAGTATACCTCATTAGCAGATGTGCAGGTGAACATCTGCTTGATGTGGAAAGACTTCTTGGGGCCTGGGATGTGGGTGAGGTGGGAGGTGTAGGGGTAGGTGTAGCACTTCCTGCGGTTGCAAGGAAAAGTGCCGGGTGTGGTGGGGCTGGAGGGGAATGTGGAGCGGACAAGGGTGTCCCGGAGAGAGTGGTCCCTCCGGAAAGCAGATAAGGGTGGGGAGGGAAAAATGTCTTTGGTGGTGGGGTCTGATTGCAGATGGCGGAAGTGTCGGAGGATGATGCATTGGATCCAGAGGTTGGTGGGGTAGTACGTGAGGACGAGGGGGATTCTGTTTTGGTTGATATTGCAGGGAGGGAGTGTAAGAGATGAGTTGCAGGAAATGCAGGAGACACGGTCGAGGGCATTCTCGACCATTGAGGGGTGGATGTTGTGGTCCTTGAAAAACGAGGATATCTGAGATATTTGGGAGTGGAATGCCTCATCCTGGGAGCAGATGCTACGGAGGCGAAGGAATTGGAAATAGGGGATGGCATTTTTGTAGGAAGTTGGGTGGGAGGAGGTGTATTCTAGGTAGCTGTGGGAGTCGGTGGGCTTGAAATGGATATCGGTTTCCAGGTTCTCCTGCAGTGCCACAACGATGCCACCTGAAGGTTGCAGGAACAGCACCTCATATTCCACTTGGGAACCCTGCAGCCCAATGGTATCAATATGGACTTCACAAGCTTCAAAATCTCCCCTCCCCCTACTGCATCCCAAAACCAGCCCAGCTTGTCCCTGCCTCCCTAACTTGTCCTTCCTCCCACCTATCCCCTCCTCCCACCTCAAGGCCCACCCCCATCTCCTACCTATTAGCCTCATCCCGCCCCCTTGACCTGCCTGTCCTCCTTGGACTGACCTATCCCATCCCTGACTCCCCACCTACACACCCTTACTGGCTTCATCCCCGCCTCTTTGACCTGTCTGTCTCCTCTCCACCTATCTTCTCCTCTATCCATCTTCTGTCTATCTCCCCCTCTCTCCCTATTTATATCAGAACCCCCTTCCCCTCCCCCATTTGTGAAGAAGGGTCTAAGCCCAAAACGTCAGCTTTCCTGCTCCTCTGATGCTGCTTGGCCTGCTGTGTTCATCCAGCTCTACACCTTGTTATCTCAGATTCTCCAGCATCTGCAGTTCCTACTATCTCAGTCAATTATTCCCTTGACTTGATGTAGCTCATTTAACTACACTTAAAGTGAGTTATTCCCATTCAATGTTGTGTTATTTTTCTCTCTTTTTATATCTTATTCGAAGGGGACTTTTGCTCCCATTCTATCTAATTCGTGAGTCTTAGAACTTTTACTGTCCAACTAAATTATCCTTGAAACAGAAATCAACCACTCTTATTTGATCCCAAGCACTGCGTAACACTTCTTGCATGTTTGTGTTTTTTTCTCACATTTGGGGTATCTCAGGTTTCCGAAAGTTACACATTAAGTTCTTTCTGAAAAAGAGTCATTAGACTAGAAACATTGACTCTTCTTTCTCTCCACAGATGCTGCCAGAGCTGCTGAATTTTTCCAGCTGTATACGTTTTTGTTTTGATTCCATTGTGCATTTCCCATCTCAAAATTATTCCAGATATAAACCAATATGTTCCCTTTAAGTTTTTTGAAGACCTTTTGCTTCCCTAGAAACTGCTTGTGTGTGTTCATCCTTGCTCTTGACTGAATATTTAATCCTTAAATAATGACAGTGAATTCCTTCAACTCAGTTCTGCCCAGCCCCACCACTTTTTGGCAACTCTTGTATGGGTGCAGCTATTTTAATGAAATTATCACGGAGATCCTAAATAATTAAATAATCCCATGATCTGTCTTGCAACTCATAGATCTACAGGTCTTGGCAGTCTCTCTATACCCTCCTTTCAAATGTGGGGAGCTTATTGTTTACGCTGTAATATCTCATAGCCCAAATATTAAACTTTCCATTTTCCTAGCTGAGTTTTTTCCCAGGTTGACCTTAAACTCAGCTTCTTCCAGCTGCTCAAAGTAAAGCTCTATATGTTCTTTAACATTTCCCAAGGCGATGAAAAGATTGAAAACAAATACTGGCAATCACTGGGTCAAACAGCATTCATGGAGAGAGAGCATCTAATGTTTTGAGTCTGGATGACTCTTCATCAGAGCTGAAGTGGAGTGTGGAGGGGACAGCATTTATGTTATAGTTTGGTGGGGCTAATGGGTGTAGGATGCTGGTTGAGAAAAGATGTCTATAGTTCTGATTAAGTGATTGGAATGTGAGAATGGCAGAACAATTGTATGTCTCCTGCCAGACTTGAAAGAACAGTAACTGGGATGATAACAAGCTAAAAGAAAAGGAAGAAATGGTCACCATTTGAAGGTGTTGAACTTAATATTAAGTCCAGAAGGCTGTAAAGTGCCTAGTCTGAAAATGAAGATGTTGTTCCTCCATTTGCACTGTGATTCACTGGAACACTGCAGCATGCTGAGAACAACCATGTGGGCATACAAGCAGGATATTGTGTTAAAATGTCTGCAAGAAGGTTAGGGTCCTCCTTGCACACAGACCAATGAAAAGATTGTCCACTGTTCTGTTCCTTAAACTTCGTTTAAATTTACCATTGAGTGCTTGAAGTAGCAACTTCTATAAAGTTATTTATCAATTCTAACTTCAGAACCAATTATGTCCAGCCTTTGTGGTTTCAAATCGTGCTTTTACATTGGAGTCACAAGAGATCAGAGTCAGTTTAGATTCTCCCATTTCCAAGCACTTTGTCTCAGAATGGAACAGATGGCCTGACTATCAAAGCCAAGACTCTGAAAGGCAAAGCCTTCAATCCAAAGTTTATGTCTGTAAATTTAGAAATGCTCCAAACCACATTGAGCAATATGGTGCAATGGAATGCTGTAGAATGGTGTGTGATGAAATTAAAAGAAAGCTGTCAACAGAAAGAGTTTACTCTCTGTCTCTGCTAATCTGAGAAGGGAGATGGGGGTCCAAGTCACAAAGTGACATTATGTCACAATTTACTGTACCATGCTTTAAGAAAATCCCTACAATTTCAGTTAGAAAATGCCTTTTCAACTTCTTTTTGTCTTCACTTTGCTCAAGCATTCTAATTGTCTTAAAACCTGTTCTTTTTTTTTATACAACCAACTTTAAAGAACAATACAAGTATGTGGACTACAGTGTTCTTTGTCTTCTCTCTTTACCTTTTTCTCCAAATTTTAGGTTCAGATTTGCTGTCACGTTTTCATCGTTAGAAAGGCTCCACATACACTGCACTGTAGGAGGGTATATTATCTTTATTTTGTAAAAGGCACCAAATATTTGAGTAAATATTGATTGTTGATATATTTCATAACTATATTCATAATTAAATATTTTGGCCCTAAATTTCATAGGTGTTCATTTGGTTTCCCAATATAAGTTTTGCAGCAGTTTAGTAGTAGCCTCAGGAAAGTGGCAACAACCAAACTTTCTTCCTGAGGTATACCTCAGTCTCCCACCAAAGCTACGGTGGGAGACCAGAAGAACTTGCACAGACTTTTTGTGACCTTTGTTTGTTATGACCCAATTCTGTTACAAGTCCTGTGCATAGGTATCATTGTATTCTGTGCAATACAATTTGAGACATAGCATTCTACCTGTGACTATTCTAGAAGACCTACTCTCCGATATCGCTTACACAGTAGCATTTGTGAAGTGATAAAATTTGGATATCTCCCTTTTGGGCGAGGAATGCTTCCTGATGTGAGATAATTTTGAATGACCTGTGTAGTTTTTGTTTTAAAATTTTGTTATGCCCATTGTTTTGCCCATTGCTGTTTTTCCATTGTCTATTATTTGGCTCTAACAGTCTGTTCCTTGTATGAAAGTCATGTTTATGATATGTTTGCAGGATAACAGCAGAAGACAAAAGCAACTCCTTTGTGAAAAATTTGATTCTCTGTACGCCATTCTAGAGGAGAGGAAAAAAGAAATGCTTCAATGCATTACGCGTGAACAGGAGGAGAAAGTACAGTATGTGCGATCTCTGATGAGACAACATGGGGATCACTTGGAGGGAGCCAGCAAACTTGTGGAAACAGCTCTGCAGTTTACAGAGGAACCTCAGATGGCAGTGTTCCTGCAGGTCTGTGTATCGCTAGTTTTTTTGTATCTCTTTAAGGATTGTACTATTGCGGTTATTTCTGCTTTTATTTACAATTCGAGTCATTTTATACATTTCTTCTGTTCACAGAATACAAAGCAGCTGATTAAAAAGTAAGTCAACTTCAAGAGGTATGCAGTTAAAAAACAAATTTTATATCTACTATAATGGTGGTCAGGCAAGGATTATTTCAGTGAAAACTTTGATTAAAGTTTTTGAGAAGATTTGGAGCTTGGGTTGTGGATGAAGTTGTAGGCATACTTGCCAAACTGGTGAGTTTGGATGCAAACGTTTCGTCACCCTGATAGGTAACATCGTTGGCACGCCTCCAGTGCAGCATCGGTCCCACTTGTTATTTATATGCCTCCGTTTGCAGGGGTGTTTGGTAGTACTTTTGGTTCTGTTTCTCAGTGGTGTTTACACGGGGTCTAATTCAATGTGTTTGTTGATGAAGTTCTGGTTAGACTACCAGGCCTCCAGGAATTCTCTGGCATGTCTCTGTTTGGCTTGTGTGATTATAGATGTGTTGTCCCAGTCGAATACGTGTCCCTCGTTGTCCATGTGTGGTGAGACAAGTGAGAATTGGTTATGTCTCTTGGTGCTCGTGTATCCGTATTGTCAGTTTTCTTCCGGTTCGGTCTATGTAGTGTTTCTCTCGGTCTTTGCATGGTATATTGTATATTACACCGGTTTTTCTGGTTTTGGGTATGGGATCCTTTATGTTTATCAGTAGCTGTCGTAAGGTGGTTGGCGGTTTGGGGGCTACCCTGATACCTGGGGTCTCAGTAGTCTTGCGGTCATCTCTGAAATGTCCTTGATATATGGTTGGGTGATTAGCGAGTTGGTCGTGTTGTTGTCTTCCTGTTGTGGTCTGTCTCGGAGGTAACGGCGAATTGTGCTTTTCAGGTATCCATTCCTTTTGAAGACTCTGTATAAGTGTTGCATTGTTTATGGATGTAAATAGTCCTGTTACGTTGAAGGATATAATAACCTCGTCCTCTTCTAACCTGGTGTCCTTGGTGATGTTGAGGAAATCTTGAGATGAGTGGTTGGGGTGGGGAGTGTTGTCCACTGAATATTTCAATTTCTGTTGTAGTTCTTTGGCAAGTCTATGTGTTGGTGTGCCTAGTAGTGATAAAATGGGTATGAGGGAGATCCCCGGTTTGTATGCCTTGGGGAATCTGTCGAACTGGGGAGTGTTGAACCCTTCTGTCTTCAGTTTTTGGTAGTCTGTCTTGCTGATCTCTCCTGAGTTGTGTTATTTCTTCAAGGTCCATGTAATCCAGTTCCCTAACTGTGGTGTCGGGTCTATCACCATCTGTTAGTAGGTGCTGGTATCTGCTAGTAGTGCATTAGCTTTCTCGATATACTGGGTTCTGTTCAGGGTTACTGTCATGCGTCCTTTGTCCTCTAGTAAGATTACAATGTTCCTGTCTTTCTTGAGTCTTTCCAGGGCTTTCTTCTGTTCTGTGTTGAATGTGTTCCATTTTCCTTTTTTGTCGGGTCGTGTGGTGTCTTCCTGTTGTGGACTGTCTCGGAGGTAATGATGGATTATGCTTTTCAGGTATCCATTCCTTTTGAAGTCTCTGTATAGGTGTTCCTGTTCTGCTTTGCGTTGTTCCGGGTTGCTGCAATGTGTTGTGGCTGGTTTAAACAGTATCTTGATGCAGCTCCGTTTGTGAGCGCTAGTGTAATTGAATATCTGGTCTTTCTGTGTGGTCTTTCTACATATGCTAGTCTGGAGTTCCCCGTTATTTTTGTGTTCCACCATTATGTCCAGGAAGGGCAGTTGGTTGTTGTTCTCCTCTTCTTTTGTGAATTTTCTCCCGGTAAGGATGTTATTTATCTGTTGGTGGGTTTCTTCTAGTTTTGTGCGTTTAATAATCACAAAGATGTCATCTACATATCGGACCCAAAGTTTGGGTCGTATGGTGGGGACCACTGTCCCTTCTAACCTTTGCATAACTTGCGACAACATATACAAACAAATCAACGGAACATCAATGGAATCCCCAATATCAGGACTGATTGTAGAAGCAGTAATGCAAAGGGTAGAACAGACAGTGCTCCCCACTATACAACCCAAACTTTGGGTCCGATATATAAATGACACCTTTGTGATTATCAAACAGAGAAAACTAGAAGAAACTCACTGACACAAAAACATCCTTACGGAAATAAAATTCATGAATGAAGAAGAGAACAACAACCAACTACCCCTCCTGGACACAACTGTAGAACGCAAAGACAACAGGGAACTCCACACTAGCATATATAGAAAGACCACACATAAGGACCAGAAACTCAATTACACTAGCAACCACCCCAAAGCCCAGAAACAGAGCTGCATCAGAACGCTATTTAAACGTGTCACAACACATTGCAGCAACCCAGAACTATGCAAAGCAGAACAGGAACACTTATATAGAGTCTTCAAAAGGAATGGATACCTGAAAAGCACACTTTGCTGTTACCTCTGAGACAGACCACAACAGGAAGACACTACATGACCAACTCACTAATCACCCAACCATACATCAAGGACATTTCAGAGATGACCACAAGACTACTGAGACCCTTAGGTATCAGGGTAGCCCACAAACTGACAACCACCCTACAACAGCTACTGACAAACATAAAGGATCCCATACCCAAAATCAGCAAAACCCACATAATATACAAAATACCATGCAAAGACCGTGAGAAACACTACATAGGTCAAACTGGAAGAAAACTGACAATATGGATACATGAACACCAACTAGCTACCAAGAGATACAACCAATTCGTGTCTCACCACACAAGGATGATGAGGGACACGAATTTGACTGGGACAACACATCTATAATCGCATAAGCCAAACAGAGACACACCAGGGAATTCCTGGAGGCCTAGTATTCCAACCAGAGCTCCATCAACGAGCATGTTGAATTAAACCCTATGTACACACCACTGAGAAACAGAACCAGAAGTAGTACCAACCACCCCAGCCAGCCAAGTCATATAAAGAACAAGTGGGACAGAACACCAATGCTTCACTGGAGGTGCACTGACAATATTACCTATGAGGATGATGAAGATTTGCATCCAAACCTCCAGCTTGGCGAGCATGTCTACAACAGTGATTAGTACTGCTGCCTCACAGCGCCAGGGACCCAGGTTTGATTCCACCCTTGGGCGACTGTGTGGAGTTTGCACATTCTCCCTGTGTCTGCATGGGTTTTCTCCGGGTGCTCCGGTTTCCTCCCACAGTCCAAAGATGTCCAGGCTAGGTGGATTGGCCATGCTAAATTGCCCGTAGTGTTCAGGAACTTGTGGATTAGGTGGTTATAGGGGGATGGGTCTGGGTAGGACACTCTGAGGGTTGGTGTGGACTTGTTGGGCCGAAGGGCCTGTTTCCACACCGTCAGGATTTTATGATTCTGTGAACCTCGAAAACCTTGATCTTTATTAATGTGGTGCCTCAAATGTGGTCTTACTTATTCACTTCCACACAGTTCCTCTGTTTGTCTCATAAAACAGTCTCACATATCTTCGCTTGCATTGCTCCCCTTTCATTGGGATGTGAATTAATGAACTGCAGCTTTAAAACAATACTAATGACAAGGAGAATTTTGTCTCCTGTTCATAGTCTCTGAGATGGAGAGTGTTCATTTCCTCCCACTCAAGAAGTATGTATTGATCCTTGTCACTAGGAAGCAGGTGTTTCTTCTTCAAATGGTAACCATTGTCCTTAAAGTCGTCATAAGAGTATTTCTTTCCACTAACCATGTCAGCTAATAGGATAAGCACAACATAGCACCTGTAACCATACTTAAATAAGCATCTAGAAAGATTTCAATGCTGCAACTTGCTGCTCTTGGAGACAGAAGAGACAGCTTACTATACTGAATAGAATCTTAAAATAACTCTCACAGTCTCTGTTGATATAACTACACCCAAATTAGAACATTTCTCTACATCAATACCTAATTTGTATGGATGTTGTTAAAAAGGAAGAGTGATATTGACAAATACACATAAACAAAACAAATACAGTACTGTGTCCTTCAGGATGTTGCAATAAACATTGAGAGCATACACACATAATCAGTATTTGCCTATGAGCCAAATCTGCACTGTCATTAGCATAATAATTGAAGTAACACATACAAATATTGAAGTTTTCGTTAATTGTCCCTCCTACACCAGTGCTGCATTAATGTTTCCTGTAGTTGTATTTTTTAAAAAGTGCATCAAAAATACATCACAACCATGTAGAGAAGTTTGAAGTTTGAAATTCATCTGCTGAATCAGAGCTCCAGAGAACTGGATAATCTAACGTAATCTAGTTAGAAGATAACTTCTGTTCCAGAACATGTCATATCCGTGCTCAAAGTGCTGTATAATGGTTCATAAAATTCAAATTATAATCAGTTTTCCATTTGGCTACAGAAACTGCCTTGCTAAAAGATCTACAGATTTGCTTCTAATGTGGTTGTGCTTTGAAAAGACAAGAGATGAGAACTTGTGTTCAAAAATTAGTTTAAAGTAAACAAAGAACAGTACAGCACACGAACATGCCCTTTGGCCCAAGAAGACTGTGCCAATACGTGATGCCTTTCTAAACTAAAAACCATTTTCCTCTCTGCGGTTCATATCCCTCTATTCCCTGCCTATTCATATATCGGTCAAGATGAATCTTAAATGTTGCTATTTTATCCACCTCCACCAGCTCCTCTGGTGGTGCATTTCAGGCACTTACCAACTCTGTGTGAAAAATAAACTTGCCTCTCACATCTCGTCCTTTAACGTTACCCCTTTTTGCCTTAGACCTATGTCTGTTATGAATTGACATTTCCACTCTGGGGAATAAGACCCCGGTTATTCATTTTGCCTCTCATAGTTTTGTAAACTTCTATCAGGCCACCATTATCCTTTGAAGTTCAAGTGAAAACAAACCAAGTTTATCCAAGAGATAACACAGTATGTAAGGGTGCTAACCCAAAACATTAACTTTCCTACTCCTCTGATGCTGCCTGGCCTGCTGTGTTCCCTCAGCTCCATACTGTGTTATCTCTGACTCCAGCATCTGCAGTTCTTATTATCTCTGACCAAGTTTATCCAATCTCTCCTCATAGCTAGTACCCTCCAAACCAGGCAGCTTGCTGGTAGACTCTTCTTGTGCTCTCTCCAAAGCCTTTACATCCAGAACCATACACAATACTGCAAATGCAGCTTAACTAAAACGTTATACATGACTTGCCAATATTTATACTCTCTGCCCCAAATGATGATGGCAAGCATGCTACGTGTCTTCTTGATCATCTTATCCACCTGTGTTGCCACTTTTAGGGAACTGTGGACCTGTACACCCAATTCCCTCAGTGCTGATGCTACTAAGAGTTCTGCCATTTGCTGTATACTTCCCTCCTGCATTAGATCTTCCAAAATGCATCATGTTGCATTTGCCCAGATTAAACACCAAGCCATTTCTCTGCTCAAGTCTCTATATCCTGCTGTTTCCTCCAGCAATCCTTCTAACAGTCCACAGCACCCCCAAATCTTCATTGTCTTCAAACTTACTAAGCAGTCACCTATATTCCCCTCCACATCATTTGTATGTAGATATATATATTACAGATAACAGGGGGTCCCAGCACAGATCCCTGCAGAGCAACACTGGTCACAGATTGGTTTTCTTAACTTTTTTCTATAAAATTAACATCTTGTGAAAATAAAAAAAATTTGAATTATTAATCATAACACAGGGAAATGCTTTCTTGTGCATGCATCATTTTACCTGCAACTATGATTCCAAACTCAATGCAAGCATAATATTTCTAGGTTGAAATTTCATTAAACAAAATTGAGAAATCCTTTATTTCATCTCCAGTTAAATCACAAACATGCTTTGGTGTGAATTTTTTTTTATTGTCTGATTCTCTTAGAATTATTGATACCTCAAAAGCAGCTCAGTTGGAGAGAACGGAACCTGGATACGAAAACATGGATCATTTTGTGGTCAATCTTGGAAGAGCTGAACAGGTGCTACAAAGAATAAATTTCCAAACAGGTATGAAGGAAAGTTTGTTTTAAGTAAGAGGTTTTAGTACAGTTAATTAGAATAATTAGGGATCAGGGTTCATTTTATCCATTAATTGTATGGAAATCTTTGAGTGAATAAGAAGTTGTGGCAGGTTTAGAAATTCTAAATAGGCTACATGCTCATCTCCTGTGCTGATCTGAATTCTCTACAAGTGGATTAATGAGAATTAATGACAAATGAGTTTATCAAGTCAATTTCTTTCTTGCTTTTAAGGCATTTATGAGATTATTCATATCAAATTGTCTCAATTTTACTTCAGCACTAGTATCAATAAATGGGAAAATGCAAAGTGTCATCACAGATGTAAATAGTAGAGTCATAGAGTAATACAGTGTGGAAGCAGGCCCTTTGGCCCAATCTGGTCTATGCTGACCATGGTACCCACTCAGTTCCAATTACCTGTTTTGGTCCATATCCCTCTAAACCCTTCCCATCCACGTACCTACCCAAATGTGTTTTAAATGTTGCTGCTGTACCTGCCTCAACCACTCTCTGGCAGCCCATTCCATATACGTATTACTCTCTGCGTGCAGAAGTTGCCCGTCAGGTCCTTCTTAAATTTATCCCCTGTCACCCTAAACTTATGCCCTCTAGTTTTCCATTCCCCATCCCTGGGAAAATTACTATATCCATTCATCTTATCTATGCCCCTCATGATTTTACACACTTCATTCAGGTCACACCTCATTCTGGTACTTTTCAAGGAATAAAGCCCTATCCTGGCCAATCTCTCCCTATAACTCAAGACTATTGATCCTGGCAACATCGCATAAATCATCTTTGCACACTTTCCAGTTTGACCGATACTGTACACAATACTCCAAGTGTGGCTTCACCAATGACTTATACAACTGTAACATAACATCCCAACTCTTGTACTCAATGCCTCGACCAATGAAGGCCACCATGCTAAATGCCTTCTTCACCACCCTGTCCACGTGTGATGCTGCTTTCAATGAATTACGTACTTGTACTCCAAGGTCCCTCTGTTCCACAACACTTCTCTGGACCTCACCATTTACTGTAGAAGTCCTACCTTGGTTTGACTTTCCAAAATACAACACCTCACACTTAGCTGTATTGAATTGCATTTCCTAATCCTCAGGCCACTTCCCCATCTGATCACAATCCCTCTGCAATTTTTGATAACCTTCATCACTATCAACGATAACTCCGAATTTTGTATCATGGGTGCACTTACGAATCACGCCTTATACATTCGCATCCAGATTATTTATGTAAATAACAAATAACAAAGGTCCCTAGCACTGACCCCTGTGGCACACCACCAGTCACATGCCTCCGTATCGAGAAACAACCTTCAACCATCACCCTCTGCTTCCTACCATCAAGCCAATTTTGAATCCAATTAGCTAGATTTCCCTGGATCCTATGCGACTTAACTTTCATGACTAGCCTGAGTACATGAGAGTTTTTTTTTGCCAGGTAGTATTGTTTTAGCAGCAATTGACAGGAACATCAGAAAGAATCAGAAGCGAATAACTTGACAGCTTGACCATTCCTGTGCTGTTGTTTCTGCATTACCACTACTGGTTTGCAACTTGACCTAGAATATGATCAGGTAGCTTTTGGGGTCCTTAGTGCACTTCAGAATTGCATTACCGGAAGTGATGATACAATGTTAAAAAGAATATTTGAAATCTAGACAGAAATAATTTTTCTGGATATTTTGCAAATATGGATGTAAAGTCATGGCCAGGCTACAACTGATAGTCAACAGCTCATGCCGGTCACTGTGAAGAAAGAAAGGGAAATTACTACTTAAAAGTTATCATTATTCATCAAGCATAAAGTCACCATAGACTCAGAGGGCTGCTCTCTCATTAGAGAGAGATGGCTGGTGGTGAGTTCAACCTGAGAATCAGCATGGCTCAAATGAGGGATGAGATCAAGAAAGTGGGAGCTTCGTGGTGATCACAGACGGTGTGAGAATTGAGCCCACGCGGTTGATGTCACGGCACCACAAACCAGCTGTCTAGCCAACCTCCTTTAATTTGTTATTAGGGGTGTGGTCGTCACAGGCAAAGTGAATATTTATTGCCCATCTTTAATTGCTCTAGAGAAGGTTGTCAAAAAGCTATGTTGATAACTGAATAGCTTAGTTCAGAAGACAATACAAAACAATTACATGCAAGTCTCTGATACAGAGTAAAGGTGGCAAGTTTATTTTCCTAAATGATGTTGGTGAACTACATGAGTTTCACAACAATCTGGTAGGTACATGGCCACCATTACTATGCAAGTACATTTTAGATTTATTTAAATAACTAAATTTAAATTCCCCAGTTGCTGGAACTAATTTCTCTAAATTCTTATACAGGTCCTCAGATTTACCAGTCCCGTGATATAATTTAGTCTTTGGTATCAAGGAAATTTCAAACAGCAGTAAAGTATTTTCATCTTATAGAGAGACTTGTCAGAGGTGACACCCTAGTTCACTCTCACAAGCTTTCCAACTAACTATTGCAGATCTGTTATATTTGCCAAGTGTTGACGCCAGCCATTATCCGTTCCTTTTGCTGGAAAATAAGAGAGATTCAAATGAATTTTAGAAAAATTAAAATAATTTAAGCAATAAATATGTGTTAATAGATGGTTAAGATGGTAGCAGAGTAGGACGGTGCCCCTCTACTCACCAGTCCTTTTACCGTTTTTTGCCTCTCCTCTTGTGGTTTCACCTTTCTCCCACCCATCCCCACCCCACCAACCCAGAGAGTGGAGATGCAAAACAAGCAGGCCACGGCAGACCGGAACGAGTGGCCAAGTCCTATGGAGGACAGAAGCTAAGGGGCCGAATCCTGCAGCAGAACCAGCACTAGCTGCATGGCCTTGTGCTCTGGGGCCTGCAGCATGCCCCATGAGCCCCAGAACATTGCGCCCTGGTGCAGTATGTTGGCTGTGAGCCCAGAGCAGCGCGCAGGCAGCGAGTCCTGGAGAGAGACCAGTGTCAGGGGACAATCATTACCTTAGAACTTACGTTAATACACTGTAATGTTAACCCTTTAATATTTCCCTACATTTAACTTATTTTCAATTCTGTAATTAAGCAATTACTTCTATTCCTCTGCTATATCCAAGAATTGTACCTAGGTACTTGTACCTAAGATGTCACCATAAAAAGGCAGACATTGTAAACGTTTTTCACTGTACTCCTACAGTGGAGTACACGTGACAATAAAAGGATACTATATTATATTATTGTATTGTGTTATATTGGAATAACTGACAGTCCTATAAGAGCGATTGAAACACAATTAATAAAAAGCATTAACGATGATTAAATTCATTGTTGGGGTCAGTTTTGCTGATGACATTTGTAACCCATCTTTAGCTGAGATGAGAAGGTTAATGGGCTGCCTTTCTGACCTGCTCATGCAGATTGAAGCTGTGGAAGAGCCAGAATGCCGAGCAGGTACAATGAGGAATCTCATCTTAAGGAAGGAGGCAGAAGCTACACATTCTACAGGATTGGCAAATCAACTGTGGGCCTTGCCATTCGATCTGAATTGACATCTAAGTTTAACTCACTTCCCAAAGAATCAAAAACTGGCTCACAATTTGAATAGTGCTTGCTAGAAATTAGTTTGTAACACTTAACAGTTCCATGCATAAGCAATGACCCAAACAAATGAGGTTAAAGAACAACATTTTCAGCAGGCTTATCAAAGGAATACTACATCAGGACAAATTTTACCTTTATTTTAAAGCTTGTGGCATTGGTAAACTCCAATGGCAATCACAATATTCCAACAATCTGATAAACTGAAAAACAAATGAGTGCACCTAAAGATTGGCACTTTTGGACAACAGTATTGTAAAACAGAGAGACCTCAAGGAGCTCCAAAACTGCTTTAGAGATGCTAAATGCTGGTCAGTCATTAGGATCATCATGCCCTTGCAGATAATACCTGAGGCACTTTGACACAAAATCAAGCCACAAAGTTAACTTGATGCAACTATCCCAAAAAAAAGATTTGACATGGAGACAAAAATGTTACAAAAATTAGATGTAGAGATTGATGACATAGAATCCCTAAAGTGCAGAAAGAGGCTGTTCAGCCCATCAAGTCTGCACCAACCCTCTAAACAGCATCCCACTCAAATCCAGCCACCTACCCAATCCCTGTAACCCTGCATTTACCATGGATCATCCACCTAGCCTGTATATCTTTTGACTTGGGACAAAACTGGAGCATTCGAACAGAACTCATGCAGACACAGGAGAATGTGGAAACTTCACAGAGACAGTCACCCAAGGCTGGAATTGAACCTGGGTCCCTTGTGCTGTGAGGTAGCAGTGCTAACCACAGAGCCACTGTGCCACATTTCAGACTGCTCTTTGCATTGACTCCTGGATATGGATGTTGCTGACTAGACCAGCATTCCTATTTCTATGCCTATTCCTACTTGCAGATATTTTTGTGGTTTGGGTTACTGCATGAAGCATTCCAAGCAAATATACTTTTGAGTGAAATTATTTAGAATGGGAGTCTTGAGCTTTCTAATTTTCAAACAGATTTGTTTGATTTGCCTGTAAACACACCTTAGACACCATAGCAGCTGATAATGCTTGTGAATCAAATGAAGTCCCCTAAGAAGTTAGTGTTATTGATCTGAATGCATCAGATCCAAGCTTCTTAACGAGTTCCTTTTGTTTTTATTGTACAGATTACCAGGGAGAAGAAGAGGAAGAAGTAGAGGAAGAAGAGATAGAGGAAGGTGGAGGAGCTGAAGAGGATGGAGAAACAACTGATGGTGAGCAATTAAATGTGCTAACAATTGAGTCTCCAGCTTCTTCTTCATTATATTCATCTCATTTCCAATCTTCGCATCTCAAGATACAAGAATCAGAATTTCTGGCGAAAATAAATCAGTCTGCTTAATGAAATAGTTACATCAAATTACACGAGTTAGCTGAATATCAATACTTAATTGTTCAGTTGTCAAAATTGGAAGGACCACCAGATTAATTTTGTTTAAAACCACTAAACTTGATATTTGTTGATGCAAACAAACTGCTGGAAAAGAAGAATATTACAATTATGGCCACTCATAGATTAAAATATTGAACAAAAACAACATTGTTGGAAAAGCTCAGCAGTCTGGCAGCATCTGTGAATGAAAAAAACAGAGTTAACGTTTCAGGTCCGGTGACCCTTCCTCAGAACTAAAATATTGAAGCTCACTTGTTAGCTGTGGGATTTTCAAATATCTCAATACTTGACAATATTATTGAGATAGAATCATAGAATTCCTATGGAGATAGTTCTGTTAAATAAGTGATTAGCTCCTTTATACTGATCTATGCGTGTGACAAAGGCTCCTTATACTTTTAGTTTGCAATTTCATCACTGACTGCACAAGTAATGCACAAGAACCTTATTTCTTGGCAGAGAATATAGCTTATTTTGAAATGTGTTCCTGTAGCTCTTTGATATAAGCTCTGCTGGATATTGAAAGCCTTGTAGAAACAAACAAAACGGAAGTTCAATGTCCAGCAATTAAAGGACATCATTAAGGTACTGAGATCTCTTCCCCAAAATGAAGACATTTTTAAAAAATAGATTGAGTTGGAGATGACCCAAAATAACATTTTGAGTTAACTTAAAATACTGAAGTGATATCATTGATCATTTCCATAAATTGGTCGTGTGTGAAACTTGCCATTCTAATGAATTGGCACATTCGCTTGCTACAATTGTTAATTAGAGATATCCAGTTGGGGTTATTTTCTATTTTGTATATATGATTGAAAATTAATCTTGATCAGCTCAAATGTGTATATTTTCACACATTGCATACATTATCAGCAAACTGGTGTCTAGAAGGATGCTCTGAGACCACATTCACCCTGCCAAAATGATTTCTTCTTGTCAAAACCGTTTGAAAAAGTCATTATTTTTCCAATATCTGCATCCCCAAAGTAATGGCTAATTGAAATCAGCCACTGAAAAATTGCTAAGAAAGATCTAAAAGCATTGTAAACATTGAAAGATCTTAAAGTCTAATTTGGTCAAGGGACAAGGATGTAGCTTCCAGCAAAATCATTCCAGGAGACAGAGTATTTATCTTTTAAATCCTAAGTATCTGGTAAATTTACATTGTAGTTTATCCTTTTGTATAATCTTTCAGCCATAATACAGGTGGTGGGACAAACCCATCCATAAACATAACCATTTAAAACAAAACTGCAAAATGAAAATCTTGGACAAGTAATCTAAATTGTGTGTCATTTCCTTTCTCAAATCACTCCTAAAACTCTAATTGCAACTGACTGGCTCCAGTTTGCCTGCAATATTGTTTGCAATTGTCTCTCTTCTGTCTTTGTAAGTGAATTACCAACTCCACTGCATTCTACTGGAACAAACCTTACATTTTGATGGGCAATGATCAGCACTAGGTATAAAATGATTATTGATGAGGAAGAGTCATTGTTGTGGTCACTGAAGTGAACATAGAACATAGAACAATACAGCGCAGAACAGGCCCTTCGGCCCTTGATGTTGCACCGACCTGTGAACTAATCTAAGCCTATCCCCCTACACTATCCCATCATCATCCATATGCTTATCCAAGGACTGTTTAAATGCCCCTAAGTGTATTCTGATATATGTAATAGATCCCATAGTCTGCAAACAAGTGAGAGAAATGCTGACCTCAGTTACCACATCCTCCCACAAAGTTCAACTAGAATTACCACACAAGCTTCCTGACTGGGAGAGATAGTAGGAACTGTAGATGCTGGAGAATCTGAGATAACAAGGTGTAGAGATGGAT
>JAHRHZ010000073.1:26772911-26793207 GCA_024137785.1 Ginglymostoma cirratum
AAGAAGGGTCTAGGCCCGAAACGTCAGCTTTCCTGCTCCTCTGATGCTGCTTGGCCGGCTGTGTTCATCCAGCTCTACACCTTGTTATCTCTTCCTGACTGGCAGATGCCCACTACAAAAAGCAGGTGTTAGCTTTTTATACCTCAATCTCTGAGGCTTCTGGAGGAGGACGTATGTTCTTTGAGCTTCACAATATCAATACATAGTCTAAGACAATAACGTGCATTTAAATGACTCACTTGCATAACATGCTGGAATGAACAGGGTGTAGTTAATTCTAATCAATCTGCTTAGAACTCTTATTGCACATTCAGCAAGGTTTTGTCATGCTGTTCAGAATACACCTCTTCTCCAAAGAATCATTTAGGATTTCCTTTACGGTTATTTGGAGTCAATAGTCCCCTTGCACTTGTAGTTGACAGCCTTCACATACACTCCATTTTGAGGTGCATCATTTGAAAGATGGATCCATTGATAAGTCAAGTACCCAGTCTTTCTTGCATTCTAAAAATACCAAGGGAACTGATCTAATACTTACACATGTAAATAAATCCTACAACACCCTTTCTTTGCACTGTAAGACATTAATATATAGATTGTACTGAGCTATAAGCTTTTGCACATATTGCTTGATAACAACAAATGCTGGAGATCACAGTGAGTCAGAGAGCAATAATTGAGAGAGAGCAAGCTAACGTTTCGAGTCTAGATGACTCTCCAGGAGAGCTGAAGTAAGGTGTGGAGGGGGAGCATTTATGCTATAGTTTGGTGGGGTGGTGGGTGTAGGCTGCTGATGGAGAAGAAAATGTTGATAGTTCAGAATAAGTGATCGGAATGTGAGAATGGCAGAACAATGGTGTGTCTCCTGCCAGAGGGTTGCTTTTCAGACTGGAGGCCTATGACCAGCGGTGTGCCACAAAGATTGGTGCTGGGTCCACTGCTTTTTGTCATTTATATAAATGATTTGGATATGAATTTAGGAGGTATGGTTGGTAAGTTTGCACATGACACTAACATTGGAGGTGTAGTGGACAGCAAAGAGGGCTACCTGAGAGTATAACGGTACCTTGATCAGATGGGACAGTAGCAAATGGATTTTAATTTAGATAAATGTGAGGTGCTGATTTTGGAAAGGCAAATCAGGGCAGGACGTATGAAATTAATGGTAAGGTCCTGGGGATTATTGCTGAGCAAAGTGACCTTGGAGTGCCAGCTCGTAGTTCCTTGAAAGTGGAGTTGCAAGTAGATAGGATAGTGAAGAAGACGTTTGGCATGCTTGCCTTTTCCGGTCAGTGCATTGAGTGTAGGAATTTCAAGGTCATGTTGTGGCTGAACAGGACATTGGTTAGGCCACTATTGGAATATTGTGTGCAGTTCTGGTCTCCCTGCTATAGGAAGGATGTTGTGAAACTTGAAAGGGTTCAGAAATGATTTACAAGGATGTTGGAGGGTTTGAGCTTTAGGGAGAGACTGAATAGACTGGGGCTATTTTACCTGGAATGTTGGAGGCTGATATATAAACCTTATAGTGGTTTATAAAATCATAAGGGGCATGGATCAGGTAAATAGACATGGCCTTTCCCCAGGGTGGGGAGCCCAAAACTAGGGGGCATAGGTTTAAGGTGAGAGGGGTAAGATTTAAAAGGGACCTAAGGGGAAATGTTTTCTGGCAAAAGGTGGTGGGTGTGTGGAATGAGCTGTCAGAGGAAGTGGTGGAGTCTGGTACGATTACAACATGTAAAAGGCGTTTGGATGGGTATATGAATAGGAAGGGTTAAGAGTGATATGGGCCAAACACTGGCAAATGGGACTGATTTATTTAGGATATCTGGTCGGCATGGGCGAATTGGACTGAAGGGTCTGTTTTTGTGCTATATATCTCTTAAGACTTGAAAAGACATATAGTCCCGACGGAATGGGGGGAGGGGAGAAAAGACATGATAACAGAATGTAACGAGCTAAAAGAAAGGGGAGAAGTTGTTCACAGTTTGAAGGTGTTGAACTCATTATTATGTCCAAAAGGCTGTAAAGTGCCTAGTCTGAAGATGAGATAACAAGGTGTAGAGCTGGATGAACACAGCAGGCCGAGCAGGAAAGCTGACATTTCAGGTCTAGACCGTTCTTCAGAAATGGGGGAGGGGAAGGGGATTCTGAAATAAATAGGGAGAGAGGGGGAGGCGGGTAGAAGATGGATAAAGGAGAAGATAGGTGGAGAGGAGACAGACAGGTCAAAGAGGCGGGGTTGGAGCCAGTAAAGGTGAGTGTTAGATGGGGAGTTAGGGAGGGGATAGGTCAGTTCAGGGAGGACAGACAGGTCAAGGAGGTGGGATGAGGCTAGTAGGTAGGAGATGGGGGTGCGGCTTGAGGTGGGAGGAGTGGATAGGTGGGAGGAAGGACAGGTTAGGGAGGCGGGGACGAACCGGGCTGGTTTTGGGATGCAGTCGGGGGAGGGGAGATTTTGAAGCTTGTGAAGTCCACATTAATACCATTGGGCTGCAGGGTTCGCAAGCTAAATATGCGATGCTGTTCCTGCAACCTTCGGGTGGCATTGTGGTCGCACTGCAGGAGGCCCAGGATGGACATGTCATCCAAGGAGTGGGAGGGGAGTTTGCGACAAACAACTGCACCTCCCAGCTGCGAACTATTTCAACTCCCCCTAATTTAAAGCCCAAAGAAAACGTGACTGTGGGGTTCTGCTAGCTTTTTGACCCATGGACAAGGTACCCATCTGTCCAACATAATCCAGCCTGTGTACTAGAGTAACCATCTTCTTAAACACAGTCCATCTCAGCTAGACCTCATCACAATAAATTTACCAAACTTGGCAAAGGCAGAATTTATCTCTCTAAACACTCTGCACTAAATCTAATAATTAATGTTTAAACAAACATTGTACATTGAACTTGCAAGTTATTTAATACCTTAATATTTGAAGCAAATACTTGAAGCTAATCTCTTCGTACGTAATACATAGGCTAGTTTTCAGAATACTTGGGCTCAGCCGTTTTCTTCTGCACAACATTTCCCTCTCAAATATTCATACCCTGCTTTGTAGAGCAATGATGAAGTTACTGATTGGTTGACATAAAAAAGATACCACATCAAATGTTTTGCTTTATATGTGCCACAGTGGGTGAATACCAGGATGTTGCATTGCTAGCTATATGCTTCCACTTCTGCAGGAATTAAGGAAAGTTTCCAAAAAATTGTGCTTTTTGTTTGAGAATCTGTGAATAATTAATGGTAGTTTAGCTTCTACGACAATCAAATGTATTGTTCAAAATAAGCAATATGTGCAGGAGCAAATTACTGCGGATGCTGCAATCTATACTGAAAACAACCATTGCTGGAGATCACAGCGGGTCAGACAGCACCAATGGAAAGAGAGCAAGCTAATGTTTTGAGTCTAGATGACTCTGCATCTGAGCTGAAGTGAAGCTTGGTAGGGGTGTGTGGTTGTGGGGTAGTGGGTCTAGAGTGCTGGTGGAGAAAAGATGTTGATAGTTCAGATTAAGTGATTGGAATGTGAGAACAGCAGAACAATGGTGTGTCTCCTGCCAGACTCGAAATGATAGACAGTCCCATTGGGATGGGGGAGTGGGGGGGGATGGGAAAGAGGAAATGATAAACAGAATTTAACTGGAGGACCAACGGCTCGTCTTCAGACTAGAGATGGTAGGAACTGCCGATGCTGGAGAATCAGCAGGAGTAGGAATCCTACCCACAAAAACCTGGCAGTCAATATGGCTGAAAAATCCTCACTGCTGCTAGTGTCAGTGGCAACTGACAGCAATTCATCCATCCGAGACCTAGAAGCATCATGAAACTTGAGGTCAAGGCTGACTGAAAACAGAATGAAGTTTTTTGGAGCAGAGTTGAGGGATGATAGGGAAGTCAGAAGCAAGTTATGAGGGGTCTTTTAGTTGTCCTGAACTTCCCAATATTATGTCTCTGGGTCTGGCACAAGTGCCTGACTACAGGCAATATCCCTGGAAGCCTGCAGGTAAAGTTGCAGGGCTTCCAGAGGGCTGAGAAAAGCTGTATTTGAACCCTGAGCCATTAGCCAGGGATGATGGGTGTGAATTGACTTATTAATAAGTTCACACTGACCCTGGCAGCCAGAAAGTCTGTGTGAGTCCCTTCTGCCTTCCAATTTAATCAATGGGAGATTTGCCACTGTCGGGCAACTGAAGATGGACTCTTCACGTTATTAAATGGACATGTCATTTTTCCTGTGCAAGTGGGCTGAATTAAAGCCAGCCCGAGTAATCTTTTACAAGAATTTATAATATTAATTGATTCTAAGATATTTTATTTTATGACATAAGACCACAGTATATAGGAGCAGAATTTGGCCATTCGACCCATTGAGTCTGTTTCACCATTCAATCATGGCTGATATGTTTCTCTACCCCATTCTCCTGCCTTCCTTCTGTAACCCTTGAGTTCCTTACTAATCAAGAACTTACCTATCTTTGTCTTAAATACGCTCAATGACTTAGCCTTCATAGCCTTTTGTGGCAATGAGTTTCACAAATTCACTATCTTCTGGTTGAAGAAATTTCTCTTCATCTCAACATCCCAGTTTTCAAGCTGAGTACAGATTTGTAACTATTGCTAAATATTTAATTAAAACTGAAATTGTTCTTTCACTCGGAATTCTGGGTTATTCCAATAGTGGGTTTTTCCTTGGTGGTCATGCCTGAAAATGCTGACATACTTCTGTTAGGTGGATTCCATTCCCATCCTCTAAAGAAAAAATGGTCTGCTTCAGTATGAACCTGTTCACATAAAAACTGTAATATGTCTCATTGTTATTCACAATATGGTCACATTGGAGTATCCGTACTTCATTGTAATTTGTTGCCCGTAGAGTGCTTTTGAAGTTTCGAGAATCTAAGAGAGTATATTATTGCAGGTTTTCATTCTTCCCTCATGTTCTTACTCTTCAAAACCTGAAGTTTGAAAGTATAACATGAATCTCCATTGTCGCAATCTAACTCTAGCTATCTACTTCTGTATGTCTCATACATTGGCCAGCTGTTATCTGTTCGGAGTTGATGATCATCAGTGTTCAAAAGCAACAAACCTCTTTGCAACTCATTTTCAAAACAGTAGCTTCTTCACCTTAAAGCTTTATCTGATCCAAATCCTGATCTATTTTAAGCTAGTGTTGCAGCTGCCTTATGCAAACAATAAGGTAGGAAAGTGTATCTCATAAGGTTCAAAATGACATCTTTCTTGAGTCATTCAATAAATAATTAACTTTTCAAAAGTGTGATTGTTTTTATTTTCAATAAAGTCCTGTGATCAATTATTCTAGCTGTTACTCTTTATTGGGGTCTTGTGATGCAGTCCTTACCTCTGAGCCAAGGGACCCTAGTTCATTTCCACCAGCTCCAGAGGTGTATAATAACATCTCTGAGCAGGATTGATTAAGAAAAATATCTATTCAGTCTTTATGAGGGGTCTTGTGGTTCAGTGGTAGCCTCCCTATCTTTGAGTCAGGACACCCAGGTTCCAGTCCCACCTACACCAAAAAAGTGTGTAATCATATCTTTGAACAGGTTATTTGAAAATATCGATTCTGTCTTATTCTCTAATGATAAGATTTTATCTACATTACAATTAGCTTTATTGTTTTCACAGTTTATGACTTTACAGCATGCACCGTAACTGTCTCCTTATCGGTCCCTAAGTTATCTCATCAAGGAAAAAATTTGAGATCCACTGGACCTCTAATAACATGTACAGATAATCAAAATGTAATATTCTATTCTTTCCCACAGATCAACACTGAAATTAAATGAAGAAAAAGAGGACAGAACTCAAAGCGACTTACAGATTTATGCTAGGAAATGATTTCTTCATAAATAATGTATTGCTTTGGTACTGAATGAACATTGATATTTGTCAGTTTGCAATGAGGTTATTTATTCGCCATTTTGTTTGCTGATTATAACTATGTGAAGAAATTAACACAGTTTTGCAGCTTCTCAATTAGACCAAATACTTCTGTATGTTTTTACTGGTAGTGAAGTTTAAATATAGCTTTAAACCCTAGAAGAATATTAACGTGACACTATTGCAATCTTGGGCCTTTAAAAAAAGATTTGGCTGCACTGCTCGCAAGAATGTGTCTGGGATTATTGTGATATTTGTGCACAATTCAGCTCGTTTCAAATCTTCAAACAGTTATATTATGGCTGAATGCAAAAACAGAAATTGCTGGAAAAGTTCAGTAGAATGTTGTTATAAAATCCCCACTGTGTAGAAATGGGACATTTGGCCAACAAGTCCAAAGCAATCCTCAGAAGATCATTCCACCCAGACCCATTCCCCAACCCTATCCCTGTAACCCTGCATTTGCCATGGCTAACGCACCTAACCTTCACACCCCGAACACTGTGGGTACTTTAGCATGGCCAATTCACCTAACTTGCACATCTTCGGACTGTGGGAGGTAACTGGACCACCTGACGGAAACCCACGCAGACATGGGGAGAAAGTGCAAACTCCACATAGAGGCTGGAATTGAAGCTGAGTGCCTGGCACTGTGAGGTAGGAGTGCTAATCACTGAGCCACCTTCCTAAAGCCACTGTGCTACACCTAATTCCAGCAGCATCTGTGGAGAGAATACAGAGTCGACCTTTCAGATCTGACGAACCTTCATCAGAAGTTCTGATGAAGAATCACTGGACGCAAAATGTTGACTCTGTGTCTCTCCCACAGATGCTGCCAGACCTGCTAGGCTTTTCCAGCAATCTCTATTTTTGTTTCCAAGCTATAGGCAATGCTTGACATGGCATTATAGAAAAGTAGCAAGATATGAAATTCACAAAGAAAAGTAAAACAGAATATGATTCAGTGGAAAGAAGGATACTTTTCAATCACTACTGCTTCACTGACATTGCCATTATTTTGTTTATGGGATGAGGATGGAAGACAGTAAATGCTGTCAGTTCTTCAATTAAATTATTTACATTTACAGAATTTCTTGTAAATACAGACATAATGACTGGCAAAGCAATTTCTGGAACCTTGCATTCTAAATCTGTACCCAGAAGTAAACAACAGCTTCAAAACAGTCTGGATCATTGATTACAGTCATTGAATTGATTATCATAGAATCCCTACAGTGTGGAAACAGTCCCTTTGGCCCAGTAAGTCCACACTGACCCTCAGAGCATCCCTCCCAGACCCATCCCTCTATAACTCACCTATTGTACAAATCCCTGAACACTACAGACAATTTAGCATGGCTAATCCACCTAGCCTGCACATCTTTGGATTGTCGGAGGAAACCCATGCTGACACGGGGAGAATGTGCAAACTCCACACAGTCAGTCACCCGAGGATGGAATTGAACCCAGGTCCCTGGTGCTGTGAGGCAACAGTGCTAGCCACCTTGCTGCCCCGCTCACGTAGTTCTGTTTTTGTTGCTTTAACTTGTCTTTGACCTGCAAATTAAGTCCATTTTGATTTTACTCATTACTGCAAATATGTTAAAATATAGTTATTCAATTCAATGTTGATTAATGATATTTCATTTTCAAATTTTATACACGCTTTAGTGGATTGATCTTGGACAGGAAGGCATAGAATCAAGAAGCATATGTCATTTAATGATGGGCCGGTGATTAAAAATCTTGCATTTTCGATACTGATTTTACTTAGTTTTATTCATATCTTCACTAGTTAATTAGTAATTGCAATTTTGAAACAAAATTCACTAAAATTTATGATCCATTTTAGATGCAATTTCTAAAATATATATGAACTTGTATTCTAAAATATAGGTTGGCATTCTAACGAATGCTTTATGAATGATGCACAAGGTATTATTCTACACAAAAACCGAAAGAACTGCGGATGCTGTAAATCAGGATCAAAAACAGAAAAAAGTTGCTGGAAAAGCTCAGCAGGTCTGGCAGCATCTGTGAAGAAAAATTCAAAGTTAACATTTTGGGTCCAGTGACCCATCCTCAGGTATTTTGCAATATGTACATAACATCACATCATTTCTTCTGAAGTTTTACATAAAATCTTTGGAAAACGGTTAAAGAAAGTAGATTATGTAATAATTTAACCTCACATAATTCTGAAGTGCAAACTGAATGCTATGCACTGAAGAAGACATTGTATTTGATCAATGTGAAAAAAACAGTTTAGTTTTGGATCCACCATTTTACAGGGTCTGCTGCTTCATAAATTAAATGTTATTCAAATATTGTGTAATTTATAATAGTTCCACTTAAAGCCACATCATATAGTGACATGGTGGCTCAGTGGTTAGTACTGCTGCCTCACAGCACCAGGAACCTGGATTTGACTCCATCCTTGGGAGACTGTGTGGGTTTACTGCAGGTGCTTCAGTTTCCTCCGGCTGTCTAAAGGTGTGCAGGTTACAGGGATTGGCCACGCTAAATTGCCTATAGTGTCCAGTGATGGCAGGCTAGTTGGATTAGCCTTGGGAAATGTAGAGTTACAGGGGTGGGGTTGGGTCTGGGTCTGAATGGGATGCTGTTCAAAGAGGCAATCTGGACTTGGCAGACTTAATGGCCTGCTTCTGTGCTATATAGATTCTATAATATCTACAATGTTAAAATATATAAATTGGCAGCACACACACTAAAACTGGAATGATACAGAGAAGACTGGGATGGAAAGCAAGTTTGTGAAGCAATCCATATCTTAGGGCCCTCTTGTAGTACAGTGGTAATGTCCCTGCCCCTGGAACAGGAGGCCCACCTCTTCCAGAGGTGTGTAAAAAGATTGCTGAACAGATTGATTAGAAAAATAAAATCTTTGCATCACATCTACTGGTAGTCATCATAAAATACAGCATGTATTTATTGAATGAAGATTAAGAATCATTTATTATTCTTCTTTGCAGCAGTAAAGCATTTTCATTATTGTTCATGTTAAAACTAGAATAAATTTTAGAAAAAAGGCCGTTTGCCCAATGAATGAACTAATATCAATTTAACCCCTCAAATCTAACAAAAGAATCTGTTTTCCATATTTGTGTGTACAATGTGAAACTTGGAAGATTTTATCCACAAGACAACTTCTAAATTGTACTTTGATTAATATCTGAATTTTAGAATTGGAATAGAATTACTCACACTGTCAGCAACTCAAAATATTTGGATTTGAATTTATTATTTTAAACACAATCATTTAACAAAATCCAGAAATGCAGCTCAATGATCTCAGTCCCATTACAACCATTATAGTTTTTTCAGACTGAACAAAATTTTGAATCAAAATAATGCTTTTTAAAGAATTTTTATTACAAAGTATAAATGAGAAAAAAAATTAATGATGAACAGTTATTTCGTGAATTTTTTTTGTAAATTTAAATCAAATGTTTCTTTCAGACTTAAAGGCGTTCCATGAGACAGATTTGGTTAGTGCATTTTTTAGTGACTTTGGGGGGTGGGGGCGGGGGGGTTCCATGTGACGAATATCAAAGAGTAAACTGTTAATTTGATGACAGAATGAGCTTATTACACATTCTAAATTCATACATCACTTCCCAATTGTCTCCATAATTTTACGATTGTTATCTGCCTGCATCCATTGATTTTCATTCTTGGCAATCTCAATCATTTCCCTCAAGATATGAAATGTGAGATCCAAGGAATTGGGTGGGTCAGCGGGTCTCTTGGAGCGTCCTGTGAAGGCTGCTACTATATCTCGGTCAGCTTGCTGGGTTGGTATGAGGCTTTTTGTATTTAAGGAAGGTTCACGTAGGAAATGGCTGGCTTTTTTAACAAAGATATCTTCCAACATCTGCAGATAACCTGGAGGTAGGTGAGAGAACATCATGATGTACTTGGGATTTTTCCCCAAAGATTGGAATAACTTCTCCTTCAGAATGTAGGAAAGGGATTGGTCATTTTCTTCAATGTTGGCTGTGTTGATATTGGGATCATAAAGGTTGTCAAAGACATTCAGATCTACAGCACGACAAATAGCTGGAGGGGTGCGACTGGCAAATAGTAGTAAGGCTGCAAGGAAAATCTGTGGAGTTGGTGTCATGCTGGTTAGAGATCTGCAAATAAAGACATGAGAATTTAAATTAAAACACAGCCTGATGCAGCAAAAAATTCTTTTGAGTATCGCAGCACCTCGTTTTAATGGTCAAGAGTATCATGCATTTAATTGCATTTTATTGCAGCTTCTTTTTTTATTCCATATGCTTTACAGTGGAATATTAAAATGAGTAATTCCATGGGATATCTTGGAAGTAAGATGACAGCTAACAGTAACATTGTAAATATCTCAAAAATTAGTTGGTTTCAGATGCTTCCTAGTTCATGAATGGCTGATGGAAAGAAATAATGGACTTGCTTGGGTTGTTTGCTGCTTACTCATACCTTATTAGTACTTTATTTCTTTTGACTGGTTATATAATTAGTTACAAACTTCATGAGCTAAGCAGAAAATGTGGAATGATCTTTTATTTCTAATGCACACGACTACTATGCTTCAGATATGTTTTGTGTGCTGGAGCTAAACCATGCACTGTGAATTGCACTAAACAGTTCAAAGACAACTACTACCTAGAATGTGAGGGTTGTGTTATGAGGAAAGGTTGGAGAGGTTAGGCTGTGTCTGCTGGAGTTTAGAAGAGCAAGAGGCCACTTGAATGAAACATATAAGACCTTGATTGGGTGGATGTGGAAAGGATGTTTTCGCTTACGGGAGAATCTAGAATCTAAATGGGGCACCATTTGTAAAACAGGGGTCACCCTTCAAGAAGGATAAGGAGAAATTATTTACACTCAGAACGCTTTGACTCTATGAAGCACTCTCTTGAAAAGATTGTGGCAGCAGAATCCTTGAATATTTTTAAGGCAGATGTAGATGGATTCTAGATAAGCCAAGGACCAAATGGCAGGAAATGCAGTAATCAGATCAGTAATGATCTTACTGAAGAGCAAAGTAGGCAGAAGCAGAAATGCAATACTTCAGTTACTAATTTGTACGTATGTTCCATAGAATCCCTACAGTGTGGAAACAGGCCCTTCGCCCAACAAGTCCATATCGACCCTCAACGCGTCCCACCCAGACGCATTCCCCTATAACCCACCTAATCTATATGTCCTTGAACACCACGGGCAATTTAGCATGGCCAATCCACCTGGCCTGTACATCTCTGGACTGTGGGAGGAAGCCAGAGCACCCGGAGGAAACCCACACAGACACAGGGAGAACGTGCAAACTCCGCACAGATAGTTGCCCAAGGGGGAAATCGAACTCAGGGCTCTGGTGCTGTGAGGCAGCAGTGCTAACCACTGAGCCACTGTGCCACCCCCATGTTTGTTGTGAATTTTTATCAAGTCGGGATTTTCTGTCTATAATTACAATTACATCTTGGCAAATTTGTAAGGAAGGGAAAATTCACTGCATATAGTTTAAGTGAGGGAATTATATACTCTAGAATCAACATTTTGTCCATTGCCAAAATAAAACTCATCGGTTGTTGATAAGTGTAATTTTGACTATATTAATGCAAATATTTGCAATCATTTTGCTTAAATGTATACATTCTTTAACTGTACAGAATCTAATAAGAACAAGTTGCATTATATTCATTTTTTGTCATCCACTTTGGATAGCATTGATTTTTAACACTCACTGGTGTTATATAGATTTATGTGTATTTTACTAAGGCATGAAAGGAATTTAAATACACTCTATCTGTGGAAAATGCTTGCATTGTTTATAAGACAGAACCAAAGCATAATATCTACAGTTTTTGAATCTTTAGTTACTCTTGTGACAAAGTAAAGCAAACTGAAATGAAGAACAAAAATTTACAGCAGAAATGGATGAATAAAATTTGACTAGGACCCTTCATCAGTGCCAGATTTGATTAAGGCATTTCACCTAACACAACCTATAACTTTCTTCCAGGTACTGAGGGGTAATGCTTTTTGAACTCTGTTTTACATGTCACTTATTTTGATTCACTGTCTCTCCATCCTTCAGTAACACTTAAAATGGCCATCACCACAAAAGAGTGAGAAAAGGAGCTTACTCGGATAAAAGATATCAACATATAATCTCAGTAGAAATATCTTTCAAATGAACTGGATGCAATTGAGAAAACTCCTAAAATGCAATTGTATACTTTGATTTATAAAATCAGTTGTATATTTATGTAAAGGATTGAATTTGTCTTGTAAAACTGTCCTTGTGCTAACACATTTTGCACTAAAAGTCAAAACACCCAAACAATATCCTGAAGTAAATTTCACAAAACATGCGTGGAAATATCCAGAATTTTCAATAGCAGTATCAAGCTAAAGTCACAAAGTAAACTCCCCATGTGTTTCTTTCAGTGCAGAATAAAAAGTATTGAAATTTTAGAACATTTGACAGGAGGATGATTTGTCTTTTTTTTTAACCTTTTGAAAACAGTAAGTTAGAAAGGACAACAGGAAAGTTTAAAGATAGGACAAACTTGTCAAAAGGTTATGAAAGAACCAAATTGTGCAGCATTGGAAAAATTTTGATGTATTTTTTTCTATATCTATATGAAGAACAGGGGCTGTAATATTTGCATTTGTAATCACTGCAAGTTTGAAAACAAAATTTTGACAGCAGTGGACTGCATTAGCTAACAGTACACAATCATAATTGTGAGCTAGCCAATGTGTGGTGATAAGAAAGACTTTGGCGCACTGTGGTCATGGGCCAACCAAATCTAACTACCTGGGCAGAGGCTGTCATTCATTAGTGAGGTTGTTTGTCTGATCCACTACAACACATTGGGAATTTTTGCAATGTACTACAAGCACTGTTGGGAGAAATGAACTTCCAAGCACTTCTTCGGAATCATTTCTTTATCTTTTACTGTTCTGTTAGAAAATAGCATGTCTTGTAATTCTACATACCTCACGTAATGCAGTAGGAAGTTAGTACTGAAAGTTGGAATGTTGATTTGTAAAGGTCAAATTTTGTCAAATTACAGAGCTCCAGATTTTCTTTATTTCAAAATTATGTATCCGAAACTGCTTTTTCTGTGGGCAAACCCTCCCACACCACAAAGCATGAAAGACTACAAGTATGTTAACAGTAAATTTGTGTTATCAATTTGTACATTGTAGTGCTTCATATGATTAAGTATGCTTGAAGTGTAATTAAGAAGCAAGTCAAGTTGGGGCAAGATACCACGAATCTACAGGGAATTAGATGACAACTAGAAATCTGAAAAATATAAGCAAATTGTGTTCAAATGAGCGCTTTGTACTGCATCTTCAAAGACTAAAAAGGGATGCCAAAAAGTTTACCATTAATATGATGAAATGGTTAGCAGTTGAACTGGAAAACAACTTTGAGTATTCTAAAGTTTACAATTGATGCAACAAATCACAGCAGTAAAAAAAGTATAATTTATAGTATAAGGCTTTGTACGTTGTTCATATTTTGACAGAATGAAATGGGAAAACATGCAAACCACAGACAGTCACAAAACTAATCAAAGAGAGTTAAAAGAAAAGTTATGGTGGATTAGAGAGACCTAGTGGTTATGGCACCGGATTGTCAAACCAGATGTACATGGCAAATTGTGATGTTGAAGTAGTTTCATTTTGCAATATGTGGGCTAGTACCAGAAAAAGATTCATGAACATTTTGTTTAAAACAAACTAAATTGTCACTAAGGCAAGGCAGGACAAGATAATGCAGTGATGCTGTGGATAGAATGCATCACCCACATGTAATTCCAATTTAAGATCACATTGTTTACGCAATACTATCGGTCATTTAAAAATATGAACATTTCAGGTCAGGGACTGTATAAGCATAGCCAGTGAACTCTATAAAATTGATAGAACATCAACTCCAGGATTATATTAAAGCAAAATATTGTGAATGCCAGAAATCTGAAACAAACAGAAAATCCTGGAGAAACTCAGCAGGGTGGTAGCATCTATGAAGAAAGAAATAGAGTTAGCATTTTGAGTCCACTATGACTCTTTAGAACTGAAAGGGATTAGAAAATGGTCGTTTGTATATTTTGACAGAGGCAGAGAAGACGAAGGGGAACAGATAGCATTGGGTTCCTGTGCAAAATACAGTGATTTTTAATTGAGGTGAAAGAGGAATAGAGATGAAAAGTGGCTGAAAATTAAGGCATGAAAGGGGAGAAAATGGCTCCTCTCTGCTGAGAGAAAAGTAAACAATACCCAAACAACACAGGGCTATCAAGGAGAGGGAGAGGGTGCAGGGACAGAGATTGTAGGAAAGTTGGAGGATAGAAATCATGACCTGAATTTGTGGAGTCTGTAAATTGCGTGAAATGAGGTGTTGTTCTTCAAGCATGTGTTGTGCTTCAGATTTGTCTCTCAAGTTATGCACTACGTTAACATGGCCTTATTTTGTGTGGAATTTTCCCAGCCCCTGAATGATGTGGGTGAGAAATTTAGGAAAATTGGGTGATATGTCAAGCAAGGCCATTCTCAACAAAAAAACCAAAATGTCATATTTTCCAACAAGGTCCTGGATATTGAAATGAGATTCGCACTTGTGAGTGGTGAGAGGCCTATTCGCATGGAATATTACCCATCACCCTCATAATTACTTAATCTCACACAATCTCCATTTCTCCCACCCACTGATTAAAAGCTGTATGTTGAGAATTCTTGACCTGAAAGAACAGATGCCTGGCAACATCAGCTCACAGTTTGCTCTTGCAGACTTCCAATCTTGGACACCCAATACCAACATCTCCAAGCACACTCCATAGGCAGCAACTGCATGCAGCCCATGTCATCGGACATACATAATTAGGCTACAATTCCAATTCAACTACAGCCACATTAGAAAGTATTAGGACAAATGGGGAACAGTTTATTTAAAGAATAAAGAAATATTATAGATATTTGTAAACATGAGGAAATGGAGGAATTTGAAAATGATTTTAAAATTAAGCTATTATTTGTAGCCAACGTCATAATGCAAGCTCAAGTAATGATTATTTTCTTTATTCTGGATGGATGAAGTAGATTGGGATAACAAACTTCCATTATCTGCATTTCCTCATTACCACACAAAGGGAAGATCCATTTCTTATGGGCAGTCCATTTGATTTAATGTATCAACAAATTGTTTGAATCATTTTCATGTAAATATATTGTTCAGATTATGGACTATACAGTTAAAATGATACATACCATTTGCTACTGTTGCATAAATCTGTGCTAATAACAGCATGACTGCTCTACATCAGACATTTCATTTTTAAATGCAAGTGCAGTGTGTATTGAAGACTAGTGACTTTGCCTATCAAAGCTGTTTTGTTAAAATCGTTCAGTCCTCATCATTATATTTGGTTACCATGAACTTAATAACGTGATGTTCCATGCATCAGTTTGACTCAGCTGGTTGTATTGCTTCCTCTGGATCGGAAGATTTACGGTTTTAAATAATCGACAAGGTTGCCACTACATACAATACTGACATCTATTCCATTGGGTGCTGCCATTATCAATAGACTGCCCATTCCCATTCAAATTATATTCCTATATTTCAATGTTACTGTAGAGTTTGCACTATAATGCAGCTTGCACTTTTGGTTCTGAGCAATTTTACACCACTATTCCATATCACAGCTAGGTTCTTAAATTTCTTTAATATTTATGGGAATCTGATAGTTCATCTGCTGCTTCAAAAGTGTGGAGACAAATCTACCAGAGATATATGGTAAATAACCACTTTTTAATTTCTGTTTATAATTTTGCATTTTTCATAGTTGTCATATAGGAAAGTTGTATATTCATGAATGGTTCAGTTCACTTTGCAAAACATTTCTTTCAGGAGGCAAAAATGTCAGCCTCAGAATGGTTTACCTCCAGAAATTCTGACAGTAGACAAGAAAATCTAGATTGTTTCTATATAAAAAAATGTGCTTTTATTTTATTGCTTTTTGTTTACTGCTTGGATGTTTGAGGGTATTTGAGAAAATTCCTTAATTGCGAGATTGGTTGTTTACGCAGCCTGATAATATCATTGCTCCTCCATGCTGGAAATGGCCAGTTAAGAAGAATGCAACCAACTGTTGTGCCATTACACATTCATGTTGGTGGAATTCTCACCAGAGAGATTGTTAGATTTCTCAAAGACTTACTTTGTGGCTAGCCAATAAACATCCTTGCTTTGCTGCTGACATTAAATTCCAGGCTGTTACTGTTATCATTATGGGTGAAACTGTGTCATTTGTAGCCTAAGGACTTTCCTAAACCGGGGTGGCAAAAGCTTCTTACCATCCTATGACCTAACTATGGCCTAAAGGGGGTCTGTTTACTTAGTTGGCTGGATGGCTGGTTTGCAATCAGTGTGAAATCCAACAGATATCCAATATGGTGTAATTACCATGAAGGACTCTCCTTCTCAATCTTTCACCTCACCTGGGGCGAGGTGGCCCTCAGGTTAAATGACCATCAGTTACTGCTCTCTAATAAGAGAGCAGACTATGGTCCACTAGGACTGTGGTGAATTTACCTTTATTGCTTTAAAAAAAAAGTACATTTTCTTTTGCTAATGTATGCTATGCCTTAGTAATGAATCCTACAAAATGATGTCTGTAACTGCTTTTGCACTTCAAGAACCAAGGTTTTTGCACTTTAATGTTTTTCCTCCTCCTGCCACAGACTTCAGCATACTTCCACAGATTTTTCTGAAAATGCATTACCCCTCATTTCTGTGTAAAATTGCATGTCATCTGTTTGCTTATCCACCATTGTCTGTCCTCCTGAAATTCTTTGCAATCATCCTCACTATTTGTTGTTAAATTTTCTATTTTTAATCATACAAAAGGAATCAATATTATGGCTAATGTATATTAATTAGAGTTTAATGACCCTTAGCAATGACTCCTAAAGAACACCATTTGTAATCCCCTCTATTCTGAACAATCCCTATTAATCCTAACCATATTTTTTCACCAACTTTCCATTCTCGCTGCTAAATTTCCTTTATTATATCCCGAATTTTACTTAAATAAGAAGCGATAACATTTTGAAAGCCCATGAAGATTTCATCTGCTACTTTTCCTTTATCTAATGAACTTGCCTTTAACAAATTTTCTTCATAAATTATGCATTTTCAAAAGCTTGTAAATTTTATCTTGAACAATGAATTCCAGACATTTGTCAAAGGTTGATGCAAGACTATATTGTTTACATTTTCCTAGGCAAAATGCTTGTTCACTATCTCTTTCATAATGAGATTTTCCCTTTCCCTTGTAATTCAATACTTCACCACTGATTGCAAAATCTAGCTGACGTTCATTATTCATTCGATTTACTTAATTACGGCTTCACCTGAGCTCAGGAAAAATAATTAAATGATGCTGCTCAATTCTTATTAATGAACGTATTTATCAATTCTTACTTGGTCTTCGGATTATGACTAGTTCTGGACTTCAGATGACAGAATTTCTTTTGTTTTCTGTCTGATTGTCTACCCAACAGTGCTTTGTTTTTCTCTTTCTTCAATATTCACAGGAAGCAGCAGTGGTGTCCCTGTTAATAAAACTTGCACTCCTTCAATTTACTTGAGATGTGGGTCTCAAGAAAACATCTCCTACCATTACAAAACAAACAGAAGCTTAATGGGCCTAGCTTAACAAAACAGGGACTCTCACTGTGATAACAAGCACGGGGCAGGATGAACACAGCAGGTCAAGCAGCATCATAGGAGCAGGAAAACTTGACGTTTCGGGCCTAGACCCTTCTTCTCCAGCATCTGCAGTAACTTTTATCTCAGGGACTCTCACTGTGTCTATTTGCAATAGACTTTGCATTTTGCATATAGAGTTATTTAGTTTTAATGTACATATTCAGTACCAGTTATACTATTTACCCTTGTGATTTTACAAGGATAATAACAAAGACAAAACTGAAGGCTCTGCATCTGAATGCCCCCAGCAATCATATGAATTAACTAATTTAATTGCTCACATTGAAGTGAATAAATATGATCTGATAGCCATTACGGAGAGATGGCTGCAGGATGACAGATACTGAGGGGTATATGATATTCAATTGGAATAGGAAGATAGATAAAGTTGGTAGCATTCTTAACCAAAGGTAGTATTGGTGCAATAATTAGGGTTGACCTTGGTTTAAGAGATCAGGTTGCAGAATGGTTTGGGTGGAGATGAGGAATAGTAAGGAAAGGAATCACTAGTAGGAGTGTGCTACAAACTCCCAAACAGTAACTACAACATAGGATAAAGCATACAAGAAGGAATAGTGGGTGCTTGTGATAAAGAAACACCAATAATCACTGGTGATTTTAATCAACATATAAACAAGTAAATTCAGATTGCCAATTGTATCCTAAGTGAGAAGTTCGTAGACCACTTTCAAGATAGTTTGTTGGAAGAGTATGTTCTGGAACCAAGCAGACGGCAGATTACATTTTGGTATTGTGTAATGAGACAGGTTTAATTAACAATGAATAAACTCAGGATAAAATTACCTCTAAGCAGCAGTGGCCACAATACTATTGAATTTAACTTCCAATTTGAAAGGGAGAAGAGTATTCTAAGACTAGTATTTTAAACACAAATAAAAGCAACCATGGGGACATGCAAGTTGAGCCAGCTGAAAGGAACAGTGATATTAGGCTAGGAGATAAATCGCTAGAGTTGCAGTGGCAGACATGGCTAACCCACCTAGCCTGTGCACCTCTGGACACTACACAGCAATTTAGCTTGGCCAATCCACCTAACCTGCATTTCTTTGGACAGTGGGAGGAAACTGAAGCACCCGCAGCAGAGAGCCATGCAAACGGGGGGAGAACATGCAAAACTCCATGGAGGCAGTCACCTGAGGCTGGGGAATCAAACGGGTCCCGGGTGCTGTGGGGCAGCAGTGCTAACCACTGAGCCACCATGACATTCAGACATCTCTATTCAAGAAGGGAAGGAGGCAGAAAATAGGTTTCTTTGAAGTAACACAAACCCTGAATAAGGTGAAACCTGTTGTTGTACTGTATATGGATTTCCAGAGGGCATTTGACAAAGTTGCACGTACAAAATTATTGTGCAAAGTAGAAGCACATGCTGTAGGCAGTAACATATTAGCATGGATAAGAGATTGGCTGGCTGACAGAAAACATAAATGTGTCTTCTAGGTATGTTCAGAAATCAGAAAAAGATGATAGTTCTGGCATTGCTGGGATTAATTAGCTGCCTGCTACTCAGATTTTATCCAAGTCTTGAGGGCAGCACTTCCTGTGCCTGAGGGATGGAAATGTTACTTTCACTTTATTAAAGCTGCCCCTAAGCCTATTCTCATTACACTGCCATCCATTTCAAAATTGGTGAGGTGTTGACTGACTTTTTAAACTGGGGGAATGGCTAGGGAAGTGGGGAATGGGATGGACAAAGAATACAAATGGGTGGATGAAGTAGGGAGGAATATGCCTGTCTGTAAAACTCATCCCTTAGAATCAGTGAATAGTGGGAAGAAAAAGTGTTGGTGATGTACATTACCATATTTTTATACATTTTCATAATACTTTTGATTTTGTTTCATGTATTTTTCTTAGATATTGTATAAAAATAAATATTTCTACATTGGCCCATTGATATTTATGTAAAGAATGTATATAATTTAAATCAAATGTTTATATGAAAAGTAGCTTAGAATTACATTTTTAGGATTCTTACAAGCAATGATGTTGTTAGAGAAACAACTGATGCAGGCATTAAAATCACAGTAATGGACAACTTAATGACAACAATGGAGGTCTACTTGCATTTAGAAGCAATCCTCTGAATACATCATTGTATACTTGAGATTTGTTAGCACACACGAAATTTATACAATTAAGAAACGAAATTGACAATTGCTATGATGTGTTCTCCCCAGAAACCTAGATTCAAGTTAAGTAATATTAATGATAAGTTTACCATTTCTTTATATTCTCTTTTAGTTTAAATGTTAGTACCAGCTTGAAACTTATTACATTTAGGTATAACACACTTAAAAATAAAAACTAAAAGAATTTCAGATGATGGAAATCAGAAACAAAAATAAAAATTGCTAGAAAAGCTCAGCAGGTCTGGTAGCATCTGTGGATTGAAATCAGAGTTAACATTTTGTGTCCAGTGATCCTCCTCAGGCCCAGTTAGGGGACCAGATAACAAGCATGGGGCTGGATGAACACAGCAGGTCAAGCAGCATCATAGGAGCAGGAAAACTTGACGTTTCGGGCCTAAACCCTTCATCAGACCCTTCTGTTGAAGGGTCTAGGCCTGAAACGTCA
>JAHRHZ010000073.1:26818126-26828715 GCA_024137785.1 Ginglymostoma cirratum
GGAGGTGGCGAGGGAGGGAGGGGAGGTGGCGAGGGAGGGAGGGAGGGGAGGTGGCAAGAGAGGGAGGGAGGGAGGGAGGGAGGGGAGGTGGCGAGAGAGATGGAAGGAAGGAGGGGAGGGGGCGAGAGAGGGAGAGAAGGTGGCGAGGGAGGGATGGGAAGTAAGTGCCGACTTAGCCAGTGACATCCTCATCTCATGAATGAATTAATAAGTCCAAGCCAGAAAAAGCAACCTGACCTATATGAAGCTTGACCCATGAATGAGATTAAAAAAGTCACATTCTATACTCATTGGAGGTATCTGGGTAAGCATCAAATGAGCTATGACCCGAATTCCCCATTTCATGTAACTTGCGCTTTGAAGTAAAATGAACCGGATCTACTGAGAAACCCAATTGAAATGATAATCTAATTGTGGTTTTCACTGTGGGTGAATGATTTTGGGCTATAAGACTTAATTGAGAAATTATTCATGAGTGAAAACCACAATTAGATTGTCCTTTCTCCACATCATGCATTACAAATGTATAGAATGTAAATTTTGAAACAGCATCATTGTTATCTTTTGATAGAGAACAGTATTATGGAAAACTTAGGAACTTAACTTATTCCAGTTGAGGAAAAAGTATTTTAAATGATAGAGTGAATGAACCACAGGGTATTTCAAATTGAATGTATTAAATTAATACACAGAATAAGTATGTTTTGTTAGGTGTGTGCTGAAAGCACCACGATACTTAAAGCAATCTACATTTGTTTTGAAGTTCAATAATGTCATTGGGTTGAAATAAAAGATTTAATGTCTTTTTTAGTATAAAGATAATCTTTTTATTTTTATTTTAATAACATTAAATTTGTAACCAAATAGTCCAAAGAATTCTCTGAAAATCACAAGCCTAGTATATTTTAAATTAAAAACAGTTAATTAAACTATGAGATGAAACCATTTAAACTTATAACTTACTGCTTTTCAAACTGTAAGAACATGGTTAATGTTGGTACAAAATGTTTAGTAAATGGTCCCAATTTTAGCCTCTGAGCTAGGATGAGTTTATCAATCTTAGTCTCAATCAGGCAGGAAAGGCAGCACAAAGGTCTTTACTTTATGCCTCTAACAAAAGAAATACTGGGAAAGGTTCCAGTTACTGATCACATCAACTGACCTTCGCTGGATGCTTCTGAACATCAATGACAGTTTACAAAAATGAAAGAACCACGAATGCTGGAAATCAGAAACAAAAACAGAAATTGCTGATAAAACTCAGTGGGTCTGGCAGCATCTATGGAGAGAAATCAGAGTTAACCCTTTTGATGAAGGGTCACTGGACCGAAAATGTTAATTCTGATTTCTATCCACAGATGCAGCCAGACCCACTGAGTTTTTCCAGCAATTTCTGTTTTGTATGGGTGACACTTTGGAGGATCAGTCTGTCAATACACACTACCTGAAATTATCTGGGAAACTGGATAATTGAGAATAATACAGGAGAACATAGTAGCCTGTGGAACAGTGACCTCGTGTGAACCAACAGATCCCAATTAATGCTGTGCTAATGAGTTACTTTGAATGAGGTCAAATCGGGCGTAATCACTTTAGGACAGAAATGTGGAACAAGTGACAAAACACAGGAATACCGTATTTAAAAAAGGCATGAAACGCAAAATAGTCAATGAAGCATTTAAACATCCAACTGAAGTTTAAAATAAACACAATCAGGTCTGCTGAGAGCCATGACATCCAGCATAGGGATCATATTCAAAAGAATTTAAGAAAACATTTAAATAAAGTGGATTTAGGAAAACAATCTAGGGATTTCTACATTTAACTTCATACTTTTTGTGACACAAAAACTCACCAGACTCAATTGATGTGGCCAGGTGTAGTTGTAGTAACCTAATATTGAACTTCAGCAAATTTTGGCAAATAACGATCAATGAAATAAATTACATTGTACATTTAAATTTGCATGGAATTACACAATGTAACTTTATGGCCTAAGAGGGCTTCCCAACGAACTCAAAAGTTTAGCGAAGGCAAAGAGCATGGAATTGTACAAATTGTAAGAGGTGTGAAGCGTAAATGGTTAAACAAAATATATCTCTAAAAATATCTAAATGTTCCATTGATGCCTGTTCTCAATTTTATTAGAGGTTGAAAATTTTAATATACCTATCCAATGTATTTTATTCCTCTATTTGTAAAATTTATATCCTGTTGACCAGGCATCTTCAAAATATGTGCATTAATTTAAACTTTGCTCCTCTTCCAAAATATCCATCATTAATATGTTAATAACTGGCAGCAACCATTGGGCGATTAATTAATTTTTATCTGATGCTAGATATTTCTAATAAGTTGGGGCAAAGAGGAAAAAGTTTACTGAAGTTATTGTGCAAAATAAGGACTGACAATAAGTTCCTACCATTATGGAAGGTGCCCATTTGGTACAGAAATTAATTAGGCAGCAAGAGATAGGTGATATATTTATATATAGCAGGCTGGGATGTTGATGGTTGAGGCTTTAAGAGTTAAAATTAAACATACTAAATGTAAGCTTAGTTTAGAACTGCTCAGACATAGAGCAGACATGAGCAATTTAACTGCACACAAAGACATAACCATGATAATGTATGTAAAAGTAGAAGAGTCAATAAGGTATTGGAAGATAACTGCTGTAAATGGGAACCTGGTAGCATTTTTAACAGACCTGGTCACTGGGCATGGGCACAGGAGAAGCTCGATTAATCTTAATCAAGACATTTATCTTATCTGGTCCAGCCTTCTAATGAGACACTGATGCTGTAATTGTCTCATACTGTTTATAGTCACGTGACAAATAGTATACTACAAAATGCATCACTGAACAGTCTCTTATAATCTGTATTCCTTTACACATTTTGTAGAAGATAGCCTTTGTCTGTTTGGAACACTTACTTATCTTGTACAGTATAACTTGAAACACTACCTTTTCCAATTTTAAATGCAAAAGCTTCTAAGACATGTGCTTCACTCAAAAAACAGATATTTATAAACCCAAAAGAAATGTAGTTTCACAAAATTATTTTGTGCACATTCAGTATAAATTTAATGCAAGGCACTTTTGCTGAATCGTTTCAAGTAGCTGAGGTCTTAGAATGTTTTCCAGCATTTTCACTGCTAAAAAATCAACCATCTAATTTGTACTAGAAACTGCATTCTTAACATCTGAGGAAGGGAAGAGGAATTGTTATTTCAACCTATGATATTGGAAATACCTAATGTAAACAAAGCAAAATGACTGGGCAATGTAAGTCTCAGAATATTACTTCAGAATGACTACAACAGCATTACACCACAATGTTAGCATTTCAGTAAATAGAAAGTTATGTCAAGTAGATCAAAAAAACCATCAGTATTTCTGTTTGGTGACAAAAGATTAATTAATCAGATAAATCTTAAATTCTGTTTGCCTTCCATGAGAGGTAGGTATTCCATATCAGAGCAACAACTTGAATTAACGGCACCCTGTGTTAAATGAAAATAAAGACAAATAATTTTAGTAATCTATTTCCCCATTCCTTCAGAAGCTTTACCATGCAGTAACTTGTCAAAACACTCCAATGAAATATAGAACTGCATGAAATTGTGGTACTTAACTGCTAAATACCTGCCAAAAATGTCAAGGCTACCGCAAACTAGAGTAAGCAATTCTTTAACAATGTGATATGTCCTAATAGCTACCAAACAACCTTTATGGAATGAAAATTAACCTGAGAAGTGTGCAGACTCATTGTTTCTTATTTAAGATATGAAACAATTTTTGAAGATATTTTCTTCCTTTCAATCACATCTTTCTATTTCATGTTCTTTACATGATTTGGCAAAACATTCAATTTTCTAACTTACATTTAAGTCAACATTGCCCAAGTTCTGCATATCTCAGTAGGACTGTTCAACAGTTTGGCCAAGGTGATGCACAGTTACCTTCCCTGTTCACACGGGTCCCAGTTACTCTGTAAAGAATTGTTTAGGATTTCTAATTACAGCAAATTGTGGTGCAAAAATCCACGTAAAATCTGTGGGCAAGTGTCAAATGTAATAAACTGCCAGCACTGCCATGTGTGCCAGGGCAATTTACAATGCAAAAGCAATTATCTTCTGCTATGGCAGTAAAACTTCATTTAGAATAGCATATATTAAATATTTTTGGTTTAACAGATGGGCCTAGTGACGGTATTTAGAGCACCAAGATGCATCAGTGTAACAGTAATGTTCAATCTTGCTTTCCAATGAGTTTTTTCAAAATTTAATTGGTGTTGTGTACAGAATAAAAAAGAGCAGATGCCATCTCCTACACACGCTATTCCCAGGTTGTACTTATGCATTAAGAGGCTGGACCATAGTGGAGTAATGGAAGGTCATTATGTACCTACAAACCTAGCATAAGATCTAGGGTTGAACAAAGAGAAAGAAAGTTTAAAAGCACCCTCTAGTAAGTGACTCCATTTGAACAATAACACCATAAAATGTATTAATCTTGTCAAACATGATGATTTTATTAAGCCAAAGTTGCTCCAAACACAACTTTCCTTCTGTTTCTGAATATTTTGGAATGTATTAGAATTACTTTCCCATTGTAGTTTTTCAGACTTTATGAATACCTCCTTCCATGTAGTCTAGAATAACATAAGAACTAGAAGCAGGAGTAGGCCATCTGGCCCCGTGAGCCTGCCCCGCCATTTAATAAGATCATGGCTGATCTTTTTGAGACTCCGCTCCACTTACCCGCCCACTCACCATAACCCTTAATTTCTTCACTGTTCAAAAACTTATTTAGCCTTGCCTTAAAAACATTCAGCGAAATAGCTTCAACCGCTTCACTGGGCAGGGAATTCCACAGATTCACAACCCTTTGGGTGAAGAAGTTCCTCCTGACCTCAGTCCTACATCTGCTTCCCTTTATTTTGAGGCGATGCCCTCTAGTCCTAGTTTCACCTGCTAGCAGAAACAACCTCCCTGCCTCCACCTTATCTATTCCCTTCATAATCTTATATGTTTCTGTAAGATCTCCCCTCATTCTTCTGAATTCCAATGAGTATAATCCCAGTCTACTCCGTCTCTCCTCATAATCCAACCCTCTCAACTCTGGAATCAACCGAGTGAATCTCATCTGCACCCCCTCCAGTGCCAGTATATCTCTTCTCAAGTAAGGAGACCAAAACTGCACACAGTACTCCAAGCGTGGCCTCACCAGGACCCTATTCAGCTGCAGCATAGCCTCCCTGTTTTTAAACTCCATCCCTCTAGCAATGGTAGACAAAATTCCAATTGCCTTTTTAATTACCTGCTGCACCTACAATCCTACTTTTAGCGATTTATGCACAAGGACACCCAAGTCTCTCTGCACAGCAGCGTGCTGCAATTTTTCATCATTTAAAACATAGTCCATTTTGCTGTTATTCCTACCAAAATGGATGACCTCACACTTATCAACATTGCACTCCAATAACAATTAGAAGCTCCAAGCTGTATACTGTTCCTATCATTTAAAGGGCATAGTAATCAAGATGTCAGATTAACTTTATTAAATAATAATTAAGGCCTCATTTCACATAATCAGTTCTACCAGTCTTGGACACCACACCAGTAAACAGAAAGACTGCCTTTGAATGCAAAATAGTTACAAAGGACTAGAACACTTTCTGTGGAAGTGAATGGTCAAGATCATTATAAGTATTAATTTCAAGTTTATAAAACAAACATTTGATCTTCAGCATTACAGAACATAATTTTAACATTTGAAATTAACAGTTAAAAATCTGTTAGGCAGAATCAATGATCCATTTACTGTAGTGATGTTTAACATACTTAAAAATCAAGTGAACTGTGGAACAGAGGAGAAAGAATAACAACTGGAATTTGATTTTTTTTTACAGTAAATAACACTGTAATACTATCATAACATGGACTTTGACTCTCCAACACTGGAGAAAGGCATAGCCATTAAAAATGGCAGATGTGTTTCATCTGTGCATGTGCAGTTGTACCCATGATGTGAAACCATCAAATCGGAAAGAAAAAGAATTGTTTTTAAAGAGATTGCAGACATCATGTTGTCAAAGAATCTTGTAAATATCTCTGGCAATGTGTGTTTTAGTGCAACTGCAATCAACAAGTGGTTCTGGGTTGACAACACACCATCTGTGCTTCAGTGATGCACCACAGATTCTGGTGTGTTGTGTGTGTGTTTTGGGAGTGGGGTGGTGGTGGTGGTGGTGGTGGTGTGAGATTTGTAACAAACATCCACGCTCAATTCTTCTATGATCGCAACTGAAAGTTGGACAGACTGCAGTGATCAACACTGGTGGACATAAACTCAGTGAAAATAATTCAATTAAAATAACCAATGATTTTCTAACGTATAATGTAATCCAAATCTTTGAAGTTTTCTACCTAACAGGGCTGTGACTCAACCAGTTTATTTGAGACCGAGCATAATAGACTCTTCAGCATTGGAGGGGGCCAGGAATACAGCAGGAAATGAATTTGATGCAGAAATTCTTAATGAATAGGAGGTTCAAATGGGCTATATATGGACTTTACCCATGCTCCTAAAGGCTGGATTTCAGAAGCATAGTGGGGTCAGCATTGCAGGTAGGTGAGCCCACAAATTCAGACTGCAAGGTGGCGTGAATTCAGTGCCACAATCCCCATCCCAAGACATTTCTAGAGAGATTGGGCCAGAGTCAGAATAGCTGCCCATGAGCAAATGGCGAAGAGTCAATTGAGGGTCATTGGGATCAAATTTGGAGCCCATTAAGACACTGTACCTAGATCACAGAATCCCTACAGTGTGAAAACAGGCCCTTCAGCCCAACAAGTCCACACCGATCCTCAGAGCATCCCAACCAGACCCAGTGTCAACTGGAATTTCTGGTCAGCAATGTGGGGCAGGATACATTAGCCTGGACTAGTCAGGCAATCATGGCGGACTCATGTCTGAAAGGGATGATCCGACATCCTACCTTCACCAGTCTTAGCTGTTAGGTCACAATTGTGGTTACTGACCATCTCCTGTAAGTTTTTTTTCTCTTCAAGATCAAGGCTTTATTAATTCTACTTATTTCTCGTATGTTCATGACATAGGTTTTGACATGACTAGTTGCAGCTTGTGCATTTTACATTTGAACCATTGTTTAATTAGGAAACTCTTTGCTTATTTCCTTCCTTTCTTTACTTAAGGAAATATGTTATTTTTGTTATTTGGGGGATAGAAAGGGAGTAGCAAAGGACAGATAGTAGGACAGCTGAGAACCTTGGCATTTAGGTTGATTTCAATTTAATGTGCTAATGTAGGATTTTCTAACCCATAGCAGCACACCAAAAGTTCTGTCTGGTAATCAGCCCGCTCCAGCAGCAGGCAAGCTTTCTACCAGGAGCTCAATCACTGCAGCAAATTAACATCACCTCGTTAGCTTGGCAAAACCTGTTTTTTTTCTGGATGATTAAATTAAGAAATAAGAAATAATTTTTTTTACCTGTATACTAGCGGTACAAAGTAGAAATTTAGCATTTGTACTGTTGGCCAGATCTTCAAAAGAAAAAAAAAAGTTAGTTTTACAACTTTTACTCTAAAGGTTTTTACTCTAAAGATTTTTAACTTGCACAACTGAAAACTAAATCACACAAACACCTTCTGCTGTGGAAATGATCAATACCAAAAATGATCACGCAATGTTACATTAAATTTACCGCACGGCGACAGGTAATTCAGCTCAACTGGTCTGTCTTAAGATAAACTGGCAACACAAGCGTCTTTACTTCATCTAATAACATGCACTTCCATTTTTTTCCCCTCATGTACTTATCTAGATTTCCCCTCATTGCATCAATACTACTTGCCTCATGTACTCCGATAATCAAGTTCCAAATTCTTGTCTTTCTGAGTAGAGAATGCTCAATCAATTTATTGGTGATCATCTTATGTTTATGGCCCCAATCTCACTCAGAAGTGGCAACATCTTCCTATTTCACCTTTCTCAGTAAGTATAACCTCTTAGTTCGAAAGGTTATAACTTGCAAACCTTGTAAATATTTTTGCACCTTCTACAGTGCCTTCACAGCAGCTTTACAACATGGACAGCAGAACTATGGGCAGCATATGATGTGTGGTTTAATCATGATCTGATACAATTTTAACATGACTTTTCTGTATCTAAATTCCATTTCTCTGGAAATGAATCTCATGCATGATTAGACGGTTATACAATGTATTGCCTCTCTCAACTATTAATAATTTCACAGTAAAGACTTTTCAATGATTATATTAGGAGTATTATAAACCTTCATTTCAATTTATTGGAAATATTAGCAATAGTACTGGGCAAGGGTGTATCACAAAAATATCTTTAATTGATTACTAAATAAAAATTTAACTTAAAAATTGTAAGGTTTACATGGAAAATGGGTATATATCAAACTGATAATGGGCTGGTACTGTAGTGATGATGCAACTGGGGTACACTGGGCAGATTAATTTGGTTCAGCACCCATTGTCTTGGACCTACTCTGTGGGAATTGGATTGCTAGATAAATAAAACAAAAATGAAAGAAATAAATTCAAGGCTAAATTCCAGGTGGCAGACAGTCTGATTATATTGCATTGAGAACTAAGTCACAAATGCAAAGACACTGAGTTTGCTGAAAAAAGGCATTTTGTTGCAATTTTCCATCTTGTGCTCATCAGGGCATTTCACAAAAATACAAATTGAAGGGGATAACCAACATTTATATTGCATTAGAAAAGTATGCTTATTGATTGGCAAGTGGACTCTAGTTGGTACAGGCATTGCCATGGTGAATGCACCCTTTAATGCTATTGACAGTTAACAGCCATGCTTTATTAAATTTTTAAACTAGGCAGGTTGAACTAGACTCAGATTGGTCAGGGTCTTGCCCTGGAAAATGAATCAGTGAATGGCTGTTACCTATTCTGTCAATTTGAGTGCATACATGTTCTTTATGCCTGCTAAGAACAGGTCCCTGTGTATTAATATTTGTAACTTCCAAAACATGTAAGTGTGTCAGACTGCGAGCCTGACTGATGATCCTAAATTAGTTGTCAGCATTATTCCTCACAGATTCAGGATTATCTAGCAAACATCGTCCAATTGCAGAATAACAAAATATTAGACACAGCATTTGCAAGGTTTGCAAGTTTGAACCGGTTGCGTATAATCAGCAGCATGTTGCAGCTGGTGGAACATCCTATTTGATATTATCTGACAGTCTTCAGGATGCACAGCCTACATATGTGGCATTGCATCGACAAATTCACAGCATGTCCCTTTGGCTGTTTGAAAGTGGACAAGTGAGTAACTTGAAGGTAGCTGAATGCTTGGGAAATAATGGCTATCACATAAATGTATGTTAAATATATGTTAAAAAATAAACAAAAGGAAGAATGTAAGGGGCTGATCTGGAAATTAGCTACTTAATTCAAATATATAAAAAAAATACAATCCCTACAGTGTAGAGGCCGGCCATTCAGCCCACTGATTCCACACCGGCCCTCCGAAGTGCATCCTACTCAGATCCACCCCTGACTTGATCCCTGTAACCCTGCATTTCTCATCACAAATACACCTGGTCTGCACATCCTTGGACACTACGGGCAATTTAGCATGGCCATTCCACCCAAGCTGCACATGTTTGGGCTCTGGGAAGAAACCCCACGCAGACACGGGGAGAATGTGCAAACTCCACATGGACAGTCACCAAGAGGCTATTCTAGTGTTTATACCCTTGGCTGCAGAAGGCAAGTTTGCTAAACATGCAGCAATTAAAATCTGGGACACACAAGAGGCTAGAAGTGGAGGGGCACAGATTTAGGCAAGAGTGCCAATTATAGAATTAACGAGGAGTGAGCCTTAAGTAACACAGGAGTGATGGGGAAGAAGCTCAGCATCTGTTAAGACACACAGTGAGTCTGTGTGTCAAATACAAGGTTTATGGATGATGATGCCATTAATACATTGGGTTGGTACCTAGAATAGATAATAAAGGCATAGGTGAGGCTTTCAGCAGCAGATAAGCTGAGGCACGAGTGTAGTTGCATGATGTTACAGGTGAAATAGTTTTCCTGACAATGTTGATAGGTGATCTGAAGGTCATTTTGGAGTTAATTACTACACTAAGTTTGTGAACTGTCTGGTACTGCCTCAAACAACTGCCAGGAGAGAGATGGACTCAGTGGATAGGAAATGGAGTTTGTGGTGAAGTCCTCAAACAATGTATTCTACCCTTATCCAGTACTGGGCATCAGTACATACATTTAAGTCAGTGGAAAGTGTTCACAAGAGAGTGCACACGCGGGAAAGAGAGAGACTGAGTGCAAAAGCGAGCACGAGCAGAAGAGAGTGCAAAAGAGAGACAGAGACAACAAAAGAGCTCGTGGACAGAGAGAGCGAGAGAGCAGGAAGGGGAGCGAGAAAGAGTGCGAGAGACAGAGAAAGCAAGTGAGCAAAAGGTTGAGCACGTGTGACAGAGAGAAAGAGAGCGATGGCGCTAAAGAGAGCGATGGCGCGCTAAAGAGAGCGATGGCGCGCTAA
>JAHRHZ010000073.1:26828725-26868520 GCA_024137785.1 Ginglymostoma cirratum
GCGCTAAAGAGAGCGATGGCGCGCTAAAGAGAGCGATGGCGCGCTAAAGAGAGCGATGGCGCGCTAAAGAGAGCGATGGCGTGCGAACAGCAGGGCGGCGCGGTGGTTCCGTGGTGGGGCAGCATGGTGGCTCAATGGTTAGCACTACTGCCTCACAGCGCCAGAGACCCGGGTTCGATACCACCCTCGGGCCACAGTCTGTGTGGAGTTTGCACATTCCCCCCGTGTCTGCGTGGGTTTCCTCCAGATGCTCTGGTTTCCTCCCACAGTCCAAAGATGTGCAGACTAGGTAAATTGGCCATGCCAAATTGTCCCGTAGTGTTCAGAGATGTGTAGATTAGGTGGGGTATAGGACGATGGGTCGGGGTGGGATGCTCTGAGGGTTGGTGTGGATTTGTTGGGCCAAAGGACCTGTTTCCACTCCGTAGGGATTCTGGGAGAAAGAGAGCAAGAGCGTGAAGGAGAGAGCTTGAAAAGTACGCGAGAGAGTGAGAAAAAGAGCAAGACGGGGGAGAGCAGGAAGGAGAGACTGCAGGAGGGAGAGTGAAGGAAGGACAGAGAGTTTGCACAAGAGACAGCAAGAGTGCACCTGAGAGTGGGAGTGCGAGCAAGAGCAGAACAGTGAGAATGAGAGCTAGGCAAGACAGTGACAGTGACAGTGAGGGGGGAAGAGAACAGCAGCAGCAAGAGCCAGAAAAAGAGCAGGAGAGCCAGCAAGACAGTGAGAGAGAACGAAAGAAAGAGACAGGCAGTACATCTGGAAATCAATTATGTTGCTGAAGGGTAGCATAATAGGATGGGGCCAAGGATAAATCCTATTTCAAAACAAAATTACTGCAGGAGGTTTATGCTTGCTTTACAAGTATTTTCTGTGGTTCAGTTGTTGTCCATGGTTACAATATTTTTGTTATGGGAAGTATTGAATTGGAGTCCTATTATTATGGTCTGATACAAAGATAAATATCCTCCATGTTTACCACTTTAAATTCAGAATCACTCATACTCACTAGTCTAACCTCAGTCTCTTTACCCCAACATTTCCATTTGCATGGAATTTCTAGAGTGAAGGATGAGCGAGGTAGTGACCAAGGCTGACGTCATTAAGAACTACATTGCGGAGTTGGCAATAATTCCCACTTAAATTCTCAACAGAAGAATACAAATGGATACTATTACTTACATAATAGTTTGTTATCAATGTATCTTTGTAATCCTAAAAGAACAAATAAATATTATTTGATACCACAGTTTAAATCTTTTATTACTATAGCTCAAATCATTAAGCTGTGCATGCCAAGGGTAAAGTAATACAAGCTGAACATATTTATAAAAGTCCTCAAATAGTACACTTCACATGTGAGAGGAGAGCAAAAATATATTTAAAGGTCAATTCTACTTTAGGTTCTTCTCTGAATAAGCAGAGCGTGTTGCTGTCAGAAATATATCCTTATGTTTTGAAAATCTATCGAGAATGAGTACTAACAATTGGCCTCAGCACTGTTGTGTCAACCATACCCCAGCAGGAGCAGTCACCTTGAATGGGAAGGTCATGACTACATGTTTCACACCAGAGACATGAGTATATAACTTATGCTGACACTTTACTGTGGGAATATTACACTGTTGGGAATATTACATGTTTCAAAAACTTTAACCAAGTCATTTCTGCCCTCTCCGATGGGCACAAAAGATTCCACAATACTATTCAGAGTGCAGTTCTCCCCAAATCTTGGTCAACATTTATCCCTCAGCCAACTTCACCAGCAGATTATGTGGTCATTCGTCATTGGCAGACCTTGTCATATGCCAATAGTCACTGTGTTTCCTACATGAATTGTATTGGTTGCCTATTTGACAGTGAAATGATTTAGGCCATCGCAAGATCATGAAATGCTGTGCATTGCAAATTTTTTTTGTCGTACTTGACCATTGAAATGGAGAATACATTTAAGGTTGAACAGTGTGCGTTATGTATTTATCCACAATATGTTGAAAAAATATATTGTCACAACCTCCTCATTAATTCTATTATATTCCTCTCAACTCAGACATTTACAGCATATAAAGAGGTCATTTGGCTCATCACATTCATGCTGGTCAACGAAGATCTGACTACACCAATCCCAGTTTCCACATGAAGACTGCTCAAATATTATGCATTTCTGACACAGCCACCATTTTTAGGCTTCAATTCCAGATTTCCACCTCCTCAACACTCCTCTTAGATTTCTACCTCTTTCCTTACATCTTTGTCCCAGTCTATTCCTCCCTCCCATTTTTAACATTGGAACAATGTTTGCACTCGGCTGGCACCTCACCGGTGGCCAGTGAGGATTGGAAAACTGTTGCCAAGGCCTCTGATATCACCTCCCTTGCCTCTCTCAATAGCCTGCGATACTTCTCAACTAGCCCTACAAATTATCTACTTTTAAGGCTGCCAACCCTGCCCATACATCCTTTCTCTTCATGTTAATTTCTGCTAACATTTTACAGTCCTCCACCCTGATGTCTGCACATGGGTCATCCTTTTCTGCTGTGAAGATTGATGCAAAGTATTCATTGACAATTGTGCCCATTTTACCAGGCCCCAGAAACAGATAACCTCTATGGTACCTCCTCCTCTCTCCCTAATTATTCTTGGTGTTTCGTTACATACTTAAAAACCCCTTTGGGTTTTCCTTTATGCCCACTAATGCTTTCCCATGCACTCCTTGTTTTCATATTTTCCTTTTAAATGTTTTCTCCTGGCTTTTTTATACTCGTCTAGGAACTCTGGCATATTAAGTCCTCAATATCTGCCATAAGCTTTTAGATTCTTAATTTTAACCATTATGTCCGTTGACATCTAGTCCTAGTTTCACTCTTTGTCTTCATGGGAAGATATTTGCCCTGTACTCTGACTATTTCCTGCTTGAATGCCTCCATTGGTCTGACATAGTCATATTTGCACAAGTAGTTATACCTAGTCCACTATGTTAAACTGCATTATTATTTTATATTATTATTTTAGTAAAATTAAAATTCCAAACTGTGGAAAGGTTATTTCCCAGCTCATCCTTATTTTGTTTCTGTAACTGTCCTCAGTTATGGTCACTATCTCCAAAATGCGTTCCTATGATACACCTTCTATCTGCATAGGCTAATCTCCAAATTTTCAGTCCAGAACTTCCACTCCATGTTGGCATTCTCCGTATTATTTAGAATGTTTCCCTCGATGCAATTCAAGGGTTTTGCTTTCTCCTTACCTTGCACACTAAAATTAACTCAGTTAATATTTGGGTAGTTAAAAATCCCCTACTTATAATTGTTTAGACTTATCATTCTTACCTGAATGAAATTTAATAACGTGTTTCATCCTATCTTTCCTTGAAAGTTTGATGCCTTATAGTACACATCAAACAATGCCTTTCCCCCCTTTTGTGTTTATTTACTTCTACCCATATGGCTTCATTTGATGATTCTTCCAAGATTCCATATATCCACATTAGTATAATTGATTCCTTGATCAAAGTTGAGATCTTCAGCTCCCCGTCTGAATACCCTGTAACCAGGAATGGTGAGTTGCGTATCTTGCAGCCAAGTGATTGCCATGTTCTCATTTATTTGGGAACTATGTAATAGAAATATGTTATAAATTACACTGTCCTACTTGTTACAGCATGGTTTTTCACTTTGTAGTTTATATTTGAATCTACTTATCAAAGACGTATCACTTTTTCTGACATATTTCTGTTTCAAATTCTGCATCAATATTCAAACCCTGCCTAATATTCTTGTGTACGCTGTGTGAGGTCCTTGTATAAAAATTGACATGTATAAGCATTTACTGAAAAAAATACAGAATTTTAAATTTCTAAGTTCTTTTTTTCCTCACTTCCTCTACTGGCCTTACTTAGCTATTTGCTTCACGTATTCCCTAATTTTTCCTTTCTCTCACTCCATCTTTCAGATTGGTTACTGAACATTTTCCATATGGCTATAATCTAGGGAAACATTCTAAATATGGATTTATAATATTCTTCCATGATGAACAGGAGGATCCCCTGGTAGAAGCAGTGACCTACTGAATACCATTTATGTATTTTGTCTTAAAGATGGTAGGTACAAAACAGCAACACAAAAATCACATAAATACAGATTTGTGTTAAAACATGAGGATTACTCTAATTATAAAAATACAGAACTTCAATGGTGACATTCATATTTTGAATATTAAATCTGCAATTTTTTAGACAGGCACAAAGGTAATATGCTAAACATGCATATGTCAATGTTGAAATTCTACCAGGTCATTGACTAAATTTAACACCGTCAGTAGTTTCTTCTGTAGTTTACAGGTAACATGTCCAATATTATCAATATTTCCACAAGGAAGGTACAGACAGTTGTCAAAAAGAAAGGTTACTTTATAGTTAATCACAACAATAAGTAAAACTACCTGCTACAACTTGAAGAATAACTGTAAATCAAGATGCTAAAAATGGCATAAGAAGCTCAAAATGAATAGGCTTTCAAGGAGGCCACAGTTACTTAGTCATAGAGTCATTAGAGTCCTACAGCACAGAGACAGGCCCTTCGGCCCAAACTAGTCCATGCCGACCAAAATGTCCATCCACACTAACCCCACGTCCGTGCACTTGCCCATATCCTTCTAAACCTTTCCTATCCGTGTATTTGTCCAAATACCTTTTAAATGTTGTTAATGTACCCGGCTTAATCACTTTTGCTGCCAGCTTATTCTATATGCGTAAAACCCTCTGTGTAAAAAAACTGCCTCTCAGGTTTCCATGTTTTCCTTCCCTTCTTACCTTAAACTGATGAACTTTAGGACGGCACTGTGGCTCAGTGGTTAGCACTGCCGCCTCACAGCGCCAGGGACCCAGGTTCCATTCCAGCCTCGAGCAACTGTCTGTGTGAGTTTCCTCCGGGTGCTCTGGTTTCCTCCCACAGCACAAGGATGTGCAGGGTAGGTGGATTGGCCATGCTAAATTGCCCACAGTGCCTGGGGTTGTTTAGGTTAGGTGGGTTAGACATGGGAAATACAGGGATAGGGGAACTGGTCTGGGTGGGATGCTCTTCGGAGGGGCGGTGTGGACTTGTTGAGCTGAATGGCCTGTTTCCACACTGTGGGGTTCTATGATTCTATGATGCCCTCTAGTCCTTAATTCCCCAACCTTGGGAAAAAGACAGTGCATTCATCCTATCCATGCCTCTCATGAACTTATACACATTTAATAAACATGCCCCCACAGTCTCCTACACTCTAAAGAGAAAAAAAAGTCCTAGCTTGACCAACCTCTCCCTATAACTCAGTCCCTTGAGTCATGGCAACATCCTTATAAATTTCTTCTGCAATCTTTCCAGGTTAACAACTTCCTTCCTATAACAAGGTGACCAAGACTGAACAAAATACTCCAAGTGCGGCCTCACCAACGCCCCGAGCAACTGCAACATAACTTCCCAACTTCTATTCTCAGTGCCCTGACTGTGAAGAAGGCCAATGTGCCAAAAGCCTTCTTCACTGCCCAGTCTATCTGCCACTCCACTTTTAGAGAACTGTGCACCTGATCTCCAGGGCCCCTCTGTTCCACTACAGTCCTTAAGGCCCTACCATTCACCATGAAACTGCTACCTTGATTTGGCTTTCCAAATGCAACACCTCACACTTATCTATATTTGCCATTTCTTGGCCCACTTCCCCAGCTGATCAAGATCCTGCTCCAATTTCTGATAACCCTCCTCAGTGTCCACAATACCACCTAATTCAGTGTCATCTGCAAGCTTACTAATCATGCCTTGTACATTCTCATCAAATCATTGATATAGATAACAAACATCAATGGGCCCAGCACCGACCCCTGAGACACACCACTAGTCACAGGCCTCCAGTCCGACAAGCATCCTTCCACCATTACACTCTGCTTCCTGCCATCAAGCCAATTGTGTATCCAATTTGCTAGGTCTCCCTTGATTCAATACGTTCTAACCTTCCAGAGCAGCCTACCATATGGAACCTCATCAAAGGCCTTACTAAAAGCCATATAGACTACATCTACTGCCCTACCCTCTTCAACCTTCCGGATCACTTCAAAGAACTCTTAAAATTTGTGAGGCATGATCTCCCATGCACGAAGCCGTGCTGAATACTCTTAATCAAACACTGTCTTTCCCAATTCATGTATACCTTATCCCTCAGAATCTTCTCAAGTAACTTACCTACCACAGATGTTAAGCTTACTGGTTTATAATTGCCAGGTTTTTCTTTGCAGCCCTTCTTGAATAAGGGCACAACATTTGCTACCCTCCAGTCTTCTGGGACCTCACCCACGGATAACGATGATGCAAGTATATCAACCAGGACCCCAGCAATTTCTTCTCTAGCCTCTTGCAGGGTTCTTGGATATATCTGGTGAGGACCAGGAGAGTTATCCACCTTTGTACATTCTAATATTTCCAACACCTCCTGTACTGTGATATGGATTGTCTCCAAGATATCGCCACTAACTTCCCCAAGTTCCCAAGTCTTCATTTCTTTTTCCATGGTAAACAGAGGAGAAATATTCATTGAGGTCCTCGCTCTTTTAAGGCGTCCCACTTGCCAGAGGTCCCTTTGCCTGCAAACAAACCTCTCTAAATCAAGCCCTGCAAAAGTTCCTGTTTAATTCCATGAAAATTCACCTTTCCCCAATTTAGAACTTGAACCTGTAGGCCAGTTTTGTCCTTCTCCAGAAATATTTTAAAATTAACAGAACTATGGTCACGGGTCCCAAAGTGTTCCCCCACTGTCACTTCAGTCACTTGTCCTGCCCTATTTCACTAGAGTAGGTTGGGTTTTGCCCCTTCCTTAGCAGGGTCCTCTATATACTGCTTGAGGAAACTTTCCTGAACACATTTAACAAATTTCTCCCCATCTAAGTCCTTAACACAATGGAACAACTGTTATCCAAAACTATTTATTATAAATCACATGGCTTAAGCTAATTACTTGGTTCTATTTACTGGAAACCAAACACCTGGCGTTTATGACTTTGTTTTGGATATTGACTCGAATTGAATTTGGTCACAGCCAGCGGAGAGAAAGACGTTACCCAACACATTGTCTGCCTTTCTGAGAAAACCTTGTTGTGAGGTCAGTGAGAGAACTGAAATCTTGATCCAGCTGCTTTCTTGATAAGTGTCTGAAAGAGTTCTTCTCAACAATTCCTGAATGAACAGTATCTGCAAAGCTTCCAGAGATACCTGTTTGCCTTTGTCAACACAGGTATCAGGATGCTAGCCAAAGGCATTTTGAATATTTCACAGTATTCTGTTATTCCTTTGAGAACTAACAATTATTGGCCAGGGTAATTTTATTCCAAAGTCAATTTCTGTGGAGAAAATAGTTTATTTTCCTCTTCCTGATGTATGCTGGATCACTTAGAGGGGTAAATATTTGTACTCCTACACGTCAGATTGTGAGTTCATCAGCCTTACATCTTTGCTAAATCAATCTTGTTTTATAATAAACAATAAATATTGTTGCTTATTAAAGAAATCTAATGGATGGATTTTTAAAATTCTTTACTTACTGTAGAGAAGGCATACAACTGGCCAAAGTGGTAACTGGGTAAACCATTGAAATATGCACTGTGGTCAGTGGCGATCTGGGATTAGAGAGAGAGCGAGACAGCGACAGCGCGAGAGAGAGAGAGAGAGCACGAGAGCGAGAGCGCTAGAGTGAGAGACAATGCATTCTCCAACCTCAGTTGTAACAGAACAAAGACAGTACTTTCAGGGTCATTTTCTGATATTGTGTTTAGCATGGAGCCTCATGTTGCCTCCACTGTCCAGCTCCCAAGAATATAATTTTAAATTTGAGCATATTAAATTGCACATAATTTACTTAACTAAATTAATGATCAACAAGTTGTATTGGGCATGACAACGCATTGACAATATCTGCTCTCAGAAGCCAAACCTCCATGCAAGATCCATACACTAAAACAATTAACTCACTGACACATAACGGATGAAAAAAGGAGACCATTTTTGAAGAAAATGCCTTTAAAGAAGTGTCTGTATGTGCTGGTGCAAAGTTTACTAAAATAAATAGTAATAAACTTGCTTGTCGATATTCAAATCTACTTAGAACTAATTATATAACACAGAAGGAGACTATTTTAAAAAGCTATGTACTAAGATCCATTCCCCTGCCCTTAAACATGGCCCTTTCTTAAGTATCTATTTAATTACACTGTTTTTATAAAGTACTTTCACATCTTTCATGTGAAACATGCAATAGCTATGATTGACTATCCTTAGCTTTACGTCCACAAACTTTTGGGAGACTGGCCAGATTTGTTAGATATTTAGATCTTCAAGCAGCACTCCAACTGAAAAGCAAATCTGCACTTAAATAAAATATATGGCTAATGCAGATGCGACTTACCTTCTTTAACTTTAACCATACTTCCTCTTGTGAATGCCCACCCAAGAATCCAGTTAGTGCAAGGAAACAGGCCAAAAAAGAAGGAGCGAGTGCAAACTGGAAGAAGGGAAAATATCAGATACTTCATACCCTTTTTCTTCAATTTCCAAAAGTGACTTATCCAGAATGCTACAAAAACAAAGTTGCTGGAAAAGCTCACCAGGGCTGGCAGCATCTGTGAGGAAGAAAACAGAGTTAACGTTTCGGGTCCAGTGACCCTTCCTCAGAACTGAATGCTGACCTTCTTAAACAGAAATACATTCATAATTAAACTGAAAACCATAGGCAAACTGGATATGTTCTGTGGAAGTGGCTTCCACCGTTAATACACATTCATTGTAGAAAATATTGTTTATTACATGCAAGAACAAGTACATTTGATTCATTACAATGCTTTTATTCCTATACTACAGCAACCTTTGTGTCACACTTTAAAATCAGCAGAAACTGGTCGTGTGACATCACAAACCTGTTTTCAATGGAAGGTTTCGCTAATTATGCAAAATAAGTACAGTTTATAATAGTGTGGCACTTAGTTAATTTGAAATTGTATGAACGAGTCATACTGAAACAACTTGAAAACTCCCAAGAAACACTGCAAAGTTAAAGCAACACTGAATGCAGTCCTGTAACTTCTAACTTTAATGCAATAAAGAGAAGTTCCTTTGTGAGATTTTACTTCTCTGTTGTCACAGCCATAATTTTGACAGATTTGCCTTCAATATTCAGTTTAAACACACATCCAGTGTAACAATGGACTATTACTGTGTTAGTTGTATGCCAGCTTTGAACACATTAACATTCTTGTCATGAGGAGATAAATGAGCTAGAGATAAATGAAGAGAAATTTAAAATAGTTCCACTGGATAATTTAGGTAAACTTTTGACTCAGAAAAGCCCAGGTAGCAGAAAAGGCTTATCAACAAACCTTTCTAAAGTATTCCTTTAAAAAGACAATGGACATTTCTGATTTGACAACCCAAGAGTAAAATAAACTTTTACTGTGGTTCGGAGATAGCAAGAGCTGCAGATGCTGGGGTCAGAGTCAATACAGTGTGGAGCTGGAGGGACATAACAGGTCAGACAGCATCAGAGGAGTAGGAGAATCGACAGTTCAGGCCTAGACCCTTCATCTTCATTAAGATATCTTTGATATCTTATTTGATATCCTATTTGGTTCGCTCAGCTGGCTGGACGGTCGTTTTGTAATGCAAAAATGATACCAACAACCGTAAATTCAATTCTTACACCAGCTGAGGTTACCATGAAAGACTCTCCTTCTCAACATCTCCCCTTGCCTGAGACGTGGTGACCATCAGGTTAAACTTCCAGTAGTCACCTCTCACGAATGAGGGGGAAGCCTTATAGTCCTCTGGGACTACGGTAAAATATCTTTATTCCGTTACCAATTAAGACAGGTACTTGCTGCATTTTTTGTTGCAGAAAAAAAAAAGCTTATTTCCTCAAAACAGATAAAAGTTTTTCTGAGGCAAGGCTCTTACAATGAATGTCACTCAGCGGTAATGCAAATTGAACTTGGGCATGGAGGACAACACAACTAACTTGTAGAATCTTTTCATCTCTGTCAAAATGCTCAAGTTCAGCCTACTGTATCCCTTTGCAAACTTATAAAAAGTCTTTACTCCAAATCTGATATTACATTCATCCTCCCTCCATTCTACCTCCACCCAACAATCCAATTGTTTGCCTGCTTTGGGTGCAGTCTCTGGATGCCTGTGCAAACTCTTCTCAACTATTATGTTCTCCACTGCACCTTTAAACACTTGGCTAACTTCCTCATTTAGGTCTATTGTTTACTTTACTATGGTGAAACAGTCAGGAATAGTTTTTGAACTTACAGATGATAATAGGAAAGTAAATTTGTTGTTTTGTTTTACCTGATCAAGTAACATTTTCTTAAATGCCACAGTTTTGCTCTTTCCGACAACAAGGCGATCTAGCAATTTATACCACGCTCCAAGAACAGGACCCTATGGTAAAGGGGTTAAAATAAACACACAATGACATCACTTAAGTGACTGGGAATTGTAATTTCAAAAGTGTTTACAGTGAATCAATACCGTCAAAACTACCCTTGCACGGAGGGTATAACTGCGCCAAGTCTGCTGAATTTTCAGCTGATCTCTCCCCAACACATCTTGAGTATTGGAATGGAGAGCAGTCTTAGTATCAAATAATTACTAATATGAAATTACCTGCATTATGTTAGATTACTTTTTTACTTTATTACTACATGATAAGTTAGCAGTGGTGTCTAAAGAGTTGCTGCCATTGTCTCCAATTCTTTTCCCTTGTAGTTATTATACACAGTGGCTCATACCACATTAAAAGGACGCACAGAAATCAATAGTCCTCTAGTTACATAGTCATAGAGTCCGACAGCAAGAAGACAGGCCCTTTGGCCCAAACTGGTCCATGCCGACCAAAACGTCCATCCACGCTAACCTCGTTTTGGTGCACTTGCCCATATCCTTCTAAATCTTTCCTATCAGCGTATTCACCTAAATGCCTTTTAAACGTTGTTAATGTACCTGACTCAACCACTTCCGCTGGCAACTCATTCCAGATGCGTACAACCCTCTGTGTAAAAAAGTTACCCCTCAGGTTCCCATGTATTCCTTCCCCTCTAACCTTAAACTGATGCCCTCTAGTTCCTGATTCCCTAACCCTGGGAAAAAGACAGTGCATTCACCCCATCCATGCCTCTCATGATTTTATACACTTCGATAAGATTCCCCCCTCAGTCTCCTATACTCTAAAGAGAAAAGAATCCTAGCTTTTCCTACCTCCAAATAGTCTTTCATTCAGCACAGAGACTAAAAACCCCAGGGGTGGAAATCATCAGGTTCGAGAGATTTGTCAGTCTTTAGCGCCGTTATTTTTTCTAATAGTATTTCCTTGCCTAGGCTAACTTTTGTGAGTTCTAGTCCTTGATTTATTTTTAAAATGTCAGGAATATTATCCCTGGAATACATTATTACCCTCTTTACCTACAACAATGACTGACATATTATTCAACGAGTCTGGCAACTTTTTTTTTTAAATCTTGCAGAATTAGTTGCATCAGGTTTTTAAAGGGCCCACATAATCCCTAAATCGTCTTCGTGTTAATCTTGATTTTCCATTAGTGCCGGCCTTTTAGGGCTGTTGCCAGGAATGCTCTTTGGAGGACTGGTTCAGAATCAATGGGCTGAACAGCCTCTTTCTGCATTTTAGGGGTTTATGCCATCAATCTCTACAGCTAATTTTTGTTACAGTTTTCTGTCTCCAGGTCACTTTTTTCGGGATTTTGCATCAAGTTAACTTTGTGGCTTGATTTTTGTGTCAAAATGCCTTATCTTCAAGGACATGATGACCCTGACGGTTGGAGAGCATTTGGTGTCTCTAAGGCAGTTTTGGAGCTCCTTGAGGTCTCTCCTGTACAATACTGTTGTCCATATAGGTGCATCCATTTTTGTTTCAGTTTATCAGCTTGTTGGAATTTTGTGAATGTGCTGGTAAGTCAAACTCACCACATGCATAGAAACAAATGGCCACTGGAGTTTACCAATGCCACAGGCTTTAAAATTATTAGAAGTGATAAATTTGTCCGATGTGGTATTCCTCTGATGATCCTACTGAAAATGTTGTTCTTTAACCTCATCTGCTTGTGCAATTGTTTATGCATGGAGCGGTTAAGTGTTATATACTAATGTCTAGCAAGCTCGATTCAAATTGTGAGTCAGTTTTTGATTCTTTGGGAAGTGAGTTAAGCTTAGATGTCAATTCAGATCAAATGGCAATGCCCACAGTTGATTTGCCAGTCCTGTAGAAAGTGTAGCTTCTGCCTCCTTCCTTAAGATGAGACTCCTCATTGTACCTGCTCGGCATTCTGGCTCTTCCACAGCATCAATCTGCATGAGTGGTTCATCAGCAGGTCAGGAAGGCAGCCCATTAACCTTCTCATCTCAGCTAAAGATGGGTTACAAATGTCGTCAGCAAAACTGGCCCCAACAATGAATTTAAAAATGGTTAATGCTATTTATTAATTTTGTTTCAATCTTTCTTATAAGATGGTCAGTTATTAACACATATTTATTGCTCAAATCATTTTAATTTTCCTAAAAATCATTTGAATCTCTCTTATTTTCCAGCAAAAGGATGGATAATGGCTGGCATCAGCTCTTGGCAAATATAACAGATCTGCAATAGTTAGTTTGAAAGCAAGCGAACATGTCATAGGGTGTCACCTCTGACAAGTCTCTTTATAGGATGAAAGCACTTTACCACTGCTTGAAACTTCCTTGATACAAGACTTCTGTCCAAACTGGTGACTCCTTACTTGGAGATTACGCCTTCAGATCCCAGAGTTTCCCAAGGGGGAAACAGCCTATCAGTATCTTACCTGTCAAGTCCCATAGAATATTTTACACGCTTCTAAACTCCAAGTACAAAAAAAACGGAGGTGTAAATTGGATACCAGAAACAGCACCAAAAAATTGTTCAGTCTGAGGTCAATGCTGAAAAATTGCATTTTAGTCATATATCGACTAGAGGAGTTGGACAATGAAATCTTGTAAGGAAAAGCTGTAAAAATCCTTGAATGTTCGTTAAGGTTGCCAGAAATCAATCAAAAAAACAGCAGTGTAAAGCAAAAACAGTCACATGCTCCCAAGAGTTTTGCAGGTCTGGGTAATTACCAATGAACCAACTAAATCCAAGACTCTGCAGTCAAAGGTAGTCAAACAAAATGGTTGACTCAAAAGTACAAAATTCAATGGCAAATGGGATGGTGAAAGAGTAACAAATCCTCGCAGCCATTTAGGACCATTTTTTCACATGAGGACAGATAGTTTGCATTCATTAGACACTACATCCCTTTTGTGCAGGGATACAGAGGCAAATTGCAGCATCTATACTAGTGCCTTGGTTAAAAACAAACTAAAATAAAAGCGCCTTCAACAACTACTGTATGCCCCAAAACATGAAGGCCAAATAAATAGTTTTGATATCTATTTAGAGTGGTAATATGGGAAATGCTTCACATCAGCCAGGCATCAAACCAAAAACCCTCTTACCCAGATGACTTGCTGTACAGTACTTTACCCATTCAGTAGTCACCAAGTATCTTCCAAATGAAATTTATGCTGGCAGAGCTAACAAAAACTTGAAATGGTAAGAGTGGTCCTTACGTGAAATTAGAACAACAAGCATAAGGCTTTCAGAAGAGGGAATGTGCTGAAGAGGATTAGAATAAATTGAGAAAAGTTATGAAAAGGAATTGAAGGAGTAAAATTAACAAACATCAGTTACAATATTGAATAATAACAAAGAATTTTTCAAATCTTTATTTTACTTCCGAAAAGGGAAATAAAACTTCTAATCATACGGCATGGAAACAGACCCTTTGGTTCAACTCGTCTATGCTGACCAAACTAAATTAGTCCCATTTGCTGCGTTTGGCCCATTGCCCTCTAAACCCTTCCGATTCATGTACCTATCTAAATGTCTTTCAAATGCTGTAATTGTGCCTGCCTCTACCACTTATTCTGGCAGTTCACTCCACATACACAACGCTCTCTACGTGAAAAAGCTGCCCCTCAGGTCCATTTTAAATCTTTCTCCTCTCACTTTAAACCTGTGCCCTCAGTTTTGGACTCCCCTAATCTAGGGAAAAAACCTTAGCTATTAACCTTATCTGTCTGTCTCAGGATTATATAAACCTCCATAAGGCCATCCCTCAACCTCCTAATTTTCAGGGAAAAAGTCCCAGCCTGTCCAGCCTCTCTTTATAACTCAGACCCTCCAGTCCTGGTAACATCCTTGTAAATCTTTTCTGCACCCTTCCCAGTTTAATAACCTCCTTCCCAAAACTGTACACAGTACTCCAAAAGTGGCCTCACCAATTTCCTGTACAGCCACAACATGACATTCCAGCTCCTACATTCAATGCTCTGCACAAATGTCCACAAAGTAATACTGACAGTCCACGAGACCAAATCAGCTGAACTGATTTTATTTTGATAATCAGAGTGCATAGCCCTAGCCATGCTTGGAAACATCCAATTGTGGCACTTACTGGAGTTCAACAAACTGACATTGGGCAGCCCATCAACAAACAAAAAGCAGATATGGAGAGAATCCAACCATCTTCTCTTGATGTTCATTGGCGTTACCATCACTGAATACTTCACTATTCTGGGGGTTACAACTAAACTGGATCAGTCTTGAAAATATAGTAGCTAGACAAGAAGGTCAGAGGTTAGGAATCCTGCAGTGAGTAATTCTCTTCCCAATTCCTTAAAGCCTGTCTGCCACCTCCAATGCATTAGCCAAGAGTGTGATGGAATACTCCCCACTTGCATAGATGACTTAAGTTCCATAATACTCAAGAAGCTCGATACTAACCAAGGCAAAATAGCCAGCTTGATTGGTACCACAACTTAAAACTGTACTCCCATCACCACTGTCATGCTGTAGCTGCAGTATGCATTATTTACAAGACGCAATGCTGCCATTCGCTAAGACTTCTTAGCACATGCCAAACCTGCAAATTCTCCCTTGTCAAAAGACAAGGACAACAGATACATTGAACACCACCACCTGCACTTTCATGTCTAAGACTCAGACACTTTCATTTAGAACTATATTGCCATTCCTTCATTGTAGCTGGAACAATATCCTGGAACTCTCCAAAAGTACTGTGGGGGTATGTACACCACGTGGACTACAGTGGTTTAAGATGACGGCTCACCACCACTTTTGCGAGGCAATTAGGGATGTTCAACAAATTCTGACTTCCCCAGCGAAGTTCACACTGCAGGAAAGAATTTAAAACAGCACAGGCTGCCTTTGCTTGCGTAATGTGGTGCAATGAAAACAATCTCTCTCTCAACGTCGGCAAAACTAAAGAACTGATCATTGACTTCAGAAAGAAAGGAGAACATGCCCCCATCTATATCAATGGAACTGAGGTTGAGAGGGTGAAGAGCATCACGTTCCTCAGAGTGATGATAACCTGTCCTGGACTTCCCACGTAGATGTGACAGTCAAGAAGGCACAACAATGCCTCTTCTTCCTCAGGTGGCACAGGAAATTTGGCATGTCCATAAAGTCCTTCACCAACTTTTGCAGATGCACCATTGAAGGCGTACCGTCCAGGTGCATAATGGCCTGGTATGGCAATTGTTCTGCCCAGGACCATAAGAAACTACATAAGGTTGTGTGCACAGCCCAGACTATCACGGAAGCCAACCTCCCATTCACAGGTTCTATTTATATGTCTCGCTGCCATGGAAAGGCTGCCAACATCATAAAAGACACATAACACCCTGGTAATGCTCTTCTACAACCTCCTCCATCAGGCAGAAGATACAGAAGCCTGAACAAGCACAAGCAGGTTCAGGAACAGCTTCTTCCTTGCAGTTATCAGACTCATTAATGGAATCTGTAGCCTCAAATAACGCTGATCTTGTCAACGTTGATCGCGCCTAGCACACACCTTATGCAAAGTAACCTGTGTGTCTCTGTCTAAGTCTCTTTGATCTGCCTGTACTGCTCATAAACAAAACTTTTCATTGTATTTCGGTACACGTGACAAAATAAATAAATCAGCGCTTGCCATTGTGAAGAATCTGAGTCCAACACTGCCCTTGAGAGTTATTAGTCAGACACTGCATTACAAAGTCTCTGACAGTGGGATGACGTGTTTCTAACTTACATGAGCATAAATGATTATAAAAGATGTATGAGGCACCTAACTCACACTAAATATCATACATTCCTGAACTATAAAAGAAAGTACAGATGGAAATTTGGCAAATCAATATCAATGTTTTTAAAAAGTTCACTAGTTTTAACGGGGACTCCTGCCAGGACATAAAAAATAGGAACAAGAGTGGACCATACAGTCCATTACGTCTGCTCTGCCATTCAATGCAATTCTGGTAATGCTAGGCTTACATATGGATGTATAAAGGTCCAATGGAACTTTTCAAATAAGAGCTGAGACTTCTCTTCAATCTTTAACCCTTAAACAACATCACTCGAATAAATAATCTGGTTATTGTCACTATTTCTTGTTGCACCCAATTAACTGTAAAGTGGTTTAGAATGTCCTGAAGTTCTGAAATAAGTGTGATAATTGCAAGTTAGACCTGAAATCTAGCTGTGTGTTTTAGGGCAATGTCACAGGGTAACAGCAGGTAGATGATAGAGATGGTGGTAAAGGGCAGTGAACCTACGCTCTTTACTGTTTTGACAGCTTTCCCATAAATTGGAGCTAAAATCTATACACAATTCTTCACACAAAATATTCTTATTATGCTTTTGTGCCAATTCACCATCCCATCTAGGCTTCTATATTCTCTACATCTTAGCACAGAATTTCATATTCCATTAGCTTTCTTAAGGCTTCATCCACTAGGGAAACGAAACACTGCTCTTTCAAATCATTCAGTTTACCTCTATTCACAGTACAAGTATTAAATTTTCATTTGTCAAAAGTAACCGTTCACTCATATTTACCAACACTGAAATACGTCCTCTGCCTTTTTGATCATTTGCTCATTTTATCAACAGGTAGCAAGTTTAAATAAGATGTTTATCCCTAATTATAAATCTTTCCACAACTGATGTCTAAAAGGTCCTCCAGCTCTGCAACTTGGAAAGCTCCACTCCTCCAATCCTGGCTTTGAATTCATTCCTTATTTTTTCATCCACCACAAATGGTAGCGCTTTCAGCTGCATTGTTGTGTTCACCAGTTTATTTTGTCTCTCAACTTGTTATAGCACCTGGAAAAACCTCTTCAGAATCTCTCTGCAATCAAGTTGGTTATCCAATTTCCAATGCAGCTACTTGCAGTCTTCATCCCCAGTTACTATCTGTATTATACTTTGCAAGATTCTACTGTTAAAGGGCGTTAAAATACTTGCTCATGAGACATTGTGTTTTAAACACGAGCTGTACTCTTATTTCCATTTTGCAACATTTGTTCTGTTCCATATAACACTCATTTTAGAATCTGCAGTTACCACATAAATTAATCCAACAGTGGTCATCCTGAGCGTCCTTTTTGTGTCATGATTTGCCCATCCTTGTCGTTCAATCAGTTGTTGTGAAATTACATCACTGCATCCAACCAAAGTACCTGCAAAATTGAGGGACAATCATTAACAGCATTTAAAACCTTCTCAGTACAAACATTTGGGAGTTTTAATCAGAGCTCAATAACTGAATTCATAAGTTAGGTTAATCCACATAAAATTCATGTGTCACTAGTTCAAAACTCAAAAATCAGAAATAATTGTATTAAAATATATATATATAAATGACACACCTTTTATCATTAAAGCTCAAATTATTTGCTGAATTCATCTCATCAATTACATTTGACGAACCTGCAGAAGCTACCCAGGTATGAATTTCTCTATTTATTCAAAATGGTATTTTTCAGTGGTCTTCACTGTAGAAGTTACTTGTAACTTCCCAGAACTAATATACCACAAATAGCTATATGTCAGGAAATAGAAAGGAGAGAGGGGCTCAAGAAAATTACAAGTAGCTGAGAAAGTTGCTGGAGCTGTGCGCTGACAAGTTCCCAGGTCCTGACACACTTCATCTTACATTCTTAAGAGTAGTGGCTGGTCAGGTAGTTCATGCATTGGCTCCCTAAATTCAAGAAAGACTCCATTAAATTTGAAAATAACAAACTATTTTGTTCAAACAGGGGCAGAGCAGAGCAAAAAAAAACTACAGGCCAGATTCACATCTGTCATAGAGAATATGATCAAGTAAAGTAACAAGCAGAAGGGGAAATCATGACCAACAAATTTTATAAAATTCTTTGAGATGGTAACAAACAGGATAAATAAAGGGGAAGTGGATTTTCAGAAGGCATTTGATGAGGTGCCTAACATAAGGCATCTTACTAAGTAAATAGCTCATGGTGTTGAAGGTAGTATATTGGCATGTACAGAGGATTAGCTGACTGATAGAAGACAGTGTTGGGGTGGGGAGAGGGGTGGCATTTTCAGGATGGCATATGTAACTAGGGGTACATCACAGGGCTCCGTTCTGGGGACACAATTATTTTTAATATATATTAATGATTTGAGTGAGGAAAGCGAGCGTACCATAGCCAAGTTTGCAGGTAACAAAAATAGATAGGAACACAACTGGTGAGAATGAGACAGAGGCTGAAGTGAGATTAAGTAAATGGGCAAAACCTTGCAGATGGAATCCCTGTGGGGAAATGTGAGGTTATGCACTTTGGCAGGAAGAATAGAGTATCAGAATATTATTTAAAATGGAGAAAGACTGCAGAGCTATAAACACTACAAGGCATTGGTCAGTCCACGACTGGAATACAGTGAACAGTTTGGGCCCCTTATCCAAGGAAAGATATAATGACATTGCAGGCATTCCAGAGAAGAACGACTGGCCTGATATCAAGTATAGAAAGATGGTCGTATGAGGACAGGTTGAGTAGATTGGGACTGTACTCATTGGAATAGAGAAGGAGAGGCAATCTTATTGATACATACAAGATGCATAGGGGATTTGACAAGGTAGATGTGGAACGGTTGTTTTCCCATGTGGGAGAGTCTACGACAAGATGGCATAATTTCAGAATAAGGGGTTGCACATTTAGGGCTGAGACAATTTTTTGTGTCAGAGGATTCTTGAGGCTGAGTCATTAAGTATATTCAGGGCTGTGACAGACAAGATTTTTAATCAGTCAATAATCAATCTGACCATTCTAAACTATTCTCACCTGCCTGCACACGGTTTGTATCCCTCTAGTCCATGCCTAGTCATAAGTCTAAATGCCTCTTAAATTTGGCTAACATATCAGCTGTTACCACCTCCCTTGACAGAGTGTTCTAGGAATCTACCACACTCTGTAGAACAAAATTACCTTTCACACCTCTTGTAAACTTTCCCCTCTCACCTTAAACTTATGTCCCTGAGGACACTTACACCCTGGGAAACAGACTCTGACTACCTACCTTATCCACGCCTCTCAATTTTACATAATTTTAGTAGGTCACCCTAAACCACTGATACGCCAGCACAAAACAATCCAAGTTTGTCCAACCTTTCCTTATCACAACTATACTCCAATCCAGGTTACATTCTGGTAAACCTCTTTTTCACCCTCTCCAAAGCCTCCACATTCTTCGTATAATGTGGTGACCAAACCTGAATATAATAATCTAAATATGGCTTAACCAAAGTCTTAAACAGATGCAACATAACTTGCCAACTTTTACAGTCAATGCCCTGACTGATGACAGCAAGCACCTCAACTATTTGTGTTACCACTTTCAGACAGCTATGAACTTGCCTCAAAGATCCCTCTGCATATCAATGCTGCTAAGGGTCTAGCCATTTACCGTATACTCTCATCTTGCACTTGACCTCCCAAAATGCATCACCTCACACTTGTCCGGCTTAAATTCTGTTTGCCATTTCTCCACCCAACTTTCCACCTACTATTTTCTGCTGTATCTTTTAATAAACTTCCTCACTATCCACAAGTCCACCAAATTTCATGTCATCTCCCAACTTACTAATCAGACCTGTGTTTTCATCAAGAACATTATTTATATTACAAACAACAGAGATCTCAGCACTGACCCTTTCAGGACACCACTGGGCACAGACCTCTGGTCAGAAAAACACCTTTCCACAACCACACTCAGACTTCTATGACCAAGCCAACTCACCACAGATTCCATACTACTTAATCTTCTGGACCAGCCTACCATGAGGGACCTTGTCAAATGTTTCAGTAAAGTCCAAGTAGAGGACATCATCATCATCACTTCCTCAAAAAAAATCAAGTTTGTGAGACAAGACCTTGCCTGCATAAAGCCACACTGACTAGCCCCAATAAATCCATTCTTCTCCTAATGCAAATAAATCCTGTCCCGAAAGATCTTCTCCAATAATCTCCCAACCACTGATGTATATAATTTCCAGGATTCTATCAGGTGCCCTTTTTGAACAAAGGAACAACACTGGCTATTCTCCAGTCTTCTGGAACCTCACCAGTTGCTGAAGAGGATACAAAGATCTCTGTCAAGGCGCTGAGGTTTAATCTACGCTAATTTTCTTCAAGAATTTTCAGAAGATATGATGTCACAAAGACTACAATAGAAAATAAAAACTCATGATGTAGGGGGTAAAATGTTGGCATGGGCAGAAGATTGACTAACTAACATGAAAATGAAGAGGTGCATAAATAGATCCATTCTGGTTGCCAATATATCATGAATGGTGTACCACAGAGGTCAATACTGTAGCCTTAACTTTTAAAATTTCTATAAGTGACTTAGATGAACGGACAGAAGATATGGTTGTTAAATTTGATAGGTAGATAGAAGTCGTGAACATGACATAGAATCATAGAATCCATAGTGTGGAAACAGGCCATTTGGCCCAACAAATCTACACTGACTCAAAGCCCCCCCCCAACCCCCCCCATACCCTGTAAATCTACATTTTCCATGACTAAAGCACCTAACCTACACAGACCATGGCCAATCCACCCAAACAGCACATCTTTGGACGATGGGAGGGAACCGGAACACCCGGCAGAAACACATGCAGACACAGGGAGAACATGCATAACTTCACATAGATAGTTGTCTGAGGCTGGAACTGAATGCCGATCCCAGTCCTTCCCTTTCGTCTTTTGAAGTGCTGGAATGTTAACTGTTTCTCTTCAAATATATTGCTAAATCTTGAGTATTTTTAGCGCTTTATATTTTATTTAGAAATATATGGTTAAAATCAACTGTGAAACATCACAACAACTGTGTTACAAAGAATGTTACTTTAAAAACATGAATCTCAAAAGATGGAGTACTGTTTATATAATGTTCTGCATATTGTTGTAAAAAGACAGTTCCCGTTTTACAGTAAAATTTGTGGGGGGGGGGGGTAGTGCGCTAGTGAAAGTTTTCTCGCTACGGGTATCACCCCAACTTGACAGTATACCCAGTGATTCCCAGATTTTTTTAAAAATTACAAAAGTAGAAAAACATCGGTTAGTATTTTGGGAGGCCGGTTCCTGTCCAGCATAATAGTTAGACTATAGCACAGTTGTCGATAGAAGAAAGAAGCAGCAAAGTTCTACAAACCTAATTTAGAACATAGAGAGGCTGTAATGAGAAAAAAAAAGGCCAAGTGAGTTGGTAAACACCTGGCAAATGGACAATGTGGGAAAATGTGAGATCGTCTATTTTGGCAGGAAGAATAAACAAGCACATTTTGCAATTGGAGAAAGAACGCAGAAAAACCTTGATGTCTGAAATGTAAAAGGCTAGTATGCAGGAACAAGTAGTAATTTGGAAAAGCTGATAGAATGTTATAATTTATTGCTAGGTGAATTGAATACAAAAACAGAGAGATAATATTTCAGGTATACAAACATTGTTGAGACTACAAACCGAGTTCAGTATTGGCATCCTTATTTAAAGGATGGGTGCAAATTCATTGGAAGCAGTTCAAGAAGGTTTATCAGACTAATACCTGGAATGGGCAGGTTTTCCCGAGGGAAGGTTGGACTAGTTAAGCTGATATCCACTGGAGTTTGGAAGAGAAAGAAGCAGTCTGATTGAAACATATAAAATTCTGAGATGCTTAATAGGGTGAATGTGGAAAGGATGTATCCTCTTGTGGGAGAACCTAGAATCAAGGGCCGCCATTTAAAAATAATGGTTATCCATTTAAGACAAAAGGTGAGAAGAATTTGTTTTGTCATGCATAACCGTGAGTCTTTTGAACTTTCTTCCTTTAATATGGTAGAAGCAGAAACACTGAATATTTTGAACTCAGGAGGCAGATACATTTTTGATAAGCACGAGAGTGATACATTATTTGGGGTAGACAGTAATGTAGAGTTGAGGCTACAATTAGATCGGACATCATCTTATTGAAATAGTAGAACAGGTTTGATGGTCCAAATGGCCTACTCCTGCTCCTAACTTGTATGTTCCTCTTCGCAGGAGGTCAAAGCTTGGTTCTGCATCAGTACCTCACACAACAGCGCAACTGAGATCTGCAAATCAAACTGAGTCAGGTTTTTCACAGAATCCCTTTCTTTAGGTCATTATACCACCAATTCAGTGAATAATACACTGCTTTGCAATGTTTTCAAATGTAATTATCATTTTAAAATTATATGGAATTGTGCAAATGTTTCACACTTGCCTGGATAAGTGCAGCTTGAACAATGCTTAAGAAGCTCGACACCATTCAGGACAAAGCAGTCGCTTCATTGGCACAACGTCCATATATATCCACTCCCTTCCCCGCTGATGCTCAGTGTGTCCTATCTGCAAGATACACTGAAGAAATTCACCAAATATCCCGAGACAGCATTTTCCAAAGCCCTGACCACTACAACTCAAAGAACATGGCAGCAGATATGGAAAACACCCATTAGCGGCAGGTTTTCCTCCATGCCACTCACCATGCTGACTTCGAAAAAAAAAATCACCATTTCTTCATAAAATCTTTGAAATACCTCCCTAACAACATTGTGGGTTTACCTGCAGTAGGTCAAGAAGGCAGCTCATCACCACCAAGGACAACTAGGAACAGGCAATAATTGCTGGCCCAGCCAATGACACCCACATCCCAGAAGTAAATAAAAGAAAAAGACACCCACACATTAATGACTGTCGGGCTGTATGCAAATTCTAGACGTGAATTAAATTTCCTCTGCTCAATCCAAACAATGTATCCCCTCTTTCAACTTGAGAATAATTCGTAGTAGAATGATCTTTGTTTTACTTCATGCACCAATAATATTGCAGAAATTGAGAGGCTGGCCCTATATTCTTTGGAGTTTAGGAGAATGAGAGGTGTTTTTTTTTCTTTAAATGAAATTATTTAACAGCTTTACAGTGCGGATCATGAAAGGCTGCTCATGCTTTTTGAATTGCAGAACTAGGGTCCATAACCCCTTGACTGTTGTTCAGAACCAAGAGAATTTCTTTATTCAGAGGGCTGAGTCCCTTTGAAATGCTCTACTCTGGACAGGAATGGATTTTCAGTTTTTGAGTACATTCAAGAGAGGGAGAAGATATTTGGACAAGAGAATCAGAGGATATGTGAACAGTATGAAAAACAAGTGAAGTTGATGTAAACTATTGGTCATAATGTTCGAGTCATAATGTGAATGACAGAGCAAATTTGCGGCGTTGTTTCCTTCTGTTCCTAGCTCTTAGGTTTTTATTAGAGGCTGTGGTTTAATAGTAATGCCACTTGTTAAGACATATCTTTTATTCTTCTATATTTTGTTTAGGGACCGAAATGGAACAAGGATTTTCAGGTAAGCGATTCAATTATAGACAATCTATTTATAATTTTTATGTACTATCTGACAAGAGATTAGCTTCCAACCACGTGTTCATGCCATCCCTAAGAATGCCCATTTCCTCCATAACATTGACTGATCCTGCTCCTGCATCATTTTATTTGTTGCTGAAGCCTTCATTAAAGCCAACCTCTCATATTCTGCCCTACATAATTTGAGCTACTCTAGAAATACACCGTCCATGTCCTAAATCACATGAAGTCCGATTCACCCATCACTCCTGTGTTCACTGATCTACACTAGTTCCTGATAAAGCCATCCCTTCTTAAAAATTGTTTATCTTTTTTCAAAATCCCTCCATGGCTTTGCTCCCCTTCTGTGAAGGCTCCGCTGGTCTCCTGAACATATGATTTCCATTGATTCACCATTAGAAATATACCTTTGGCTGACAAGCCCAAAACTCTGCACATCCTTCTCTAAACTACCTGATCACTCTATCTTGCCTTCCTCCTTTAAGATCCTGCCCAGAATGTACTGAAATAATGGCATAGCAGCAATGTCGTGGGATTAGCAATCCAGAAGGCCAGGCTAATGCAACGGAGACATGGATTCCAATCCCACATTGGCAGCTGGAAATTAAATACAATTAATCTATCCAGAATTGAAAGCAGATCTCAGTGACCATAACAGCTCACACTGATTATTGGAAAAAATTATTTCGTTCACCAAAATCATTTAGGGAAGGAAAATTTGCCATCCTTACCCAGTCTGACTCTCAAGCTACTCAAACCCACAGCAACATGACTGACTGCCTCAATAACGCTGCAAGCCATTCAGTTCAAGACAATTAGGGATGCGTAACAAATGCTGGCCTTGCATGGACATCATCTTGCTTGGTTGATTGATTTACTTATTGTCACGTGTACCGAAATAAAGTAAAAACCTCTGTTTACGAGTGGTACAGGCAGATCATTGTAAGCTAAGGATGTACAGATCAAAAAAAACTTAGACAGAGGCACACAGGTTACGTTGCACAGGGCATGCGGTAGCGGAGATCAACGTTAGCAAGATCAGCATTATTTGAGGCTAGACAGTCCATTCATCAGTCTGATAACGGCCGGAAAGCAGCTGTTCTTGAACCTGCTTGTGTGTGTTCAGGCTTCTGTATCTTCTGCCTGGCAGGAGAGGTTATAGGAGTTCATTACCGGGGTGCAATAGGTCTTTGATGATGTCGGCAGCCTTTCTGCGGCAGCGAGTCGTGTAAATGGAGTCCATGGATAGAAGGTTGGCTTCCGCGATGGCGTGGGCTGTGCACACCACCTTCTGTAGTTTCTTATGGTCCTGGGAACAGCAGTTGCCATACCAGGCTGTGATGCACCCAGACAGTAGGCTTTCGATGGTGCATCTGTAGAAGTTGGTGAGGGACCTTACGGACATGCCAAATTTCCTGTGCTGCTTGAGGAAGAGGCTTTGTTGTGCCTTCTTGACAATTGCATCTATATGGCAAGTCCAGGACAAGTCGTCTGTTGATGTAGATGGGGGAATGTTCTCATTTCTTTTTGAACTCAATGATCAGTTCTTTAGTTTTGTCAACGTTGAGCAACAGATTGTTCTCATTGCATCACGTCACCAAGCCCCCCCATCTCCCTTCTGCAGTTTGACTCGTCGTTAGATATCCACCCCACCATTGTGGTGTCATCAATGAATTTGCAGACGGTTCAGAATTTGGTAACAGAGTCACAGGTACAATGGGAGTACAGTAGGAGACTGAGGATGCATCTTTGGGTGCTATTGTGGAAGAGGTGCAGTTACCTATCTTCACTGATTGTGGTCTGTGGGTCAGAAAGCTGAGGATCCAGTCACAGCGGGTGGAGCCAAGACCAAGGTCATGGAGGTTTGAGATCAGTCTGGAGGGGATTATGGTGTTCAAGGTGGCGCTGTAGTCAATGAGCAGGAGTCTGATGTAGGTGTCTTTGACGTCCAGATGCTCCAGGGATGAGTGCAAGGCTAGGGATATGGCATCTTCTGCGGACCTGTTACATAGGGTGGAGGTAGCTATTACGAGGGGGCATAGTTTTAAAGTAAGTGGAGGTAGATATAGGGGAGACGTCAGAGGTAGGTTCTTTACTCAGAGAGTGGTAGGGGCGTGGAATGCATTGCCAGAGAGGATAGTGGAGTCGGCCTCATTAGGGGCATTTGAGCAGCTACTAGATAGGCATATGGATGATAGTATAAGGTAGTGGTGGAGGTTAGACAGACCTTAGGTTTAGGGTAAAAGTTCGGCACAACATTGTGGGCCAAAGGGCCTGTACTGTACAGTTCTATTCTATGATCTATTGGTAGACAAATAGCAAGGGATTGAGGTGGGCTGGGAGACTGGAGTTGATGTGGGCCATGACCAGCCTTCTGAAGCAGTTCATGATTACTGAGGTCAGAGCCATTGGGCGTAGATATTAAGGCAAGTTGCACATGTTTTCTTAGGTACAGGAATGATGGTGGTCTTCTTAAAGCAGGTGGGGACTTTGGCCTGTAGGAGGGAGAAGGTGAAGATGTCAGCGAATACCTCCATCAGTTGGTCTGCATAAGATCTGAGTGTTTGGCCAGGGACACCTTCCAGACCCGTTGCTTTCCTTGCGTTGACTCCCAGGAAAATCGATCTGATATCTGAAGCGGTGACAGAAACAACAGATGTGTCTGGGGCTGTCGAGGCAGGCACAACCGCACTGCTGGCATTCTGCTCAAACCAAGTGCAGAAAGCATTCAGCACGTCAGGGAGAGATGTGTCTTTGTCTGCTATCTTGCACTGCTCCATTTTGTATCCTGCAATGTCACTTAGGCCTTGCCATAAGCAGCAGGAGTCTGTTTGGTAGGTTTGGGCCTCTAACTTGTGCTCCTTTGTATCATAGTGTGGCTTATTGCACTGCCAGGAATTGTTGGATTTTTTTTAAAATCACCTTTAAGGTAACAATCCAAATGATGGTGTAAGTCAGCCTACTTAGAATTAGGTTTATTGTCATGTGTATTCAAAGTACCAAGTACAGGAGTACAGTGAAATGTGTACAATGTCACCACACTAGGTGCCATCTTAGGTACAAAGAACCTAGGTGCAAATCTTACGTACTAAAACAGATTATGTACAAAAAGAGAGCAATAAAGACGATACATATTTTCAACAAAGGTTATGTATGCATCATCCTCTGGAACAATGAAGGATCTTGATATGGTCTGAAGTTTACAGCAAACACATTCAAGCATTTTACGATGAAAAGCATTTAAAAATTGTTTCCGATTCATCTATACGATAACTTGGCCCGAAAAACTGGGATTAGTTTAAAATAGCACCATGATTGGCACCGACATGGTGGGCTGATGAGGCCGTTCCTATGCTGTACTGTTCTATGTTCTAAGTCAAAAGTAAGTTCAAAAGTCAATAGTAAGTTCAAATCATCAAATTGATTCTCCAAAAGTAAAGCAGCTTACTGCAATATTTAATATCCTATCAATATTTGTTTGACTTCTTACAGTATTTCATTGTAGTCCACTGAAGACATATTATAATTTCAAAATATTAAACAAGCAAACAGAAGCAAATGCTCCTGCTGACACTGGCTCAAGCTGCAATTTGTCAGTGACATATGGGTTGTGTCTGATGCGAAGTGTCAGTTTTGGCAGGAGAAGCACGCATCCTGTCAGGACAATTAGCAGTCATCTGTCAAAACAACTGTAACATATTTATGACATTTCATCCTTCTGTTCTCTGTCAAAATGGTGACGTGGTGGCATCTGCCTTTAAACAAAGTCTTCTTATAAAATGCCTTTGCAAACAGGCTTCAAAATATATGGGGGCAACAGGTGAGTTAATTCTGGAATCATCACAATGAGCACCAAAGACGCAATAACGGAAAATTCAAGAAAGTACATTGAATAGAAGAGCAGCAAGCCTAGGTGACAGAATCTGTGAGGAGCTACTCCTCTAATTGCAGATTCTATCTGTCCCATGTTGTCCTTCCAGATTCTCTAATCACAGCTCCCCTCCCTCACACACATTTTTTCGAACCTTTCCAAGATGTCCAGTTAACACAGGCTGATGTTGGACGACTTGCTGAGCTTCTCACTATTTTGGATGGAAACCGGGAGGTAATGGAGGTGGGGATGGGGGCAAGAGCATTGCATGTCGTCTTCTTGTCCCGTGTCAGGGAGGGGTCTGTGCTCTCTCTCTCCTCTCAACAGAGATTTACTATGCCCTTCATCCAGGTCCTGGTGAATCCATCTATGACTGCATCTGGCCCACCTTGGGAATGGTCACACTTTGTAGACAACAGCTGAAACTGCTCACATCTCCCTCCCACCCTGGTGGGCTTGGAGAGGTGTGTTTAGAGCATTATCTTTTGACACATTAAAATGTTACTTTAAATTCTATTCGGTAACTTGTAGTTTGAATTTATTTTTCTAACAAAACATCATAAGCTAGAATTGAGTTACAAGGATGTTATTTGTACCTAGAAACAGCGTGATGAAGCAAACACAGAATGCTGAGAAACTCAGCAGGTCTGGCACCATATGTAGAGACAAACAGAGTTAATGCTTCAAGTTCAATACGACTCATCTTCAGAAGCTGCTCACCAGTTTTCTTGAATATAACCAAATGCACTATTAGGCCAATTCCAAAGGAGCCGTTACATTGTTATGGACCTGGGTTCAGATTGGCAAGACTAGCTAAGGGTAGTGGATTGTCTGCACACCAAAAATAGTAACAATCCAATCCAGTCAATTAATGCCCCATCAATCTACTCAGTTATCAGAAATCTGGTTGAAGAAGTCAATCGACAGTTCCGTCAAGCAGCATTTACACACAAATAACCTGTTCACTGAACTTCAGTTTAGTTGTTGACAGAATCTTTTCCCCAGGGCAAACATTTAAGACTAGAGGGCATAAGTTTAAGGTGAGGAGTAAATGGTTTAGAGGGGATCTGAGGAAATTTTCTTTCACCCAAAGTGTGAAGCCAGACCTAGCCCCTGACCCTATCCGCTGTAACCCTGCCCATAGCTAAGCCACCTGGGCACTATGGGGTAATTTAGCATCGCCAATCCACCTAGTCTGCACATTTTGAACTATGGGAGGAAACAAGAGCACCCAGAGGAAACCCATGCAGATACAGGAAGAATGTGCAAACTCCGCATAGTCGCCTAAGGCTGGAACTGAGCCCAGGTCCCTGGTGCTGTGAGGCAGCAGTGCTAACCGCTGAGCTGCCCTATCATTCCAATCAATTCCTTCTTACCCAACTGTTGATTAATCCTGTCCCCCCAAATTTTTTTCAAATAATTTCCTTAATACAGGTATCAGAGTTAGTGGACTGAAATTACCTGGTCTGTCCCCTTGTTCTTGAACAGAGGAACCACAAGAACAATTCTGCAGTAATGTGACACTTCACTCGTGACCAGTGACGTATTAAATATCTCTGCCAGGACCCCAGTAATCTCCTCCCTTGCCTCCCATAGAAGCCAGGGGTCCATCTCATCATGCCCTCGGGATTTATAAACCTTTATGTCTGCTTAAACATCTGATACATCCTCTTTATTAATCTTCACATGCTCTTGAACTTTATTCCAACTAAAATTTCCAGCTACAATGTCTTTCTCCTTTGAGAATTCAGAAGAGAAATATTAATTTAAGATCTCACCCACATCCTCTGGTTCCATGCACAAACTGCCCCTTTCATATCTTATAAGCTCCAGGCTTTTCCCTGTAATCCTCTTAGTCTTAATATACTCAAAATGCTTTGGGGCTTACCTTAACCCTATTTGCCACAAGGTATTGTGTGACCACTCTTTGCCCTAATTTTTTCTAAGCACGTTGCTGTTCTCTTTGCACTTCTGAAGGGCCTTCCCATTTTAATGATCTGTACCTAACATGTGCTTCCTTTTCTTTAAAAATGGATAAAACTCTTGATATCCCCTGACATGCAGGATTTCCTGGACTTGCTGTCCTTACCCTTCCTCCACTACAGGAAATACGCTGCCCCAGAACTCCCACTATACTACTTTTAAAAGACTCTCACTTTCCAAATGTAGACTTACCTGCAAGTAGCTGCTCCCAGTCTATATTTGCCAGATCCTGTCTAATAATATTGAAATTGGTGTACCTCAATTTAGACACTGAACTTCTGCATTATTCTGCTCCCTTGCCATAATGGCTTTGAAGCTTACTGAGTTAAGTTCATTATCCCCAAAGTGCTTGCCTATTGGAACTTCAACCACTTGACTGATCTCATTCCCTAGGATTAGGTCTCGCACTACCCCATCTCTAGTAGGGGTATCTACATACTGGTACAAAAGCTCTCCTGGATGCATTTTAAAAATTCCACCCCACCCAACCCTTTCACACTAAAAGGTGATCCCAGTTAAAATCTCGTACTAAAACCCTATTCCTCTCACACTTTTCTGCAATTTGCCTACATATCTGCTTCTCTATCCCCCCTCTGACTGTTGGGAGCTCTATAGCATAATCCCAGAAAAGTGATCGTCCCTTTTTTATTTCTAAGCTCTACCCAGATGAACTTATTTGAAGAGTCTTCTAACACCTTCTCCCACATGACTGCAGTGATGGCCTCCTTTAACAATAATACAATCACCCATCTTTCTTACATTTCCCCGTTATGTCTGAAACATCGATGCTTTAGAATGTTGAGCTGCTAGTCCTGTCCTTCCTTCAACCATGTTTGTGATTGCCACTAGGTTGGCCAACAGCACTGCTCCATTAACACAGCTGTAACAAAGTTACAGACTGCAACTTCAAAGCAACAAGAAAAGGATTCCAATTAACAGCTTACTGCATCACCCCTTTAACATTATTTTTGAGTATTTTACTGTCAATTCAGATGTAAACAGTTAATCCACACTCGTTACATCTGCTGGACTAAAGTACAAAAAAGTAGTAATTAGCCTTTGTTTTGAAATAATAAATCAACATGTTTTCCAAAAAGCAATATATTCAATTTGTTTTAGTCTTTTCAAACAATGAGACTTGCTATTAGCTCCATTGAGTTCAATTTCATTGATTATTTTGATCCAAGACTGAGTCTATACAGTTGGTCTTGTCTCTTAAAGACAAGTGTGTCCTTTATTTGTATAACAGAACCCATGAGGGAGGTTAGTTTGGGTATCAAATCCTTTTTTTGACAGTTTCATGCAGAGAAGTCAGTGTTCAAATGGGTCAGTACACACCAAAATTCCTAATGTTACCTCCAATGTGATCTATACATTATAACATCTACCTTTGCTTTGTGCTATCGTTTCAATTCAAAAGCTATTTCTAAAATAATGCTACATTTCTCTTTGGAGACCTTTTCTAACTCTTGCCTGGTAGCACGGATGTACTTAACTTAGAGGTGGTGGTGTAGCAGTAATGTGACTGGGCTAATAATCCAGAACTCCATGCTATTGTTCTGTTGAAACAGGTCTAAATTCCATTATGGCAGATGGTTAAATTTGAATTCAATAAAATAATCTGGCCTAATGGTGGCCATTTAACTATTGTCAACTGTCATAAAAAAACCCCACCAGGTTCAATAGTGTGGTTTAGGGCTGGAAATCTATAATCCTCACTTTGTCTGGCCAATGTGCGGCTCAGACCCACAGCAGTATGGTTGACTCTTAGCTGCCCTCTGAAATGGCTCTAACAAGCCATTCAGATCAAGGGACAATTAGGACTGAGCAATAAATGCTGGCCCAGCCAATGATGTCCATATCTCCCATGACGCATAACAAAAAAAATTCATAGCATACAACAGATTTATTAATAAGTTCCACAGTGAACTTCAGGGGATTAATAGATAAAGTGACCATCATTTCATAAAGTCATAAATGCTGGAAATTCCCAGGATCAACAACTTGCTAAGTTGGATGATTATGGGCCAATCATCAGTTTATGCCTATTTGTTGTGAAGAAAGGCCTGCCAGTGTTCTTGCTTTCTTTGCCATTCAGCAATCCCTGCCACAAACTGCTCAGGTTTGCACAGTGGGCTGGTACAGAACCAACTTAATACAATGAATCCGACTAGAGTCATAGAATTGTACAGCATGGAAACAGGCGTTTTGGCCCAACTCATCCGCGTCGGCCAAGGCCCCATCGTTAACAAACAAGACCACCCCTGGCTTGTCTTACTAAAGTGGAACACCCCACATTTAAGTGCCATTCCTCAGACTACTGGCCCAGTTGATCAAGATCCTGTTTTACTCTTAGATAACCTTTTTCACTGTCCACTATACCACCGATTTTGGTGTCATCTGCAAGCTTATGCCTCCTATATTCTTATCCAAATCATTTATATAATGAGGAGGAAAGTTTACGGGAGATATGCATGGAAAGTTCTTTACGCAGAGGGTGGTGGGTGCCTGGAACACGTTGCCAGCAGTGGTGGTAGACGCAGACATGTTAGTGTCTTTTAAGATGTATCTGGACAGGTACATGGATGGACAGGGAGCAAAGGGATACAGACCCTTAGAAAATAGATGACAGGTTTAGACAGAGGATCTCGATCGGCGCAGGCTTGGAGGGCCGAAAGGCCTGTTCCTGTGCTATAATTTTCTTTGTTCTTTTGTTGACAAAACAGCGGGTCCAACACTGATCCTTGCAGCACACTGTTGGTCACAGGCCCCCAGTCTGAACAACAACCCTCTACTACACCTTCCATCTCCTACCAGCAAACCACTTACATTAATTTACATTAAGTTTCAGAAACCAGATTATTGATCTAAGTGGAGTCTCAACACTTCACTTAGTACCATGGTCTTCAATAACATCAATTCCCTTAAATGGATGATGAGTGGAAAGGAACAAAAGTTGGCCATTCCGTCCCTCAAGCATGCTTTGCCATTCAGTAGGTTCATGGCTAACCTGACACTCCATGTCCACATTTCTGCCCTTTCCTCATCATCCTTGATTCACAAAAGTATCTCTCAGCCTTGTATATACACAAGGGCTCTTTGGCAAGGAGTTCCAAAGACCCTCAACCCTCACAGAAGAAATTCCTCCTCATCTCAGTATTGAGTTGGTGCCCCTTAATTCTGAGAGTATGCCCTCTGGTCTTAGGCTGTTCTACGAGGGGCAACATCCTCTTAGCATTTATCCTGTCAAGCCCCTTAAGGATCCTTTTTGTTTCAATTAGACCACCTCATTCTTCTGAATTCAAATGAGTAGAGGTTCACACTATTTAACCTTTGCTCATAGACAATCCCTGTATATTGGGGATCATCTTTGTGAACTTTCTCTGAAATATACCTCAAATGAAATGACATCTTTCCTTAAATAAGGGGATCTAAACTAACAGTAGTCCAGATGTCGTCTCACCAATACTTAATAAAGTTGCAGTAAGACTTCCCTACTCTTATACTCCAACCTCCCTGGAATAAGGGTTACCATTCCAGTAGCCTTCCTGTTTACCTGCTGCACCTGTGTACTAGCTTCCCGTGTTTTGTGCAAAAATACCTTTATGTTGCAGTTTTTCTCCATTTAAATAATGTTTTGTTACTTTGTTCTCCCTTCCAAAAAGATCAACTTCACATTTTTCCACATTACACTCCATTTGCCAAGTTTCGTCTGCTTACCTAACTTATCAACATCTCTGAACTGTCTGTATCCCTCTCACAACTTGCCTTTCCACCTACTTTTGTGTCATCTGCTAATGTGGCGACAGTACACTTGCCACAACTTCTTTCCAACTGCTTTCTATCCGATAGTCAATTTAAGCAAGTGGACAAAATACTGAAGGGTGGAATACAATGTGGGAACATTTGAAGTTATATACTTTGGCTGGATACAATGGAAGAGTTGAATAGAACTGAAATGGGGTAAAGACTACAGAAAGCTTCAGCACAGAGATATCTGGGGGATTCTATTGCACTTATCGCAAAAAGCTAGCATCCAAGTTTTGTTCGTAATAGTGTTCCACTTGCCTTTTCTGTCAAAAGCTTTCTGAAAATCTAAGTATACAAAGCCTACTGACACCCCTTTGACAATTGTTAATAACACCCTCAAAAGTCCAAGTTTGTCAACACCATTTCCCATTTGCAAATCCATGTCCATTTAACACATCCTTTATAATAGATTCTGGCATTTTCACCACCGCTGATGTAAGTTAATGCAAGTTTTTGGCTTGATACACATAACTTAGTATTATTTGCTTCCTTGTTGGTTTAAAGGTATAATGTTTCAGGGCACTATTTTGAATTGATTTTGGGCAGCACAGTGGCACAGTGGTTAGCATTGCTGCCTCACAGCACCAGGGACCCAGGTTCAATTCCACCCTCAGGCAAAAGTGTGGAGTTTGCACATTCTCCCCGTGTCTGCGTGGGTTTTCTCCGGGTGCTCCAGTTTCCTCTCACAGTCTAAAGATGTGCAGGCTAGGTGGATTGGCCATGCTAAAATGCCCATAGTGTTCAGGGATGTGTAAATTAGGTGGGTTATAGGGGGATGTATTTGAGTGAGTGTTCTGAGGGTCGGTGTAGACTTGTTGGCTGAAGGGCCCGTTTCCACACTGTATGGATTCTACGATCTCTAAATCAATTCAGTTTCCTATTTGTGCTCCTACTAATCTACATGAAAATCTCTCATTTCTGTCATGTTTGCTTTCTTTAAAGTGCCCTTTGTTTCCATAAGCACAGAACCCTATGTTGTGCTATCACAGTGGAGATGCCCATCAAACAATCTTACCAGCACTTTGTATCATTTCCTGTACCTGTCTTCTGTAATTCCACTTGCTAAATTACATTTATTTGATGGAACTTCCAATTTTGGAAAAAGTGCAAAATGGACAGTGCAGGCATTCAGTTGGTACACAACTGACCTAATTTTCCCTCACAAATCAATCACCCATTATACTAGATAGCATGGACCAGCCAATCTGATAAATCCCGCTTTTGATTTCACATTTCTGCTGAAGTTGAGACTTCCACTTATACAGATCTAATTTTCTACCTGGTTGATGGCATATTTTGTTAGTATTGATCTTTCCATCAGTAAGTCTTCTTAGTTGTATACTGCTTGTTGAAGGCAATACATTAAAAAAAAAAGTGGGGCACTCCAACTTCAGTGGCACCAAAACTGACTCATCTTGACGAATGACTTTGCTGCCAGTTGTAGAATAGCTGTTTGGAACAAACTTGAAATGTAGATGCACCATAATTCAACATACTGACACCCATGTGGAACTGTATTCGTGCCATGTCAGGCTACAAATTTATGCTTAGTATGACAAAAGCAAAATGAATGAGGTGGAAGCAATGCTATAAGAGTTGTAAAACTATTGGTCCATAGTACAAAATATTTGGGCCAGCTTCAGGTTGGGTGAGTTGGTATTAGGAGTGAAGTTTTTGTAAAACAAAAGTAATATTTCCATATTTGAATATGCGAATGTTATGAATATTTCTGTAGGTAATTACTTAGTTCGAGTGTAACTATTTAACTTTTAAATGAAAAGGAGTGATAAAAAATTGCCTCAAGTGCAAGGCTTGCAACTTTCAATAATGTTACATCATTGTCAAGTCTCCAACACTTTCGATTGCCATTTATGCTGGAATAATTTGAACATATTCTACTCAACAAAAATTACCTGAACTAATGCACTAAGTAAAATTTGCATAGCCTGCCCTGCTCTTCCCTAGATTACCGAATATTTCGAACAATTTGTTACTTGGAGGTATTCTGCGTAGCAATTAGTTGTATGAAATCTTATTCCAATCTAGTATATGTCACTTCACTGAGGCTTTGGGTATCATTAATTCTTGGTTGACTGCCAATAGCTAACATTTGGAAATCCTAAACTTTTAAGAACTGTTTACATGTATTTGTTCCAAGGGCTGCAGTACCATTTTGATTTATACAAGACTGAATTAAATTATATACTTTACCTTGACTCGTTGAAATGAGTTCAGCAAGCATCGGTGTTGCTTTGGGAACATTTTATAGCCAATTTTGCCAGAAACTGTTTTATTAGGGTGTGCAACAGTAATAGATTACATCATAACGGTATAAAATCTCATTTGCTGTACACAGTTTATAACTTATTATAAGGGCTGAGCTGAGACCAACACCTGTTGTTTATATAAAGATGGCTGCATCTGTAAATATCTTGATGTGGAAATCAAAGCAAGGTTGGCCATAAAGAGGCAGAATCTCATTTCCAGGTCAATAAGCTGTATGTTACAACTATTAGGTGAGGAAATTATATACAGGAAAGTTTTGTTTTGATACGCCATGTTGCTCCATAGGAGCTTTTCTCCTTCACTTTCAATTTTCTCTTCAGTTGAAGTTTGAAATAATGTTGGGTATATTCCATAGATGTTAACAATTCCTTTGCGACTGGCTATTTGGCCTTGCTTCAGGCATGAGTCTTGCCATTAATGTGTGCAGGTTAGTCAAAATTGGAGGTAATTACATTGGATAGACGACACAGAAATAGGCCAGTAGGCAGCATTTATACTCCAATTGAGCCTCCTTCCAACTTTCCTCAGCCATATCTATTATAAGGAACAGTGTATTTCTCTATTAACTTGTCTAGTTTCTACGCCTTTTGCTACCACATTCCTACCATTCTTTGGTAGAGATATTTCCCAAGTTCCCTGTCATATTTCTTGCCAGCTATCGCAAATTACTTGTCTCTAAAGATGAACGCTAGCCTCTACTTTCTGTAAGAGAAAACAGGAGGGATGTGATACCACTGGTGAGGGTGCAGAGAGGATTTACCAGGATCTTGCCTAGCTAGACAGCTATAGTTATGAGACTGGGGTCATTTCCCTTAGAGCTGAGGAGATTGAGAGGGGACATGATCAAGATGTATAAAATTATGAGGGGCGTAGACAGGAAGAAGCTTTTCTCCTTTGAGTGATCAACGACCAGGGGGCACAGATTTAAGGTAAGGGGCTGAAGATTTAGAGGAGATGGAAGGAAAATCTTCTTTACCCAGACGGTGGTGGGAATCTGGAACTTACTGCCTATAAGGGTGGTAGAGGCAGAACCCTCATAACAGTTGAGTATTAATTTGATGGTCACTTGTGATGCCAAGACATAGAAGACTATGGGCCAAGTGCTGAAAAATGGGATTATAATAGTCAAGTGGTTGAATTTGGCTGGCACAGATGCGATGGGTTAAAGACCCTTTTTCTGTCCTGTAGATCTCTATGACCCCATGACATTCTCTCCATCTATCCACTCTTGAAAAATCTTCCATCATTTTAAAGATGGTCATAAAGGTCACACCTTAAACATTTTTTTCCAAGAAAAAAAAAGAAACTCAGGTCGTCAACCCCTTTTGCATGCTCTATATGGTGACCAGAGCTGCAAGCAGCACTAAGTGTTGTGCCCATAAAATCTATAGTAAACAATTAAATTCCATCTAAATTGCAAGCATAAAATATTACATCAGATTTTAAGGGATGATAAAATTCAATAAGGTTGAGTAAAGCATTGTGCATTGGAAATGTGTAGTAAATGTACTCAATGAATTGAGTTTGAATAATTAAATGTCAAGTTGAACGAGATGTAGGCATTTAGTAGATAACACCTAACCAGCGAGTCAACTGACAGCAACAAATCAACAGAACAAATATATTGCTGAACTGTGAATGATGCCGCTAAAACCTCTTGTTTTGCACTCATCAGAACAAATACAGGAATGCAATATTTCAAACAACCACAAGAATTTACACTATAAGAGGAAAGGATGTGGACTGGTTGGCAACTGACTGAGGCATTACCTTGGAGAAAACAATAGGGAACTACTGACTCCCCAAGTTTCCAATTCATTCAAAATAAAAAAAGTGCAAAGCCTGAACATATTTATTTTGTTTGACAGGTTCCTGTATAAATGCATGTTGCTTCTAGCAAGTATCAGTTACCTCAAAATTGGCAGATTATCTCAAGTTGGTTCTTAGAGCAGCTATTAGTGCAATCAGGATAGTTTGGCTCAAATATAATGCTAAGCTGTGTCGTCAAGTAAAAGTCCTGTCCAAAGAATGTCACAGATGGTAGGAAATGGAAATATATGGAAGTCCCTTCATGCACTGTTCAAGGTGCTGCATTCAGAAATCCTGGAATCATCGAAGAGCAATTGGATGCTGCAATGGGGTGTGATACAATTCTTATTCCAGACGAGTGGCCTTCACATCTGCATTTATGAAGGTCTCCAACAATTCCATTTTATATTACGATATTGCATATGCTACTACATGTTTAAAACAGACCTACAGTTAAGAATCTATGTTCTATGTTAAATTCTAACCACTTTCAGATACACATACATAGATACACTATTAAGAGTAAGATAGTGAAACTCATAGTAGCAAATATCAGGAAGTTTTAAAGAATCTTATGTTAAGCTTCGTCAATGGGTGAACCTATTTTAAGATGGTCAACATTAGCCTGTTGTACCTGCTACACGTGTAAGTGCTGCCATGACTGGCTTTTGGTGTTATATGCATATCATTATGGTAAGTGAAAACTCCATCACAGATGCTATGATTTGGCCCATCAGTTTAAATCTTTCCCTCCCCTGTTTGTTGAAGAGTTTTATCTTCTTGCTCCCCTATTAACTCACCACGACACCCAGCTAAACCTTGGTGAATTCATCTTTCATATGCTATTCCTGGTGTACACTTCAATTGTGCAGTAAGAAGCATCAGCACCCCACCCTTGCTACATGCATAAGAAACTGTCCGAGAAACTCCTGCTCTGGAAATATCTTACACACATTTCCATTGAGAAGATCTAATTATCATACACACCACGAAACCCTTGGTCTTGTGTTTGATAAAGGTTTACCTACTACACAAATGTGAAGTAGGCATAATCAGTGTATGAACTGAAGCAATTATTACTATCATTAATGTATTTAAAATTTTTCATGCAGACTGAATAATGCAAAACACAGGAAGTCATACATCAAATTTGTTGATGACACAAAGTTAGGCGGCATTGTAGACAGTGTAAATGATAGCATAAAATTGTAAAGGGATATTGATAGACCAAGTGAATAGGCAAAACTGTGGTAGATGGAGTTCAATGTAAGAAGTGTGAGGTTATGCATTTTTGACCAAGACATGATAGATCAGGGTACTTACCAGGTGGTAGACGAAGTAGATGAAGATGAATACAGTAGGATGTTCAAAGAGACTTGCAGGTTTAGGTGAATAGGTCTTTAAACTATCACGAGCAAGTGAAAAACAATCAAGAAAGCCAATGGAATGCTGGCTTTTATATCTACAGGACTAAAGTACAAAGATGCAGAAATTATGCTGTCGTTTTACAAAACCCAGTCAGACCCCACTAGAGGTCCCACGAACAGACCTCGGCACCACACCTTAGAAAGGATATGCTGATCTCGCAGGGAGTATAAAAGACTTTGGGTTAAGTTATGAGGAGAGATTATGCAAATTTTCTCTAGCATTTCAAAGGTTAAGGGATGATTGAAGTCTTCAAGATTTAACAGGAAAAGGCAGGGTAGATAAAGATAAACTATTTCTACTGATTAGGGATTCCAGAATTAGGCTCAAGGGCTAAACGGCCTACTGTTTCAAAGTTGGTGAAAAATAATACTATGATATTTGGTTTGATAATTTGGTACAAAGATATTTCTGCACTCACACAACGACAGGTATTGTGTCTTCATGTGTTGCTCAAGTATAAAACATTGCCTCAGAGGTCAAGCTTCAAGTTTAAATTGCTGCTCTCACTAATTTTGCATAAAAGACAAAATGACAATGCATTTTATTGCTCAATTAGTATTCATCCACTGATAACTCTGCACAGTAAATGTGGTTAATTCAGAACTGCCTCGTAAGTCAGAGATAACAAGGTGTGGAGCTGGATGAACACAGCAGGCCAAGCAGCATCATAGGAGCAGGAAAGCTTGATGTTTCGGGCCTAGACCCTTCATCAGAAAAAGGGTCTAGGCCTGAAACGTCAAGCTTTCCTGCTCCAATGATGCTGCTTGGCCTGCTGTG
>JAHRHZ010000073.1:26868920-26920476 GCA_024137785.1 Ginglymostoma cirratum
AGGAGCAGGAAAGCTTGATGTTTCGGGCCTAGACCCTTCATCAGAAAAAGGGTCTAGGCCTGAAACGTCAAGCTTTCCTGCTCCAATGATGCTGCTTGGCCTGCTGTGTTCATCCAGCCCCACACCCTGTTATCTCGGATTCTCCAGCATCTGCAGTACCTATTATCTCTGCCTCGTAAGTCACTTAGTTTAAGGTCAATTAGGGATTGGTAACAGATGCTAGACCTGTCAGCACAGCTTTCATCTATGAAGAAATAAAGTAAGCGAAAGTTTGGATTTGCAACAGCAGGGTAATACTATATACCATAACCTGAATAATTCAATGGCATTATTCCCCTCAGATGCCTCAAAGCAGATGTTTTGTAGTGGGGCACCTGAAAAATTATGAATATTTAGTTTTGTCCCAATATTAAGTTTTGAGTAATATCATTAAAATAGGATTTTACACATTAACTCTCAAACATAATACAAACAAATGAAACTTAGTACTTCAGTTAATTCTGTTTTGTTCCAAGACGAAACTTCCACCAACATTTTTTTAAAAATGTGATGCAAGCTTTGTTAGCAAGACTAGCACTCGTTGTCAATTCCTAATTGACCTCAAACTGAGTGACTTACTAATCAACTTTGAATTACCACTTTACCGTGCAGCTGGACCCACACGTAAGCCGGACTAGGCAAGGATTCCTTCCTAGAAGGACATTAGTGAATCAGATAGTTTCATGGTTACCATTATTAACTTACAATTCTAGATTTTCTAAATTTGACTTCATGGTGGGATTTGAATCCAGGTCCTCACAGCATTAGTCAAGGCTTCTGGAGTACTTACATAATGACATTACCACTGTACCACTGTCATGGGCCAGACCAGACCTCACCAAAATATTTTAAGAATGTAGCCTAATATTTTCTTATTTTTAAAAAGGTAGATGTGAAGTGTGTGTTCCAGATGTGAGGTGACTGTCGAACTACTTGATGTTAAGCAAAACGTAATTTATTTACACACTATAGTTAAAATACAAACAAACAAAAAAGGAATTTAGAATAACTATTGGAAAACTTAACCAAATAATAGATGCAGTACCTATTACTATTTAACTGTTCTCATATAATCACATCCCATAAACACACCCCTTGACAAAAAGGCAAATTCAGACATAGATTCTTACATGCAATCCAGGAGGAAAAATCATCAAAAGAAAATTCAGAGTGTAACAGCCAAAAGACATTCACTGAAGTTTCCAATTTTTCAGGCCCCAAACAGCTTCTGACGTCATTAAAAAACCGAAACCCAGAAATCTGGATCTGAGAGGGCTGACCATATCTATTCAGGCTGTTTTCATTGTTCTGACTTAAAAGAGAACCTAAAGGCCTCGAAAATCGTTTACTTAAGTAGCCAGTTTGCCACCGCTGCCTTAAAACCTCTCTTCAAACACTAAACAGGTCAAAATAACTTTTTAAAGTGACAGTATTGTCACACCACCACCTCCCAAAAGGTAAAATATGTACACATAAATGCACAAATCAAAAGAGGGACGCCCTACGTTTTGTGGGTGAATGCAGTTACATGTACCACCAGGTGCGGTCATAAACAGCACAGAAGCATAAGACTGGGAAAATCTCAATTATAATCTCCGTTTTGTAGACTTCACTACCCTCACCTTGACCAGCAACAGGGGTGCACCCTCAAGTTGAGTGGTATCATGTGGCAATCAAACAGTATTGAGATTTCTATTTATTAAATGTTGTGTAAGGTAATAATCCTGAAATTGCAGTGAACAACACTCAATCTGACAATGTCATAACCTTTGGCAGAAGAATCATGCAGTCTTGATAAAGATCTTAATGGGGTCAGAAATGACATACCTAGATCTCTATAGTCTCAAGTAATCAAGTCAATGTCTCTTGTACATATTGCTGTTATGCAGTAAATTAACTCTTGCTATTTCCAGCAAGAATCTCTTGTTAAGACTCATTAGTGGTCTGTACTTTCACTGATAATTAGGCAGACCCTTAAACTGAGCATAGAAAGGAGGACTGGTGGGGGGGCTCTTGTGGCACAGTGGTAATGTCCCTGCCTCTGGGTCAGAAAGCCAGATCTGCCATCTCCCATCTGTCCCAGTGTCAAAACATGTCTGAATGGTATATTAAAAAAAATCTAGAGGGTGGACTGGTGGTAGCACTAGACTACGACAACAGAGTTACAATGTCAGCTTAATATGACACTAAGTACTACAGTAAAGCTAAGTTTTGTTTAAAAGTTCTTTTTGCCCTTTTTAAAGCTCGATGCACAACTGAGAAAGTAGTAAATGGAAGGGAAATGTACAAACAATTTCCTATTATCTGTCTAAAGGGTTATATTAGTTCCACAAGCTTACTTTGTCCCTCTTTAATGTCAGATTCAATTAAGCCTCTTACTTTAATTGAAATGATCTATGGCAGTCACCACAAAAATTACCCCACTAAACATCTTCTTTCATTAGAAAGCGTTTTGGCTGCTACTTGATACCTCCTGGTTGCAATACAGCCAAGATTTGGCATTTATTGGGGAGGGAACACTGACTTCATTTCTGTCCACCTTGTATTTCTGTGCCGTAACACATTCTGCTCTGACAGTGTACAAAAAAAAATTTAAAAAGCAGTATTAGGTCCTCTGTCTGTGTTTCAATTTTGTAACCCTTTACAATACAATTTTACTTCTGCAACAACCACTCAAGCAGCAGAATGTTTCACGAGATGTGATTCATCCCATCAGTGAAGTAAATATCATTGGTGTCTATAGATGAATACACCAATCAAACATATTTGCTGGCAAGGTCATACAAGTCATCATCATTCATTATTTTACGGTAAAATTATGTATTACTTTCAGGAAGAAAGCTGTAATTTTATCTAGAGTTTAAAGATTTAAAATAAATCATAAAATTGGCACTTTCACACACTCCTATTTTTTGGTCAATGTTTAATATGAAATGCTATGAATAGCAAAACAAGTGAAATTTCCTTTCAGGCAACATCTAGTTAGTGAAGGCATCTGACATATAACTGTATGGTTCATTATTCATTCTCATACTGAAAAACTTTACTCAAAAGCACAAGTTATACTATTGCTCAAATGAGCTAGGGTTAAAACAACAACAAATTCTTCTGATCTCCATGTGATTTTTAAAATTTTCCCTCGTTAAAATGGGATCACGATTTTATCGATGTTGGCAGTTCTGTTACTTGGCCCAGGAATTTTCACTGATTTCACCTTTTCATTTACCAACAAACATAATTGTTGCCTTGGATGAAACCAATACAGCACAGACTAGGGATTGAACTTAAGACTTTCTCTGGTGTTTGTGACTCTGTACTATGAAATAAGGCTTTCAAACTTACCTCTGCTCTCACAAAAGAAAGAAATGCATTTTGTTTACCAAAAGATCAGTCTGTTCGCTACACAATGACCTGAAATATATTCTAGCATTTTCTTTGTTTCCCAATGTGATTCAAAAACAAACAGTTATTCTGCAATTCTTTGAATGGATGGAGGACACTCACAATGGAAACCCAGGGCACTTGATTCAATGACATGGTGCAACGCAAGATTTTGAATCATGCCATTGCTATTTCTATTTGTGTACTTCAGAGCCCAACATTACAGAATTCAGGACTTTGACAATTTTAAAAAATATTTTAGAAACTACATCTAACAAAAATCCACCAATAATAGTGCATTTATATAGCACCTGTAACATAATAAAACAGGAGGACAAATTAACAAAATTTGACAAAGCCACACAATCGATTACAGACTGATTTTAAAGGTCTCTCGTGGTTGCTGGATTTTAGTTAATTTATATAATCTGAGGCATGATTCAACAAAGATTTTCCTTGCTGTCTTCAAGACAATCCTAGGGTCTTTTAAAAGGAAGAGACAGAAGTAGACTCGGAGAAAATTATGGAAACAAACAGAATGCTGGAGCAGGAGGTCTGGCAGCATCTGTGCAGAGAATCAGAGATTACTTTTCAAGTCCAGTCTGACTCTTCTGAACCGAAGAGCTTCGCTGAAAGCGCAGCTCAAAGTTGGAGCAAAGAAAATCAAGGATACACAAGAAGTCAAAACTGAGAAAGCCTGGAGATTTCTGTGGGTTGACTGGCTGTAGATTAAAGATGGGCAGTGACGAGGCAATTGAATGTGAAAACAAGGATGAAACTTATAACATTGGACAATTCAGCAAGCAAAGAGATCATGAGGGAACTGGTGTGGGTTAGCAGTTGCAAATGTCATACAGTTTATGAAAGCAGGAGGCATGATAGGTCAACAATTTAACTAAGATTACAGCTGAATTCATTTAACTGCCACAACAAAAATATCAAAACTATTAAGAAAATTAAAAACAGAGTTCATACTCAACTTTATAGTACCGTAGCTTTTGCCACGGGCAGCAGCAAATGTTCTGCTCCTGATGAGGCACAGAATATTTATGAAAAATCCACACTTTGGATTGTCATTCCTTTTTAACTGAAAGATGTTAAATGATAGCAAGCAGCCTTACAGGCCATAAAAAATACACTTGTATTTATTAGCAAATTTCACAATTACTGTGCGTACCAAAGATTTTTCAGCTTTTTAAAAAAGCAGGATAGCAGCTATTTTGTGTACAGTAGGCTGCTACAAACAGCAATGTAATAACGACCACATAATCTGTTTTTGCCATGTTGAATGAAGGATAAAAATTGGCCAGGACTCTGGGGTAACTGCCCTCCTCTTCTGAGATGGTGCCTTGGAATCTTTTAAATCCAATTGTGGGGACATATGAAGCCTCATTTTAATATCTCATTTGAAAGATGGCATTTCCCTCAGCATTGGATTTTTATGTTGAAGTCCTAGAATATAATACGAATTCAAAACCTTCTAACTCAAGGGCAAGAATGCTACCAAGTGAGCTGATAACGAAAAAAATAAATTAATCAAACTTAAGTTCGCTTTTCATTTTCTCTACTATACCCCTACTGCCCAGGCAACAAAACCAACATCTTTCTAATACGGTTCAGGTTGAAAATGGCAAACCAAACTGTGTTAGCTCTTCCTTCTCCTTGTGCTTCTGGAAATAAACAGTGAAGAATATTTGCAGCCGGGCCAATCTACTCAACAAAACCAACTGAATCTGGCTTCCCTCTTAGTGTTACACCTGAACAAAATATATTCATCTTTCACATTACATTAATTCTAGTCGTATACAAATAGCACCTCTTTATTAAGGAAGGATTTGTGGTGGCATTTGAATTGATCAGGCCTTACTTTTACTCTCAAAACAAAATGTTAGTTCATCTTTGACAACTGCTAATTTCATACATAGTAAAACAATTATGTATTGTATAAAAAATGACAAGAGTAAGCATTGAAGTAAACAGTTTCAGCCTGCTCTACCCATTCCACATTTATGGCGGTTCTTTCCAATTAGTTTCATCCTTCTGCTCTTTCCCACAGGTCTGTCACTTTTTTTCCCTTTATGTATTTATCCCATCACGTTTTCAAAGTTAATTAATCTGCTTCTAGCACCCTTCAGGCAGTGTTTTCTAGAACACAACTCACTCACTTAGTGAAAGCAACATTTCCTCATGTAGTCTCTGGTTCTTTTTCTAGTCTCTTTAAATTTGTGACCTCTAGTTACTGACCCCTTTGCTGCTGGATACAATTTTGCCTTATTTACTCTGTCTAATCATTCATGCTTTTGAACACCTCACTCAAATCTTCTGCTTTCGGAAGAACCCTATCAATTTCTCCAGTCCCTCACCCCAGTGCCATTGTAGTAAATCTCTACTATACTCTTTCCAAAACCTTGACATAAATCCTTCTATCCATCACTTCGCCCAAACTATTAAGCATTGGCAAGAATAAGAATAATCTAAGAATTATAACTCTAGCAGTTCTCTGAAGGGAGAAAAACAAGACTAAAGATTGGGCATACAAGAAAAAAAATGTGTATGGCTTTGGCTGTTCTGATTAGAAAGGTCACTTTCACACAGCAGTCACGGAGCCAGATTCAAAGACATTTCACTCTGTATCTAGTTGTAGTATTCCTGACCTAGGCATGAGAAAGGAACAAAACAGAAACATAGAAGAGTTCAAACACAAAAATCTCATAGTTAGGCACAACAGCAATTTAAAAAGACTACTAGAATACTGGACATTATGCCAAGATGCTAGAATTCAAAAGGTTGATTTGATTTGTTTTTATCCGATTTGATCTATTATTGTCACACATATCAAGATACAACAAAAAACATAGTATTGCATGCTAACCAGACGAATTATACCTTACGTAAGTACATCAAGGTAATATAACAGAATACAGAATAATGCTACATCTACAGAGAAGATGCAGAGAAAGATCAACTCTAATATACGAGAAACAAGAACAGAACTTGCTCGCAAAGCTAGCAGATCCGGCAGCATCTATGGACAGAAGTCAGAGTTAATGTTTCGGGTTGAATGACCCTTCCGCAGAACTGATGGTAGCTAGGAAAATATCAGTTTGTATGCAGAAGATACTGTGTGGGGAGGAGGTAAGGAGTAAACAATAGATGGGGATGGACCCTAAAGAGAGAGAACAGTTGTACAGACGAAGGGGTGGATAACGATCTGGCTAGGAGGGTGAATAGCTAGTAATGGAGACTGTTCGTGGCTAACAATGGGTGGTGTGTAAAAGCAGATTATGTGATAACAAGGCCTGGGGGTTATGGGGGTTGGGGTAAGGTCACAGCAGAGTTCAAGCCCTACTGAACTCGATATCGAGTCCAGAAGGCTACTGGGTCCCTAAGCGGAAAATGCGGTGTATTCTTCCAGTTTGCACTGAGCTTTGCTGTAGCACTGCAGCAAGCCTGGCACAGATGTTTGCCAGGGAGCAGGGTGGTGTGTTGATGTGGTAGGCAACCGAAAGCTCAGGGTCTTGTTTGTGGACAGAAATGTAGGTGTTCTGTGAAGTGGTCACCCAATCCATGCTTCATTTCCCCAATGTACAGGAGACCACATTGTGAGCAGCGAACGCAGTAGGGAAATTGTGTGAAATGCAGATAAAGTGCTGATTCACCTGGAAGGTGTCTTTGGCCCCTTGGATACTGAGGAGGGAGGAAGTAAGTGGACAATTTTATACCTGCTGCGGTTGTACGAGAAGATGCCATGAGCCTATGGGGTGGTGTTGGGAGTGAAGGAAGAGGGGACAAGGGTGTCCTGGAGGGAAATCCCTTTGGAAAACTTACAAGGGAGGGGCGAGAAATGTGTGTCTGGTGGTGGCATCTCATCGGAGGCGACGGAAATGTTGGCTAATGATCCTCTGGATAGGGATGGCAGTGGGATGATAGGTGAGCACAACGGGGACCCTATCGCTGCTGCAGTAGGGAAGAGGGGCCGTGAGGGCCAAACTGTGGGAGATGGGTTGGACCTGGTTCAGGGCCCTGCTGACAACGGTGCTGGGGAATCCTTGGTTGAGGAAGGTGGACATTTCAGAGGCTCCCTCGTCGAAGATGGCATCATCAGAACAGATTCAACAGAGATGGAGAAGCTGGGAGAATGCAGTACAGTCTTTACAGGAGGCAGGGTGAGGAGGTATAACCAGGCTAACTGTGGGAGTCAGTGGGTTTATAGTGGACATCGATACCCAACCTATTTTCAGAAATGGAAACAGATGTCAAGGAAGGGAATGGAGGAGTCAGAGATGAATCAGGTGGCAGGGGGTTTTTGGTGGGGTGGGGGGTGTTGGATGCGATCGATAAACTTTTCCAATTCCAGACAAGACAGGGAAGCTGCACAAATAATATCATCCATATACCAAAGAAACAGTTGTGGGCGGGGCCACAATAGGTCTGGAACAAGACTGTTCCGCACATCCCACAATGAAACAGGCATAACTGGGGCCCATGCAGCTACCCATGGCCACCCTTCTGACCTAAATAAAATGACAGAAGTTAAAGGAAAAGTTCTTCAGATTGACAACGAGCTTGGCCAAGCAGAGGCAGCGGATCGTGGATGGGGACTGTTCAGACCTTTGATCTAAGGAGAAGTGGAGAGACCGGAGACCATCCTGGTGGGGGATGGATGTGTAAAGGGATTGCAAATCTATGGTAAAGAGGAGGTTGCTGGAGCCACAAAACTGGAAATTCTGAAACTGGCATAAATGTCAGAGAAATCATGGATGTAAGTGGGCAGGACTGGACTGGGGAGAAAAGACTGAGTCAAGGTAGGAAGAGATGAGTTCTGTCAGACAGCAGCAGGCAGAAACAATGGGTCTGCCTGGGTAGTCCTGTTTGGGGATTTTGGAAAGGAGATGTGGGGGGTTGGCCACTTCAGTACACCACCCTGTTCCCTGGCCAATATCTCTATCTCAGACTTGCTGCAGTGTTCCAGCAAAGCTCAGCGCCAGCTGGAAGAACAGCACCTTATTTTCTCCCTGCGGACTCTGCAGCCTTCTGAACTCAATAGAGTTCAGCAACTTTAGGGTTTGGGCTCTACCTTACCCCAACATCCCATACACCAAACCTTGTTATCACATTGTCCGCTATTACGCACCATCTTTTGTTAGCCACTAATGGTCCCCATTAATAGCTACTCACCCACCTAGCCAGATCGTTATCCACTCCTTTATCTGTCCAACTGTTCTTTTCTCTCTCTTTGGGCTCTATCCCCTCTTATCATTTATTCCTTAGACCCTCCCCCACCAAATCTTCTGCATATAAACCGACATTTTCCTAGCTACCATCAGTTGAGAGGAGGGGTCACTCGACCCGAAACGTTAACTCCGATTTTTCTTCACAGATGCCGCCAAACCAGCCAAGCCTTTCCAGCAATTTCTGTTTTTATTACTAATTTACAGCAACCGCAGTTCTTTCAGTTTTTATCTAATATATGAGGGGCCTATTAACAAGTCTGATATCTGCGGGGAAGCATCTGTTCCCAAACCTGTTGGTACATGTTTTCAAACTTTGCATCTTCTACCCTCTTCTATTGGGCAGAGGAGAGTACAAGCAGGGTCGGGGGGCGGGGGGCGGGGGGGCGTTGTTTGATTATGTTGGCTGCTTTGTCAAGGCAGTGGGAAGGGCAGATAGAGTCAATGGAAGGAAGGCTGGTTTTCGTGATGGACTGGGCTGCATTCACAACTCTCTGTAATTTAAGTTCCCAGACTTAAGAGTCACACAGTCATAATGCATGAAAACAGATCCTTCGATCCAATTCGTCTATGCCAACCAGATATCCAATCTGACCTAGTCCCATTTGCCAGCATTTGGCCTATATCCCTCTGCACCTTTCCCATTCATATACCTATCCAGGTGACTTTTAAATGATGTAATTGACTTGGTTAGCCTGCAACCACATCTCTGTAAAAACATTTACATTTTACTTTTTCACTTGCATCAGCAGCATCAAGTCACCTATTTTGTCGTGAATGTTATGTGCTTTCAGATAGTGTTTTTAATGCTGCATTTTTAATACTATTTTGCAATTTGAATTTAGCCTGTTCTGAGACTTGTTTCTACAGCTTTCCACTTTCATTTTCAGCTTTTCTAGTTTCCATAACTAGGTTTGTTTTTATTCTTTCTGAATTCCCTTTCAGGTTCTCATCTCCCTGATCAACTTTAATCAACTGAATACAAAACCTCATGCACAATTTTAAAAGTTGGAAGACTGTTAGTCTGTGTTCAAACTCAATTCAGAGAGCAGCTGAATAAACCATGTGACAACTGTTAGCTAAAGTTAAAAGCTGATCAAAAATCAGAAGAAATATGTTGTTCAAGAAGAAAATTGGGCATCTCATCCAAAAACTAGTTGTTACAGATTCAAGCTTCATTATTAACACAGCTGGGATCACTGACAACCAAATCCTGACTTGAGCTAATACCTACAAATGGGTACTTTCTCCTATAAGTGACTAGCTAACATTCTAGAATGGGAACCCTAGGTAATTTTGCCTTTTCCTAGCCCACAAGCACAAGGCTTTTCAGAGTCTCCCAGCTGAACATATTAGCACAGACAAGAGATCAAAATCTGGGATCATACCTGCCCAACTTCACAGTAACTAAGTCAACATGGAAGCTCTTGAACTGGTAATGTACATCTCTTCCTCCACAGGGAAGCCTTAGAGAATGTTGATCATTTCCAATACCTCAGGAGTATCCTGTCAGCCAAAGCACTTACTGATGAAGAGATCTAGCACCGCTTCCTGTGTGCTAGCACAGCCTTCGGCAGCCTGATGTAAAGGGCGTTCCAGGACTACATCATCACATCTGACACCAAGATCATTGTTTAGAGAGGTGTGATGGTTCCCGCCCTCCTATATGGCTTCAAGACATGGATGGTTACAGCAGACACCTCAAGGTGCTGGAGCAATATCACCAACACTTCCTGTGCAAGATCCTGCGAAGCCACTGGGAAGAAAGACGCATCAAAATGAGCGTCCTCGATCTGGTCAAAACTCAGCATTGAAGCACAATAGCTGGCGTGTCTTCCACATGACTGATGTGAGACTCCCCAAGCAGAAGCTTTACTCCCAACTTTGAAATGGCAGGCAACCCCAGGTGGATAGAGGAAGCACTTCAGGGATACCCTCAAGGCCTCACTGACGAGGTGTAGCATTCCCACAGTTACCTGGGAATCACTAGCCCAAGAATGCCCAAAGTGGAGAAGCAGCACTCAGGAAGATGCTGAACACCTTGAGACTTGCTGTCAGGAAACAGTGGAAACCAGGCAAAAACAGCAAAACGAGCACGCTGCCATATCAGTGCTCCAGCCACCCTTCCTGCGACCATCTTCTGCCACAAGTGTAACAGAGCCTGGGGACGCTGTATTGGTCCGTACAGCCACCTATTAAAATGGAAGAGAGTCATCCTCATCTGCAAGGGACCACCATTGATGATGATATAATCACACTGGTGGCAAGTCACCGTCAATCAATCCTTGTTTTGAAAAATAAGTTAGGGGCTATACTTCCAGGAATCATTCTTTTAGCAAAGACCATTTTGAAGATACTCTGAAATCTTTTTTGTTAACTATCAATGTTGACTTTGAAGGAAGAGAAATTTTTTAAGTATTCACAATTCTCATTCGGTGTCTAAACTAAATATAAAATATAAATCGTAGTGTTCAGGGATGTGCAGGTTATAGGGGGATGGTTCTGGGTGGGATGCTCCAAGGGTCGGTGTGGACTTGTTGAGCTGAAGGGCCTGTTTCCACACTGTAGGGATTCTATGAAATAGCCATAAAATTTTAAATATCAATCTTCATGAATTTTAAATCTGCAGGGGAGAATTCCATTAGCTTCTAAGTATGAAGAACTCAGGAATTTGAACTGATCCTTCAGTCACCTGTTGTATGAGAAACATTCAAGAGACAACCTGAACATAAAATGGGAAGAAGTAGGAGTTGGCATTTATTTTTATGTTGCGAGCAAACATTGTGCAGCAAGCAACTTAGTTTGATTTTGCAGCTACTTCTCATCACAGATGATCATAGTTTTAGTACCTAATGCCCACACAAACTGTCTTCTCGTACTCTTAAAATCAAATTCTCACAATCTAAGTACATGCTTCCCCACAACAAAGCAAATAAAATGACCACTGTTGGTCATCTAAATTTACTGAAAATTAAAGAACTTGCAGCGTTCTGTTCGACCCATGCTTAACTTTATGATTAGATAGTCATCATTCTGAAATCATTTCTGGTGTGGTTGGTGACACTGAACATGATTTTTTTTTTATTTGGCAAAAGGCTGGCTAGTCTGACAAACAGAAAATAAATTCAATGTCATGTATACCTCAATTTTTTTATGATCATGGGCAAATGCTCAGCTCAGCAGCCCTTCTGGCATTTTGCTGACTTGATACTGCCCACGTGCAAGTGTATCTCTGAAGATTCAACTCTACTTCACAAAACACTCCACCTCACAATCTTCAAATCCTTTCAAAAAAATGCTCACTTCAAATGCACCCTTGTTCTGTGACACCTGTAACTGATCTTCCTCCTAGAGATGATAGTACGAAAATACAACATGACTACTCTCAAAATTTAATGCTCCAAATGCTTCACTCAGACACCAGTCCAAATTTGTCAACTGTGGTGCCATGTCACCAAAATATAGCGTACAACAATTTGTGAAGTCTCAGGAAAAAAAGGTTACCGTAGAAGCTTGATACTTTTTGTTCAAGGTATTTAAGTACAGATAGTGTCATTTCAACACTTATTTATTCATGGCAAGATGCAAAGGAAACGCTCATGAATATTTAAATTGAGTTAAAGTTTGTTTTGTGCTTTACAGCAAAACAAAAGAAAATCATCAGGACTCAACACTGCCATAAGCAACCAATTCAAGGTAAACACCTAGGAGAAGCTAGGGCAAAATTCAGGGGAACAAAAAAAAAACAAAAACAGTAATACAAGGCTGGAGAGTTTCAATTGTGAAGAGAGACTACAGACCGGGTTGTTTTCCTTGGAGCAGAGGAGAATGATAGGTGGCATGACTCATGTATAGAATTATGAGAGGCACTGACAGAGTAGACAGGAGGAAGCTTTTCTCCTGGTGGAGGGATCAGTAACCAGGGGGCACTGACTTTAGGTAAGGGGCAGGAGGTATAGAGGAAACGTGAGGAACAACGTTTTCATCCAGAGGGTGAAGGTAACGTGAAACTCACTGTCTGCAAGGGTGATAGAGGCAGAAACTCTCAAAGCATTTCAGAGTATTTTTGTGTGCTCTTGCGATATGCTTGAGGGCTGTGGGCTAAGCGCTGGAAAATGGATTAGAATAGTTAGGCAGTTGTTTTTGTCTGGTGAAGATGTGATACACTGAAGGCCCTTTTCCTTTGTTGTAGATCTCTACGACTCCAAAAACAAAGTGCAAAAGCAATTTAGCATACCTTGCATTAAACTCTATTAAACATGCCGAATGGGACTCAAAATTCATGTCACCATGTATTAAAAAACTGTGAAGCTTTCAACATGTACCTTCAGTACATTTATGCTCACAGGTAGTATTGTAAATCAGCAAATCCTACTTTAAAAGCATCACTACAATGTAAGGTAGAAAACAGGCAACTAAAATACACATCACTAACCATTCCAACTCAACTTTAGTGAATTAGTCCAAACCTTTACAGGTTTGCCATCAGGTAGCTTTTCCTGCAGCAGACTGGTAATTCTAGGAGCAAATGTTTTGTCCTCATAAGGAACTCTGGCAGAACATTCCAGCAAAACCAAAAAATGTCTTCCCATCTCTGCCTCATTCAAAGAAGCCTGGCCTCCATTAAAAAAATCCACATAGAAAGTTTGGTCTTGAGTTATGGAGTTTGTGATTGCCAAAACTTCCATTCCCAGAAATTACTACCATTAAATATCTTTGACTGAGCAGTAGTTACATCAGTGTAATGTATGCCAGGGAATGCTTGCAGTGAAGCGATGAATACATGGTCTGTTTATTTACAACTTGCGGGTACTAGTAGCAAGCAGGTGTCTCCCCAAACACCCGACCCCTCCCACTCACCATACAACACGTACTGGATTTGAAAGTGGCCAAGGTGCCAGTACTAAGAGTACTGGAGGAAACACATAGGTCTCCGCATAGGTAATTTTCTCTTCTGAGATGAGAATCAATGGATCATTTCAACATGCTGTCCCCGCCATCTCCCCCAAGCCACTTCATAATGAAAGTATTGTTGCTGGGAAGTATAGTTCGCCATACCTCTTTTCAATGAAATTCCAGACCAAGAAAAAGGGAACATTTAGATTACACTCACCATCTCTCACTAAGAATTGAGAGTTGGGGCACAGTTAGATACAAGAACTACTCAGAGGTAGTTTTCTTGTCACTTCTTTGAATACATCACCAACCTTAACTTTCCAAATCTCCTGTTTCCTCTTATTCCCATCTTTTCCCCCTTTGCTAACTCTCAACCCATTCCCAGCCTAGGAGGTTGAGGGGTAACCTTGAGATTTATAAAACTACGAGGGATATCGATAAGGTGAATGACAAGGGCCTTTTCCCTAGGTGAGGGAATTCAAAACTAGGGGACATATTTTAAGGTGAGAGGAGAAAGATTTTAAAAGGATATGAGAGGCAACTTTTTTTTAAAACACAAAGTGGTTTGTGTGTGGAATGAACTGCCAGAGAAAGTGGTGGATGCAGGTACAATTATAATGTTTAAAAGACATTTGGATAAGCTCATGAACAGGGAAGGTTTGAAGGAATACGGGCCAAGCGGACGGAGGTGGGACCAGTTTAGTTTGGGAACTTGGTCATCATGGACTGATTGGACTGAAGGGTTTGATTCCATGCTGTATGACTCTATGATGTACTTCCCCTTCACCTACATTGTATCACTGCTTGGACACAACTCTGAAGTCTCGACCATCCTCTACCACAATTCGATACCGCAGAAGATCTACTAATATTTTTATAATTTTATTCTATCTAACCTCATCAAGTTGTTGCATGTATCTGCACAGACACTAAGGATTCAGAATAGTCATTGGTGGAAACAAAGTCCAAAACTGCTCCACACTTAGAGAACGGGTCACTAAACATATTTGTTTTGGTCCGAAAGTCAATGGAAATTATAATAAAATTGAAATCATGGCTATCATTGACCAAAATTTCTTACCAGCAGTCAGTATTTGGACTTTCCAAGGGTGCTTAAACATCATCATCTGATAGACTCGCCATGGTAATGTCATTCTTTCCAATCTGCCAAGAAAAAAATAATCACAATGTGCTTGTCAGGCTAACCTTTACAATAGTTGAGGAGTTTTGCTTTCTAAATTACACATCAACAACATAATAGCTGTAAAATGGAAATAAATTCATAGAATCTCTACAGTGCAGAAAGAGGCCAAACTCATTGAGACCACACCAATCTTCCAAACAGCATCCCACCCAATACAGCCCCTTACCCAACACCATAACCCTCCATTTTATCATGGATAATCTACCAAGCCTGCACATCCCTAGATACCATACGGCAAGTTAGTACAGCCAATCCGTCTAACCTGCACAACTCTGAACTGACAGGAAACCACAGTACCCAATAGAAACCCATGGAGATATGGGGAGAACATACAAGCTCCACACGGACGATTAGACACCCAAGGCTAGAATCAAACCTGGGTCCCTGGCACTATGAGGCAGCAGTGCTAGCCCCAGAGCCTCTGTGCCGCCCAATTCAATTTTTTTTTAAAACGTTCAAATAATTCAAAAAACGTAAATAGGAATTCACGTTCGATGACTTTTTTTAAACCATTCATGTGACTTCTGTTAAGGAATCTCTAGGCTGCCTGATGATTAAAATAAACTACTATCAGAGATAATGATACATTTTTAAAAAAAAATTTGACATTCCTCAAAATTCTTGCCCTCATTTTTCCCATGCTTACTGGACGTGAGCTTAGCTAGGAGCTTTCTATGTTGAAGCTAAAAGCAAAATATTGAAAATGCTGGAAAGCTGAAATAAATACAAAATGCCAGAAACGCATAGAACCGGAGAAGAAGAAGACCGGATACATACCATGATAGATGAGTAACAGTGTTTTTTTCTAAATCTAACAACAACTTAGAAACATACATCAATACGGTTTGTTATCTAACCTGAGAGTAATACGGATTTGCAAATTGTAAGCAACTTCTCTATATTGCTAAATTGAGAATGAACAACACATCATAAAGTGCTTATTTTGACCACTGCACAATTTTATCCAGGATAATTTGCAACAACTGAAAACAAAATAAAAATCATTATCTGAGCACACAAAGAACAAACTAAGTCATGTTTATTGCTAAAAAGATATATTTTCTCAAAGCTTTTTGTTATGGAGAAGGGGAGGTTAAATGGAAGAAAATCCCTGATATTCACTTTATAAGTAAAAAGTAATAATTTATTTATTTAACTCTAACAGAACTACAATCAAACCGAACAATTCCCCCCTAACTCACGACTATTCCCTAACTGGATAAAATTCTACTGGTATGCTAGTCCAATAAACACAAATCTCACTTATATAACCCAAACAGTAAGAAGAAAAAATTAAAACTTAGTCTCTCAAAGCCCACACAGAGAATGTGCCTTTTGGAATACTCTGTCTTCTCCACTGTCTCTCCAGTCATAAACACCTTTCTTTCACTGATCCTGCTGTCAGGGATGTTTTCTCTGTGAAGACTCTTAATTAGTACCCTTTATGGATAAGATGGTGCTTTCTTAGTGATTTCTTATGAGAGCTAGGTGCTTATTTCTCAGATGGTGGTTGGCTCATTTTCAAAAACCACTTCCTTATATACCTTGGATGCCGTATCAATTTTCCTACAATAGCATTGGTCCGAGGTAATCAAAACCATCAGATTTAAATTCATTTTAGCTTTCAATCGCTAAGTGCTGGGTTTAAATTAATTGGTTGCTTCCAGCTAGTTGCCAAATCATCAAAACATGCCTAAGGTTTCCGATGACACAGCCAATTGATACGTTTCACTTTTAGAACTGGGTGTACATCTTCAGGTACACGCAGACACTTACTTTTCATGTTTACATCTCTTAAGCTTAGAAAAGCACTTTATCTCTTAAAGGAACTACACATTCTCCACAACTTCATAACACCTTCCCCCTTAAGAAAAAAAACCATCATTATGAAAAGATGACTTTTTTTAAAATTCTTAACACCATTATCATGATACACATAAGTCAGTAATCTGAAATTATAACCTTCATAACAATTCTGCATACATATATAACATTGGACTGTACCAGTTCCATCTTATGTACACATTTTTTTTAAACCCGTGATAACACATCTGCAATAACGTTTTTATGACCTGCAACTTGTACAATCTGTAAATTAAAAGCCTGTAACATAAGACTCAAACAAAATAGTCTTGTATTCTTGTCCTTAAATCTATCCAAAAAAGGACAGCAGGTTGTGGTCTCTATACACAACCGCCTCCAAAACATTGTTTGTAAGAGCACCTCTTTCTTCAAGGAGGGTCTTGGAAATTCCTCGATGGCGTTCATCTTCATGTTCCTTGGCATCATCCTTCCATGTCCAACGTTGTGTCCCAAGAATGTCACTTCTGCCTCTGCAAATTCAGTTTTTGCTAAATTTATAACCAGTTTTGCCTTCCCTAGTCTTTCAAAGAGTTCTGCCTAGTGCCCATGTGATCTTTCCATGAATGGCCAAAGGTCACTAAGTAATCTATATAGACAGCACAATTAGTCATTTCTGCCACAACTCTGTTCATAAGTCTTTGAAATGTGGCTGGTACGTTCTTCATTCCAAAGGGCATTACTTTAAATTGATACAGCCCATTTGTGGTTGCAAACACAGAAACTTCTTTCGCTCCGACAAATGTACTTACCAGTAACCACAGAGTAAGTCCAACTTTGTGATGTAAGTGGTTTGTTACAACTTTTTCCACACAGCCCGCCATCCTTGGAATTGGGTACGAGTTTGATTTAGTTATAGTGCTTACCTGCCAATAATTCATGCAGAATCATTGTGTACCATCAGGTTTGGGAAGCAACACAATCGGCAAACCCCACTCACTTTGACTCGACTCAATGAGGTCTTCTTGGAATATCAGTTCCACTTCCTTCTGTACCTGTGCGGCTTTGAGAGGATTAGGCCTGAAGGGGTCTTGTTTAATCGGAACAGTATTCCCAGTTCAAGCTCATGTACTATAATATTAAACCTCCCCATTCTATTCTCACGTATGTCCTCAAGTTGTTACAACAAGACTTTCAACTCAGTTCTCTGTTTCTGACACAGATAGCTCACTATGTTATCCCATTCTCTAAGGACTTCCTCATTATTTAAGTTATTTTGAGGCACATCTAAATCCAAATCAGCTGGTTTTGACTCCTCATACTGAGGGGCAGTAACTAATACCTGTTTCTCTAGTTCCCTGTCCCTATCATAATAAGGGCTTAGCATATTCACATGACATACATAATAAAGCTTTTTGCTATCTAGCATCTTTACTAGATGATTCACCTGACTTCTTCTCAATCTGATATGGACCAGCAAACCTTGCTTTGGAGTAATCTCCTACCACTAGTAACAGCACCAATACTTTATCCCCATGGGCAAATGCACGAATTTTAGATTTCTTATCTGCTTCTTGCTTCATTAGATGCCACCTTCAGATGTTGTCTAGCTAATTCACCTACTCTGTTTAATCTTTCTCACCTCAGATACATAATCCAATTATGAGATCTCTGACTTTGGGCCTATCAACTTTTCCTTAATTAATTTTAAAGGGCTTCTGACTTTAGTGACCAAATATCAACTTAAATGGAATAAAATGAGTATATTCATTTGGGGCATCTCTAATGGCAAATAATATAAATGGGATACCTTTATCCCAATCATTTGGGTAATCCTGGCAATAAGCCCTCAGCATGGTCTTTAGGGTCTGATGCCACCCTTCCAATGCTCCCTGGGATTCAGGATGGCATGCATTTGATTTAAAATGTTTGATACCGAAACTATCCATGACCTCCTTAAACAGTTTGGCAGTAAAATTGGACCCTTGGTCTGACTTAATCCACCTGGGTAATCCATAATGTGTGAAGAAAGCAAGCAACTCCTCCACAACCTGTTCTGTCTTAACATTCTGACATGGAACTGCTTCCACTTTTGGTTTTAGGGAAGGGACCTACACAATCAATCATGACCCACGTGAAAGGTTTTTCAAATGTGGGAATGGGCAAAGGTGCTGGTTTTATTACTGCCTGTGGCTTTTCTACCAACTGACATGTATAACAGGTACGACAAAATTCAACCACATCCTTATGTAATCTAGGCCAATAGAAATGCTTTAGTATTTTAGCCCGAGTCTTCCACACTCTTAGATGACCATCTACAGGTAATTTATGTGCTACCCGCAATACTTCCTGTCTGTATACTACCGACAACACAATCTGGTGCACTTCCACCCATTTCTCCTCTGCATTAACCTGCCACAGTCTCCATGTTCGTCTTAGGATTCTATTCTTAAGATAATAACATTAGGGAATACATTATGATTCCTTTTCCCAGTAGACTTCATGATGTAAACCTTTCATTGTCTCATCTTTTTGTTAAAACTCCATTAATCTTTCAGAATTAAACACCTCTGCCTGATCCTCTACCTGTTCAGGTATTTCCTTTACCATTTCATCAAATAGCTAACTGGACCACAACTCCTTCATCTCTCCCTCTGGTTTTTCTTTCTTGCATAACTTATGACTGTGGGATCGTGTCAGGAAAAATTCTCGGGTTTTTTCCTTTTAACCCCTCAGTTCCCTTGTTTTCCTTCAGCTTCTCCACTACAAGGGGAGTCACTCCCACCTTTGATCCTGCTAGGTCGTTTCTAAGAACAAACTGAATTCCTGGAATAAACACTCTTTCAATCACTCCCACTGTCACTTCCCCAGTCTTGACTGGACTTTCCAACCTGATTTTACACAGGAGAATGCTAAATATCTCTCCATTTATTCCACAGATTACCACTCTCTCTTGTAACACATTAGGAGTGCAAGTATTTTCACCTCATTATTACAGACTAGTTAACTCCTGTATCTCTCAATATTGTAATTTCTTTACCTTCTCCCTCTGTTCTGCCTGAGTAAACCTTACCCACAGAGGTGAAGTCTTTTTAGAGATCTGGCACCATCTCACTATCTAGCCTGTGACTAGGCTACGTACTCTCCTGCAGCTCCTCGATTCTCTTTGGGATTTCCTTCGCTACCTTAAATAATCCCACTTGTTTAGCCTCTTTTACCGCATCCTTTTTCTCAGTGCCTTCCTTAAACCATCGGCACTGACTTCACATGTCCCACTCCATCGCAGTGAAAACATCTGAGGCCTTTTGCCTCTTTTTCACCCTCTTGGGTTTCCATTTTCACCTGTGGTAAACTTTTCCCAGTGTAATCAACTTTTTGTTTTTCATTGAAAGATCTCCCTTTTTCCCAATTTCTATCCCCCACGGAACAAAATTGCTGTTGGGAGCTAAGTTTTGATTTACGCACTAAGGTGTATTCATCCGCCATCTCTGCACTCTTCTCGCTGTTTGAACTTTCTGTTCCTCAACATGAGTTCTTATCATTTCTGGAAGTGAGTTTTTAAACTCCTCCAGCAGAATAATCCCATCTCTCTAACATTCTCATATGTCCTTTCTATCTGTAATGCTCTCATCCATCTATTGAAGTTGTTATGTTCAATTCTTTCAAACACGACGTAAGTCTGACCCGGTTTCTTCCTTATATTTAGAACATAGAACAGTACAGCACAGTACAGGCCCTTCGGCCCACAATGTTGTGCCGAACTTTTACCCTAAACCTAAGGTCTATCTAACCTCCACCACTACCTTATACTATCATCCATATGCCTATCTAATAGCCGCTTAAATGCCCCTAATGAGGCCAACTCCACTACCCTCTCCGGCAATTCATTCCACGCCCCTACCACTCTCTGAGTAAAGAACCTACCTCTGACGTCTCCCCTATATCTACCTCCACTCACTTTAAAACTACGCCCCCTCGTAATAGCTACCTCCACCCTAGGAAAAAGTCTCTGGCTGTCTACTCTGTCTATACCTCTGATCATTTTGTACACCTCTATCAAGTCACCTCTCATCCTTTGTCGTTCTAAAGAGAAATGCCCTAGCTCTCTCAACCTTTCCTCATAAGACGTTCCCTCCATTCCAGGCAACATCCTGGTAAATCTCCTCTGCACCTTTTCCAATGATTCCACATCTTTCCTGTAATGAGGCAACCAGAACTGGAAACAATACTCCAGATGTGGCCGAACCAGGGTTTTGTATAGCTGGAGCATAACTTCACGGCTCTTGAACTCAATCCTTCTATTAATGAAAACTAACACACCATACGCCTTCTTAACAACTCTATCCACCTGGGTGGCAACTTTCAGGGAACTGTGGACACGAACCCCAAGATCCCTCTGCTCCGCCACACTGCCAAGAATCTTTCCGATAACCCTGTATTCTGTTTTCAAATTTGTTCTTCCAAAATGAATCACCTCACACTTTTCAGGGTTAAACTCCATCTGCCACTTCTCAGCCCAGCTCTGCACCATTATCTATGCTTCTGGTACCAATTTGTAAGCACTCAAAATAGCCTGTTTAACATCTTCATATTCTCTTGATACTTCATCTGACAGTGCTGCAAACACCTGACTAGCCCCACCAACTTGGTCTGAATTAACATTACCCACACAGTCTGTGGCCAATTCATCTGCCTAGTCAATTTCTCAAAGTAAATGAAAAAGGCTTCTGCATCTTTTTCGTTGAATTTTGGTAATGTTTTGACATATTTGTATATATCCCTAGCAGGTCTTTGGTACGATGGGTCTGCTTATCATCACGCTCCTCCTCACTAAATCTATCTTATGTCAGCTATCCTGTTTAATTTGCAACTTCCTATGTTCAAACTCTCTCTCTTTCTCATTGTCTTCTCTCTCTTTTTCTTTTTGTTTTGTCAGAGCAATTCTTTTCTTTTTCCTCTGCTTTTAACTGTAATTCAAACCATTTCAGTTCCATTCAGTTCCTGTACACAAACCAGCCAGATCCTGGATTTAAGCCCCCAAACTGTAATGGAAAAGTGGAGGTTAAATGAAGGAAAATCCCTGATATTCGCTTTATAAGTAACGAGTAACAATTTATTTATTTAACCCTAAGAGTGAACAAATTAACAGAACTAAAATCAAACCGAATAATTCCCCCCAACTCCTGACTGTTCCCTAACTGAACAAAATTCTACTGGTATGCTATTCCTATAAACACAAGTCCCACTTATATAAGAGATAGTAGGAAGTACAGATGCTGGAGATTTCTGAAGAAGGGTCTAGGCCTGAAACATCAGCTTTCCTGCTCCTCTGATGCTGCTTGGCCTGCTGTGTTCATCCAGCTCTACACCTTGTTGTCCCACTTATATAACCCAAGTAGTTAGAAAAAAACTGAAAACTTAGTCAAAGCCCACACAGAGAATGTGTCTGCTGGAATGCTCTGCCTTCTCCACTGTCTCTCCAGTCATAAACACCTTTCCTTTGCTGATCCTGCTGTCAGAACGTTTTCTCTGTGAAGACTCTTCGTTAGAAGTACTGTGTTACCCTTTATGTTTAAGAGGGTGCTTTCTTAGAGAGCTTAGTGATTTCTTGAGAGAGCAAAGTGCTTATTTCTCAGATGGCGGTTCGCTCTCACACTGATGTTCAAAAACCGTTTCCTCATACACCTTGGACAACATGTCAATTATCTTACAATAGCATTGGTCCGAGGCAATCAAAACCATCAGATTTAAATTCATTTTAGCTTTCAATCGCTAAGTGCTTGGTTTAAATTAATTGGCTGATTCCAGCTTTTGCCAAATCATCAAAACCAGCCTAAGGTTTCCAATAACACAGCCAATTGATACGTTTCACTTTTAGAACTGAGTGTACTTCTTCAGCTACGTGCAGATACTTTCTTTTATTGTATAAATCTCTTAAGCTTAGAAACACACTCTCTCATAAAGGAACCACACACTCTACACAACTTCATAACATTTTCATCTTGCTCTGATCAGGACAATTTGCAAGAAATACACAAGTAAAAGTAAGAACATTCATATTTTGGTATCTAATTGGTAAAGGCGTCACTGTGGAGCATGCACCTGTTAATGCAACTGACAGATGACCATCAAGCTTTGTTTAAATTTTAAACCAGGCAGGTTGATTCTGAATCATCAAGGCATCACACAGGAATGAACCACAGAATCAACATCACCTATTTTACTGCACTGATTCAGACATAGTGTGGCTGCTTTTTGTCTGCAAAGAACTGGGCCCTGCGTATTAACATGTGTAACCTCCAGTACACACAGTGTGCCACATCACCAGCCGAACTGACCAGTCAGACCACTTTATCTTTTGCTTGGGCATTTTACAGACTTAAAACTGAGTTCGCCAATAATGTGAATCATAACTTATGCTCTGTTTCATTTCTTTGTTTTGGTTTTATTTTCTATCCACCAGCGTACTCTAGGTACTTTTGCTTTTCTCCCCTCCATCACCATTACCTTTAGTTCAGTAGGAATAGCTCTCGTCAATCAAGTGTAGAACCATAGAATCCATACAGTGTGAAACAGGCCATTTGGCCCAACAAGTTCACGTTGACTCAAACCCCCCCAGACCCCGCCCCACCATACCCTGCAAACCTACATTTTCCATGGCTAAAGCACCTAACCTACAGAACCCCATGGCCAATCCACTCAAACTGCACATCTTCAGACTGTGGGAGGGAACTGGAGCACGCAGCGGAAACCTGCGCAGACACAGGGAGAACTTGCATAACTCCACACAGATAGTTGCTCGAGGCTGGAACTGAACGCCGATCCCAGACTTTCCCTTCTGTCTTTTGAGGTGCTCAAATGTTGACTGTTTCTCTTCAAATATGTTGCTAAATCCTGAGTATTTTCAGCGTTTTCTGTTTTATTTACAAATATTTGGTTAAAATCAACTTTGAAACATCGCAACTGTGTTACAAAGAATGTTACTTTAAAAACATAAATCTCAAAAGACGTTTATATAATGTTCTGCATATTTGGTGTAAAAGGACCGTTCCCGTTTTGTAGCAGAAGTTGCGTGGGGGTCGGGGGACGTCGTGTGCTAGTGAAAGATTTCTCGCTACGGGTATCACCCCAACTTGACAGCATACCCAGTGATGCCCAGATTTTTTAAAAATTACAAAAGTAGAAGAACATCGGTTAGTATTTCGGGAGGCCAGTTCCAGTCGGCATAGTAGTTAGATTTTACCGATAGAAGAAAGAAATAGCAAAATTCCACAGACCTGGTTGAGAACCTCCCGTAACAGCTAATCAGCCGTGCTCAAACGTCACTTCCGCTGACTCCATGTGACCCACAGCGCGCAAAAAAGTCTTGTTTGTCTTGGAGGATTTGTTTCTAATATGAAATTTAAATCTCTAATTATTTAGAACCTCTGTCTGCTGAATCCTAGCTGTACTATTGAGGTCATGTATTCTGTCCTCCACGCACATCGCAGTCCGACTGCTATGCAGTAATTACCCAATTCCCTTTTGTTTCTTAACCCCGCAGCAATATCTGAACTTCATTAACTCTACAGTTATTCCCGTACCTTCTGTGTTACAAAAAGGAAAGTTTTATCCCGCTCTCCATCCTGTATTTTGCATTTAATCTTATTTTGGGTTATTGAAAACATATTTCTTTATCCCATCTTTTTCCTCCATCTAAATTGCTCATTTCATATGAGGAGAAAACGATTTTTATGTGTCAAGTGATTAGGATGAAAAATGCATTGCTTCCTCAGAGCTGGCTGACTGAATTAGATCATTATCTGAATTGTTAAAGAAAAATGCACGGTTACAGAAAAAAGACAGGAATAGGATGAGGTAAGTTGCTATTGCTCCTCATATGGGCAAATGACCCTGTGTTACAATCATTCTATGCCCCCAACACTATATAAGGGTTGCCAACCCTCTGCACATTAATTGCTCCAGGCAGTTAATCTCCTGGGCATTGTTCCAAGCAGCTAAGAAAAAAAGTCTGAAAAGTACTCATGTACTTTAAAGATAACAAGGTGTAGAGCTGGATGAACACAGCAGGCCGAGCAGAAAATTTTGACGTTTCGGGCCTAGACCCTTCATCAGAAATGGGGGAGGGGAAGAGGGTTCTGAGATGAATATGGAGAGAGGAGGAGATAGGTGGAGAGGAGACAGACAAGTCAAAGAGGCGGGGATGGAGCCAGTCAAGGTGAGTGTTGGTGGGGAGGTAGGGAGGAGATAGGTCAGTCCAGGGAGGATGGACAGGTCAAGGGGGTGGGATGAGGTTAGCAGGTAGGAGATAGGGGTGCGGCTTGAGGTGGGAGGAGGGGATAGGTGAGAGGAAGAACCGGTTAGGGAGGCGGGGACGAGCTGGGCTGGTTTTGGGATGCGGTAGGGGGAGGGGAGATTTTGAAGCTTGTGAAATCCACATTGATACCATTGGGCTGCAGGGTTCCCAAGCTGAATATGAGTTGCTGTTCCTGCAGCCTTCAGGTGGCATCGTTGTAGCACTGCAGGAGGCCCAGGATGGACATGTCGTCTGAGGAATGGGAGAGGGTATTGAAATGGTTCGCAACTGGGAGGTGCAGTTGTTTATTGCGAATCGAGCGCAGGTGTTCTGCAAAGCGGTCCCCAAGCCTCCACTTGGTTTCTCCGATGTAGAGGAGGCCACAATGGGTACAGCGGATGCAGTATATTACATTAGCAGAAGTGCAGGTGAACATCTGCTTGATGTGGAAAGTCTTCTTGGGACCTGGGATGGGGGTGAGGGGGGAGGTGTAGAGGCAGGTGTAGCACTTCCTGCGGTTGCAGGGAAAAGTGCTGGGTGTGGTGGGGCTGGAGAGGAGTGTGGAACAGACAAAGGAGTCACGGAGAGAGTGGTCCCTTCGGAAAGCAGACAAGGGTGGGGAGGGAAAGATGTCTTTGGTGGTGGGGTCGGATTGCAGATGGCGGAAGTGTCGGAGGATGATGCGTTGGATCCGGAGGTTGGTGGGGTGGTACGTGAGGATGAGGGGGATTCTTTTTTTGGTTGTTATTGCGGGGATGGGGTGTGAGGGATGAGTTATGGGAAATGCGGGAGACACGGTCGAGGGCGTTCTTGACCACTGCGAGGGGGATGTTGCGGTCCTATGATGCTGCTTGGCCTGCTGTGTTCATCCAGCTCTACACCTTGTTATCTCGGATTCTCCAGCATCTGCAGTTCCTATTATCTCATGTACTTCAAACACAGTTTGTAAACAAAAGTTGGAGAAGGGCTTACTGGGAGGGGTTGTGTAGAACACGTTATGAAACCATGAAGAATGTATCCAACCAAAGTCAGGCATCCTGTCTCAACATCAAGACTAAAAGTGGCATCAAGGAGCTCTAGCAATATTCAAGTTAATGGGAATTGGTGGCAAAAGGTTCCGCTGATTGGCGTCATATAGAACACAAAGAAAAATCCCTGTAGTTGTAGGAGATCAAACATATCCCCGGAAATCACAACAGGAATTCCTCAGAGTAGTGTCAGAAGTCTAAAAGTCTTAATCTGTTTCAACGATCTTTGCACAGCATGAAGTTAGAAGTGAATAATTGCATAATCTTCAGTACTTTTCACAACTCTGTGGTTGTTGAAGCTATCAATGTCCATATACTAGCAAGGACTGAACAACATCCAGGCTTAGGCTGATGGATGATGAATAACATTCTCATCACTCAAGTGATGATTTGATATATCCCCCTTTGATATTTAATGGTATTACCATCCCGGATTCCCACAGTATCAATGTCTTGGGGAGGCAACCACTGACCAGAAGTTTTACTGGACCAGTCATATAAGTACTGTAAGCTGCAAGACAGATCTGAGGCTGATAATTCTGTGGCAGGTACCAGGTTTTCTGACTTCCAGAGCCTCTCAATCTTCCAGATGGCTCAAATAAGGAGTGTGATGGATTACTTTCCACTTGCCTGGATGAGTGCAGCTCCAAAAATATCCAAGAGAAGAAAAATCATTCAGGATAAAGCAGTCCACTTGATTGGCACCTGATTCACCACCATAAGTATTCAATCCCTTTACTGCCAAACAGTGACACCAGTCTGTGCATCTACAAAGTGTCCTGCAGCACTCATGAAGGCTCTTTTGAACAAAACCTTCCATTACGCCAGCAGCATAGAAGGACACAGGCAGCAGATGCATGGAAACACCACCACTTGCAAGTTCCTCTCAAAGCCACAACCCATCCTAACAAATGAGATAACAAGGTGTAGAGCTGGATGAACACAGCAGGCCAAGCAGCATCACTGGAGCAGGAAATCTTGACGTTTCGGGCCGAGACCCTTCATCAGAAATGGGGGAGGGGAAGAGGGTTCTGAAATAAATAGGGATAGAGGGGGAGGCGGATAGAAGATGGATAGAGGAGAGGATAGGTGGAGAGGAGGCAGACAAGTCAAAGAGGCGGGGATGGAGCCTGTAAAGATGAGTGTAAGTGGGGAGGTAGGGAGGAGATAGGTCAGTCTGGGGGAACGGACAGGTCAAGGGGGCGGGATGAGGTTAGTAGGTAGGAGTGGGGGTGTGGCTTGAGGTGGGAGGAGGGGATAGGTGAGAGGAAGAACAGGTTAGGGAGGCGGGGACGAGCTGGGCTGGTTTTGGGATGCGGTTGGGGGAGGGGAGATTTTGAAGCTTGTGAAATCCACATTGATACCATTGGGCTGCAGGGTTCCCAAGCTGAATATGAGTTGCTGTTCCTGCAGCCTTCGGGTGGCATCGTTGTGGCACTGCAGGAGGCCCAGGATGGACTGAGGAATGGGAGGGGGAGTTGAAATGGTTCGCGACTGGGAGGTACAGTTGTTTATTGCGAACCGAGCGCAGGTGTTCTGCAAAGCAGTCCCCAAGCCTCCGCTTGGTTTCACTGATGTAGAGGAGGCCACAACAGGTACAGCGGATGCAGTATACCACATTCGCAGATGTGCAAGTGAACATCTGCTTGATGTGGAAAGTCTTCTTGGGGCCTGGGATGGGGGTGAGGGAGGAGGTGTGGGGGCAGGTGTAGTACTGCCTGTGGTTGCATGGAAAAGTAGTGTGTGGTGGGGCTGGAGGGGAGTGTGGAGCGGACAAGAGAGTCACGGAGAGAGTGGTCCCTCCGGAAAGCAGACAAGGGTGGGGAGGGAAAAATGTCTTTGGTGGTGGGGTCGGATTGCAGATGGCAGAAGTGTCAGAGGATGATGCTTTGGGTCCGGAGGTTGGTGGGATGGTACGTGAGGACGAGGGGGATTCTTTTTTGGTTGTTATTGCGGGGACGGGGTGTGAGGGATGAGTTACGGGAGATGCGAGAGACACGGTCAAGGGCATTCTCGACCACTGCGGGGGTGACGTTGCAGTCCTTGAAGAACGAGGACATCTGAGATGTACGGGAGTGGAATGCCTCATCCTGGGAGCAGATGTGGCGGAGGCGAAGGAATTGGGAATAGGGGATGGCATTTTTGCCGGAAGGTGGGTGGGAGGAGGTGTATTCTAGGTAGGTGTGGGAGTCGGTGGGCTTGAAATGGATATCAGTTTCTAGGTGGTTACCTGAGATGGAGACAGACAGTTCCAGGAAGGTGAGAGAGGTGTTAGAGATGGTCCACGTGAAAACTTAAGGTTGGGGTGGAAGGTGGTGGTGAAGTGGATGAACTGTTCGAGCTCCTCATGGGAGCACGAGGCAGCACTGATACAGTCATCAATGTAACAGAGGAAGAGGTGGGGTTTAGGGCCAGTGTAGCTTTGGAAGAGGGATTGTTCCACGTAACCTACAAAGAGGCAGGCATAGCTTGGGCCCATGCGGGTACCCATGGCCACCCCCTTTGTCTGTAGGAAGTGGGAGGAATTGAAAGAGAAGTTGTTGAGGGTGAGGATGAGTTCGGCTGAGCGGATGAGGATGTCAGTGGAGGGGGACTGGTCAGGCCTGCGGGACAGGAAGAAGCGGAGGGCCTTTAGGCCATCCGCATGGGGAATGCAGGTGTATAGGGACTGGACGTCCATAGTAAAAATGAGGTGTTGGGGACTTGGGAATTGGAAGTTCTGGAGGAGGTGGAGGGCGTGGGTGGTGTCACAGACGTAGGTAGGGAGTTCCTGGACCAAGGGGGAGAAAATAGAGTCGAGATATGTGGAGATAAGTTCGGTGGGGCAGGAGCAGGTGGAGACAATGGGTTGACGAGGGCATTCAGGTTTGTGGATTTTGGGAAGGAGATAGAAGCAGGCGGTGCAGGGTCGGGGAACGATGAGGTTGGCCCCATCCTCCGACACTTCCGCCATCTGCAATCCGACCCCACCACCAAAGACATTTTTCCCTCCCCACCCTTGTCTGCCTTCCGGAGGGACCACTCTCTCCGTGACTCTCTTGTCCGCTCCACACTCCCCTCCAGCCCCACCACACACGGCACTTTTCCATGCAACCACAGGCAGTGCTACACCTGCCCCCACACCTCCTCCCTCACCCCCATCCACGGCCCCAAGAAGACTTTCCACATCAAGCAGATGTTCACTTGCACATCCGCGAATGTGGTATACTGCATCCGCTGCACCTGTTGTGGCCTCCTCTACATCAGTGAAACCAAGCGGAGGCTTGGGGACTGCTTTGCAGAACACCTGCGCTCGGTTCGCAATAAACAACTGCACCTCCCAGTCGCGAACCATTTCAACTCCCCCTCCCATTCCTCAGTCCATCCTGGGCCTCCTGCAGTGCCACAATGATGCCACCCGAAGGCTGCAGGAACAGCAACTCATATTCAGCCTGGGAACCCTGCAGCCCAATGGTATCAATGTAAATTTCACAAGCTTCAAAATCTCCCCTCCCCCGACCGCATCCCAAAACCAGCCCAGCTCGTCCCCGCCTCCCTAACCCGTTCTTCCTCTCACATATCCCCTCCTCCCACCTCAAGCCGCACCTCCATCTCCTACCTACTAACCTCATCCTGCCCCCTTGACCTGTCCGTCCTCCCTGGACTGACCTATCTCCTCCCTACCTCCCCACCCACACTCATCTTTACTGGCTCCATCCCCACCTCTTTGACTTGTCTGTCTCCTCTCCACCTATCCTCTCCTCTATCCATCTTCTATCTGCCTCCCCCTCTCTCCTTATTTATTTCAGAACCCTCTTCCCCTCCCCCATTTCTGATGAAGGGTCTCGGCCCGAAACGTCAAGACTTCCTGCTGTGTTCATCCAGCTCCACACCTTGTTATCTCCGATTCTCCAGCATCTGCAGTTCCTATTATCTCTGATCTCTTTAAGCTGCTTCCACACGTCAATTAGCTTGGCAATGAGCAGTTTCTGCTTTAAGAAAGTGCTGCTGTGCATGACCCCAAGGCTTGTCCAGTGGCAACAGGGTTTTGTCTTGTTTTTAAGATATAGGAAACGTTAGCTCTGACTTGAAACTATACTATTATTGCTTCACTGTTGCTACCTGTTGGCAAATACTTGTCCCTACACCAAATACACTGTAGCTATTTAACTAAATGGTTCATCACCACTTTGTTGATGCCAATTATGCATGGACACCAAATGCTGGGCCTTACTACCAACACGTACATTACATTAAAAATTATTGAATAGTTTTGCTGTTGTCATCCATTTATTCATTTAGCTCGACTAGCCTTCAGGATTGGATTTTCCAACACATGCCGATTGTCCTGTATTGCGTAAAATGTATTTTTTTAAACAAAAATGCTCTTCATAAGTCAAAAGGCCTTTTTGGTAACATTGTTGCCCAATAACATCCAAAAGGGTACAGCATAGCCTCTCGTTATAATTTCTCAAATACATCTGGGATGGTGCCAGTGCTTCATAAGGTAGCTACCATAATTGTTGGGAAATAAAACCCATTTGTCCTGAAATTAATGCTTATTTCAGAGAATATTATTTTGGTGATCAGTATTGTAGCAAGAGTTTTTTGCCAGTCTGAAGGTCAAGCCAATTGTATGTGAAATCATGCTTGTTGAGGAATGATGACAGTCTAATGGTGGAGGGGGTACACAAGAAAAAGGTCTCTTCGATATCAACTTAGAGCTGCTGAAAATGCTAATTTTGCATTGGCACAATTAGTCTTCAGTCTCATCACAGCTGTGTTCCTTCAGCTGTTCACATGGAGACCTTCTTGGGTGGTAAAATTGTCGAATACGCATTGATTCAGATTTAATCAGAGCCATACAGTAAGTTGGAGATTGCCATTAGCCATGTAAAGAACAAGAGGAAGGAAAAAAAGCATGTAGGAGAAGAAATATCATCAAAATGTAGGGCTGAGCAAAAATCTCCAACATCTAAGATACTGGACAAGACCCTGGAATTTCCTAACATCTAAAATACCTAACAAAAATCCTGAGGTTAGGCTGGAACAAACAAGCACAGAGCCAGAATGATTTCAGTCTGGGACTATTCCAATTTACACCTCTACTCTAGGAGAACAATCAACCCAAGCCTAACACTGTAGACTGAAACTAACTTTTACACTTTGGGCTACTCAGCATAGACAGTCTGCGGCCTTCACAGAGATGCCAGCCATTCAACTTCAATCAAAATACATTCACATATACTCTGAGCTATCAGGAAACCAATTGACTTCAGAAGGAAATACCAGGAACACAAAGGACAACACAGATTTGCGGGGAGATAACAGGGCACACAGTCTATATGACTGCCAGCCCTCATCTCACCTGGAGGAGAGCCTCTTTCAACAACAAGCTTCTGCAGAAACAGCACCTCAAGCACCTTCGAAACCAATAACCACAGAGGCCTAACAGAGAAACTGAATTGGGAGGCCAAACCAAGGTAATCATTGCAACAAAGGACATCTGACAGGGGGAAGCCAACCAAGCGCTATCCAAACAAGAGCTTCCAGACACAGGCCTGCTTTGAACCCAGAGAACCAACAGCAAGAATCTCAGTAACTAGATGCACTTTAAAACCGTGGTGAGCTGAAATTCCCAAGACCCCAAAGTTTCCGAACTAGTTAGCAGGGAGGGGAAGGCAGGTGATTACAGTGCATGGGACTCCAAGGGTAGGAAGCCTGATTGAAGTTTCTGTGATTCAAACCGTTGGTTAAGTTGAGGCTGTCTTCACGGGTGCGTGATCTGGGGTTCATGTCATGCTACATGTAACCCCACCATACTGTTCCATATTTGTAAAATCTTCCTTACCGTCCTGTTTTGACACCATCACCTTTACAACTTCTATGAACTCTCTACCTTAATTAGTTTGTATAGTTTTGGATTACTTGTTACTTTGATTAGACTCTTGGCATGTGACTCTTGTACCTATCATGTTATTCCAGTCATTTGATTTGTCTGCAGCACCATTTTATTTTAAAATTTTTTTGTAATTATCTCTCTGCTTCAATTAATCGGAACATAGGTCATCCCTTCACTTGTTATTCAGTTCTTGACACTTTACTCACACTGTCTGACTTCTGATCACCTGAAACTGCAGATGCTGGAATCCACAATAGACATACAGGAGGTTGGAAGAACACAGCAAGCTAGGCAGCATCTGGAGGAAAGAAGTCAATGTTTGGGGTATTACCCTTCTTTAGTCCTGAAGAAGAGTAATACCTGAAACACTGACTTCTCCTTTCTTGCTGTGTTCTTCCAGCCTCCTGTTCGTCTGCAGAGACTCGTTATTCACTGTCGATACTCCACTCACACCATTTGGATGATCTTTTGATCTCTCTGCCTATAAATTCTGTGCCTGTGTGCTACTCTTCACCTGATGAAGGAGCAGCGCTTCAAAAGCTTGTGATTTCAAATAACCTGGTGGACAATAACCTGGTGTCATGTGACTTCTGACTTTATTATTTACCGTTACATTTAAATACACATCACACCCAAACTTGCTTCTAGCACAAAAGCAGGGAAATTATGTTGACATCTGAGACACTGTAAATCACAAAAGTTACTCTTTTCCTTGGCTATATTTTAAAAAAGACAAAAGTAAAGATTTGCCCAACTTTCAGGTAACCTAATCCAGAAGGAAGGAGAAGAAATAATCACTGGTAAGTATGAGCTAGGGTGTAAGGTAGAGCAACTGCAAAAAAAAGGTTAATTCTGCACCAACATGTTCCAGGCAAATATCCATTGAAAAAATATACATTTGATGCATGTGGCTTTATGGATCAAATTTTCTTAGCAAACATCTTTTAGATCCTTCATTACTTCCCTGCATGCAAAATTTAAAAAAAAACTGGGCTGACTACATAAACTAATTTATCATGATAATTTGTCAGCGTGAAGATTAACCCGCCACAGACATTTTACACCCCAACTGGTATACACAATAGAACAAAGTTACTACAGTGGAACTCATAACATTCAAAACAGCTCCATATCAAATACTGATACAACATCAGGAAACTTTCCTTTTAATTTCAGTCTCATTGTTAGTATTTTCCCATCTTCATAAGGTGGCAATTCAACAGATCTATTGGTAATGCAGAAGCTTTGCATGATGCCTACTTTTGGTTGAACGAAGAGATTAATGTCTGAGGCAGGTTCTGCCACAATTACAGCATATAAAATGGCTGTCAAGTATCATTGACACGGGACCAAAATCATAGAAACAACTTTTTATTATTCTTTTGTGGGATGTGGGTATAACTGACTGGTTAACATTTATTGCCCATCCCTTGAGAAGGTGGTGGTGAGCTGCCTTCTTGAACCGCTGCAGTCTGCCTAATGTGGAATGACCTACAATGCCATTGTATAGGTGGAATTCCAGGATTTTGACACAGCGACGGTGAAGGAACGATAATACATTTCCACGTCAATGGAATGGCTTGCAGGGGGAACTTGATGGTATATTCCCATGTATTTTCTGCCCTTGTCCATCTAGATGGAAGTGGTCATGGGTTTGCAAGGTGCTGTCTGAGAATCTTTGGTGAATTTCTGCAGTGCATGTTGTACATAGTATATAATGCTGCTAATGATCTTCGGTGATGGAGGTAATCAATGCTTGTGGATATAATGCCAATCAAGTGTGCTGTTTTGTCCTGAATAGTGTCAAGTTTCTTGAGTGTTGTTGGAGCTGCATTCACCCAAGCAAGTGGGAAGTATGCCATCACACTCCTGACTTGTGCCTTGTAGATGGTGGACAGGCTTTGGAAAGTCAGGAGCTAAGTTACTCAGCGCAGTATTCCTAGCCTTTGACCTACTCTTGTAGCCACTGTTTATGTGGACAGTCCAGTTGCATTTCTGGTCAATGGTAACCTCACAGGATGTTAATAGTGGGGGATTCAGTGATGATAACACTATTGAATATCGAGGTGATAGTTAGATTGTCTCTTATTGGTGATGGTGATAGCCTGGCATTTGTGTGGTGCAAACGTTACTCGCTATTTGTCTGCTCAAGCCTGGATATTGTCCAGATCTTCTTGTATTTGAACATGGACTGCTTCAGTATGTGAGGAGTTGTGAACGATGCTGAATATTGTGTGAACATCCTCACTTCTGACTTTGTGATGGAGGCAAGGTCATTCATGATGCAACTGAAGAAGGTTGGGCCTAGGACACTACGCTGAGGAGCTCTTGTAGAGATGTTCTGGAGCGGAGATGACTGACCTTCAACAATGTTCCTACATGTCAGGTATGGCTCTAACCACCGGAGAGTTTGCCCCCAACCCCCAATATCCATTGATTCTAGTTTTGCCGGGGCTCCTCAATGCCACACTCTGGCGGTATCATTGTCAGACTGTTAATCCAGAGACCCAGATAATGTTCTGGGGACCTAGCTTCGAATCCCGCCACGGCAGACGGTGGAATTTGAACTCAATAAATATCTGAAATTACGAATCTAATGATGACCATGAATCTGTTGCTGATTGTCATAAAAACACATCTGGTTAACTAATGTCCTTTATGGAAGGAAACTGCCATCCTTACCCGGTCTGGCCTACATGTGACTCCAGACCTACAGCCATGTGGTTGATTCTTAAGTGCCCTCTGGGCAATTGGGACTGGGCAATAAATGCTGCCTAGCCAGCGACGCCCTCATCCCTTGAATGAATTAAAAAAAAAACTCGGTCAAATGCAGCCTTGATGTCAAGGGCTGTCACTCTCGCGTCACCACTGAAATTAAACTCCTTTGTCCATGTTTGAAGTGATGCTAAAATGAGGTCAGGAGCTGAGTGGCCCTGGCAGAACCCAAACTGGGCATCACTGAGCAGATGCTGCTTGATAGCACTGTAGAACACCTTCCATCGTTTTACTGATGATCAAAAGTAGACTGATGGTTTGGTAATTGGCTGGGCTGGATTTGTCCTGCTTTTTATTTACAGGGCATACCTAGGCAGTTTTCCACATTGTCAGGTAGGTGCCACTGTTGTAACTATAGTGGAACAGTTTGGCTAGGTGAGCGGCGAGTTCTGGAGTTCGGTCTTCAGTATTACTGCCAGAATGTTGACTGGGCCCATAGCCTTTTCAGTATCCAGTGCAACCAACCCTTTCTTGATATCACGTGGAGTGAATTGGACTGGCTGAAAATTGCTATCTGTAATGCTGAGACTACTGGAGGAGGCAGAGATAGATCATCCATTCGGCATTTCTGGCTGAAGACTGCTGTGAAAGCTACAGCCTTATCTTTTGCTCTGATGTGCTGGGCTCTTCCATCAGTGAGGATGGGGATATTTATGGAAACTCTTCCTCTGGTTAGTTGTTTAATTGTCCACCACCATTCACAATTGAATATGGCAGCTCTGCAGAGCTTAGATCTGATCTGTTGGTTGTGGGTTTGCTTAGCTCTGTCAATCACTTGCTGCTTATGCTGTTTGTTAACTTCACCGACTTGACACCTCACTTTCAAGTATGCCTGGTGCTGCTCTTCTTCACTCTCCATTGAACCGGGGTTGGTCACCTAGCTTGGTGTAATGGTTGAGTACGGGATATGCCGAGCAATGACATTACAGATTGTGTCGGAGTACAATTCTGCTGCTGTTGATATCCCACAACACCTTATGGATAGCCAGTCTTGAGTTGCTAGAGCTATTTGAAGTCTGTTCCATTTAGCACGGTGATTGTGCCACACAAGATGTTGGAGTGAAGGCCTTCTCAAAGTGAAAGTGGGACTTCGTCTCCACAAGTACTGTGCAGTGGTCACTCTTACTGATGCTGTCATGGACAGATGCATCTGCAGCTGGCAGATTGGAAAGGATAATGTCAAGTATGTTTTTCCCTCTTGTTGGCTCCCTCACCACCTGCTACAGAATGAGTCTAGCAGCTACATCATTTAAGACCTAACCAGCTCAATCAGTAACACTGCTGCTGAGTCACTCTTGGTGATGGGTATTGAAATCCCCCAACCCAGAATACATTTTGCACCCTTGTCACCCTCAGTGCTTCCTCTAACTGTTGTTCAATATGGGGGAAGTATTGATTCATCAGCCAAGGGAGGATGGTACATGGAAATCAGCAGGAGGTTTCCTTGCCCATGTTAAACCTGAAGCCATGAGGCTTCATGAAGTCCAGAGTCAATGTTGAGGACTCCCAGGGCAACTTACCACCCAACTGTATACCATTGTGCTGCTACCTCTGTTGGTCTGTCCTGCCAGCGGGGCAGGATATATCCTGGGATAGTGATGGTAGTGTCTGGGACATTGTCTGTAAGATATGATTCCATAAGTAGTTTGTGGGACTGCTCTCCCAATTTTGGCACTAGCTCCCAGATGTTAGTAACGAGGACTTTGTAGGGTCAACAGGGCTATTTCTGCTGTCGTCTTTTCTAGGTCGAAACCAAGTGATCTGTTCAGTTTCATTTCGCTATTTCAGAGGGCGATTGAAAGTTAATCACATTGCTGTGGGTTTGGAGTCACATGTCGGCCAGACGAAATAAGGATGGTAGATTTCCTTCCCTGAAGGACTGTCGTGAACCAGAACTTAGTAGGGAAGAACATGGGTAAAAAAATATAGGGAATGAAAGCCAGCAGAATGTCTTTCAATGAATGATAGTTTTTAAAAACTATGTTCTTGTAATTTTCCCCACAAAACAGAAGTTTCAGTAGGGAAACTGCAAGAACAAAGGATATGCAGGGTAACAAGACAATGTAATATTACCAAAAAAGTAAATCTGTTATTTTAAGAACTTACAACAATACTTTAACAAGAAGAAATACACAAACATGCCTAAATGGCACATTGTTCTACATGCTTATTGGTTCCATGGATGACTAGGACAAAAACTTCAGTTAAAATTTGTTTTGCAAATATAACTCCTATAATGCAGAAAGAGATCATCCAGCTCATTGAGTCTGCATAGAGCCTCCAAAAAACATTCCACCAGACCCCTACCCTATCCGTATAATCCTACATTTACTATGGCTAATCCATTTAGCCTACACATCACTGGACAATACAGACAATTGAGTATGGCCAATCCACCTAACCTGCATATCTGGACTGTGGGAGGAAACTGTAGCACCCGGCAAAAATCCATACGTACCCGAGGCTGGAATCAAACCCGGTTTCCTTGTGCAGTGAGGCAGCAGCGTTAACCACTGTGGTAATGTGCCGCCATAAAAATGTCAACAGCAGCAATAAGTTCGATCGTAATCTGGATCATTTCATCTTTCTTACTGTAGAACCATAAACCATTATAAGTCGTTCTTGGTATCTTAAGAGTTCAATATTGTACAGGGAGATTTATAATTAAAAGAGTTAGCTTAATATTGGAGTTTATCTTGATGTAATGCTGTTACAATCATCCATATGTTGTGGATATCTCCCAACTGGAATAAGTGAGTGATATCTACTATTCATTCATATGTTGTACAATGTAATATAAACTTTAACAGATGCAAGAAAGGTACAGTCAAAACAATACAGGTTGCAGAGTATACAGACATTGTGCGTTACATGGCTTGATGACACTTGTATATTTCCATATGAAGAAAATTCTTGATAATATCATAGAAGGTTTAGGAGTTTTGCATTTTCAGTCAGGAATTTTACTATTGCTTCTTCCATCTGCCACTCAAAATAATAAATCCAACATTGCTATTGCTGCCTTTTAGATCTTAACCTGTGCTTATATGTTTCTTTAACTATATAAAAAATTTAACATTTTAACTGTTAAAAAGTTAATTCCAAATACTCTATAAAATTGATTAAATGCAGACATATAGATTCAATTAGTTCACATGAATATCCAGTTGAGCAATAATAAATTATAGTGTACAACATTTCACATCTCATTTATTTTCAAATGCAGTTGAGTCTCAACAGATTCACGCCATTTACACAGAACATAAGAACTACATTCCTTTTAACAAAATAAAAGAGTTCATAATGATTATAGGTCCGATTTTGCAAAATTTAGCAATTTATTAAGTGTTCACGGAGAAAGCAATGACATAGTGCAATGTCACCAGATTAATCTAGAATTCCAGGATAATGTTCTAAGGGTTTGAATGCCATCATGGCAATTTGAATTTAATAAAAATCTAGTCTAATGGTGACCATATAACCACTGTTGATTGTCACAAAAACCCATCCATTCTACTACTCTTTACAGATTGTAATCCACTATCCTTACCTGGTCCCACCTGCACATGATTCCAGATCTACTCAATGTAGCTCACTCCTAACTACTTCTTGGAAATGGGGTACAAATGCTGGTTTAGCCAGCAGTACCCACGTTCCATGAAAGAATAGATAATGTACGTACATAGTAAGAGCAGTTTATTGGCTATAAAGAACTTTGGCACATCTCTATAACATGAAAGGCAAGTTATAAATGTAAGTATTCCCTTCACAATTTAACAATGTGGTGTATAAGTGGGAAGAATTAAGCTCCTTATTTACAGCAGTACTTTCTAATTCTCCCCCCACTGTGACTTCATTTCAAGTCTTGAAAATTGTTGTAATCTTTTTGTAAGAACTAAGAGTGGGTTGTGAGCTTGTTGGGCTGGGGAGGGGCCTATGGGAGCAGGGGATTGGAATGTGACCTATTTTTGTTTCTTGTTAGGCACACTGAACCCCATGGCAGCCACTACTATACTCATGATTCTAACATTTCAGGTCATGACCTCACTCTTGGTCCAGATCTCCACTTTGGGAAGCCCTGTCTTAGAGAGTCCTACAGTTTTTGTGTTGTTCCTGGACAATAGATCATAACTTCAAACTTTATTTGTGTCTTAATAGTTGCCATTGAGAGGGATAAGCATTTGGATCTCATTATTTCGTTAACCCACAAGTGCTATGGTCTCCATTCATAATGGCAGATCATAAACATGTAAAATTGAATGTGCAGTTAAATTAAGAAATGAAGTCAGATATTAAGCCACATTCTCGCTTATAGAAGATCACTGATGTGACTTATGCATGCAATTAACTCAACTAACATGCAGAAAAAGAACCATGTTATTAATTTCCATCTGTTTGTTTGTGATAGTGCAGCTATTCCTATATTATTTTCAAAATAAATCCCAGACCAGATAAAGGTCACATTAGTTGCAGGAAGCATTTTCAAGGAATGTTTATTAAGACTTCTATTGAAGGAGATTCTATATGAAGTCTTTATGACTGAAAATTTAAATATTAAATAACAATGAATTTATGTGAAACAGGAACTTTGTTGGTTGAAGATTCCTAGCTTAGGCTGAAATAATCATTGCTCAGAATACATTGCCTGGATCAACATACTACTTGTGACCAAGATCCCAAGTATTGACTTGCTAATTGAATGGTTCATGTTTAAATAGTGATATACATATTATGACAGCATGCCATTTACAAGAAAACCTAGCTGAAATACAAACAAAGTACTGAGATGCTGGAGTTCTGAAACAAAAACAGAAAGTGCTGGAGAAACTCAGCAGGTCTGGCAGCATCTGCGGAAAGGGAAATAAACTTAACATTTTGCGTCCACACCACTATTCTTCAAAATATTCTGAAGAATGTCACATTGGACATTAACTCCCCTCTCTCTGCAGATTCTGCCACCTCTGCTGAGTTAAAACTATTTGCAGTACTGTCTGGAGTTTTATATATAAGTTATATTCCCTCATTGCCTACTTAAAAAAAAGAAGCCACATAACTACTTCAAATGAAATCATTATATTTTTTCAGACATGCTTTAAAAAGTTCAAAGTTTTTAAACTTCTAAAACTGAACTCAAGCAGATTCAATTCTCATTTATATACCTTAAGAATGATTAGATTATTTAAAATCGGATACATTTTACCAATAGCTGGCATTCTGAATGTGAATTCTTATCTAAAATATCCTAACTTAAAGACTATTTTATAACATGCCTAAATGCAAAAAACTGAAAATATTCAAAATAAATCTTATTTGATAATATGAATTCAGAAAAGGAATGTTCAGCTTGCTCTTGGATACAGTCAAAAATATGTTCATGTACAACAAATATAATCCTTTTGTTTCCAGGCCATCTTGGATCCATCAGATACACAGACAGATACTTAGTAGTCCATGCCCTCATCACTCTCATACCAATCAGATGGTGCATCAGTGCCAAAGTATCGATCTCCAAAGTTACCTGAATATTAACAACATTTATTGCATCAATACTTATTGTTAAACTGCAATGGCTAATATTAAAATTACAGTACCTTTTATATTAAACACTTATGCTACTCGGTTAATTGAAACGCGATAAAAAAATTTCCTTTTTTACCCCACTTTCTCTAAGCTTTGAATTGAGAGTATGGAAATTATTGACAATTTTCATGTAAAAAGTGCCACTGTAATATAGAAAAATCTCCCAAAATGATTCAAAGCTGCAAGGAGAAAAATGGGTACCAAGCCAAAGGAACAGACTTTAGGAGGTCTGACCAAAAACCTAGTCTAAGTGGTGGTTTCCAAAGGGTTAGCACTGCTGCCTCACAACACCAGGGACCCGGGTTCGATTCCAGCCTTGGGCGACTGTCTGCGTGGTGTGTGCACATTCTCCCCGTGTCTGCGTGGGCTTCCTCCGAGTGCTCCTGTTTCCTCCCACAGTACAAAGATGTGCAGGTTTGGTGGATTGGCCATGTTATATTGCCCATAGTGTTCAGGGATGTGTAGATTAGGTGAGTTACAGGTGTATGGGTCTGGGTGGTATGTTCTGAGGGTCGGTGTGGATTTGTGGGGCCGAGGGGCCTGTTTCCACACCGTAGGGATTCTATGATTCTAGTAAGATGGAAAGACAAACAGTTTAATGCAAGTAATTCCACAGCATAAGGTCCAGGTTGAAGTGATGACTGGCAGTAATTGGAAGGACAGGGAGAGTACACGCTGAAGATTGTCCTACAACAAAAGATCAAGCGCCTTTATCGGAAACATAGAAACTTCAAAGTAAACTTGACAAGGTATATGTTGAGTAAAGTTTGTCCTGACTGGGAATTCAAGAAAACAGGGTCATAACCTCAGAACAAAGGTTGGTTATTTAGGACTGAGTTGGAAATCTTTTAATGCAAAAGGCTGTGAAATTTTAGCATTCTCCACCCCAGAGAATTGTGGATGTTAAGTCATCATATATATTCAAGATGGAGGTTAATCAAATTTATGGGTGCTATCGTTTACAGGAATATTACCGGAAAGTAGAGTTAAGGTGGAAGATCAGCCATGGTCTTCATACAAGCAAAAAGCAGGATTAGGCTATTCGGCTCCTCAAGCCTTCATTTAATAAGATCATGGCAAATCTGACTGTGACCTCCAATCCACGTTCCCACCTAACCCTGATAATCTTTCATACACTTGCTTATCAAGAATCTATTCACCTCTGCCTTAAAAATATTTAAAGGCTCTGCTTGTACAAACTTTCCAGGAAGAAAATCTGAGGGGGATATGGCTGCCTTTGAGAACTTTTTTTTATCTCACTACTGTTTTAAACAGTCAAACCCCCAGGATATTATGTTTCAATCACTTCCTGAATCATGGTGCAGTCTCAAAGGTTCAAAATAGTATGCTCATGACCCTATTGTTTATGCTTTTACATTTCCAGATGGGGTTTTGCTGAGGGAAAGCAAGTAAATAAGGAGGAGAGGAGATCGAGGATGAATCTTTGGAGGCTTCCAAAACAATGGGATAGGAGTGACATGAGAAGTCAGAGGTTCAACAACATCTTGCATGGTGAGTAAAGTTTGGGGCGGCATGGTGGCACAGTGGTTAGCACTGCTGCCTCACAGCACCAGGGACCCGGGTTCAATTCCAACCTCGGGCAACTGTCTGTGTGGAGTTTGCACATTCTCCCTATGTCTGCGTGGGTTTCCTCCGGGTCCTCCGGTTTCCTCCCACAGTCCAAAGATGTGCAGGGTAGGTGGATTGGCCATACTAAATTGCCCATAGTGTTCAGGGAGGTGTAGATTAGGTGGGTTATAGGGGGATGGGTCTGAGTGGGATGCTCCGAGGTTCGGTGTGGACTTGTTGGCCGAAGGGCCTGTTTCCACACTGTAGGGATTCTATGAATTGCATTTAAATAGCATCTTTGACATGTCCCAGATACTTCACAAAGGCATAAAACAAAATGACATTCGGTCACATGGGAAAATATTAGGTCAAATGACTGAAGGTTTAGACAATAAGATAGGATTAAAGAAGTGTTTGAAAGGAGGAAAGGGTAGTTGCGAGGATTAGGGAGGCAACTCATGAGTTGAACTGAAGGCACAGCCACCAATGGAGAAGCAATTAAAATCAGGGATGCTCGAGAGGACAGAGTTAGAGGGGTGCAGATATCTTGGAGGATTGTAAAGCTGGAGTGTATTCCAGACACAAGGAGGAATTTGAACATGTGCATGAGAATTATAAAGTTCAGGTGTTACTTAACCAGGAGCCAATCTAGGTTGGCAAGTATCAGATGTTGGATGAACTGAATTTATAGTGAGTTAAAACACTGTCAGGAAGGTTTAGGATGGCCTCAAGATTACAGAGTGTAGAATGCTGAAGGCCAGTTAGGAATGAGTTAAAATATTCAACGCTGGAGGTAACAAAAGCATGAATGAGTATTTCAGTGGTAGAACAGCATTTACAGGGGCGGTCAGTTATGTAATAAAAGTGGAAATGTGCAGTTTTATTCATACAAGTGGATGTAGTTGGAAACGCATTCCGGGATCAAATAGAATACCAAGGTTGCAAACATTCTGGTTCGGCCTCAGACAGCTGCCATGTAGAAGGGTGGATTCCATGGCTAGGGAGCAGAATTTGTAGCAGAGACAAAGATAATGACTTAGATCTTACCAATATTTAGTTGGAGGACATTTCTGCTCACCCAATATTCTATTGTGCATACGCAGTCTGAAAATTTAGAGACGGTGAAGGAGGAGATGAGAAGTGGCTGGAAAGTAAGGCTAGCTAAAGAGTTCAGCACACATGAGGAAACTGATACATTTTCAGATGGTGTTGACAAAGAACATAGGAGAGATGCCAAAGAGATGATTTTTGATGATTCTCTATCTATGATTAGACAGATAAGAATGGAACCAAGCAAGTTCTGTCTCATCTAGCTGGTAATGGTGAAGTAGTGTTGGAAGGAGACTGGTGCCAAAGGTTGCAGTGACACCAAGAAGGGTGAGGAAGAACAGCCTGGTCACAATCCTAAGTAAAGATAAGCTCAACAACTGCCCAGCCAGTCAGTTTAACTTTAGTGTTGGAAAAGCTTCTGGAAACAATAATCAGAAAAATGTAGTCTCATGGGCAAGCATTGGATTAATAAAAGAAAGTGAGCAGGAATTTCTTAAGGAAAAATTGTGTTTAAACAGCTTACTGCATTTTTTTTTCTGAAGAGGTAACAGACAAAGTTAATGAAAGCAAAGTGTTCGATTACTTGAACTTCAAAAAGGGATTGCAAACTGTATAAATACTAATCCTTGTACTTTGGCATTCTTGTCATATTAACTTTGGGCTCTTACGCCCTTCCAGTTAAATTGACTGGCTGGCAGTTGTTGAACTTATCTTTACTTAGAATTGCAGAATTGTGACAAGATCAGGCTGTTCTTCCTCATCCTTCTTGGTGCCACAGCAATCTTTGGCATTGTTAGTTTTAAACTCTCCAGAGAAAAGCAAAATTACCCCACAAGGAAATCAGTTTCAGTGTTTAAGTGCACCCCATTGGCCTGACAAAAAGCACTGACAACAGTTCTAAGAATTAACAGACATTAATATCTGTGTTCTATTTACAAACATTTGTGTTAAATGCAAGAGAAGATCATTTGGCATCTCGATTTTGTTTGGCCACCTGAGATCAACAACCTCCGCTCCACACTTGTAACTACCCAATAGGCAAGAATCTAATATGATTACATGCAACAGGAGAAGTAAGCTACTTGGCCCTTTAAGCCTGCACTGCCACTTAACAATCAAACCACTTACGATCAAAAAATTTGACCAAGCTGCACGCTGAACTTTGATAGTCCATCACACTCCCTCAACCCCACAGCATTCCTGCACTTCAAAACATACACCTTGCTGTTTCTCACAATCTAAACCCCTAAAATCCCTTACATGCTCTTCTGTCACCATTGTAAATCTTCTCTTGTCCAACCCCATAATTTATATTTGATATCAATCTGCTTTCCATCATAGTCAACTCCAAGCAGGTGCTGATTTTGAATTAGCACCACTTCACACTTCAGTCTGTTTTGTCACCTCTACCTACCATACTATTTTACCAACTTTGTTTAAAGAAGTACAGGTACTGATTTATTTAATAAAGGCAAAATTCAAATTGAAAAAAAAATTAATAAATATAAAAGGAAAGGACTTGTATTTACGTAGCGCCGTTCACAACCTCAATGTCCAAAACCAAAATATCAAAATTTCAAAGCAGAATCCTGTTTGTCAGCTGTACGAGGAACAAATGTTCCAAAATCGAGACTCTGGAAAAATTAATCTTTCACGTGTTTAAAATTTCTCAAAAATGGCAAAAAGAATAAATTAATTGACGTAGAAAACTGTACAGTAGAGAGTACATCTCAGTAGCCAGATACAGAATATAAAAATGAAAGAATAGGAAAAAAGTAATTGAAAATATCTAACAAGAGAAAAAGAAAAGACAATTTTGCTAATAGATTTTCTGGGTTACATCTTGGAAATCAAAACATTAGGTTCTACATGGCTTGGCCTTAAACTGTAACTCAAAACTGCCTTGGACCATATACCTGCAATTTACTTTTATGATTCTGTTGAAATATGTACAAACAAATAACCTCCAGGCCAATAGCCAGCCTTCCAGTACCTCATACCTCTAAAAGTAAGGGGAATATTTCCTACCTTTATTTATTAACACTACAGATAGTAATCATGGTGAGGAACTGGTAAAATCAGTACTCACAGATTGAGAAAATAATCGAAAGACCTGCAGATGCTGTAAGTTAGGAACAAAAACAAAGTTGCTGGAAAAGCCCAGCAGGTCTGGCAGCATCTGAGAAGGGAAAAACAGTTAACGTTTCGGGTCTGGTGATCCTTTCTGAGGAAGGGTCACCGGACCAGAAACATTAACTGTGTTTTTTCCTTCACAGATGGTGCCAGGCCTGCTAGGCTTTTCCAGCAACTTTGTTTTTGTTGAGAAAATAATCATTGTCTACTAGGATTTGTACTTTACGTCAAGTCAAACAGCTGATCTACCTGAAGCATGTAAGAAATAAGTAGCCTCCTTAGTTAGATTCAAATTCACATATGACCTTACCTATTCCAGGAATAATGTGAAATTCGTCATTTACTTTCTTGTCTACAGCAGTGGTGATAATGTTAACCTTAGGAAAGGCATAAGCCACCGAATGCACTCCCATTTCAGCCATCAGCAATGAGAGCAGGAAAATTTTATCTTCTTGCACATCATGATCCTGAAATAAGTCAGACAGATTTCAGGAGGTGTAGATTTCACCAGCTGCAAAACTAGAACTACATACACTAATATTATTTTATAAAATTATTAGAGATGTTCAAAGTAATGGAAATCATAAATGTGGCAGACTTCATTCAAATAGATGCAACTTTACAATAATTTCATACCACCATTTTGCTCCACAAAATCTAGAGCTGAAAATAACAATACTCCATTACATTATATGAAATTACATCCAATAGTTCACAGATGCTTCTGCAGGTTGACCAGAAATCACATTTCAATGTGTCACTCAATGTGAATTAGTTCTGAACTTTTTGCTAGACAAAGAAACTGAAATCAGATATGCAAGTATTTAGACTGCATTATAATTCTGAAAAGGAAATTAAATATCAAGATCCTTCTTCAGTATCTCTAACAATCAGACATGTTTCTCTGATGTCACATATTGTATATTAATTCATGCTGATAAAAATAAATAGTCCCAATACAATTTATTTTTCTTAGGCTGTTTCTCAGGAGTAGGGATAACTTCCTTTCACTGCAAAATTGAGATGACTAAAGAGTTCAATGTTGAATTCACACACTCTGCCACAGGTGTGGCAGATGTTGTTTGATAACAGGAGCAAATGGATGTTCAGGTTTTCACACGCACCATCCATTGTTTTCACTTGGCCGCCATCTGGACTCTGTTGAAGATGCACAAAATACTTGGAACCTTCATGGATGCTTTTTCTTCAGTTTAGGTGGTCTTGGGAAGAGGTTCACACGTTGGTGAGGATGTTGTATCTTTCAAGGGGATCTTCAAGGATCCCCTCAAAGTGTTTCTTCTTCCCTCCGTGAAACCCCTTCTGTGATGAAACTCAGAGTAGAGAGCTTGTTTTGGGAGTCTTGTATCAGACATGTGGATGATATGGCCTATTCAATTCAGCTGACTGATCATAAACAATGCCTTAAGGAAAAGGAAGTATACATAAAGTCTAGGAGGATGGGAATTGACAAAGCCCTTGAAGTATATAAAGGAAGTAGGAAAGCACTTAGACAAGGAATTATAAGGGCTAAAAGGGCATATGAAAAGTCATTAGCAAACAGGATTATGGAGAATCCCAAGGCTTTTTATACATATATAAAAAGCAAGAGGGTAGCCCCACTCAACGACAAAGGAGGGAATCTGTGTGGAGCCAGAACAGGTAGGTGAGGTCTTAAATGAATACTTTGTATTGGTATTCACCAAAGCAATGGAATTGGTGGAGCACGATCTGAGGGAAGGGAGTGTCGAATTTCTAAGCCAAGTTACTATTAAAAAGGAACAGGTGTTGTGCATCTTAAAAAGTATTAAGATAGATAAGTCTCCAGATCAGGACGGGATCTATTCCAGAATATTGAGGCAGGCAAGAAAACAAATTTCTGGAGCATTCACAGATATCTTTGTATCCTCTTTAGCCACAGGTGAGGTCCCAGAGGACTGGACAATAGCTAATGTTGTCCCAACGATTACAAAGGGTAACAGGGACAATGCAGGAAATTACAGGCCTGTGAGCCTCAAGTCAGTGGTATAGAAATTATTGGAAAAGATTCTCAGGGACAAGATCTATAAGCATATAGAAGCAAATGGACTGATTAGTGATAAACAACATGGTTTTGTGCAGCTGAGGTCGTGCCTCACTAACTTGAGATCAAGTTTTCTGAGGAGGTGGCGAAGCTGATCAATAAGGGAAAAGTGCTTGATGTTGTCTACATGGACTTCAGTAAAGCCTTTGAGAAAGTCCTTCATGGCAGACTGATACAAAAGGTGAAGTCATTTGGTTTCGGGGTGAGCTGGTAAGATGGGTACAGAATTAGCTCAGTCATAGGAGAAACAGGGTAGTGGTGGAAGGATCTTTTCAGAATGGAGGCTGGTGACCAGTGCTGTTCCACAGGAATCAGTGCTGTGACCTCTGCTGTTTATAAATGATTTGGAGGAAAACATAGCTGGTCTAATTATTAAGTTTGTGGACAATACAAAGATTGGTGGAGTTGTGAATAGTGAGGATTGTCAGGGGATCTAGCAGGATCTTGATCATTTGGAGGCATGGGCAGAAAGATGGCAGATGGAGTTTAATCTGGACAAATGTGAGGATGCATTTTGGAAGATCAAGTACAGGTGGAAATTATGCAGTGAATGGCAGAACCCTTAGGAGTATTGATATGCAGAGAGATCTGGGCGTGCAGGTCCACAGATCACTGAAGGCAGCAGTGCAGGTAGATAAGGTAGTAAAAAAGGCCTACAGCATGCTTGCCTTCATTGGAAGGGGCATTGAGTATAAACATAGACAAGTTATGCTGCAGCTTTATAGAATTTTCATTAGACCACACTTGGAATACTGCATATAGTTTTGGACACAACGCTACCAGAAGGATGTGGATACCTTGGAGAGGGTACAAAAAAGGTTTACCAAGATGTTGCCCGGTATGGGGGATTTTAGCTACAAAGAAAGGGTGGATAGACTGGGTTTGTTTTCACTGGAACACAGGAGGTTGAGGAGCGACCTGATAGGAGTTTAAAAGATTGTGAATGGCATGGATAGCGTGGAAAGTATGAGGCTCTTTCCCAGTGTAGAGGGGTCAATTACTAGGGGACACAGGTTCAAGGTGCGAGGTGGGGGAAGTTTAAGTGAGATGTGCGAGGTATATTTTTCACAAAAGGATGGCGAGTGCCTGGAACACCCTGCCAGAGGTGGTGGTGGAAGCAGATACAACAGCAGCATTCAAGAAGCACCTGGACGAATACACGAATAGGATAGGAATAGAGGGATACAGATCTTGTAAGTGAAGACAGTCTTAATATGCAAGGATAAAATGTGTTGGCGCAGGCTTGGAGGGCCGAAGGGCCTGTTCTTGTGCTGTATTGTTCTTAATGCTGGGCATGATGGCCTGAAAGGATACCGATATTAGACCTTCTATTCCTTCTTCCGTATTTGCAGGATTTTGCAGAGGCATTGCTGGTGATATTTCTCCAGCCGTTTGAGGTGTCAGTTGTAGATTATCCATTTCAGTGACACATACCGGATGGAAGGTAATCCTGCTGCTTGTAGATCCTAAACTTTACACTAGTCTTGAGATCTTTGTCATTAAACACTCTGTTCCTCAGTTGACCTAAGGGTGCACAGGCACGTTGAAGGCACATTTAGCTGAAAAGAAGTTCCTAAATTATGACAGTGGATCCACATAATTAAGTGGCTCAGCGTAGTTCTCGATAGTCAGGCAGTAGTGCTGCACAGATACAGAAAGCTGGAGGAGGACCTTTTTCAACCAGATGGTTAGTCTGAGACCTATTCTCTCAAGGTATCCAATAATGTGTTGAAGATGGTTCAGAACTCAGCGTGAAGGTGCTGAAACACAAGCATCATCAGTGCACTGCACCCTGATGACAAAGATTGGGGTCTGTTTCTGGACTAGAAGCAACACAGATTTAATAATTCCCTCCTGATCCTGTAGATGATCTTTGCTCTAGGGGGATCTTCATGGATATGGGTAGAGTGTTGCTGCAATGAAGATGGAGAAGAGTGTTGGCGCAATGACACAGCCATGCTTGACTCCACTTTTGAACTTGCTTCTGTGGTGGATCCCTGGATGAGGGTCACAATTTGCATCTTGCTGTGCAGCAGACAAAGGATATTGATGAATTTCTGCAGGCAGCCAAAGCTGAGTAGGATGTTCCAAATCTCTAACAAAAACAGGAATTCTTGGAAAAACCTCAGCAGGTGTAACAGCATCTGTGGAGATGAAGCAGAGTTAACATTTTGGGTCCAGTGACCCTTCTTCAGGTGATGAAGAAAATGAACATAAATAGCCTAAATAAAAGGAAAAATAAATTTTAGCACAGTTACATAAAAGATACCAGACACAAATGTTATGCTTTAAAGTAAGATGGAAAACCACCTTCCAATCTAACCACCACCTCTCACAACAAAGTTTCTCTCAGTAATATAATTTACTGACCAGCGATTGTAATTCAAACCTGCCAAGGCTACAGGTGTACCTGAAAACAAACAGCAACCTTTTTTTAAAAATCATTGTTTACTCACCAGAAGGACTCGAACTGCCATCATTGCAGCAGCTCCTGTTGACACTGTACTGTCCATCAGAATAACATAATCCTCACTAATATCCTTAGGTAATCTAAGATAATGTAGCTATACAAGAGATAAATAAAGTGGTTAATCCAAAGGCACCTAAAGCAAGACCATTTCAATCTTCAAACAAGAAAATCAATTTTCAATTTATATTACAGATGTAAGACTATTGGATTAATTGTTAAAATCTAACTTATCATTAGAAACCGACACCTAACTTTATCAGGAACTTGTTTAGTAGTATAGTAAAGTGGGAAAACTGGAGAAGTAAGGCACAAAAAATGCCAAGGTGTTGGCATTGAGAGTCATGTCAAACTTTTGCTGCTTACTCTAGCAAAAAGCTGAGGACTTGAATGTGCTCTGAGATAAACTGTTATGCATGAATGAAATGTAGATGTCTCTCCTGCACAAGATAAGAAAGCATTAAGTATAAAAGCCTTGAGATACAATGGTAAATACAACGAACATTACGTAATTATATTAGGTTAGTAGCAACCACATCAACTATTCCTGTATGATGGAGAAAAGCATGTTCATGGCAGGATCACCATTTGATGATTGAGCAGAGGGAGTGTTTAACTGGATAAGTCAGGATAAAAGAGAGTCTTTTGATCAAGTTTTGTGTGGTGCAGATATCTAGCAAACAATTCAAAATCAAACAAGAATCTAGAGACAGGAGAAGGCAGAAAAGTGAGAAAAAAAGAACAACTAGAAGTCCAAAAGCTATAAGAGGAGAAGTCATCATGCACTCCCCATATAGTCTTAATGCAGGAATAAAGAGTACAAGAGTTTTAGAGTAAATCACTGCCTGACTGGGAGATAGCAAGAACTGCAAATGCTGGAGTTAGAGTCAATACAACCTGGAGCTGGTGGAACACAGGAGGTCAGGCAGCATCAGTGGAACAGGAAAGTTGATGTTTACACCCTTCATCAGTCCTCAAGCTCCATGCTGTATTGTCCCGCCTGACTATATTGTTTTAGTTTACCATAAACCTTAAGAAATCTGTTTGGACTTTATCTCATTAGTCTCATGACTGAATATTTTACCAGTTATTTCCTGTGACAATTACGGACTCAAAACACCCAAAGGCCAACAGTTCCATCCTAGCTGGTTTTGACCAGGTTATGAATACTTTTATAAAGAAAAAAATATCATTCTTGATGTAGCAAGCTCTAGCAGTGTGTGTCTTGGGAAGGAAGACCTATGTGGAATATGGAGACCTTGAAGGGTCCACAAGTGGTTAAAGCCAATAACAAACAAAATTATGTAATCCAAAATTGTTAGATAGGTCTTCAGGCAAAAAGAAAGTTTATTCATGATAGGGTATGCCAAAAGTTAAAAGGTGGGAAGGTGAAACTCCGGCTATAGCTCTCATTTTATGCTTAGATTATGAAATTTTTAACCAGAAAGGTCAGGGAGATAGAGTGTCTGAAGCGGTGGGTTCACAATTTGGAACTTGACACAAGGTGTACAACCACTTTATTGCAACATGTTTCTAATCTGAATGCCATAACAGCTGCGAGTGAAACTCGAGATGCTAAAAGTAAGTTCAAACATCAGAATGATGATGGATGTTTAAACAACTAACAGTTAGGGGACCAAAACAAAGTGAAGACAACAATTCAAAAACAGAAAAAAAACATAAGCATTGAAAGCATTCGTTAAGCTTATAGAAAATCCTTCCAGCTTCTACGCCAAGGAAAATTTAAAACTGCTGCGAGAAAGGAATAATGTCATTTCTATTTTAAGGTGATAGCAACTAGATTTGGTTTTCAGTACTTGTGTGCGTGAATGGAAGTCTATTTCTCATTGTTCCTTTCTGTGCTCTTTTCTGCAGAGCCAAAGATCATTAATATTTTGTTGTCTGGCCATCAATGTTGAATGTACAAGTTCTTTTTAAACCTGTTTTATCTAAATGGATTTAATTTTGGAGGGAAACTTGAGACCATTTTTGGTTGTGAACTTGTTGGTACTATGTGAGATAAAAGGTACTGCAGATGCTGGAGAATCCGAGATAACAAGCATGGGGCTGGATGAACACAGCAGGCCAAGCAGCATCATAGGAGCAGGAAAACTTGACGTTTCGGGCCTAAACAAGGGTTTAGGCC
>JAHRHZ010000073.1:26920876-26940441 GCA_024137785.1 Ginglymostoma cirratum
GGCCTAAACAAGGGTTTAGGCCCGAAACGTCAAGTTTTCCTGCTCCTATGATGCTGCTTGGCCTGCTGTGTTCATCCAGCCCCATGCTTGTTATGTTGGTACTATGTGTTCCTTGGGAATGGGAACGTAACAGATTTTTGGTACTTTGAATTCATTGCTCATAATAAGGATCTATATTTTGAAGCTGTGAACAAGTATGAATGGGATGGAGTCCGTCCGATTTCCTTTAACATTGTGCATTGCACTGGAAAATATAATATTGACCTTAACTTTAAATGAATATGTGTAAGTCTTCTTTAAAATTAATTTTGAAACTATGGAAAAGGAACATTTTGACTTGTAAGAGACAAGCTTCAGCCTTGAAAATGTTTGGCAGTTTGATTTAATTTTGAGATAGTTAAAAAATTTCCCCTTTTACAATTTGAAGATTTGTCTTACTGATCTTTCTCATATAAAATTAAGTAGCACACATCAGAACTTGAAAAATATTTGAACAGGAGAAAAGCTGAAATTAAAGCAACATGGGAAAGACTGTCTTTCTTCTACAATTTAAGCAAGATCACTATGACACCTGTTTGGGAAAACTTTTTTCATCCAGAAAGTGATGAGCCTGTGGAATTCTGTGCCTCAGAGTGCATATGAGGCTGCAACATTATATGTTTTCAAAATGAGGTTAGGTATGGTTATTAGGGCTAAAGGGATCACAGGGTATAGACAGTGGGTGGAAACAGGGTACTGTGTTAGATGAACAGCAATGATCATACTGAATGGCAGAGCAGGCTCAAAGATAATAGGCTACTCCTCTTCCTATTGTCTATGTTTCTATGAACCATATTTATGAATCAACTTCTACAGCAAGGTGAAATAACTCCACAGAGGCTGGTATTCCACTTACACATGGTGAGTTCTTTCCACTGATCCAATTCCCTCCAAGCCAGCTCTCAGACTTAACAGAACTTCTGGCACTCAGAGTCATAGTTAGAGAGCTGCAAAGCATGGAAACAAACCCTTCGGTCCAACTTGTCCATGTCAACCAGATATCCTAAATTAATCTAGTCTAATTCGCCAGCATTTGGCCCATATTCATCTAAACCCTTCCTGTTCACATGCCTATCCCGATGCCTTTTACATGTTGTACTTGTACCAGCCTCCACCACTTCCTCTGGGAGCTCATTCCATACACACACCATGCTCTGCGTGAAAATGTTGCCCCTTAGGTCCCTTTTAAATTTTTCACCTCTCACCTTAAACCTCTAGTTTTAGACTCCCCTACCCTGGGGAAAAGACCTTGACTATTCACTCTATCTACGTCCCTCATGATTTTATAAACTTTTGTCTCTATAATTTCTTCAATGAGGAGATGAGCTAAAATACTGCGGTACCTTTGATTAATTATTTTGGGCTTTCTCAGAAAGCTGAATGGTGCTAACTCTGGCAGGTGGCGGATGGCTTTTTGATTTTCCAAATACTCTCATCTTATAGGATGGTAATGACAATCAAATTTTAGTTATATGATTAGTTTCAGGTTGTCAACACCATCAGATTTAAATTCAGTTGGCTTTCTGTTTCTAGGTGCTTGATTTAAATTAATTAGCCAAATTCAAACTTGCTGTCTTGGTAAAAATACTGCTTGGCTGCTCTTTACAAAATGTTTTCATTTGGGTACTCTCGGTGCACCAGCACTTAAAAACGTGCAAGCACAGACAAAGCTTAAGCTCTTAAAAGGGACCATGGCACTCTTTTCCCCACAATCATTTTTACCAAATTCTAACTTCCTGCCTTCCAATTCATGAATACTCTAACCAACTTCTTAACAGTAGGGCAGCGCCCAGAGTGCCAACAAGGACAAACATCACCGCCAACAGTATCCCCACATTCGTGGGAATGGTAGCGTAAGCCCTAGATTTGAGTCCTTGCATGGGCTCATTGTTCCTGGTCATTGTGGATGCTCACTCAAAGTGGCTGGACATGCACAGAGTTCATTCATCAAACACGGGAATGACGATAGAGAAATTGCGTGCATCTTTTTAATAAACATATCTCAGAAGTGTTGGTCAATGATAGTGGACCATTGTTCACCAGCAGGGAGTTTGAGTATTCTCTCAAGTCAAATGTTATTTCTTATATAAGGACAGCTCCACACCATCCATCGTCCAATGATCTGGCAGAAACAGTAGAACAAACTTTAAAGGCAGGCTTGAAGAAACAGCCTACAGCTTCGCTAGATACCAGACTTTCCCAGTTCCTATTTGATTATAGGACCACCCCTCATGTAAATATAGGCATAGCTCCAGTAAAGTTGCTAAAAGGGAGGAAGAATCCACACCAGGATCTGGATTTGGGATGGAAGGTGAAATGGCATCAGGAATGCTAATGTCAGGCATAAGACTCTGGTAAGTGAGAGACACAGTTTACTTCAGGGGCAATCTCCAGTAATTCTGATTGCGTTCCTGGCAATTGTAAACGTACAGCTATCGTTGCGATTATTTCCCCTTTCCTCATATACACAGGCAACTCTAACTTCAATGTTTTCACCAATTCCGAAAGCTTTGATCATAGAAGATCATAGAATCCCTACAGTGTGGAAACAGGCCCTTCAGCCCAACAACTCCACACTAATCCTCAGAGCATCCCACCCAGACCCATCCCCTATAACCCACCTAACCTACACATTCCTGAACACTATGAGCAATTTAGCATGACCAATCCACCTACCCTGCACATCTTTGGACTGTGGGAGGAAACCAGAGCACCCGGAGAAAACCCACACAGGCACAGGGAGAACATGCAAAGACCACACAGTCAGTTGCCCGCGGGTGGAATTGAACACAGGTCCCTGGCGCTGAGGCAGCAGTGCTAACCACTGTGCCACCACGCTGCACTAAGCACCGTGCTTTGCTCCCTTTCTGTAAAACACCCAAATGACCTTTTTGACCCCAGGAAACTGTTAGCGACTGAAAGAGCCATTATTACACAGGGCACACCCTGTTCAAACCAATTGAACGCAACACCCAAACTTAAAAAAAACACCAACACTCACCGGCTTTGAGTCCAATAATCCTAAACCTAACCTGGAATTAGAGACCTTAATCTCAACAAGAGCCACCAATTTGTTATGGATGAGACCAAACTCCCTCAAAATATAATAATCTAGATGTTAACGTTTTCTAATTTTAGAGAGGTAAGTGCGAGGTGCTGCGTTCTAGATGTAATTCAGTTGGTCAAACTACTTGACATTGAGGACAACACACTTTATTTTAACACTACAGTTCAAATACAGACAAAAAGAATTGGCTTAACCCTATCAAAATGCTTAACAAAATAACAGATATATTAAATACTACGAACAGTTCCAATATAACAAGCATGGGGCTGGATGAACACAGCAGGTCAAGCAGCATCATAGGAGCAGGAAAACTTGACGTTTCGGGCCTAAACCCTTCCAACCGTAACAGTTCCAATATAGTAACATCCCATAAACACACCCTAGGCAAAGGCAAATTTAGTAAAACAGATTGTCTCACATGCAATTCTAGCAGCACGAAGAGAATCCCAGCTTTTAGGTGTAACAGAGAGAGGAATAAGGGCTTCCACATCCAACTTCAAGTTCCCAGGAACTGTAGAAGGCTAAAACTAAAAATCCTGGTTCTGTAGGAACTTGACCCTACCCATTCAGGCTGGTTCTGCTGTTCCAACTTTTAAAAACATGGCCAAGACCTCACAAGCTGTTTACTCTATACTGGCTTTGAGCAGACTGCTTGCCTCCTCTGTGTCAACCTTGTTTCAGTAACAAAGAATATACCTCTTAAAGCCATAGTATCATCATGGGTAGACCTTGTAAAATGTTCTTCATTGTCTGCTGAAAAATTGAACAGTCTGACGATACCCCCAAATAGCAGTCTAGCATATTGGTACAAACCCTTATTGGTAGTAATTTAGCATACTTCTGGGAATCCTCATCTAACCGCAATTGCAAGTACACATGGCTCATATCCAGCTTTGTGAGGTCAGTCCCCCTGCTACTTTGCATACAAAGCCCTATGCGACAGATGAGCAATTGATCAGGCTATGAAAAGTGGTGTAGTGTTTGTTTAAAATCCTCACAAAGATGAACTAACCAGATGGGCTTCACAATTGGTATGACCAGAGCTGCCTATTTCACAGACTGGACTAGTTTGATGATTCCTTCACTTTCCAGTCTTCTGACTTCTGTTTCTACTTTTGCCCATAAGGCAAATGGCACTGGGCAGACCTTACAGAATTGTTTCTTAGTCAACATGAAAGGTGGCCATGGCTCCTAGAACTTCCTTCAGAATGCCCTGGAACTCATATGCCTCACTTGCCACATTTTCTAGTGGTAAAGCCAGTCGTGTTACCTGTTTGAAGTCCAGTTGGGCTTCAGCTGGTAGACGCTTTTAATGGTTACATCATGAATCCCACATACCAAACAGTCCCTCAGCATCTCATTAAGGGTTAAACCAAAGTCACATGCCTCTGCCAGTCATCTTAACCTAGGCAAAAACCCTGATACAGATTCCCCTGGTTCTTGAATTGCTAAGTAAAACTGATAGTGCCTCAGAATTAGAGGTGGCTTGCATATGTAGTATTTCTTAGGTAAATCATTCAGCTCTTGAAAGGTTTTAGTATCTGGTACTACAGGAAAGTTAGGCTCCTAATAACCGAAAAGCTGCAGGTCCACAGGCTATCAGGAGAATTACTCATTACTTTTCATCTGCCCAATGTCATTTGTCTGGAAAATATAATGCATTCTTTCCATGTACAAGGCCCAATCTTCGATGGCAAGATCGAACAAGTCAAGCTTCCCAAATAATGGCATGATGCCAGAAATACTTATCCCAACTCGAAGATGACTGCTACAAGTAAATTTCTTCAGGCGCGTGCTTTTTTATCGTCACCAGTGAAATAACTCCACAGAGGCTAGTATACTGTCACACTTTATTTACACATGGAAAGTCCTTGACACCGATCCAACTCCTTCTGAGTCAACTCTCAGACTGAACAGGATGTCTGACTCTCTTGTTTTTAATCTGTCAGCCAGGGCTCCATGATTGGACCAGATTAACAGCCCCAATCAGGGAACTCATATTCCGTGACGTTCACCTGGCTGACCGCACTACAATCGCTACACGAGGACTCCCAACAGTGAGCTGTCACCCCCTTCCAATTTATTATGATACAAGATTTTGGGGTTGTGAATTCTGAGACATCAATAGCTGCCATAGACCTCACAGTGAACGTGAATAATTGCAGAACCCCTATAAATCCTTAGGCCTTTTATCTAATGATAGGCATAGCTTAATGACAGATATTTGAAGCATGATCACTGTTAAAAATAAATGCTGTGCAAAGTTGGGCACTTGTTCTTTTTATTAAATTTCCACCATACTGAACTTCACCCTGCTTCGCTCAGCCTCATTCCCCTCACATCAGACGAAGTCTCCGAAGAAAGTTCAAGTAAATGATATTAAATTCAGCATCATGAGTACTTAATTAGGTAACTTGAAAAGAAATACAAAACAATTACAGGCTTATTGACAGATAGAACTACCAGAGATACTACTATTCTACAAAAGCATGCATTCTCCCCACGTCTGCGTGGGTTTCCTCCGGGCGCTCCAGTTTCCTCCCACAATCCAAAGATGTGCAGGTTAGGTAAACTGTCCATGCTAAATTGCCCGTAGTGCTTCAGGATGTGTAGATTAGGTTGGTTACAGGGGAATGGGTCTGGGTGGGATGGTCTGAGGTTCTGTGTGGACTTGTTGGGCCGAAGGGCCCGTTTCCACACTGTAGGGGTTCTATGAAAAGCACCAAACAACATATTGCACGTAATACTGGGCATCAAGTTTAGTATTTAAAATTATTAAATAATTGGCAGCTGTGATGCAGATTACTGATCAACTAAGAAAACGCATGTTGTTTTTGTGTTGTCGGTTTAAGGGATTAACCAGACTGCTGTATCAGGTACAACACAAATGATAAAGAAATTATTCCCTGCAAAATAGTTGTTACAAGATCAAATCAGCTAGATCCCTGGATTAGTTAGTTGACAGTACAGTATACCTCTGGCTCGCCAGTGTCATGGTTAGTTTGAATAAGAATCTTTCCAAGTCTGATGTCCTTGCACACTGCAGTTAGTGCTTGTTCCATTGTTTCACCAGCACGAAGGATAGAGACTCCTGTAATCTAAACAAAGAATAATTCATTATAGCAATACTAATAACACTGTAGATAAAACTACTGCACAAATGAGTAATAAACCATGACAGTTACAACAAACATCTATCTAATTTTTTTTTAAATCGAGGTAGGGTACATGATAAAAATACAATAATAGTAATACATCATAAGCATACCCCTACAATGCTTATAGTCACAAGTGACCAGGTTTAAGTGGACTTATCGAAGGATCATACTGAAACAGGTGATCAGCCTGCGCTGTCCCAACCTCTAGACCTTAACCAGATGACTCCTGTTCTGGAATTGACTAACTATCACTCTGAGGTATGCTTTCTTATACTCTTTTCCATACAAGCAGTCTGTGCGATCAAACATTAACAGTATCCAGTATGAAAAGGTTGATCAGTTTGACCACTGGCAAACATCACACATGTACTGTCTATCATGGTTGGATGATCATCCGTTCATTAGAAGGTTTTCTTTTCTTTCCCGGGAAAGAGACTTACCTCCCAGTTTTAACTAAACTTCACCTCAGGCTAGCTTGTTTACCGCTGCTGCAGCTTTTGTGTCATCTAACCGTATGACAGGAAAGGCAAATGGAATGATAGCTTTTATTTCAAAGGGAATAGAGTTTAAAAATAGGAAGATCTTGCTAAATCTATAAAAGGCAGTGATCAGACTGCAGCTGGAATATTGTGAATGGTTTTGGGCCTCTTATCTGGGGAAATATTGGCATTGGAGGCAGTCCAGAGAAGGTTCAGTAGGCTGATACCATGTATGGAGGGATTATCTTATCAGCGAGGCTGATTACATTGGGCTGTTGGAACATTGAAGAATGAGCGGACAACTTACTGAAATGTTAAGATTTTCAGGGGGCTTGACAGGGTAGATGAAGAGAGGTTGTTCCCCCTTATTGCAGAGTCTAGGACCAGAGGGCATAATCTCACAATAAGGTGTCATCCATTTAAGATAGAGATGAGGAGGAATATTTTCTCTCAGAAGGTGGTGAATCTGAAGAATTCTTTACTGCAGGCAGGTGTCGAGGTTTGGTCATTAAGCAGATTCAACAAGAAAACAGACAAATTTCTAATCATCAAGTGTTATGGGGGTAAGGCAGGAAAGTGGAGTTAAGGATTATCAGATCAACGATACAGCAAACACAATAGGACAAATAGTGTACATGAGCTCCTACATCTTATGGTCTAATCATTTAAAGAGCAGGGGAAGTTCTGTCTAGTGTTCTGGCCAATAACTGTCCCTCAGCCAACATCTGAAAACAAATTATCAGGTCACTAAAACATTGTTTTTTTTAAGCAGGACCATGCTGAATGCAAATTCAGTCACCTTTCTCAATTACAGAAGTGATTACATTTTAAAGAGTACTTGATTGATTATAAAGCACTTTGGTCATCTAAAGCTCTTGAAAAGTGGCATATAAATGGAAAACATTTTTGATAAGGTTTATTTTGTTAGGTTAAAGAAGTTTGTTTGATTTACAAAGATAAACTACATAAATCTGGATTGTAACCAAATCCCATGGTCTCATACCTTCGAGAACACATCTAAATGGCCAGGTATATTAAACATTTCAATGGTGTTCCCTTTTAACTATTCCACAATTATAACTCTAGATAAAATAATCCTTCTAACTTCCCTTTCAAATCCTAAATTTTAACCTTAAAATACATGTCCTATTATTTGTCCTCTTTACTATAATGAACAATTTTTCTGGATTTTTTTTACAACCTAGAAATTAAATCGGCATGATACCCTCCAATTTCTAAAGAGTTCACCTGTTTCTATATACTCCACATCATCACTTTTTACCTCCCTATCCTCTCAAAAACTAAAAACAAATCCTGCTGTAAAAATCTGATAAAAACATCACACAACACTTGAGGGATTTGACTGACGCCTTGTGTAAAAACAAGTTCACATTAATAATCAGTAAATTTGTTAAGATTTCCTAGAAAACTGTGAGATGCTCACCCTTTTTCCACCAAATTTCTTTCCTTCATACAGTTCTCCTTGAGGCGTTTCCACTGTAACAGGCTATAAGTATTAATCAAAAACCAAATTTAGTAATCAGTAAAAGAAGCACTTTGCCTTCAATTATTTTCTGACAGCAAACCCCAATTCGGAAATGCTGGACATGGGCCAGCCTCTAATACAGCTCATGATGTGAGCCTCATTCTGTTTCTTTATAAGATGACAAAAGGAACAAAACAAAAAAAAAAGGTAATGATAAAAAAAAGTATTCATCCCAATGAATCAATGTTGATGTTTTATCTTCCACATGAGTATTCCCAATTCCTTATGCCTTCTCTGTTCCCGACTACTTTTCATTCGTTCCTCCTTTCAATGATCAAATCACGCCTTAATATCTTTTGCTCTCATGAAAACAAAACAAAAGCTTTGCCTTTACCAAGAATGATTAAGAGATAAAAGGTACTGCAGATGCTGGAGAATCCGAGATAACAAGCATGGGGCTGGATGAACACAGCAGGTCAAGCAGCATCATAGGAGCAGGAAAACTTGACATTTCGGGCCTAAACCCTTCATCAGAAAATCATTATTTGAAGAAGGGTTTAGGCCCGAAACGTCAAGTTTTCCTGCTGTGTTCATCCAGCCCCATGCTTGTTATCCAAGAATGATTAAGTCTGCTTCTATAATTGTGAAACTAAATCAAACCAAGTATCAAGTCAAATGCATTTTTGTTTTGCCTATCAAGTTCAAAACCTCAATGACTTCAATGATTAGCATGATTGAAAATCTTACCTTGAGTGGCAAGAAAGAAAGGGCGTGTTCAATTAGTAACCTCATTAATCTCTTCGAATAGAAAATAAACTCATCTCGACTGGTTTCTTTATTTCTGTTCAACAGATAAAATGTAATAAAACATCACTTAATCAATAACAGTTCTGAAACAACATGTATTAAACACCATGTTTTAACCAAAAGATTAACCACATTGATAGGACATTTTCAAACTTATTGAAAATTATGCACATTATCTTACACATCCAATATAAGCAAAACTAAATCCAATTCAGTTATATAAATAACAACGGAATGAGGGAATACAGAAACTAATTGAAAGTTTCAAAGGTCACTGTAAACTTCAAGAGAAAAGCTTAAGTAGAAAGCTTTTGGATCCTCCTCATCTCTTCCAAAGTCAGCCTTGGCTCTGCAGTATTGATGCCATTTAAATTGAAAGAGGATTGGTTCAATGCCCACATCAGAGAGTTGATGTACGCAAATTGTCTGCCAGTTTGAATCTCATTACAAGTCACTACCTTTCAAAAGGTACATCCTTGACTGTATTGTACTTTGGTCTTCCTGAGAATGTGAAAGTTAATACACAAGCCCTTCCTTTCTCTCAAGTGGTCTATATGTGCATTCAAACTAGGTTAGATGGTTGCTTTATAATTTGCACCAATACATTTTAAATTGGCTTGATGTTTAACAAAAGTAGAAAGGTCTCCAAATAATGCAGAGGAATATTCAGCCCCTTTTAGAGTTTGTTTTTTGGTGCACGAGACTTTCAATTGTTGATGTGATCATTAACTTTGGATTATTTTCATAAAATAATCAAAAAAGAGTTGCATCAAGCTTTTAAATTTAAATAACACTTAAAGCCACTCAGCAAGCCACTCAGTTCAGGAGCGATTTGGGATGGACAACAAATACTGTCTATATCCCTTGAAGGTTAAGGCAAAGAAAGTGTATGCTAGAATGCAAACCGGTAAGTTTACCAGCTCACACTGAAGTACAGATAAGATTTCATTGCTTGTCCAGTGAACATCATTTATACCACTTAGGGTATGGATTTTCAAGATTATCTGAATTCCAGTGGCAAGAATCCTAACACTGTCCAACATTATCCCCCACTCCCATCATCCACTGATATGTCTACTTCCTTCAGGTTTCTGCTATGAGCAGATTGACTGGTCAATCTATTCAGAGTGCTTGGAGTAGTTTTGACACAAACAGTCAAGCTAAGGATGGGTTGTTTCTACTAGACATATTAACGTAAAGCTTCTTCACTCTCGACATAAGTAAACTCATGAGGCTGTTTCATTGATAACAGAAACAAGAATCTCCTCAAAAACAACAGGGTGAGTAGCACAACTCATGACAACATGGCCACCATCTTTCTAACTAAAGTATGGACACATGCTACATACTGAAAGGTGACGTACAGAGCTTCAGCCAACCTCAACCTAATCACAGTAAGAAACCCACACCTGGAGATACAAGTATGTGATCTTATGCCCAATCTCAAAATAATGTTCAGTGGTTAGCATGCTGCCTCACAGTTTGAGAGACCCAGGGCTCCATTCCACCTTTGGGCGACTGTGTGGAGTTTGCATGCTTTCCCCATGTCTGTGGGTTTTCTCTGGGTGCTCTGACTTCCTTCCACAGTCCAAAGCTGTGCAGCTTAGATGGATTGGCTATGCTAAATTGCTCCATAGTACTCAGGCTAGGTGGTTTAAATGTGAAGTTATGGGGATAGGGTGTATGCTCTCCAGAGGGTCAGTGCTGACTCAATAAGTCAAACGGCCCCTGTCTGCACTGTAGCAATTCTACAATGATTCTATGATTCTATCATTTTCCAGCAGCTAAAATTCCAGATCTCAGCTTTTCTTTATCGTAAATATGAAAGGCCCAATTCCTTTCAGAAAACTAGGAGGACCTACACTGGTAAATTTGTTGATAGCTTAGATACTTCACACACTCAAATGATAGATAACAAGGCTCCCAGATTACAGAATGGCTGTAAACTGGTGGCAAGACTACTCCTTCATTAAGTATATCCATTAGCTGCACAAATGAGATGTCAGCAGTTTTCTTGCCCTCTTGGCTAGGTACTCTGCTTCATGTAAATCATACATTTCTTAAATACATGAAAGCATGTCTAAAGTTACCTGATAATTGTGTGCAATCCTCTAACCTGTGGTGTGCTTTCAAGGACACTTAACTTATCTGGCAGAGGTTGTCCTTGGTGGGCAGAGGCAAGCGCTGCTCTGTGGAAATAAAAAAAAGTTAGCATCAAGTGAAAAACTTTAGCCTAAACATTTTTTTTTATAATTGTAAAATTAAATCTTTCTGCAGTAAGGAATGCTGGTAGAGAAAACTGCAAAACCACGTTCTCATTTGTTAGAAGTTATTTAATTAATTATTTTAATTCCAAATTTGATAACTAGGAAAACTGGGGGGTTCTGTACTTTTGAGAAGAAACTATCCCTTCTGTTGGTAAACTAGAATTTTTATCACCAATAAGATCTTTAAATTTGGATTGTTTCTATAAAATGTTCAGAAAAGGTTTTATGTCACGCTTTTAAATTTCAATAATATATTACATCAATCAAACTGTCAAGTTATATTCTATTAACCTCACTAATAAAAAAAGTCATAAGATGTTGCTTGTTGCCAATGAAATTGTATTCTCTCAAGGAATCAAAACTTTTAGGAAAGGACATGAAAGGAGAAAATAGAAACTAATACTGAAATTATATCATTACCTTTATTTGCAAAATTACTATTCTCAAATTTTAGGTTTTCTCATGTCATGAAACTTGACTTTTGTTTAGCTGTCAGCAGAGGGCACTATACATCTAAATCATGTAGTGAACCTTTTGTTTTGCACATTGTATCTACTTTACACGAGTAAAGTCATCTTTATAACAGTAAAAAAAATTCCATTTTTGATGCTATATATTCTGAATTTATTTACAGACATTTTAAAATGGGATAACCAGGGTTTGCTTTCAATATGAAGGAAGGTAAACATACCTGACAAAGCATCAACATCCAAAACATAAATCTTTTCAGATTTGGATTACAATTTTGTTTTCCTTCCCGAAATAACTTCAAAAAGGCTAGTATCCTATCACCAAATCACCCTTTATTTACATGTGGAAAGTCCCTGACAGTGATTCAGCTTTCTCAGAGCCAGTTCTCAGGTTGAGCAGAACCTCTGACACTGCTGTTTCTGTCTGTCAATCAGGGCTCCCTGATAGAAACAGATTAACAGTCCCAATCAGGGAACTCATATTCTATGAGGTCCACCTGGCTGACCTCGTTACAATCACTACATTCCTCCCACTCTGAGTCCGAAGCTGGGTTGGTGTAAGAACCATAGAAATAGACCTGCATGGGTAACAGGCATGGACGATAGTAGGTTGGATCCAGTGACATATAAAGTTTGGGTAAGTGCAACCGTCCTGAACAAGCTGGGGTACCTTTGATCGCCTTCACTTTATCTTCCTACGGGTGTAAATCAGTCTTGTCGACTTTGTGGCCCAAGTAGGTCACTTGTCCATGGAAGACACATTTCCACCTTGTAAAGTACTCGGAGAAACTTCTAAGGATTACAAAGATTTCTAAGTGCTCCTATTGGTCTTCCCTGTTATTAGCACATCATCTAGATAAATGGTAACCTGGGTAGACCTTATAAAATGTTCCCCATGTCTGCTGAAAAACTGTACAGGCTGACAATACCCCAAATGGCATTCCCGTATATTGGTACAAACCATTAGGGGTAGTAACTGCAGCATACTTCTGGGAATTACGTGTCCAGCTTCATGAAGGACGACCCTCCTGGCAGTTTCGCGTATGAATCCTCGATGTGAGGGATTGGGTATTTATCTAGCTGGGAAAAGCTGTTTAATGTTTGCTTAAAATCCCCACAAAGGAAACCAACCCATCAAACTTCAAATCAGTGCGACCTGTGCTGCCCTTTCCACAAACTGGACTGGTTTGATAATTCGAGATAACAAGGTGTAGAGCTGGATGAACACAGCAGGCCAGAGGAGCAGGAAGGCTGACGTTTCGGGCCTAGACCCTTCTTCAGAAAAAATTCCTTCACTTTTCAGCCCTCTGATTTCTATCTTTACTTTTCCCAATAAGGTAAATAGTACTGGGCAAACCTTGTAGAATTGTGGAATTGCTTCCTGGTCAACATGCAAGATGGCATTGGCTCCTTTGATAGTCTCTAGGTCTTTCTGAAAAACTTTTGCATAGTTAATCAGGACTTCATTCATGCTGCCATTTTCTAATCGAAACATGTTGAATCAATCCAGGTGAATCTTTCTCAACCAATTTCACCCATCAAGCTTGGGCGCAAGCCTTTTACTACAGATCAGGGGTAATTGAACCAGCTGTTTCTCAGAAGAGACCGGAACTGAAGTTGTATCCTTAATCTGTAAAGATTCCTTGATATAGGTTCTCAGTCTATCCCTGGTCTTGCACAAACTTAAGGGTTGGACTCCAGACTGAATTTTGTTAAAGACTGTTTCTGTGATCACCGAAACAGCCATGCCAGCATTGACCTCCATTTTAACTGGGTGACCGTTTAACCAGATGTTTATTTTGATTGGTTTGATTTGGATGTTGCCAAGCAATTTAACTGTTCCAAACCAGATGTATATGGCCTTTCCAGTGTGTCCAGTCCCCTGGATACCAGCCTTCTCTTCCTCAATTTAGGTCTAGTGGGATTCTTTTGCTGTCTCGAGTCCGCATACCAGCAGCAACTACAAAGGCTTGCCAGCCTGGATCCCAAAGAAAATTTTAACCGTATAAGTCTTGGCTTTGTTTTGGGGTTTTGCTGTGGACTGACCTAGAGTCCCTCTGGTCAGGATATGTCCTGAGTGAGGTTATGTAATTGCCTTTGCTCAGTCGGACTTGGGAAGATGTCCACTTTCATCGGAATACCCTGCAACTCGTGCTCAATGTGCAGCATTTTCCACTGCTAAAGCTAGTTGTACTGCCTGTTTGAAGTCCGGTTGGACTTCAGTGAGTAGGCACTTTTGCATGGTTACATCATTAATACCACTCACGTCGCCACTGAAATAATTCCACACACGCCAGTATCCCGTCACCAAGACGCTCCTTTTTACAGGTGTAAAGTCCTTGACACTAATCCAGCTTCTGCAAAGCTAACTTTCAGACTGAACAGAACCTCTGACACTCCTGATTATACCTGCCAGCCAGGGGTCCCTGATTTGACCAGATTATCCGCAACACTTAGTCACCCTCACCCTACAACCTTTTCTGTTTGAATGTCTCTGTTTCTTTCACACTTACATATGCTCATATACACTCACATCAGAAATCAGCCAATCCTGCTTTTGTAACTCCCAAATGGGAAAGTCTTCACAGAAAGTATGAAGAGAAGGGTTTGTGTCAGTGATTAATGTCACAGACCAGGAGTCAATCAAGTCATTAGGACCATGGGACAGGAGAGGGGTTGGTGGGGCTACTGTGGTAGAATGATATTTAAAAGTGTAACATTCTCAGGCTGCTAGCAAGAATGCGCAGAGGGGTTCTGTTCTATTCTGGAAGTCTTCTGGGCAATCAAGAGGACTGACAACCATAATCTCATATTATCCCTGTTATTTTTGAATTTTATTAACTTGCATCACCATTCACTACACCCTCCCCACCAATGTCTCAAATTTAAAATTATCCCCTTTTCTACCCCCCAACTACATGTGGCCAGGCTTCATCCACTTAAAATTAACATTTTAAAATGACTACATTACATTTCATCCATGTTCCATTTCACCTCAATGATCCTCTTTAAAACTTACTTCTTTGATTAAGTTTTTGGTCATTCCAAATCTCCCTCCCTGGCTGGGTGCGTGACTTTTTTTTCTTTACACATTTGATACACCTTCTGATATTTTTCCATGCTAAGATAATTTTTACAGTAAATTGTTTTGTAGACATACATTGAACAAAATACACTTGTTAAAATTTCTTTTTTAATATAGTTTCCAGCTGGTGCTTTTTATGTAAAATATTCAACAAGTATCAATTGTTGCTTTGATACGTAAGGTTTATATAGTTAAATCAATAAGCTACTGATAATTGTATTCTGTAGAAAATATTGCGTAATTATGAACATTAAAAGCCATATGTGGCTTTGACTGCCCTCCGTGCTATGAAGTTTCAGTAATATGCATTTTTTTCAAATTCTAATTTGTTTCGCTATTGGATAACAATCTGAGATGGGACGTCTTGCTAAAATGAATTGGGGGAAAAAATGCATGTACAAGATAGCAATTATTTTACTCCTTGATAAAAGCATCTTCAAATTAAATTCCTCAACTGTACATTACATTAATTGGTTTTGTTTGAACAAGAGAAGATTGCTGATGGGCCTTAACTAATTCATTTTTTTGAATTCCAAACTCTTTTCTTTTAATCTATCAGGCATTAAAGCTAAATTACAGAAGGACAGATGTCAAAAGATCGTGCCTATAAATACTGCTCCTGAGGAACAAAGAGCTACAGGAAAACATTTTAAAGGCACATGGGGCGGCACAGTGGCTCACTGGTTAGCAGTGCTGCCTCACAGAGCCAGGGACCGCGGTTCAATTCCAGTCTCGGGCGACTGTCTGCATGGAGTTAGCACATTCTCCCTGTGTCAGCATGGGTTTCCTCTGGGTCCTCTAGTTTCCTCCCACAATCCAAAGGATGTGCACATTAACTAGTTAGCCATTGGAATGCAGGATTACAGGGGTGTGGGGCGGGGCGTCTGGGTGGGATGCTCTTCAGTGGGTCAGTGTGGGCTAATGGGCCGAATGGCCTGCTTCCACGCTGTTGGGATTCTATGAAACACAAGAGCTAAATTGATGTATTCAGGAGGTTTGGCATCAGTGCCCTTGCACATCCCAAACCAAGTTATTCATGATTTCCCAAAGCAACTTTCAATGGCCTGCATCATCCCATTCTCAAAAAGGGCACCCTTTCCAAACACTCCTCCATTCATATCTTTCCTTTTTATCTCCAAAGCTCTTGGAAAAACCATTGCACATCAGTTTCCTGCACAGTCTCCCACAATTGGAACTAAACTCACTCTGTTAACACCAGTCCAAAATAACTTACATGATATCCCTCAGAATTCAATGAACCTTCTCCACAACCTCCAAAGAGCTGATTATACTATTTCCCTTTACTATCTCTCAAGTATGTCAGACTGCCATTGCTTGATTCCAATTTTACGTGTCTCCTTACAGGTAACAATCTCCATAGAGTCAGAGTCATACAGCATGGAAAGATCCTTCTGTCCAACCAGTCCATGCCAAACGTATCCCTTCAAACCTTTCCTATTCACTTATTTATCCAAATGTTTTTTAAACATTGTAATCGTAACCACATTCACCATCAAGTTCATTCCACATAAGATCCACCTTCTGTGTAAAAGATTTGCTCCTCATGTCTTTTTTTAAAATCACTCTGCTCTCACGTTAAAAATGTGCCCCCTAGTCTCAAAATTCCCCATTCTAGGGAAAAGACAACTACCATTTACTCTATCTATATCCCTCATTATTTTATAAACTTCTATCAGGTTGCCTCTCAATCTCCTATGCTTCAGTGAAAAAATCCTAGCCTTTCAGATGGATCTGTATTTACATGCTGCTCCTCTGAACATTATCTGTTGATATAGCAAACTCTAATACAAATACGTGTATATACATACTAATAAAAATAAGCTGCCCTTTTCCAGACCTACTCTTATCCCATGAAAGCTTCCATGCGGATTGGTTGTCTTTTGACATTATTTTGGAGAGACTTTTTCTTTGTTTTTCCCAAGTACCAATTTCTAAAGTTACCCTTGAATAATGTTTAACTATTAACAGCACATTGTTCAATAATATAAAGTCATAATTTTTCATTAATTCACATATATTTAAATAAGGGTAAGTAAAGGAAACGTCATGCAATCGACCAATGTAAACTAGGACTCATTTCTCATCAACAATTAAAATCAAAGAACAGTTTTCTAACATGCTGAGTATGCCAATTCAGTGATAAATCAATATATTTCTACTGCACTGTTCTAAGAAAAAACAATAAACATCATTTCTATTTAAAAACAAGAGAAATACTGAATACCTTGAAAAGTCAGTGCATAATCATCAGAATATCACACTTTCACTGTTCACTAGTTCTTTTATACTCAAGACACATTGAACTTACTAAAACTACTTTTGAGGAATGCCAAAATAAGAAACAACTTAAGATGCAAAGAAGCAAACAGCAAGAAAAATAAAACTAACTGCAAATTAATATTTAAGGGTTGAAGACAAAACTGAAAATTCACAAGTTGTCCTCACATATCCCAGCGAAGTTTCCTCTGTTCAGTTCAGAATTATTCAATGCGAGACAATTGATGAAATAGTCATGGACAGAAAGAGAAGACATTTCTATTAGCTTCCAGCACAAAGAAAAGCACGTATGTACTGTGAAAGCAATAGGGAGCTGTCCAAAATTCATTTTAAAACAATAGATTTCTGGAAAGAGGAGATAACTTTCTGAAAAATAGCCCACTGAATTTTGTAAAGAAGTACTGCCACCATTCACTTGAGGTGGCTCTTTCCCCCATTATTCAATTGCAGAAAATCTCAAATCCTTTACGATGCAAATGCTTCCATGTACAATTTTTTTCACCAACTGCCACCTTGTAAACCACACCAAAAATTATAGGTTCTAGTCAGAGTATTTTATATAATTCCTTATCAAATACAGAAGCTATTAAAAATAGTTACATTATAATCAAGATTTAAAAATAATTGCTGCTGGATGTGGCTTGTATATGCAAGACTGAATTTACTACCCACATAGTCGAGAAGAATATGACACTCTTTAAATGATTTGTGGACACAACCCAAGTGCTAGTTATTTAGATGGTATTTTGTAATTTCATAGGGTGCCACTTATAAATTATGTACATTTTACTTGAACACAAATGTAAATTAAATTGTTTATAATCTATGTTGGAGGAAGACAGGGTTCTTTCTCCAACAGAGAATAAATCCACTGGCACAAATACAACATTTAAATGTTCTGTACATTCCTAATTTACAACATGCATTCATATAAATTTGGAAAATTTTCAGTTTCATTTAATAAAATCTGAATTACTTGAAAGAAAACAGACTCACTATTCAAAAGATCAAATTTAAGGTATTTGTAGTTATTTTATGCAGATTACAACATAAGAAAAACAATTAATCAAATTTTCTTGTGGCTGAAAAGATACCATTGAAATAACCAGATTCTGTAATTGGCTCTCTGCTTTTAACTATCGCGGCAATTATTAAAAAGGAAGGAGGAGGTATTTGAAACAAAGACAGACTGAGGCACATTAAAGCTCTACTCAGGTGAAATTTTTGTATTTTTTGAAAGGCCATCAGTAGTGCCTATGACTTCATCATGTTCCTTCTCCCTTTTTGCAGGCTCAAAACATCATTCTTCTTGTCATACCTTACAGTGATTTCACGCTGTGGTGATTACAGTAAATTCGTTCAGGGTTTATCAAGTATTTCATTACCACACATGGGAGGAAAGAAATAAAAGTGAAAGTCATTCTCATTTGCCAGATCATTCAATATCAAGCTGCAACTGTTCAAGTATAAAAAAGCAATCAGTGTGCATTTTGCCATGAATAAAACTTATCACCACTATTTTGTTTAAATAGACATTACGAGGAAAGGTACTCCTAAAATATTCCATTATCTATTATCTTATTATGTCAATTTGACTAGTATGTGAATATACATGTTACAAATAAATGCTTTCACTGTAATGCAAATTGTAATATTACCCGTGGTTATTATTTTTAATTCTGTTTTATAGTATTTAGTATGATAGACTTTTACTAACAGATTTTACAGGATAGAAAAAAAAATGCAGAAACTGCCTATAGAATTCAGTGATCCAAGGTTTCAAATATAACAAATTGTCATCATGATCAAGAAGAAACTATATAAAAAGAAAGAAAACGCTGAGTAATATCATTTATCTATTGGATATTTATTCTTTGGAGACTGCATCTTTAACACAAAAAGGAATAGTCTTATTAGGCTGGAATCCTTTAAAGGTGTTTTGGTGGCTGTGTACAGCAAGAAAAGGTAGTGTCACACCAATTGTGCTATTGGCTAACTGCCAGTAGTTACATACAAGGCAAAAAGAACACGACAAACAAAATGGCCTCCTTACAGGCTTTGGGAGAATGCAGGGTGACACAGTGCAGTACAAGAAGAATACATATTTCCTAGAGAGAGAAAAGAGAACCACCAGAGAAAGTGGTAAATGTTATAACATTCAAGACATTTGTACATGTACATGAATAGGAAAGGTTTAAAGGAATATGGGCCAAATGCAGGCAAGTGGGACTAACTTGGTTGGCATGGACTAGTTGGACTGAAGGGTCTGTTTCAATGCTGTATAACTCTGACTCTCTGAGGGAGAGAAGGAAGAGAGAGAGAGAGGGAGAGAGAGAGAGAAAGAAAGGGGGGTGGGGAGAAAGAGAGAGAGAGAGAGAGAGAGAGAGAGAGAGAGAGAGAGAGAGAGAG
>JAHRHZ010000073.1:26960441-27025077 GCA_024137785.1 Ginglymostoma cirratum
CTAGGCCCGAAACGTCAGCTCTCCTGCTCCTCTGATGCTGCTTGGCCTGCTGTGTTCATCCAGCTCTACACCTTGTTATCTCTATTATTGATTTTTTTAGTTGATTTTTCCCATAAAACCAATGTTGACATAGCAGCACAAAGTTATAGAGTCATACAGCACGGAAACAGGCCCTTCTGCTCAACTCATCATGCCGACCAGGTTTCCTAAACTAAATAAGTCCCATTTGCCTGCATTTGGCTCATATCCCTCTAAACCTGTCCTACCCATGTACCTTTCCAAATATCTTCTAAATGTTGTAATGTACCTGCCTCTACCATTTCCTTGGGCAGCTCATTCCATAAATGCACCACCCTCTGTGTGAAAAAGTTGCCCCTCAGGTTCCTTTTAAAGCTTTTCCCACTCATCTTAAACCTATGCCCTCTAATTTTGGAGTCCTCTACCCTTGAGAAAAGACCTTGGCTATTCACCTTACCTATGCCCTGCACGATTTTATAAACTTCTAAGGTCACCCCTCAGCCTCCTACGCTCCAGAGAAAAAAGCCCCAGCCTATCCAGCCTCTCCTTATAATTCAAACCCTCCAGGCTCGATAACATCCTTGTACATCTTTTTTGCACCCTTTTCAGTTTAATAACATCCTTTCTTTGACAGGGCAACTAGAACTGTATGCAGTACACAAATGCAGCCTTACTAATGCCTTGTATGGTTGAAATATGGTGTCCCAACTCCTGTAGCCAATGCTCTGATCTAGCATACCAAGCATACAAGCATACCAAACACCCTCTTCCCCATCCTGTCTAACTGTGACGCCTCTTTCAGGGAACTGTGCACCTGAGCCTCTAGGTCTCTCTGTTTGACAACACTCACGGGGTCCTGCTGTTAACTGTGCAAGTCCTGCCTTGGTTTGTCTTACCAAAATGCAACACCTCACGTTTATCTGAAGAAAACTCATCTGCCATTCCTCGGCCCAGTTGATCAAAATACCGAAAACATTCTCTTAGGTGAGAGAGCTGTAACCCTTTGATAACCTTTTTCACTATTGACTATACCACTAATTTTGGTGGGTCATTCACAAACTTAGTAACCATAGATTCAGACAGAAATTACAGCTGTCGTTTCTACAGGAATTCTTCAAAACTTAATGAGCATTGAGTACTTTACAAAGAACTGGAATGCACAGCTGAAGTAAACGGATAAATATTGCCCAAATTTGAAATGCTTCACAAAATTCAAACAGAGCTTTTAATTTCAGGACTACAGATTAGTAAATGAAGTCAGATTCTAATTTTATAAACAGACTTCTGGTGATTTTTAACCAGTGCCTTGGAAATCACATTCTGCAATTTTTTCCATGCATCACGTTAGCACAAGTTTCTGTGATGGGATAGATCTGCATCATTAGCAACTCAACTAGAAATAGGCAAGTCTTCAAAGAAAGTAAATGAAATAAAGGTCTCCATTCAGATGTAGCATTAACTCTGAAGTGTAGACGGCCTATTTGCAAAATGTCATTGGATCTTCATTTTAGAAGTTCAGGGATTAAAATTCTGATTTTTTTTGTTCCTTTTCCTCCAGCTCCAATTATAAATTAGATATGCGGAGCAAAAGGCCCTTGTATAAAAGAAGCCAGGCACATTTTTTAATTTCTTGCATTTTTCAGTTCAACAATGAAAACAACTAAGTCCTAATTAATTATACATGTGACCCTTACCTCGAGGAACCACAATATCTGACAGCTGTACAGTTGGTTCTATGTACTGTTCAAAGGCAGGCTTGACAAATTTGTTGTATTGTTTGATGACACCAACAATGTCACGACCCCTCTCAGATATGTCTCTTTTTAGCCGTCGTACAAGTCTTATGTCAGAGTCAGTATCCACAAAAACTTTCATATCCAATAGCTATGAAAAACCCAAAAGTAATAATTAGAATCAAAAGAAATTCTATAATTTTGGAGAAGTGGGAAATAATGTCAATGTTTTAATTACATTACCACTGTATTGTTTATACTGACCAAATGTAACACAGCAATATAAAGTTTTTGCCTGTGCAGTAGATATTTATACTAGACTCAAAAGAAAGTCTATTCTAGCAGAAAGCAAATCATAAGGAATCTACGATGCAACAAATAAGCCTAATGTAATGGTTCAAATCTTGCATGAGCAACAAGCACCATTGCTGATCTCGTACATACTTTTTACTCTGCATTTTCACTCCCTTTTCTGCAGCAGTAATATGGCAAGTTCATTCATTTACTAACTCACCAAACAGCTGTGGGACACAAAAGCAGTTTTTCAGTGTGGCTAACATATGGGGGTTGATATAAGTGCGTAAGGGGAAATGCAGAAGGGGGCAGATCGGGTAGGTGGTAGGGTGGCAAGGTGAGTAAATGGGTACGTGAGCCAGGTGTTGGCTAGTTGGGAATGTGGTGTTAGGGACTCAGGATGGTTCAGAATTAGGTTTTTGGTTGGGAGTGGGGAGGGTCAAGAAGACTGCAAGTGTGAGGGGGTAGGGAGAAGTGTCAGGAGTTAAAAGCAAGTTTTAACTCCTCCAAAATTTTCCTGGCTAACTAGTGAGTCAGAATTATCCAAAGCCTCTGGATTGGGAACACTATCGCCTGAAAATTCCCTCCAAGCCACACACCATCTTGACTCGAAACTATAAAACATGAATTTCAATGATGTGCACAATATATCTAGAAGTTCATATTTTACTTGCTGTACACTTGGATTTCTGATTTTCAATTAGTAACCAGTGGATTTTTCTATGTGTTAATAATTAACCTGTGAGCATTTTTCTGGCCATGGTGATTTCTTTTAAGAACGGTTTTTGAAGCCTAGCTGTAGAGTGAATGAGTTTGCTGCACAAACGCATTTTTGTTTATTTTACTCAACAGGTCTGGCATTTGGGGAACGTGGGGCACAGTTGTCACTGGACCCAAAACTGTGATGCTGCTTTCTCTCCAGATGTTACCAGACATGCTAATTTTCTAAAGCAATTTGTGTCTTCGTTTCAGATTTCCAGCACCTACAGTTCTTCCTTTTTGATCAAGCCTGTTAAATAAATGGGATTTCAAAATTTCTGGAACCATTTTATTTCATTTTAAAGGGAATTCCCATAACAGACAGAGTTTTGCTTTTAACTTTGGGTAGTTTTAGTTCTGCTAAGTCCTTGGAAAAAGACATACTTTTTTTTTAGAAAGTTCATTTGTTTTAATGTGGGTGTTGCTGGCTGGCCAGCTACATTTATTGCCCACCCCTAGTTGGCCTTGAGAAGGCAATGGCGAGTTGTCTTCATGAACCGTGGCAGTCCACCTGCTACGGATTGACCCACATTGCTATCAGGGAGGGATTCCAGGATTTTGCCCCAGCAAAACTGAAAGAACCTGACTTAAAAGGATACATAGTGAGATGGGTTTTTAGAGTGAAAAGGCAATGTTAGTTCCAGACCAGGCAAAACCCAGAAGTGGTTACTTAAGCTGAGCGTATTGGAAGTTAAGTGCATGATAGCTCCAGAAAAAGCGTAGCTACAGTTCCATGTCTTACCAACTTGATTGAATTTTGAGGAGGTGACAAAGGTGATGGGAGAGCAGTGGATGCTGTCTACATGGATTTTAGTAAAGTTTTGACAAAGTCCCCCATGGTAGACTCATCCAGAAGATTAAGATGAATGGGATCCACAGTGACTTCGATGCTTGGATTCAGTATTGGCATGCCCATAGTAGGCAGAGGGTAGTGGTTGAAGGGTGTTTTTCAGGGTGGAGGTCCATGACTAGTGGTGTTTCGCAGGGATTCATACTGGGACCTTTGCTGTTTGTGATATATATAAAGATGACGTGGATGAAAATGTAGATCGGCAGGTTAGTATGTTTGCAGATGATACAAAGATTGGTGGAGTTGTGGATAATGTAGAAGGTTGTCAAAAGATACAGCGGGATGTAGATCAGTTGCAGATATGGGCAGAGAAATGGCAGATGGACTTTAATCCGGGTAAGTGTCGGGTGCTGCACTTTGGGAGATCAAATATTAAGGAAAAGTATAGAGTTAATGGCAGGACTCTGAACGTCACTGATGTACAGAGGGATCTTGGGGTTCAATAGCTCACTGAAAGTGGCCATGCAAGTAGACAGGGTGGTAAAGAAGGTGTATGGCATATTTGTCTTCATTGATTGGAGAAATGAATACAGGAAACAAGATGTCATGTCGCAGCTTTATAAGATTTTGGTTAGGCCATACTTAAGAGTAGTTTGTTCAATTCTGGTTGCTGCATAACAGGAAGGATGTGGAGGCTTTGGAGAGGGTGCAGAAGAGGTTTACCAGGAAGCTGTCTGGATCAGAGGGTATACAATATGTACTATAAGGAGAGGCTAGAAAAAGTCGGGTTCTTCTGTCTGGAGCAGCGGAGGCTGAGGGGAGACTTGACAGAAGTCTGTAAAATTATGACATGCATAGATGGGATGGGAGGGAGGGGTTCAAAGGAGTTGTGAGGGGCAAGTCTTTTTTTAAAACCAGGGTGTGGTAAGAATCTGGAATGCGCTGCTAGGGATAGTGATGGATGCAGATATATGTTAGGGGCATTTAAGAGACTTTTACAAAGCATCTGAATACGCAAGGAATGGAGGGACATGGACCAGAGGTAGACATCGTGTTCAGCACAACATCATCGGCAGAAGGGCTCCTTCCTGCGCTATATTATTTTATGTTCAATGTCTAGAATCAGACTTGTCCAGTAATAATGGGGCAGCATGGTGGCTCAGTGGTTAGTACTGCTGGCAGACAGCACAAGGGACGCAAGTGCGATTCCACCTTCGGGTGACTGTTTGTTTGGAGTGTGCACATTCTCCCAGTGTCTGCGTGTGTATCCTCCAGGTGCTCTGGTTTCCTCCCACCATCCAAAGCTGTGCAGGTTAGGTGGACCTGCCATTCCAAGTTGCCCAGTGTCCAGGGTACGCAGGCTAAGTGGGCTAGCCATGGAAAGATAGGGTAATAGCATAGTGCTCTTCAGGAGGGTCAGTGTCGACTCAATAGGCCAAATGGCCTGGTTCCGAGCTGTTGTTCTGTACTACTCTATGAATAAACATCAACTGGGGTTACAACACCACTGTCTTTGGGTGGGAATCCTGGAATTCCCATTTTTGTGGCATTGCATGAGTACCTACATCACAGTTCAAGACAGCAGCTATCCACTAACTTCTCAAGGGCAAGTAGGGAGAAGCAATAGATGTTGGCCTAGTAAACAAATAAATTTAAAATCACGCACTATGGTCTTGCTGCACAGTCTTGCTTAGTTGAATAACTTGCTGTTAACTCTGACTTGGAAGCCAACTCACTGTCATTGAAACCGCTGAAAGCAGCATAGAGAAAAGAAGCTAAAGAGAGCTGGTGCTATTGCCCTGGAAACAATGGCTTTTGGTCGACAGGAATTCATAAAAACCACAATCAATCAGTTTCAATGCAAAAATAAATAATATTCCAACCAATAAAGCAAAATTAACAACAGGTAGTTCTGCTATAATGTGCATTTCGTTAATGCAAATTGACCGTAACACCATTCATGAATAGTGGACACTGTTTGGATATTGCAAACTTCCTGCTGTATAAGTATAGCGATTTTATATAGCAATCTCCCTATATGGCTATTTTCGATAGCATAAGGTCACACAAGAACGCAACTATCACGTTAAACTACCTGTATTCATGTACTTATGGGGTGATGTTAAGCTTGCTGTATAAAATTTCCCTGGTTATCGCTGTCAGCATATTTATCCTTGCATTTAATACGAGCAGCTAAGGTTCAGCTTACAGTTACTGAAATTTTGGTGGTAAAGTCATAGAAGCGATCCACATTAGTCTATCGATTGTAATATTCACTTTGGCTTTAATGTGCACCCTCTGTTCATCTCCTTTATAAATAGCCTTATGCTCATCATTGATCACTTCTACTTATTCATTTCAAATTACAGCGTTCTTTACAGTGTTCCTTACGATTACAGCAACATTACACCTGGTATTGTTGTCAGGAGAAATATCAAAGAGGTGTCTTAAGTTCTGTGTTCCTTCACACAAGCGACCTTTATTTGGAGCTCTATTACCACACCTGTGGGAGAGGCCAGAGATCACTCCCAATCTGGCTTTCACATGGATCCCAGTTGCATTCTTAAATATGGCTCAGATCAGAAGTCAATGGTGCTTTGGGTTCCCAACAAAATACAACATTTTTATACCTTCTGCATTACAATAATTACATGCAACATTGATGCCATTGTTAGCCACATCCCCTTAATCTATACATCCAATTCACCGAAGAGATGATCAATGATGAAAAACGCTATGGACAGCCCTAGGTCATCCCATAATCTCAACATTTACCAGATATCTCCATCATCTGTATTTGGGATCTTACAATGTATCTGACAGTTATATTCCTTCCCAAATGTAGCGCAGCTGACAAACATTATTTACCAATAACCGAAGTACTTGCTTATCACAAAGAACTCTTCCAAATTCTGTACTAACTTTAGTACAGCAGATTAGGAAGGATATTAATTTCTACCATTTGTTTTCAAGTCTTTAAAATCAACTCTAATATGAAGTTATTACAATTCTGTGACACAGCTGACAAATTCAGAACAACCCCTCTCTCACTTCAGCCCGAGAGGATCAAACAATCCTTTGGACCTGCAACTCCAGTTTCCAAACCCTGTGATTTGCATGCTGTAAATTATAAACTAAAGTTTCATTTTTAAATTTTAAATAAATCTTTACTGTTTCCAACCTAAACACTTTTCATTACTAAGTATCTTTTCTTGTTAAAAACATTTGTTCGAATTCCACCGATGAGTGAAATTCAATTGCTTTACAACTTTTACCAAGACATTGAATGAAACTTGTTTAAGATTCCACAAACAACTAGGACACAGACCACATCTTCACTCTGTATTTTGTAATTTGTCTTTGTCCGTCTTCCCGTAATCTTTGGATGTAAGAATTTGTTCAAATTATCTATAACTACGCTTAAGTTTCAATTGTTTATCTCTCCCCACTGGTGACCTCTCTTTTCACAACCTTCTTCTGACCTCCTCCTGTACCAATAGATTTTTTTTTAAGAGAGATAAAAGGTACTGCAGATGCTGGAGAATCCGAGATAACGAGGTGTGGGGCTGGATGAACACAGCAGGCCAAGCAGCAGAGGTTGCGTTTACATCATTTATTACTTTACCTTCCCTAATAATGCACTGGGTCTCTGACTGCCTACAAACAATTGCTGAAGGAATGCAACTAACCTTTTCACACTAATTTGTTGTTTGCCTTTCTAATTCTATAATCGAGTTCAGAAAAGTATAGGATTAAACTTTTCTTCTATTTTACTGTATAACAAGCTTGGGGCTGTGGCTAAACCAGGCCTTTCAAAAATCCCCCTTATTAAAATGCTTATATATTTAGAACTGCCTGTTTACAGATACCTGATTAACTGCCCTAACGTTTCTTCCTATTGAGAACCTCATCTTATCCAGTATATCTATATGGAAACTACAAGTCCAGCTGTGAACATCTGTATGTAACCATCAAACTCTTTCTGCCGTCTTGTGTACTCTACAAAAGCTCCAAGTGACCATCGTAACAACTTTAGTCATTGGCCGCTACAACAGTATAATGCAAGGCTACCAACTTTATAATACATTAAAACCAAAATGCTGTAAACCAGAGATAAAAACAGAAATTGCTTGATAAGCTCAGCCAGTCTGGCAGCACCTGTGGACAAAAGTCAGAGTTAATGTTTCAGGTCAAATGTTCTGCTGACAGAGAGTTAATGTTTTGGGTCGAGTGTATGTCAGTAGAACATTTGAACCAAAACACTAACTCTGATTTTTTTCCACAGATGCTGTTAGACCTGCTGAGCTCTTTTTAGCATTTTCTGTTTTTGTTTCTGAACTTTATGTTACAACCTGGTTAAAGACCAGTGACCTTATTCTATCAATGAATTGAGAGATCAAAGGGACATACTAAGCTACAGGAGTCCACAGTTTTCAACATACAACAATAAACTTTTCTACACAATATCAGAACAGCAGCACATCTATAATACATATCCAACATAGATTCTAGTACTCAGATCTAACATGTAGTATTAATAGGTAAAAGACTAATGTTCAAATGTCCCACAGCACATAAAATAAGTACACTGAAGTCCAATCTCATGGATTTTTCAGTGATTCCCCTCCAAAGGATAATACCATGATGGGTCAAATGAATCTCAAAACTTTACAGAGGATTACTATTCTTCACTTCAGTTGACCTAGCTTTGAAACTTCCTGTGATTGCTCATCTTGTCAACAGCTGTTTCCATCACCTTCCTTTCCTGGGTCTCTGTTCCCCCGGACTCCAAAAACTGTACTGCACTACTTATCTACAAGTACACCTCTAGCCTTTCACTGATTGTTAGGTTCACCAAGCCAAATTTTCCCTTTTGCTTTTTTTCTGAGAGCCGTTACTTGCACCTCCTGAACTCTCAATTGCAGACCTATAATGGCACCAGTGTTTTGTGAACCACCAAAACATTCAGGGCTTTTCAGGACATTTAAGTGTACATGACATAATTCACTGCAACCTACAAATGCGTAATTCAGTTGCCTTTGTTGCGTTACAGCTAAAGATAAGCACTACATGGAAGTCACTGTCTGTCTCACAACTCTACTTTGTTTACTCTGTCTCCTTTGAGCTCCTGTTTAGTGATCCCCAAGTTCCCTATTGAAAACCTTGCAATAAGCTCCCACCCTATCACTGGCCAGATTTGAATGTCGCCACCTAGCAACTCTTAGAATTAAGTGTGCTTTGAATGTGACATTCTCATAGAATAGATTATAGATATGAGCGGATACATTTTGTAGGAAGAATAAGGAGAGATGAGTTTAAAAGATAGTGCAATGGAGACTTGGGGATGCTTGTACACAATTATCTGAATGTAGCAGGATGGGTTAACAAAGTGGCTAGTAAAGCATTTGCGAACAGAGACATTGAGGACTAAAAGTTATATCAAACATACAAAGAACACTAGTTCAGCACCATAACTACATTATATTTAGGAACAACATGAAAGCTTTGGAGATGGTACTGCTGAGACTTACTAGAATGGTCCTAGTAGTCAGTGAGTCGGATAAGCTGGGACTGATCTCCTTAGAACAAAGGAGAAGAAGAAAAAATTCCTTTTTGATAACAAAAAGGCACAGACTTAAGACGCTTAGCAAAACACACAGTGGTGAGACGAGGACTTTTTTTGCCCATGTGATTTGAATTTGGCTACATATACAATGAGTATGCAGATTAAACAGCAGTCTTCAAAAGGGAAGTGGATGACACCAAAATTGGTGGTATTAAGACCTGAGATTATCTAACATTACAGAGATCTTGAAAAATGGGATCAATGGGCTGAGGTGTGGCAAATGGAGTTTAAGAACAGAGAAAATTACAGCACAGGAACAGGCCCTTCGGTCTTCTAAGCCTGCACCAACATGCTGCCCGTCACAACTAAACCCCCTACCATTCTGGGGACCATATCCCTCTATTCCCATCTATTCAGCCTTTAAAAGTCATTATTGTATCTGTTTCCACTACCTCCCTAGCAGTGGGTTCCAGGCACCCACCAACCTCTATGTAAAAAAAACCTTGCCTCGTACATCACCTTTAAACCTTGCCCCTCGCACCTTAAACCTATGCCCCCTAGTAACTGACTCTTCCACAGTGGGAAAACACTTCTGACTGTCCACTCCGTCCTTGCCCTTCATAATCTTGTAGACCTCTATCTTCTAGACCTCATCCCTCAACCTCCGTTGTTCCAGTGAGAACAACCTAAGTTTCTCCAACCTCTCCTCACAGCTAATGCCCTCCATATTAGGCAATATCCTGGTAAATCTTTTCTGTACCCTCTCCAAAGCCACCACATCCTTCTGGTAGTGTGGTGACCAGAACTGAACACAATATTCCAAATGTGGCCTAAGGTTCCGTAAAGCTGCAACATTACCTGCCAATTTTTAAACCCAATGCCCTGGCCGATGAAGGCAAGCATGCCGTATGCCTTGTTGACAAACTTCTCCAACTGCGTTGCCACTTTCAGTGACCTGTGTACACCCAGATCCCTCTGCCTATCAGTACTCCTAAGGGTTCTGCCATTTACTGTGTATTTTCCATCTGGATTAGACTTTCCAAAATGCATTACCTCACATTTTTCCAGATTAAACTCCAACCGCCATCTCTCTGCCCAAGTCACCAACCGATCTATATCCAGTTGTATCCCTTGACGGTCCTCATCGCTATCCACAATTCTACCAATAGTCACAGTGCTCCATTCAGAAACACACCCTTCCACTGCTACCCTCTGTCTTCTATGACTGAATCAGTTTTTTATCCATCTTGCAAGCTCACCTCTGACCCCATGCAACTCTACCTTCTGTATCAGCCTGCCATGAGGGACCTTGTCAAAGGCATCACTGAAGTCTACGTAGACATCATCCATTGCCCTACCTTCATCAATCACCTTCGTCACTTCTTCAAAAAACTCAACCAAGTTAGTGAGACATGACCTCCCATTCACAAAACCATGTTGCCTCTCATTTCCAAAGAAGGGTCCAGACCCAAAAAAATCAGCTTTCCTGCTCCTCCGATGCTGCTTGGCCTGCTGTGTTCATCCAGCTCTACACCTTGCTATCCCTTGCCTCTCATTAATATGTCCACTTATTTCCAAGTGGGAGTAAATCCTGTCTCGAAGAATCCTCTCCAATAATTTCCCCACCACTGACATAATGTTCACTGGCCTGTAATTAGCTGGATAATCCTTGCCACCCTTCTTAAACAAAGGAACAACACTGGCTATTCTCCAATCCTCTGGGACTTCCCCTGTAGCCAGTGAGGATACAAAGATTTCCCTCAAGGCCCCAGCGATTTCCTCCCTTGTCTCTGTCAGTATTCTGGGAACTTGTCTACCTTAATGTTTTCAAGACCCTCCAATACCTCCCATCGTTTGATCTCAACATGACCCAAACTATCTACATACCTTTCCCCACTCTCCCCATCCACCAAGTCCTTCTCTGTGGTGATATAAAGCCTTGGGATTCTCCTTTATCCTACTGGCCAATGAGTTTTCATGATCCCTTTTAGCCCTCTGGACTCCTTGCTAAAATTTCTTTCGATTTTTCTTGTATTCCACCCTTGCTTCATGTGTTCCCAGCCTCCTAGCCTTGATAAATGCTTCCTTTTTCTTTTTGATTAGGCTTACAATATCTCGTTATCCAAGGTTCCCTAAACTTGCCAAACTTATCCTTCATCCTTACAAGAATGTGTTCGTCCTGAGTTCCCAGCAACTTATACTTGAATGCCTCCTACGCACCAGATGTTGATTTGTCCTCAAACATCTGCCTCCAAACTACATTCTTCAGTTCCTACCTAATATTGTTGTAATTAGCTTCCCTAATTCAGCACCTTCACCTGACAACTACACATCTTTATCCATCAGTACCTTAAAGCTTACTAAATTGTGATCATTGCTCCTAAGCTGCTCCCCTACTGAGATGTCGACCACCTGGCCAGGTTCATTCCCTAATACTCGATCCAGTATGGCCCCTTTCTAGTTGGACTATCTACATACTGTTACAAGAAGCTCTCCTGGACACACTTTATAAACTCTGCTCCATCCACACTCCAGGCACTAAGTGAGTCCCAGTCAATATGTGGGAAGTTAAAGTCACCCACGACAACAACCCTGTATCTTTTACATCTTGCCAAAATCTCCCTGCATATCTGTTCTTCTACCACCCACTGGCTGCTGGGAGGCCTATAGTAAACCCCAAACACTGAGTGCACCCATCCTGTTCCTGAGCTCTATGCCATCCAAGGTGTCCTCCCACAATACAGCTGTGATAATCTCCTTGACAAGTAGTGCAACTCCCCCACCCCTTTTATATCCATCCTCCTCTGTCCTGAAACATCTGTATCCTGGAATGTTAAGCTGCCAATCCTGTCCCTCCCTCAACCAAGTCTCTGTAACAGCAACAACATCATAGTTCCAAGTACTAATCTGAGCTCCAAGTTCACCTGCCTTACCTTTCTCTTGCATTAAAACAGGTGCACTTCAGTCCACCAGACCCACTTTGATCAGCAACCACACCCTCCCTGCTCTTCCTCCAAGTCTTATTGGCCCTATTTTCTAGCTCCCTTTCAGTCAATTCACCTTTGCTTTAGTTCCCAACTGCCTGCGAATTTAATCTGAATAAATGTAAGGTATTGCATTTTGATAATACAGACAAGGAATGGACTTATACAAATAATGGTAGGGCCCTGGGTAGTGTTGTAGAACAGAAAGACCTAGGGGTTCAGGCACATAATTCTTTCAAATTTGCAACATAGGTAGACATGGTGATTAAGAAGGCATTTAGCTTGCTTGCCTTCCTTACTCAGACCTTTGAATATACGAGTTGGGACATCACGTTGAGGTTGTACAGGATATTGGTGTGGCCTCTTCTGGAGTGTCGTGTGTAGATCTTATCCTTCTGGTCGCACCATTATATCATTAAACTGGAGTGTTCAAGATTTATCAAGATGTTGCTGGGAATGGAGGGTTTGAGATATAAAAATAGACTGGAAAGGCATAGGAGGTTGAGGAGTGACTTTATTGAAGTTTATAAAATCATGAAGGACACTCTATGGAGGGGAATTTCAAAACTAGGGGGCATAGTTTTAAGGGAGGAGCAGAAAGATATAAAAAAGGACATGAGGGGAATTTTTTTTCCCCCCCCCAGAGTGGTTTGTGTGTGGAGTGAGCTGCCAGAGAAAATAATGGATGCAGGTACAGTACAATGTTTAAAATACATTTGGATAAGTACGTGAATAGGAAAGGTTTGGAGGGATATGGGCCAAGCACAGGCAGGTGGGTCTAGTTTAGTTTGGGAACATAGTCGATATGGACTGATTGGACCAAAAAGGTCTGTTTCCATGCTGTATGACTTTATGATTCTATAAGCGAAGGAGGAAAACTTTCAGGGGTGATGCACAGCAGGTCAGACAGCATCGGAGGAGCAGGAAAGTCAATGTTTCAGGTCTGGACCCTTCATTAGGATTGAAGGGTCCAGACCTGAAACGTTGACTTTCCTGCTCCTCCGATGCTGCATGACCTACTGTGCTTTTCCAGCGCCACATTTTATTGACTCTGACTTCCAGCATCTGCAGTCCTTACTATCTCCTAGTCTCGGAAAACTTTGAGGGGTTTTGGGCAAGAGTTCCCTCCAGATCCTATGTTCATCTGACTATGAAACAATCGTGCAGTAACTGCACAAGCAACTCAAGTCTTTTACTTTAGGAAAACCTGGGCATACCACTGCACCAAATATTTAAAGTTGCTGTTCATTGAAATGAACATCAGTACATCAGAAAATCAGATGTACGTTGAATAGGACTAACTGATTACTCTTCAAAGGGGCTGGCATAATACTCAGCTGATCAACTAACCTCCAATGTACTGCGCTACTGTATGGTCCTATAATAGGAGCAAATACTGTTCCTTTGGGCATTGAGCATGGCAGAAAACTAATATGATCATAAAACTATTATTAAATCTGTATTTTGCTACTTGAGTATTGCTGAAAAGAGGAATGCGTTTTCAAAATTTTTTGTTTTGCTCTCATTAGGACAAATGCAAAACGCTAAATTCAAAGAAAGCAACAATTTATACCGCATGAAAATAGGTGATGATTCAGATCAAAGTTGGCATTTTTTTTTCCCTTCCCAGCAACAAAATAACTATCAATTTCATGTAAAGTTACTCATTATGTCCAACATGCATAAACTTGAGCTTCTGAATGAACCATTATCAATAGTAAAATCAACGTTCTTTGAACATAACAGCAAATGTTGACCATCTTCTACAAGAAAACTCCTCAAATGATGGTAGTCACAAATAAGTGTGTTCTTGGGCAGTATTAAATCATAACTTATCTTTAAGTCATAAAGACAAAGTCACAACTCTCTCAGAGAAAAGAAAATTGCAAGTTACTTTTTGAAAATGAGAATTCAGCTCTTGTAAAGGCTAAAGCTCCGATGCAGTGACTGTTGGATTTTTTTTAAAAAAATCTTATTCTGAATTAAGGGCATTTGAAAAGAAATAGCACCATACTATTTAACAGGGACAGCAAGCAGCTCAGTGGGAAGTTACTTTATGTTAAAAATACATGACTAGAATACAGAAGTTACACAATTTCCATATGGGAATTATTTACTAGGTCTCTTAAATGCAGTACTGATTTTATAATCAACAACGCTATAGTTCTGCTTAAGGAATTCATTGCATTAAGTTTCAGATAACTTTTAGAAATGTACAGTATTAATTTCAACATTTAGTACTAGACAGAGTACTACTCTTGCATATTGTAACACAGAAGAAACAGGAGTACCTTAAGAAGTTCCTTGTTTGCAAATGCAAGTATTCCTTCAAAGATCACAACATTTGCCCCATATACAGTTTTCTGTAAAACAAACAAGAAGTTAATGAACAGCATACAATGGTAATATATTGTAACATTATAGATAATGTCTAAAACTGACAGAAATTAATGTTAATAAGCTTTGGCCTTCATTGCAACATTGTTTGCTAGCAGGGCACAGCAGGTAGGTAGTGGTGATGGTGGCAATAATGGTTATAAAGTCACTTCTCTCTCCTGACACTGAATCCAATTCAATGAAAAACGTTTCATAAACTCTGGCTACCACTGGAACATGGTCATGGTCAAAACATCATATTTCTACCTGAGACAGCAGATCCAATTTACATGTTAAGTGAGAAGTCTGCTTATTTTGTTGGTTGTAACGGTATTTCTTACATAAAATTAATTTCAACTCAGTATGATTGCACATGATTGAAAAATCCTATGATTGGGGACTGGAATAAATATAAAAATCTATATTGAAAAAATTGTGATGGTTTTTCTTCCACTGCTTGCAGGAGAGGCATCTTTCACTAAACCTGCAAGCGATCAGTTTTTAACTACATAAAATTGAAGCTAAGTTGTTACTTAAAATATTGAATGGCCAAATTTCCAATTTCTTCCCTACATTTATATATTATAAGTCAAAATGATTTTACTTGGCATCATTTCAATCTTTCACATGGTTGCTTCTAAGCTAAACACTATTATATTCCAAAAAAAACCTCTCATAAGAATTTATCCATATTTGATCCTATATTCGAGAATTTACAAATGAGAATTTTATTCTTTAATGGTATAAAAGCAAGAACATTAGAACCAATAGCAGGAGTAGGCTATTTGGCCCTTCAAGTCTGCAGTACCATTCAACAACATCATGGTTGACCTTTTTGTGGTCTCAGTTCCACTTACCAACCCTCTCACCATAACCGTTAATTCCTTTACTATTCAAAAAATCTTAGCTTTAAAAACATTCAATGCAGAAGCCTCAACTACCTCACTGGGCAGGGAATTCCACAGATTCACAATCCTCTGGGTAAAGAAGTTCCTCCTCAATTCAGTCCTAAGTCTGGTCCCCGAATTTTGAGACTATGCCTGCTTGTTCTACTTTCACCTGCCAGTGGAAACAACCTCCCTGCTTCTACCTTATCTATTCCCTTCATAATTTAAGTGTTTCTATAAGATTCCTCCTTATTCTTCTAAATTCCAATGAATATAATCCCAGTCTATTTGGCCTCTCCTCATAAGCCAACCCTCTTAACTCTGGAATCAACCTAGTGAATATCCTCTGCACCCCCTCCAGTGCCAGTACATCTTTTCTTTAGTAAAAACATTCTACTACTATATTACAAAAGAATTGTCTTACAAAATATCAGGTCATATCCTTCCAAAAGTAAAAACATTCTACTATTATGTAACAAACTTCTTTGTTAAAGAAACACAAAGGAAACTACAAACCACCTGATATTAGCACTAACACTGCATAGCCAATATAGGTCAAGCACGGTTTGAAAAATGTATTGATATAGGATAAATTACTAAAATATTCTGGTCAACTATATATTTTTAGATTTCAAATGGCCATAAAATGCCAAATGTGGAAAAAGATTTAACAAAATATCAGGTCATGTTAGGACATATATCCTGTTAATTTCCCTTATGATCGCTCAAAGAAACAGCTTCAGTTTACATAGAGTGATAGATTATTTAATAAATACTCGATAAACAATTGCAGCCAATCAACTAGTTTTCAGGAAGTAATTGTATCCAATAATTTTATTCATCAGTGGTAGATTACTGCTTCAAAAACATTTAAGAGATCATCAAGCTTCGTGATTTTCTAAATCCACAGAAAGTTGAGAACATCCTGAAATTTTAGAGATACACACTGCCTTTAATGGTTAAGTTGGCAACAAATCCATGACTTAAGTTTTACAATTCACCAAATTTAAATCTCAGCATAAAGCCCTTTAGTTCTTTTCACTGGGATAAATTCAAAAAACTTAGAACATAGGTCTGTTATTTTGCAGATCACATGCCAGTTTCATCAGTCACTATGCTTAATCCATTTGCTTGCCTGCTAATGCAAAGCAAGCCGTTTTTCATTTACTGACAGGACTTAACTTGAATTTCCTAGGAAACTGCTATAAAATTCAGCCCAATATGTTAATTTTCTACTAATTGGATTTTAATTGTATTCAGATGATGGTCTTCAACAGGGAAGCACCTGTGCTCAGTAAGCTGTGATTCCAAGGTCAGGGATGCACAGTATGTAAATGTGAAGACATGGTTCCAATTCTATTTTCTACTGTCTGGCTATCTGAGTTGTGACACAATGATCTATGAGGTTAAAGTGAAGTTAAAACTTTTTTTAAAAAATTGCAAATGGAGAGTTTTGTTTTAGAAATTTTGATTCTTTTGTCAGCAGACCATATCTCTAACCATACAGCAAAGTTTCGACAAAATAGGAATAAGTTCGTCTCACAAAAGTCACAAGCATATACGAACGGCAAGATGGTAAAATTACATTGGCATAGACGATGATACCCTTTGCTCAGCAATTCAGAATACAATTGCTAAAATAGCTGTATAAATACTAGGATACGTGAGCAATGAAACAGAATCTAATTTAGTGTAAACGTTGAGTGCATTTGACAATATCATAGTTATGCTTTTTTTCCATTTTTGGCCATTAAAACAAAATAAGGAAAAAAATAAAAATCACAGTGAGGACATTTGTTATATTGCCTGAGAGCCAACCGCCACCCTCATCAGCAACTGTTACAATTCTCACTAATAGCAAAATTCAAGGCAGTAACACTGATTTGACAGTAATCCAAATCCTACACCCACAAAATTCATGCATTGGCTGTGCTTTAACATTAAAATGAAATGCATATCTTTTCAGAGAAATAAAAAAGCTACTTTATATGCAGTAATAACCAGAAGCTTAAAATACTGGCAGATGTTTGTGCAGACAATTATTTGCTATTAATCACAAGTCAACACAGGTATATTGTCTTTCTGCCACCAGGTATAAAATGACATGCATGCCTACCAGTACAGGGTGGTCTAAAAGTCAATCAAGAAGCTGTTATGTGATTAATCATTTGAAACAAACAGCCACTAGCATCCCAATTTTTTTAAAATATCTATATGCTTTAATTTAGTGAATTATTATGATGACACAAAATATGTGATTGCATTAGGGACAGAAAAGCATGTGTTATACTCGACAGTGGGGAAAAACATGGCTGCATTTGATAATTGAATTGACCCCCTCTTAAAGTAACCAAGTAATGGATACAAGAACAGTTCCTTAGTTAGCAGCTGTTACAAAATATTCTTGCCTTACACAGAGCACACAGGAAGAATATTAATTCAGAGATAGTAGGAACTGCAGATGCTGGAGAATCTGGGATAACAAGGTGTAAAGCTGGATGAACACAGCAGGCCAAACAGCATCAGTGGAGCAGGAAAGCTGACGTTTCGGGCCTAGACCCTTCTTCAAAAAGGTTTCTGAAGAAGGGTCTAGACCCGAAACGTCAGCCTTCCCGCTCCTCGGATGCTGATTGGCCGGCTGTGTTCATCCAGCTCTACACCTTGTTATCCAAGAAGAATACTAATACTCCTTTTGATGCAGTTGGGCAGCACGGTGGCACAGTGGTTAGCACTGCTGCTTCACAGTTTTCGGGTTCTGGGTTTGATTCCAGCCTCGGGTGATTGTCTATGTGGACTTGGCACATTCTAAATCTATTTTATAAGTTTCAGCTTCTGATTTTCATAGTCTGGATATCAATATATGGAGGAATTCTCCTAAGCAGTTCTGCCTTCCTCCTCACTTTCAAACACCTCCTCAAAACACAAGTCTCCAAATTTCCATAATTTAAAGTGTAATGATGCCAGATGCATAATATCCTGATATTTCATTTCATGCTAAAAAGGTGCAGAAGTTAAAAACAGAATTTAATAGTACAAGTGAATTGATATTTCACTCAAGGCTGGCATATGTTAATTATCTTAAATATGATCACGTCCTCTCAGTGAAAATTTGCATACCTAGTGAAGTTAAGTAAAGGGCATAAACTAAAAAGTTCTCACATTTAAAACCAAAACAATGGATTCACAAATCTGTTTTCTTTCTTAAAAATGTTGTTTTCAGTTTTGTATTAGTATATTGTTGGCTATTTATTCACAAAAGTCTTAATCCATTTTTCTAAGTACTAAAATAAAACAATATTTTAAATGTTTATTTTGCAACACGTTCATGCTTTACATCGTATTCAAATGGTACTGAGAAATTAATCCTTTTCTAAATAAATGTGAAAGCTGTCCAAGCATCCCACATGTGGTACCACCATCACAAATAGTATGTTCAGTTGTGCAGTTTTGCCCAGACAATAAACATCAGTCATGATGTAATGAAGCAACAGAATACGCAATTGGAATTGAATGGCCTCCTTCCGCTGTTATGTTCCCAATGTAAACACCACTTCAAAAGTTAGGACTAAGGTTTGGACTTAGTGGTGGCTTTCCAACCAGAATTAGAAAGTTCTAACTTCATTCAAACCGGGTGGAGACAATCGTGGAAATTTCGGGCTACTCAGCTCCAGACCTCATTACAACGCTGGTTCAAACATGGACAAAAAGCTGAATTCCATTGCTGAGATGAGGTGCGGTCAGGGTGTCTGCCCTTGACTTCAAAGCTGCATTGACAGACCGTGGCATCAAGGAGTCATACTAAAATTAGATTCAATGGGAATTAGGGGATACTATGCACTGGTTAGAGTCATATTTAGCAGAATGGAAAATGGTTGCAGTTTTTGAAAATCAGTCATCTCTTCAGAACTCCTCCTGCAGGTGTTCTTCAGGTTAGTATTCTATACTCAACCAACATCAATTGCTTCATCAATGACATTCCCTCCATCAAAAATACATAAGTGTGGATGTTCACTGATGATTGCACAATATTCAGCGACATTCATGATTCCTCAGATACTGAAGCAGTCCCTGACCAAATGCTGCAAGGCCCACAAGTGACAAGTAACATTCAGGGCACACAACCACCAGCCAATGACCATTTCCACAAGACAGAATTAACTATCACCTCTTGGCATCCAGTGGCATTACGGTTGCTGAATCCCTCACTGTCAACATCCTGCAAGCTACAATTATGTAGACATTGAACTGGATGACAAGAGCAGTTCAGAAGCTATGTATTCTGCAAATAGTAACTCACCTCCCAATTCCCCAGAGTCTATTTATCTCTAAGACATGAGTCAGAAGTGTTCCAACAACACTCAAGAAGCTGGATGCCATGCAGGACAAAGCAGTCCCTTGATTGCTGCCACATCCATAAACATTTACTCCCTCCACTACCAATGTACAATAGCAGCAATGTAAACCATCAACAAGATATACCGTACTAACTCATCAAGGTACATGGGAAAACACTTTCCAAACCTATCACTTCCGCAATCTAGATAGACAAGGGAAGCAAATACATTGGAACAACAACGCCTGCATTTACCCCTCTATGCTACTCACCAACTTGGCTTGGAGCTATATTACCATGCCTTCCCTATCACCAAGTCAAAATCCTGGAACTCCCTTCCTCAACAGCACTGTAGCAGTACCTATTCCGATGGACTTCAGCACTCCAAGACGGAAGCATACCACCACCACTTCAAGGGGAACTAATGATAGGCAATAAATGCTGGCCCAAACAGCGTAACCCACATCACCCGAATAGATAAAACAAATGTAAAGATGAGAATCTCTGTTCTGAATTTCAGGTTGACAGCTAATAGGGTATTTGCATCTGATCCCCCTGTATCAAATGGATTGTAGGATCTAGTGAAATCCCCCCACCATAAGGATGCTGGTGCTTCTCCTGTTTCTGGGCCCACTGATCAAATCATATGATAATTTTAAATAAGCAAGTTTACATAAATTTGTCAAACCTATTTGTTCTTGAATCACAGCTTTTTTTTTTGCAGACAATACTACTTTTATTGCAATTGAATATGCTGTATTAACACTGCACAGGTCTGAGATGTTTTCCATTATGGGCTGGACACTTCTAGAAAATTGACGAGGGGGAGGGTTTCATTGACAAAGTTTAACTGTAAGTTAATGTAAAGAAAATCTAGAGTTCCCAGAGTATCTTTCGACTTCTCTCTGATCTCTCATCCTGAACTGCTCCCCACAGTCTCAGAATTTCTTCTTCAAAGCAGAGGATTTGAGAAATCTCTGATGGAACTGACATTGTGTCTTGTGCTTTACACTCAATTGACTACACTGGGAGACTCTTGAATACAAATATACTGGGATCGTGTTGCACACATTGAACCCCTAAGTTGTTTTAACGGTCCTCCGTACAGATTGTAGACAGCAGATGTTTCACTCGACATAAGTCGGTTGCAAGAAATTGCAACAACTATCTTTCTGGGCCAGAAAAAGCAGGAACATTAGTGAAATTGCCACCTCTCAACTGCACAGCACATCACCCTCCTCAGCTGACATCTCCTCTACCAACTTTGTCCTCCCGGTCTGCACACAACCAGATACGTAGATGTGTATTCAACTGTGGTCATAAATTTTGTTGTTTGCTTTTCCATGGACACTATCCAAGCACAAACACATGGTGTTAACTTTAAAAAAAGAAAAGAGCTAAACAGCTCTGTAAATCTCTGCACGTTGATGGTTATCTTTGTCTTGCTTGATTTTGACTTGGCTGGTGTCAGATCCAGCACTTTAACATTTCGCCCAGCTACACATATTCATACCCACTCGCCCCAGTCCGACTAATCCTGCGCAGGTATTTCAATGATGAATAGTGCTACCAGCCAATGGAAATCTGAAAACACATGTCAATCAAGTGCAGCTTCCCCACGTTCTCTTTGGTACTCTGACCCTCATGCCTATTTGACACTGGTGGGAAAAAAACAAACGTAATGGTGATGCTCAAAAATAAAAGAGATAATAGGAGCAGAGATAGCAGGAACTGCAGATGCTGGAGAATCTGAGATAACAATGTGTAGAGCTGGATGAACACAGCAGGCCAAGCAGCATCAGAGGAGCAGGAAGGCTGACGTCTCGGGCCTAGACCCTTCTTCAGAATTGGGACAGGGGAAGGGGGTTCTGAAATAAATAGGGAGAGAGGGGGAGGCAGATAGAAGATGGATAGAGGAGAAGATTGGTGGAGAGGAGACAGACAGGTCAAAGAGGCGGGGATGGAGCAAATAAAGGGGAGTGTAGATGGGGAGGTAACGAGGAGATAGGTCAGTCCAGGGAGGACGGACAGGTCAAGTGGGCAGAATGAGCTTAGTAGGCACGAGATGCGTGTGGTGCTTGGGGTGGGAGGAAGGGATAGGTGGGAGGAAGGACGAGGTGGGCTGGTTTTGGGATGCGGTAGGGGGAGGCGAGATTTTGAAGCTTGTGAAGTTCTCATTGATACCATTGGGCTGCAGGGTTCCCAAGCGGAATATGAGGTGCTGTTCCTGCAACCTTCGGGTAGCATCGTTGTGGCTCTGCAGGAGGCCCAGGATGGACATGTCGTCTGAGGGATGGGAGGGGGAGTTGAAATGGTTCGCGACTGGGAGGTACAGTTGTTTAGTGCAGAACACCTACGCTCGGTTTGCAAAGTGGTCCCCAAGCCTCCACTTGGTTTCCCCGATGTAGAGGAGGCCACAACAGGAACAGGTATACAGTATACCACATTAGCAGATGTGCAGGTGAACATCTGCTTGATGTGGGAAGTCTTCTTGGGGCCTGGGATGGGGGTGAGGGGGGAGGTGTAGAGGCAGGTGTAGCACTTCCTGTGGTTGCAGGGAAAAGTGCCAGGGGTGGTGGGGCTGGAGGGGAGTGTGGAGCGGACAAGGGAGTCACGGAGAGAGTGATCCCTCCGGAAAGCAGATAAGGGTGGGGAGGGAAAAATGTCTTTGGTGGTGGGGACAGATTGCAGATGGCGGAAGTGTCGGAGGATGATGCGTTGGATCCGGAGGTTGGTGGGGTGGTACGTGAGGACGAGGGAGATTCTGTTTTGGTTGTTATTGTGGGGACGGGGTGTGAGGGATGAGTTGTGGGAAATGCGGGAGACATGGTCGAGGGTGTTCTCGACCACCAAGCGGGGGGAAGTTGCGTTCCTTGAAAAATGAGGACATCTGAGAAGTACGGGAGTGGAATGCCTCATCCTGGGAGCAGATGCAGCGGAGGCAAAGGAATTGGGAATAGGGGGTGGCATTTGTGCAGGAAGGTGGGTGGGAGGACGTGTATTCTCGGTAGCTGTGGGAGTCGGTGGGCTTGAAATGGATATCGGTTTCTAGGTGGTTACCCGAGATGGAGACAGAGAGGTCCAGGACGGAGAGAGAGGTATTGGAGATGGTCCAGGTGAACTTAAGGTTGGGGTGGAAGGTGTTGGTGAAGTGGGTGAACTGTTCGAGCTCCTCGTGGGAGCACGAGGCGGCACCGGTACAGTCATCAATGTAACGGAGGAAGAGGTGGGGTTTAGGGACAGTGTAGGTACGGAAGAGGGATTGATCAACGTAACCTACAAAGAGGCAGGCATGGATTGGGCCCACGCAGGTACCCATGGCCATCCCCTTTGTCTGTAGGAAGTGGGAGGAATTGAAAGAGAAGTTGTTGAGGGTGAGGACAAGTTCGGATAAGCGGATGAGGATGTCAGTGGAGGGGGATTGGTCAGTTTGGCGGGACAGGAAGAAGCAGAGGGCCTTTAGGCCATCTGTATGGGGAATGCAGGTGTATAGGGACTGGACGTCCATGGTAAAGATGAGGTGTTGGGGACCGGGGAATTGGAAGTTCTGGAGGGAGGTGGAGGGCGTGGGTGGTGTCACGGACGCAGGTAGGGAGTCCCTGGACCGGGGGGGGGGGTAGCGATGGAGTCGAGATAGGGGGAGATAAGTTCGGTGGGGTAAGAGCAGGTAGAGACAATGGGTCGACCAAGGTAGTCAGGTTTGTGGATTTTGGGAAGGAGATAGAAGCGGGTGGTGCGGGGTGGGGGAAACGATGGAGGTTGATGGCTGTGGGTGGAAGGTCACCTGAGGTGATGAGGTTGTGGATGGTTTGGGAGATGATGGTTTGGTGGTCGGGGATGGGGTCATGATCAAGGGAGCGGTAGGAGGTGGTGTCGGAGAGTTGGTGCCTGGCCTCGGCGATGTAGAGGTCAGTGCGCCATTCTACAACTGCGCCTCCCTTGTCTGCGGGTTTTACGGTGAGGTTGGGATTAGAGCGGAGGGAGCGGAGGGCTGCACGTTCTGCGGGGGAGAGGCTGGAGGGGGTGAGAGGAATGAAGAGGTTGAGGCGATTGATGTCTCGATGGCAGTTGGAGATGGAGAGGTCGAGGGAGGGTAGGAGGCCTTGGGGTGATGTCCAGGAGGAGGGGGTGTGTTGGAGGCGGGAGAAGGGGTCAGTCGAGGGAGGGTTAGGTTCACGGTTAAAGTAGTAAGCTCGGATGCGGCGGAAAAGCTGCTCAATGTCCAAATGTGACCGGTATTCGTTGATGTGTGGGTGGAGGGGATAAAAGGTGAGCCCTTTACTGAGGACTGACTGTTCGTCCTCAGTAAGGGGGAGGTCTGGGGGAATGGTGAAGACTCGGCAGGGCTGGGTGCTGCTAATCACCTCTGGAGCTGCTGGCTGCTTAGTAGAACGATTAATCGATGATGCAAGGCATCAGGTGTTTAAATACAAAAAAGGATCGAGCCTAAATCCCACTAAGGCATGGGTCCTTGTACAGACCTCTCTCCAGGCCTTGGCAGTCCAGCCTACCAGCCTTTAAAAGATGGCAATGACTGAAGATGCCCATTGACATTCATGGAAATCTTTCAATACTTTACACTTTATATAAATAGTGCGAAGATATAAAAACCAGCTTGAACCCTGGACTATTACCAATCATTATTCAGAAAACACTTTTTTTTGTTCATCCAACTGGTCTTCAAATTTGCAACAAACTGTCTAGGCACATAGGCCTATTCAGAGACCTAATGCTGCCACATGAGAACTTGACTAATCTGACTAAGAGTTTAACTGCAACCCTCAATAACACGGTCAAGACACAACTCTGTGCAACGGCCACTGTGAGAGTCATACAGACATACTAAAAATCAGAATATGTACTACAATCCACTGGGAGAAATGTGTAGATTATCAAGCCCCACTACTCTTGGGGATGTTATAAAGTTTTATGATCTAATCAAAGCATGCAAAGTCCCTAATTTACCTATGTGTCAGAATCAAGTTAACAGAAAATACTGACCATGGTCATACTTAACAAGAACTATTGCTTATTACAAATAAGTAAATGTTGGTTACAAGTAAACAGTTATGAACTAAAAACATTTGGTTCTACTAGTTTAAAGTCAAATTCACCTTTTAAATCCATATACACACAGGCAGACAGAGAGAAAGAAAGAAAGAAAGAAAGAAAGAAAGGAAGGAAGTGATTTCAAGGACGAGGAACAAAAAAACCAGGAAGCACAGTTCAATAGCATCAGTCTGCCGAGACTGTGGAGATGGTACTTTTATTTTCCAGTAAATCTTCAATCTCCTTTTTCCAGATTGTTTTAACTTCTTCACAGGAGGAAACTGCACCTCGTAGACTAGAGACAATGTCCTTTAGGTACGGATTACAGCCAACAGCCACCAGTGGGAGAAAAAAAAAAATCAACTGCCGTCAAGCTTCAGGTATTTTTACTGCAGAGAGCCAGAGTGCTCAAGAACGTGCACGTGAGATTTCTCATCACATGATACCAAGCAGCTGTTCAGCTGCTCCAGAACCAGAGAACTGTCATCAGAATGATGACCTTTCGCATCCACGACTGGTCACAATTGCACAAAGCACTCGGCTAACCTGTTGCCAGCCAAATCTCGCTGTGTGCACACCCACTGCTGCCATGTCATCTACAGCTTCTCCCACTGCTTTAACAAAGTGGCAGTGTAAATAGCACACACAACTTGTGGCAAAGTTGTCCTTTTACTATGCACCACAGCTAATATTTTATTTCTTCTGCATATTATAATTTATATTAAGAGTGGAGTTACATTCACTGCTTTGATTGAAACAAACACAAATTAATGGAGCCTTGGTCCAAGATTTGACACAGAGAGCTTTTAGCCCAAACTCATTATATGGGGCTACCAGTGTTGATTTCTATTTGTTTGAAACTCATGGGAAATTTTTGACTTAAAACATGCTTTATCTTGGAAGCTGGGGCATTTTTTCTTTTAAAATTCAGCTATGATAGCGAGGAAAAAGAAAAAAAAAAATCAAAATTCACACTTAGATGAATTGGGACAGTTGAAAGTTCGCCTCACAAATGGCCATTCTTTACTTGTGAGATCAAATAATATATGCTTGCAAGATCTCCTTTGCCTTATTAGGCAGTCCTTAGGGGCCAATGATGACTTGCTTGCAGAATGGATTTATGGGTCCTGAGGTAACTAAAGAATCCAATGCTAGACCCACACACTCTGCCATAGGTAGCACATGCCATCTACAGCTTCTCCCACTGCTTTAATAAAGTGGCAGTTGTAAATAGCACACACAACTTGTGGCAAAGTTGTCCTTTTACTATGCACCACAGCTATGTTTCATGTTTATCCTGTAGATTAGCTCCATTCTTATGGGGAGCTTCATGGAGTCGAAATGGAGTGTTCAAGTAGAAAGATAGAAAAGACTGTTGGCGCGATGACACAACCTTGCTTGACCATATTTTGCACTCATTTTGGCTTGCAAGCTATTTGAATATCATTTAGCTCCACCCATCTACTGTATCCCTTAATCAGATACTTTTCAGTTGTCTCATAGATGATGTGCAAGAATCCAGGTAGATCAGGTGAGTGGCTATCAGATACTTGCATTTTTGCACACTGTTTCAGTCTTGGCTTTCATGGGTCTGTGCGAATCTTGCACACTTTTAGTGAAATTTTAGTGATGTCCTTAAAGCATTTCTTCTGCATTCTTAGTAACCTCTTTCCACAACTAAATTCAGAGTAGAGAGCTTATTTTGGGAGTCCTGCGTCAAACCTCTAGTCAACATGGCCTGCCCAATGCAGCTGACTGTAATCTGACAGCATGAATGTTGGCCCGAGGGAAGACATGTACTAGAACAACTATCCTAACAGTGGATTTGCAGGATTTTCAGAAGCATCGCTCGTGTTATTTCACCATGGTTTTGCTGCATCCACTGTGCATTGCCCATGTCTACGATGCATATGGGAGGGCAGTTAGCATTGCTATGTTGTAGAACCTGAGCGTGGTGTCAGGTCTGACACCTTTGACGTTGTCTGGTGACTTGCTATTAATCTGGATAATCAGAAGGCAGTATTTTGCAGTTGGCAGCAGGAAGAGAGGACTTTTATCTTCTTGATGTCGAGCCTAAGGCCCATCCTCCCTTTTGTCTCCCTGAATGCAGTGACAATGGTTTGGAGTTCAGACATTGAGTGCATACAGAAACATTATCTGCAGTCTACAGCTCGATGACAGATTGGCATGGTTCTAGACTGAGGGGGAAGTGTGACTTACATTCAGCAGTTTATGTTTATCCTGTAGATTAGCTCCATTCTTGTGGGGGAGCTTCATGGAGTTGAAATGGAGTGTTCAAGTAGGAAGACAGAAAAGACTGTTGGCACGATGACACAACCTTGCTTGACCATATTTTGCACTCATATTGGCTTGCAAGCTATTTGAGTATCATTTAGCTTCACCCATCTACTGTATCCCTTAATCAGATACTTTTCAGTTGTCTCATAGATGATGTGCAAGAATCCAACTAGAGATCAAGACTGAAGCCATCATTTTTAGTTCACAAACTCTGCTCTCTTTCAAGCAGGTGTCATGCTATTTTGTTCAGTTAAGCGAGCAAAATCAGTCTGACTCAGATTGGAATCTGAAACCACTCAGCTTATTACCAGGACCCTCTATTTTCAACTCTACGTCACTACTAGTGTTTACCCTCCCCCAGTTCAAAGTTATTACCTGTGAACCTTATCACTTAGAGTCATAGAGTCCTACAGCACAGAAACAGATCTTTCGATCCAACCAGTCCATGCCAAACATAATCCCAAAACAAACTAGTTCCACCTGTCTGCTCCTGGGCCATATCACTCCAAATCTAGAATCAAGTGCTCCAATATCTTCCTTATCACTTCACAACAATTGCTCTCCATAAATTCACCTCCCACATATCATACAACAAGTTTTGATTGCTCAAGATTCACATTTCCACATTAAATTTGTGTTTTCGTGTCCACTAGATTTAATATTCTTAGTGTTTTCACCTGCACAAATGAAGATGGTTGTGGCTGTTGGAGGTGAGTCATCTTAGTTCCAAGGCATCTCTGCAAGAGTTCCTCAGCATAGTGTACTAGGTCTTCAGTTGCTTCCCTCCAAGATCAGAATGTGAGGGGAGAACTCACCAATGACTTCACAATGTTCAGCACCATTCACAGCTCCTCGCATACTGAAGCGGTCTGTATCCAAATGCAGCAATATCCAGGCTTGCTAGTAAAGTGGTAAGTAACTTGCATGCCACACAAATGCCAAGCAATGACTATCTCCAACAAGAGAGAATCTAACCAACATCTCTTGACATTCAACAGTGTTACCATCGCTGAATCCCCCATTATCAACATCCTGGGAGGTTATTGATGATCAGAAACTGAACTGGATTCACTAGATTAAATGGGATTCAGAGAGCATGCAAATTAGATATAAAATTGGATCGATGGTAGGAGACAGAGGGTAATAGTGGATGATTGTTTTTTGGACTGGAAGTCTGTGGCCTGCAGGGATTGGTGCTAGGTCCACTATTATTTGTCATTTATATGAACAGTTTGAATGAGAATGTAGGAAACATGGTAAGAAAATTTGTGGGTGACACCAAGAACGTTTCCTAAGAGTACAACGGGATCTTGATCAACTGGGCCAATGGGCTGAGGAGTAGAAAATAGAGTTTAATTCAGATAAATGCAAGGTGTTATGTTTTGGTATGATGAACGAGGGAGGGCAGGGCTTATACAGTTAATGTTAGGGCCCTGGAGAGTGTTGTTGAACAGAGATATCCAGGGGTACAGGTACATAGTTCATTGAAAGCTGCGTCAAAGTTTGACAGCGTGCTGAAGAAGGCGTTTAGCTCACTTGCCTTGATTGTTCAGGTCATTGAGTATAGGAGTTGGGATGTCATGTTGCGGTTGCACAGGATGTTGGTGAGGCCACTTTTGGAGCATTGTGTGCAGATCTGGACACCCTTCTATAGGAAGGATATTATTAAATTGGAAAGGATATAGAAAAGATTTACAGGAATGTTGTCGGGTTTGGAGGGTGCGAGTTATAAGAACAGGCTGAATAGGCTGTGACTTCTTTCCCTGGAGGGTAGGAGGTTGTGGGATGGTGTTATAGAGGTTTATAAAATCATAAGGAGCATAGATAAGGTGAATAGCAAAGGACTTTTCCTGAGGGTACAGGAGTTCAAAACTAGAGGGCATAATTTTGAGGTGAGAGGAGAAAGACTTAAAAGGGGCCTGAGGGGCAGTGTTTTCATACAGAGGGTGGTTGGTATGTAGAATGAACTGCCAGAGGAAGGGGCAGAAGCAGGTACAGTTACAACATTTAAAAGACAGGAGAGGGGCATGAATAGGAAAGGTTTAGAGCGATAATGGGCCAAACAGCGGTCAAACAGGACTACTTTAGTTTGGGAAACCTGGTCGGCATAGATGACTTGGACCAATGGGTCTGTTTCCGTGCTGTAGGACATTGATTTGGACTCTAAACTAGGGACAGACAATAAATGCTGACGCAGTCAGCAACACCCACAATCTATGAATGAATAATAAAATAAAATTCTGCAACTACGTCATGCCTTGCATTCCACTTCCACATTTTTCAAAGTTCAGACACTGGCTATGTCCTTCTTGCTTTCAGCGGTGGGAGTGCTGAGGACGCGAGCCAGGGTGCCATCGGGAAGGTAAGCTTTTTCCTTATAAAAACTTACCTCGTACAGCAGTGGCCTTCTTGCTTTCAGCGCAGAAGTGGTGAGGATGCGAGACAGGAAAGAACTAATATATTCGGGCATTGGCTAAACCCGAAATACTATACATGTAGTGTCTCCCACCCGTCCTCCTTCTCGAACCAAAAGAAAAGACTGTGTGGAGGGTCGGTAAGTAAGGGCCTTTTTTATTCTTTTGGAAATCTAGAGAAGAGGGAATGGAAGCTAGGGTAGTTACATACTTCTCTTGCAGGATGTGGGAGGTAAGGGTCACTGTTGGTGTCCCCTCTGACTTCACCTGCAAGAAGCGCACCCAAATCCAGCTCCTCACAGACCGCGTTAGAGAACTGGATGAACCCTGGGGCATTCGGGAGGCTGAGGGGGTGACAGAGAGGAGTTATAAGGAGGTGGTCATACCCAAGGTACAGGAAAAAGGTAACTGGGTGACTGTCAGGAAGAAGAAAGGGAATAGGCAGACAGTGCAGGGATCCTCTGAGGCTGTTCCCCTCAATAATAAGTACACTGTTTTGGATGTTGTTGTCGGGGGGGGGGGGGCGTCGGTGGACACGAACGAGATGAACGGATGGTGTGTTGCCTCCTGGGTGCCAGGATCCATGACGTCTCGGATTGTGTCTTCAAGATCCTTAAGGAGGAGGGCGAGCAACCAGCAGTCATGGTACAGATCGGTACCAATGACGTAGGTAGAAAAAGGACTGCCAATGTGAAAAACGAGTATAGGGAGTTAGGTTGGAAGCTGAAGTCCAAGACAAACAGGGTAGTTATCTCTGGATTACTACCAGTGCCACGTGATAACGAGGTAAGAAATAGGGAGAGAGTGCAGCTAAACACGTGGCTACAGGGCTGGTGTAGGAGGGAGGGTTTCCATTACGTGGATAATTGGAGCACATTCTGGGAAAGGTGGGACCTGTACAGTAAGGACGGGTTGCACCTAAACCAGAAGGGCACAAATATCCTGGGAGGGAGGTTTGCTCGAGATATACAGGATGGTTTAAACCAGATTGGCAGGGGGTGGGGGACAGGATTTGTAATTCAGAGGATGAGGTATTCAGCCTTCCAACAGACACAGCAGGGAGTGAGATTGTTAATAAAGAAATGTGGTCGATGGAGCCTAATTGTGGACACAGGAAAGGTTTGTTGTGTGTATACTTCAACGCTAGAAGTACCAGAAATAAGGCAGATGAACTTAGAGCATGGGTCAGTGCTTGGAACTACGATGTTGTGGCCATTACAGAAACTTGGGTAACTCAGGGACAGGAATTGTTGTCGGAAGTTATGGGATTTAGATACTTTAAAAGAAATAGGGAGGGTGTTAAAAGAGGCAGGGGAGTGGCATTGCTAGTCAGGACTAGTATAGCAGCTCCTGAAAGGCAGTGCGAGAATGATATGTCTACAGAGTCAGTTTGGGTTGAGGTCAGGAACAAGAAAGGAGCAGTCATTTTGTTGGGTTTTTTTTTTTAAACTGACCCCCTAATAGTTGCAGAGGAGTGGATTGGGAGGCAGATACTGGAAAGGTGCAGAAGTCACAGGGTTGTAGTCATGGGTGACTTCAACTTTCCAAATATTGATTGGAAACTTTTTAGTTGTAATAGTTTAGATGGAGCGGATTTTGTCCAGTGCATTCAGAAAGGATTCCTGACACAGTATGTAGATAGACCAACACGAGGAGAGGCCACTTTGGATTTGGTGCTTGGCAATGAACCGGGCCAAGTTGGTAGGAGGGCATTTTGGTGGTAGCAATCTTAACTCTGTTACTTTTACAATAGTCATGGAAAAGGGTAGGTACATACAGCAGGGTAAGGTTTATAATTGGGAGATGAGTAATTATAATTCTGTTAGGCAAGAACTGGATAACAAAATGGGAACAAATGCTATCAGGGAAGAGCACTATTGAAATGTGGAGATTGTTTAAGGAATGCATACTGTGTGTGCTCGATATGTTTGTCCCTAGCAGGCAGGGAAGATGCGGTCGAGTGAGGGAGCCTTGGTTCTCAAGAGAGGTCGAACGACTGGTTAAGAGGAAGAAGGATGCTTACATAAGGTTTAGGAAACAAGGATCGGAAAAGGCTCCAGAGGGATACAAGTTAGCCAGGAAGGAGCTGAAGAAAGGGCGTAGGAGAGCTATAAGGTGGCATGAGAAAACCTTGGCAGGTAGGATCAAGGAAAACTCCAAGGCTTTTTACACGTACGTGAGGAATAAGAGAGTGACCAGAGAAAGGGTAGGGCCGATCAAAGATTATAAAGGGACTTTGTGCACGAAGCCTAAACAGATAGGAGAGGTCCTTAATGAATACTTTTTTCCGGTATTCACAACCGAGAGGGACCTAGTTGTAGAGGAGGACAGTGTGAAACAGGCTGGTAGGCTACAGGAGGTCAATGTTAATAAGGAAGATGTACCAGGAATTTTGAGGAACTTGAAGACAGATAAGTCCCCCGGGCCTGATGGGATTTATCTAGGGATTCTATGCAAAGCGAGGGAAGAGATCGCAGGACCTTTGGCGATGATATTTTTATCCTCACTGTCCACGGGTACAGTGCCGGAAGATTGGAGAGAGGCAAACGTCATTCCTTTGTTCAAAAAAGGGAATAGGGTTAACCCCGAAAATTACTAGCCAGTTAGTCTTACGTCAGTGGTGGGCAAATTACTGGAAAGAGCTCAAGACATAGGATATATGATCACTTGGACAGGCAGTTTGATTCGTGGATAGTCAGCATGGATTTGTGCGGGGTAGATCAGGCCTCACAGACTTTACTGAATTCTTTGAACAGGTGACCAAACAGGTGGATGAAGGTAGAGCAGTGGATGTGGTATACATGGATATAAGTAGGGTGTTTGATAAGGTTCCCCATGATAGGCTCATGCAGAAAGTAAGGAGGCATGAGATAGGGGGAAATGTGGCAGATTGGATTCAGAATTGGCTGACCCTTAGAAGACAAAGGGTGGTAGTGGATGGAAAATATTCAACATGGTGCTCAGTTACGAGTGGTGTACCACAAAGATCTGTTCTGGGTCCTCTTCTATTTGTGATTTGCGTAAACGATTTGGGTGTAGGAGTGGAAGGGTGGATTAGTAAGTTCGCGGACGATATGAAGGTGGGTTTTGTGGACAGTGTGGAGGGCTGTTCTAGGTTACAAAGGGACATTGATAGGATGCAGAGCTGGGCTGAGAAATGGCAGGTGGAGTTTAACCCTGAAAAGCGTGAGGTGATTCATTTTGGAAGGACAAACTTTAAAGCAGAATACAGGGTTAATGGAAAGATTCTTGGCAGTGTGGCGGTGTAGAGGGATCTTGGGGTAAGTGTCCACAGTTCCCTGAAAGTTGCCACCCAGGTGGATAGAGTTGTTAAGAAGGCGTATGGTGTGTTAGCTTTCATTAATAGAGGGATTGAATTCAAGGGCCATGAAGTTATGCTCCAGCTTTATAAAACCCTGTTTCGGCCACATCTGGAGTATTACGTCCAGTTCTGGTCGCCTCATTGCAGGAAAGATGTGGAAGCGGTGGAAAAGGTGAACAGGAGATTTACCAGGATGTTGCCTGGAATGGAGGGAAGGTCTTACGAGAAAAGGTTGAGAGAGCTAGGGCTTTTCTCTTTAGAATGATGAAGGATGGGGGTTGACTTGATAGAGGTATACAAAATGATCAGAGGTATGGATACAGTGGGCAGCCAGAGACTTTTTCCCAGGGTGGAGGTAGCTATTATGAGGGGGCATAGTTTTAAAGTGAGTGGAGGTAGATATAGGGGAGACATCAGAGGTGGAAGGTAGAGGTGGAGGCTAGATAGACCTTAGGTTTAGGATAAAAGTTCCGCACAACATTGTAGGCCGTAGGGCCTGTACTGTGCTGTACTGTTCTATCTTCTACGTTCTTCTCACTCCTCTGGCCTACACATTAGTGGCACAGCTTTCATCGGTCTCAGCCCTCTGGATTTCACTTTGTAAACTCTCCACATTGTAAAGAAAAACAGTTATTGAAATTCATCCTTCCAGATAAGCTTTATGTCATCACCTAAACTCCTCCCACTGCATCTCATATTTCATGACACCATACCTATTTTTTTCTGTTTGCACTGTAAAATACTTTGGGATATTTTCCGCTTGAAAGAGACTATAAAAAAAACTATTACTTAACCACGGCAGCATGCCTGCTGAGTCCAAGCTGGTGCAAACACCCAATCTCTTCTGCAGTAGTCAAAGGTCAACCAGGAATTGGAATTAGGTTTTCCCCTTTCATCTCAAAATCACCTCATCAGCAGTGTTCAAGCATTAGTGTTTTCTTGGCTTTTGCAGTTCAGTACTATACACATCTATTCACGGAGTCTTCTTGGCAATTTCTAAATAACTGATTCAACTAAGGAGAAACAGGGAATTTGTTTCCTTTGAATGTTTTATTACCCACTATGTTGCATTATTAGTTACATATGTTATTATTTCAATTGGAATGTTGAAAAGAATGGAATTAAAAAGATCTTTTGCATACCCAATCCTTTCTTCGACTGTGTGTAGTGAAGTCATAAACAGGAACCTTCACGCTTTTCCCTTTCTTCAGCTTCCTCAATGTATGTATAATTAGATCAAAATCAAAGGCATCAGGATGGTCAAAGTTATATTCACTTCTGGCAGCTAGTTCTTGTTCTTCTTTGTTTAAGACCTGGTGTGGAAATAACACAGTTAAGCCATTGCCATACCCATGACTTATGAAATAAGAAAATCACACAGTCTCAGAGCTCATTTACAGTCTGATAAAGTACAAGGGGAGATCAAGAATAATTTAATGTTTGTTAAAAGTCACAACGTCCATTTCAGACAAAGGACACGCAATGGATACTATATTTTGTAGAATAGGAAGGTTCCATGCTAAATAATGGAAAGGTGCTAAGTCATGGATAAATCAGTGAACGACAGAAGTCTCACGTACAAAAATTAAGTAAACAGAAACACTGCATTGTCACAAGGGTTAACCTTCCAAGCTAGAAAGTATTTTGATGATCACCATGGCCCCCGGGATCTCTGTTAATTGCAAATTCTACAACTTAAAATGTTTAAAACGGATCAAAACAAACAACAAAGAAAATTACAGCACAGGAACAGGCCCTTCAGCCCTCCAAGCCTGCACCGACATGCTGCCTGTCACAACTATAACCCCCTACCCTTCCAGGGACCGTATCCCTCTATTCCCATCCTATTCATGTATTTGTCAAGACACCCTTTAAAAGTTACTATCGCATCTGCTTCCACTATCTCCCCTGGAGCGAATTCCAGGCATCCACCACCCTCTGTGTAAAAAAACTTGCCTTAAACCTACGCCCCCTAGTAACTGACTCTTCCACCCTGGGAAAAAGCTTCTGACTGTCGACGCTGTCAATGCCCTTCATAATCTTGTAGACCTCTATCAGGTCGTCCCTCAACCTCCGTCAATCCAGTGAGAACAACCCAAGTTTTCCAATCTCTCCTCATAGCTAATGCCCTCCATACCAGGCAACATCCTGGTAAATCTTTCCTGTACCCTCTCCAAAGCCACCACATCCTTCTGGTGGTGTGGCAACCAGAATTGAACACAATATTCCAAGTGCGGCCTAACTAAGGTTCTATAAAGCTGCAAAATTACCTGCCAATTTTTAACCTCAATGCCCTGGCCAATGACGGCAAGCATGCCGTATGCCTTGTTGACAGCCTTCTCCACCTGCATTGCCACTTTCAGTGACCTGGATACCTGTACACCCAGATCCCTCTGCCTATCAGTACTCCTAAGGGCTCTGCCATTTACTGCATATTTTCCATCTGGATTAGACCTTCCAACATGCATTACTTCATATTTTTCTGGATTAAACTCCGTCTGCCATCTCTGCCCAAGTCACCGACCAATCTATGTCCAGCTGTATCCCTTGACGGTCTTCATCGCTATCCAGAATTCCACCAATCTTGGTGACATCTGCAAACTTACTAATCAGACCATTTACATTTTCCTCCAAATCATTTATATATATTACAAATAGCAAACGTCCCAACGCTGATCCCTGAGGAACACCACTAGTCACAGCCCTTCATTCAGAAATGCACCCTTCTACTGCTACTCTGTCTTCTATGACTGAAACAGTTTTTTTATCCATCTTGCAAGCTCACCTCTGACCCCATGCAACTCTACCTCCTGTATCAGCCTGCCATGAGGGACCTTGTCAAAGGCCTTACTGAAGTCCATGTAGACAACATCCACCGTCCGACCCTCATCGATCAGCTTCGTCACTTCCTCAAAAAACTCAATCAAGTTAGTGAGACGTGACCTCCCCTTCGCAAAATCATGTTGCCTCTCACTAACACGCCCACTTGTTTCCAAGTGGGACTAAACCCTGTCTCGAAGAATCCTCTCCAATAATTTCCCTACCACTGATGTAAGGCTCACCGGCCTGTAATTAGCTGGATTATCCTTGCCACCCTTCTTAAACAAAGGAAGAACATTAGCTATTCTCCAATCCTCTGGGACCTCCCCCGTAGCCAGTGACGATACAAAGATTTCTCTCAAGGCCCCAGCAATTTCCTCCCTTGCCTCTGTCAGTATTCTGGCATGTATCCCATCAGGCCCTAGGGACTTGTCTACCTTAATGTTTTCAAGAGCCGCCCCCCCCCCCACCCGAACCTCCATACCTCCGCCCTTTTGATCTCAGCCTGACCCAAACTATCTACACACTCTTCCCCAGACTCCCTATCCACCAAGACCTTATTTATGGTGAATACTGACACAAAGTACTCATTTAAATACCTCGCCCATTTCCTCTGGCCTCACATATAAATTCTCTTCCCTGTCCTTCAGCGGGCCAACCCTCTCCCTGGCTACCCTCTTGCTCAATGACAGTTGTGGAGACAGAAAAAAATTTAAATAAAAACAAATCCATCATAACTGTGATATTCTTTCCAGTTCTCAAAATAGGTATTAGCAAAACGCATTGCAGGAACATAAAATGGAAACCATTGTTCCAGTGGTCAGATTCGGTGGAAAGAGCAAAGCAGATAACAGGCTACATTAGCAGGAAGATAGAAAGAAAATCAAAAAAGGGTAATGGTGTTACTCTGAAGACACTAACTTTGTTCCAATCTAGAATGAAGGATGGAGGAGTATGCCAGGAATATCGAATATACCAATGCATAAAGTTGAGTTTTTAAGACTAGATTCTTTCTGGCTGTTATCAGACCATTTGAAGTTAGCGTCCATTCAACAATCTAAGCTGCAATGTAACATGTATGCCTTAAAGTCTTTTTGAGCTGTGCATCCTTTGCTTGCTGTGGTCTGCCTGTACCCCTCATAAACAAAGCTTTTCACTGTATTTTGGTACACGTGACAATAATATCACAAGATTTTTAATGAAGTAGTAGGGGTCAAATTTTAATGAGTCTTAGTTTTGAGGGGTCGAAATCCACTCTTTCCCACGATCTCACTATCATAATGTTTCCAGTTCAGAGACTGTTCCTGCCAACTTTCCTTCAAAGCCAACATAAAAAGGAACACGGGACACATCAGTGAGGTGGTAGTCTTGACAGCATGTGTTTACGTGTGCAAACACCAGACTGACATCTGACTTCAAATATTTTATGTAGTGTTCCTGCTTTGAGCCAGGATGCCAGGTTCAAATCCCACCTGCTCCAGAGGTGGCAGCAAATGGGTGATAAGTACAAGCGATTTGGATTTTTATTGATTAAAAGCAGGGGTTGATTTTCACAGGTGAACCATTATTCAAATGTATATGGTAGTAGGCCCATCAAAATGATAACTGGTCACAGGAATCTAAATGAAAGGATGTTTAGGAAGACAGTCTCAGTGCTGAAGAACCACTGAGGTGATCGATAACAAAGCTAGAAAATAATAAATTTGGATCAGCCAAAATCGATGACAGTTTCAAAGACAAGGACAACTTACAAATTAAGGCTAGTGAATTTAGATACATACTTCATGCAAAAGATGAGAAAATTCCAGGCTTTGCCAATGACAAAAACCATTTTAAGAAGCAACTTACATTTTTGGGAAGGAAAAGAATTGATGTGGGAAGAACCCACATTAAGAACAACCAAAAAGGGGTAGGTTTATTGGGTATCCATTTTTAAACAGTAATAGAAGTAACTAAATTAACAAAGTAGTATCAAATAACAGTTACAACAGTCCTTGCTAAATATCCACAACAAATACACCTTAGTAGGGAACTTCTTGTGAGCAACCCAAGCCTACAATTGCCACCAATCTATATACTCCTCACTCACCCACCCACCTTCTCCTTAAAAATCTCTCTAATATCTGTATGGAAGAAACAATGCAAAATATATAGTAACTTTTAACAACATAGAAAATAGCTAAGGACTAGGCCATTATGCCCCACCATTCAATATGATCATGACTGATCATGCAATCTCAGTATCCCATTCCCACCCTCTCCCCACACCCCTTGATCCTTTTAGCCGCAAGGGCTACAGCCAGCTCTCTCTTGAACATATCTAACGAACTGGCCCCAGAAGCTTCCTGCGAGAGAGAATTCCACAGGTTCACAACTCAGTGAAGAAATTCTTCCTCATCTCAGTCCTCAATAGCTCACCCCTTATTCTTAGGCTGTGACCTCTTGTTCTGGACTTTCCCAATATTGGGAACATTCTTCACGCAAATAGCCTGTTCAGTCCCATCGGGATTTTATTTGTTTCTAGGAGATCCCCCAACAGTCTTGTGTTCCTGTGAATACAAACCCAGTCAATCCAGTCTTTCCTCATATGTCACTCCTGTCATCCTGGAAATCAGTCTGATGAATCTTCGCTGGACTCCTTCTATCGCAAGAAACGTCAGCCTATATTTTTCTAGATCACTTCAAGGCACTACAAGTTTTGATGAAGCACTAACGTGTCCGTTTCTGCAGTATTTAAACAAAAACTGTTCATAGGCTTTTTTAAACAAACAATTTTCTTTTCAGCAGGTACACAGGTCAGGAGTAACCCCATTCAGCCCCTTGAGCCATTCAACGTAGAATCATAGAATCCCTACAGTGCGGAAGCAGGTCAATAATAGCTACCCGATAAAATTGCCCCTTTTTGGTTCTTCTTAATGTGGGTTCTTCCAGCATCAATTCTTTTCCCTTCCCAAAAATGTAAGCTGCCTCTTAAAATGGTTTCTATCACTAGCAAAACCTGGTATTTTCTCATCAGCACCAACTCTCCAAAGAGCGATCCACATCCCCCCCACCACTCCTCTAACCCTGCATTTTCCAAGGGTAATCCTCCCAGCCTGCACACCTCTGGACACTTATGCCAGATCATCTACCTCAAAACCATATATCCACACTAGCCCCAACTGTTTTAATGTTGTTACGAACTAGAAATCTGTCAAGCTCTGTTTTGAAGTTACTTAATGAGTGAGCTTCCACAGTCCTCCGGAGTACAGCATTCCAAAGGTTCACCATCCTCTTCAGTGAAGAGATTTCTCATCACCTGTCTTAAACAGTTTGACTTTTGTTCTGATACTGTCCTCTAGGCCCTACATCAGAAAAAAAAAAATCTGTTCTACAAAGGGTCATAGAGAAATACAGCATGGAAACAGTCTAACTAGTTCATGCTGACCATGTTCCCAAACTAAACTAGTCCCACCAGTCTGCATTTGGTCCATATCACTCCAAACCTTTCTTACTCACGAACTTACCCAAATGTCTTTTAAACATTGTAACTGTACCTGTATCCATCACTTCCTCTAGCACAAATCTAATCAGTATATCCTTTAAGAATTTTGTAAGTTTCTACGAGATAAGCTCTAACTCTTCTACATCCCATAGAATAAAGGCCCAGTCTCCTCAGCTGTTTTCCACGAAGAAATGCAGGGCCAAAGGGCTTGTTCCTGTGTAGTACTGTTCTATGAAAGCCAGTGTAGTTTCTGACCAAACAGTGGAGCTACAGACATGATTTTCACTGCTCAACAACCTCTCCTCATCCGACAGATCCACCACCCCCAGAAAGCAGCCTTTAGTGGGCAGCACAGTGACTCAGTGGTTAGCGCTGCTGCCTCACAGCACCCCAGCAACCCGGGTTTGATTCCATCCTTGGGCGACTGTCTGTGTGAGTTTGCACATTCTCCCCATGTCTGCATGGGTTTCTTCCAGGTGCTCCGGTTTCCTCCCACACTCCAAAGCTGTGTGGGTTAGGTGGATTGGCCATGCTAAATTGCTCACAGTGTTCAGGGATGTGTAGATTAGGTGGGTTATAGCAGGAGGGATGGGTCTAGGCAGGATGCTCCAAGGTTCGTTGTGGACTTGTTGGGCCGAAGGACCTGTTTCCACACTGGGTACAGATTCTATGATCTGTAAATCTTTACTGCACACCTTCTTTCGCAAGTATATTCTTCCTTCAGCAAGGGCACCAGAACTATGCTCAATACTCAAGGCACAGTCTCACCAATATTCTATACAAATGAAAACCCTCTTACAACAAAGGCTAATGTACATGTTGTGGTTGGTTGGCTTGCCGAGCTGGTTCGTTGTTCCACAGACGTTTCATTACCCTGCTGGGTAAAACCATCAGTGCAGCCTCCGATGAAGCATTGTTGCATTTTCCTGCCTGTTATTTGAACTCTGGTGTCCATCGGGCTGGATTACCTCATTTCCGGTTTTCCTTCGCAGCGGAGTGTATATGGGGTCGAGCTCTATGTGTTTATTGGTGGCTTTCTTAGTGGAGTACCAGGCTTCTAGGAATTCCCATGTTTGTCTCTGCTTTGCTTGTCCCTGGATCCTGGTGTTGTCCCAATTGAATTGGCGCTTCTCCTTATCCATGTGGATAGAGATGAATGAGTATTAGTCGTGTCTTTTTATTGCCAGTTGATGTTTGTGTACCCTTGTGGTATATTTCCTTCCTGTTTGTCCAATGTAGTGTTTGTCACCAGTCTTTGCAGGGAATATTGTATATGATATTAACCACAAGGGTACACGAACATCAATTGGCAACAAAAAGACATGACCAATACTCATTCATCTCTATCCACATGGATAAGGAGAACCACCAATTCGATTGGGACAACACCAGGATCCTGGGACAAGCAAAGCAGAGATAAGCACGGGAATTCCTAGAAGCCTGGTACTCCACTAAGAAAGCCATCAATAAACACAGAGCTCGACCCCATAAATACTCCGCTGCGAAGGAAAACCGGAAGTGAGGTAATCCAGCCTGATGGACACCAGAGTTCAAACAACAGGCAGGAAAACACAACAGCACTTCATCGGAGGCTGCACTGATGATGTTACCCAGCAGGGTACTGAAAGGTCTGCGGAACAACGCACCAGCTCGGCGAGCAACCAACCACAAGACCCACAACCCGAGCTACAAATCAACTCTAAAACCTTAAAGGCTAATGTACAGTTTGCCTTCCAAATTGCTTGCTACACTTGCATGCAAGCCTGCATGCGACTAATGAACAAAGACATCAAGATCCCTTTGGGCATAACACTTTCCAAACTTTCTCCATTTAAGAAATGCTCTGCACCTTTCTTCCTCATAAATTGGAGAACTTCACATTTATCCACATTATATGAACGTACAAACAAGGAACAAGAGTAGGCCACTCGGTCCTTTATGGTATGCTCCAAAATTCGATAGGGTCATGGCTGATTTGATTTTAACCTCAACTATACATTGCTACATATCCCTGACAATCTTTAAAGATTCTGCATCCCCTGCTGTTTGAGGAAGGGAATTCAAAATATTCACAATCTGCTAAGGACAAAAAAAAGTTTCCTCCTCTGTCCTGAATGGGTGACCCCTTATTTTTAAACTGTTGGCCACAGTTCTATATTCTCCCATGAGGAAATATCCTTTCTACATCCACTTGGTCAAATCACCTCATGATCTTATTTTTTTCAACTAGTTTACCTCTGACTCTTCTAAACTCCAGAGGATGCAGGCTTACTCTGTATAGCCCTTCTTCATTAGGCAATCAGCTCATTCCAGGTATTAGTCTAGTAAACCTTCTTTGAAGTGCTTCCAATGTATGAACATCCTTCCATAAGTATGGCGATCAGTACTGTATATGATATTCTAGATGCAGTCTCACTAATGCCTTGTGTAAATGAAAAATAACCTCTTTACTCTTACATTCAATTCTCTTTGCAACAAAACGTAACATTATGTTAGCTTTCCTGATTACACGCCACACCTGCATGCTAACGATTCTGCAATTCATGATTCAGATCTCTGCATCTCAGAGCTTTCTGACTTCTCACCATTTCGATAGTATGATACGTTTTTGTTCTTTCTGTCAAAATGGGCAATTTCACACCTTAAACTCCATTACAGATCTCTGTCTATGAACTTGACCTATCTATATCTCTTTGTGGGCTCCATGTGTCCTCTCACAACTCATATCCCTACCTATCTTTATATCATCAGCAAGTTTAGTTACCACACCTTTGGTCCCTTCATCCTAGTTATTCAATTTTAAAGATTTGAGGCTGCGGCACTGTACACCACTTGATATTCTGACAGCCTGAAATAAAATTATTCCAACTCTCTGCTTTCTATATGCCAGATAAACTTCTATCAATATGTTACCCCTACACCATGAATTTTTATTTTCTGCAATAACTTTTGACATAGCACCTTATTACATCTTCTGACTCCCCTTTACTTGCAAGCAAATTACTTCTTTAAAGGACTGCAATGAATTAATTTTAAATGACTTCCCTTTGACAAAGCCATACTAGCTTTACCCGATTACCTTGAACTTTTCCCAAGTACCCCGTTATAACTTCTTTAATAATAGCTTCTAACATTTTCCTAATGACAAATGTTAAGCCAACTGGCCTGTAGTTTTACTGCCTACTTCTCTTTTTGAATAAATGAGTTACAGTAGCTATTTTCAAATATCCCAATCTCACAAGGTTTGGAAAATTAAAGCCGAAGTATCAATAATCTCACTAGCTTCTTTTAAGACCCTCAGATGAAATCAATCAGGACCTTGGCAACTTACAGTTCCTACCATTTACCAACATCCCTGATAATTGTAATTTTCTTGGATTTCACCCTCCCTTTCAATAATGTGGTATCTGGCACGCTCACTCCTTCAGCACGTCTAAATCAACTTGAAGCCTGTTTGCATCTTCCTCACAAATTGGATTTCCACCAAATTTATATCAATTGCATCTTGAAAATGTGATTATTGTCCCCCACATACAAATCATTGACATAAAGTACTGATCCTTTGTGGTACCTCACTGGTCACAGCCTACCAACCAGAGAATGACCTAGAGAATTTCGATTTTACTTTCTGCTTTCTGTCCATTAACAAAACCTCAATCATGCTACTTTATTACTCCTGCCATCTTATGAATTTTAATCATGTTCACCAAACTCCTATGTGGGACATATCAAAAGACACCCAGAAATTCAATACACCATATCCATTGATTCTCCTTTACTGATTCTGCTAGTAACATCCTCTTAAAAAGCTTTATCAGGTTTGTCAAACATGATTTCCCTTCATAAATCCATGATGACTCTGCCCAATCAGACAACGATTTTCTAACTATCTTTGAATCTTCAAATTAGCTTTATTTGTCATATATTCAAATGAGTACAGTGAAGAATTTACAAATTGCCACTTACAGCACAATCTCAGGCACAACAGTACCTAGGTAAAAATGCTTAAGTACAAATTCCTAGGAAAACTCGTAGAGATAAAAAGTCCAGCATTAGATCATGGAAATAAATTAGAAAAATAAAGATATAAAAAGTTCAGAACAAACAATAGAATCCCAATAGTCAGCAGAAGATTAAGAAGCAAATTTGTAAAAGAGATCTCAATTATCTGTAAAAATAATAAGGTGGTTATGGTAGAGGATTTTAACTTTCCAAACATAGACTGGGACTGCTATAGTGTTACGAGTGTGAAATGAGAGGAATTTGTTAGGTATGTACAAGAAAATTTTCTTATTCAGTACATGAAGGTACCTACTAGAGAAGGAGCAAAACTTGATCTCCTCTTGGGAAATAAAGCAGGGCAAGTGACTGACGCATCAGTGGGGGAGCACTTTGGAGCCAGTGACCATAATTCTATTAGTTTTAAAATAGTAATGGAAATGGATAGACTGGATCTACATGCTAGAGCTCCATGTCAGAGGAAGGCCAATTTTGAGTGTTAGGCATGAACTTTCAAAAGTTGACTGGGGACAGTTGTTTGCAGGTAAAGGGATAGGTGGAAAGTGGGATGCTTTCAAAAATGAGATAATGAGAGTCAAGAGACAGCATGTTCCTGTTAGGCTTAAAGGGCAAGGCTGGTAGATGTAGGGGACACTGGATGATGAGATTGAAATTGAGATTGTGGTCAAGAAAAAGAATGAAGCATACGTTGGGTATAGACAGCAGGGATCAAGTGAATCCCTAGAAGAATAAAAGGTCAATCGGTGTATACTTAAAAGGGAAATCAGGAGGGCAAAGAGGAGCACGAGATTGCTTTGGCAAATAGGGTTATGGAGAGTCCAAAGAGATTCTACAAATATATTGACAAAAAAGAGTAACTAGGGAAAAAACATGCCCCTCAAAGATTAGCAAGACCACGTGTGCTTAGGACCACAGGAGATGTGGGAGATATGAAAACAGTATTTTGCATCAGTGTTTACTATGGGGGAAAGAAAACAGCGATATCTTGAAAAACATCCGTATTACAGAGGAAGAGGTGCTGGATGTCTTAAAACGCATGAAAGGTGGATTTTGGACCATGTAGGACCTGAACAGGTGTACCCTAGAACTTTGTGGGAAGCTCGGGAAATGATTGCTGGGCCCCTTGCTGAGATATTTGTATCATTGGTAGCCATGGGTGAGGTGCTCGAAGACTGAAGGTTGGCTAACATGGTGCCATTATTTAAGAAAGGTGGTTAGGAAAAGCCGGGAACCATAGTCCAGTGAGCCTGACATCAATGGTGGGCAAGTTGTTGGAGGGGATTCTGAGGAACAGCATTTACATATATTTGGAAAGGCAAGGACTGATTTGGAATGGTCAACACAGTTTCGTGCGTGGGAAATTGTGTCTCACTAACCAGATTGAGTATTTTGAAGAAGTGATGAGGCAGATTGATGAAGGCAAAGTGATGGACATTAGTAAAGTCTGTGTAGACAAAGTGTTTGACAAGATTCTGCATGATAGTCTGGTGAACAAGGTTAGATCACATGGATATCAAAGAGAGCTAAAGGATACATAACTGGCTCGAAGACAGGAGACAGAGAATGGTGGTGGCGGGTTGCTTTTCGGCCTGGAAGTCTGTGACCAGTAGTGGGCTGCAAGGATCGGTGCAAGGTCCAGTGCATTTTGTCATCTATATAATTGATCTGGACGTGAATATAGGAGGTATGATTAGTAAGTTTGCAGATAACACAAAAATCGGTGGTCATGGACAGTGAAGAAGGATACAATGGGACCTTGATCAGACGGCCAATGGATCAAGGAGTGGCAGATGGAGTTCAATTTAGATAAATATGGGGTACTGTACTTTGGCAAGGCAAAGAAGGGCAGGATTTATATACTTAATGGTAAGGTCTTGGGGAGTGTAGCTGAACAAAGAGACCTTGAAGTGTAGGTTCATAGTTCCTTGAAAGTGGATTTGCAGGTAGACTAGATAGTGAAGAAGGCGTTTGATACACTTGCCTTTATTGGTCAGTGCATTGAGTATAGGAGTCGGAAGGTCATGTGGTGGTTGTACAGGACATTGATTGGGCCACTTTTGGAATACTGTGTGCAATTCTGGTCTCCCTGCTATAGTAAAGATGTTGTGAAACTTGAAAAGGTTCAGAAAAGATTTACAAGGATGTTTCCTTTGGAGGGTTTGAACTATAGGAAGAGGCTGAATATGCTGGGATGCCTTATAGAAGTTAATAAAATCATGTGGGGCATGGATAGGGTGAATAGTCCAGCTTTTCTCCCTCAGGGTAGGGTTGTCCAGAACTAGAGGGAATGGGTTTAAGGTGAGAAGAGAAAGTTTTAAAACGGGACCTAAGAGGCAACTTTTTCATGCAGAGGGTGGTGTGTGTATGGAATGACTGCTACAGGAAGGCTGGCACAATTACAACAGTTAAAGGTGCCTGGACGGGTATATGGGTAGGAAGGGTTTAGAGGGATAGGGGCCAAAGGCTGGCAAATGGGACTAGATTAAATTAGGATATCTGATCGGCACAGATTTGTTGGACTGAAGGGTCTGTTTCCGTGCTGTGCGTCTCTTTGACTGTTTAACAGTCCTTCCAACCCAGCCTACACTGGCATCTAGCCTTTAGTCCACACTAGGCCTTGTCTCCAGACCATGCTAGGCTTCACCTCAAGACTCTCGAGTCCAGAAGGCTGCTCTGGAATCATCTCTATGTTAAGGCCACGTTGGGCCAAAAGAACACCATGCCAGGCTGCCGAGAGACCGCCATACCTAGTCTACGCTAAGGCTGAGAGTTCAGCACATTGCCAAGTAGAAAGAAGTGGAAAAGAACAGAAAAGACAGATTAAAAAAAAAGGGAGGAGAACAAAGAAACAGATGGAGTGGACAAGCTCTGGCTGAGGAGTCCTACTGTGCCACCATCTTGAAATTGAATATCCAATAATCGCATACTTTATAATAGATTTTAGTATTTTCCTTATCATTGATGTCAGGCTAACAGGTTTGTAAGTCTCCTGATTTCTCTCTCCCTTTTTTCATGAGCATTGAGGTTATATTTATAACCTTCCAATCGGCATGCACCATTGCAGAATTAATAGAACCTTGAAAGAAGATCACCAATGCATTTACTATCTCTGAAGTCATCCATTCTACCACTCTCAGCGATAGGTCATCAGTTCTAGGGGCTTTGTTAACTTTCAGTCCATTAACTTCATCAATAATTTTTTTTGAACTAATACTAATTTCTTTTAGTTTCAAACTTTCACTGGACCCTTGGGTCTTAATTACTTCAGGAAAACCTCAAGTTTTCCCTCCGTGATAACAGTACTTGGGCACAATGTACTTATTAAGTTTCTCTGTCATTTCTTCAGTTCTTATTGAAATTCTCCTGTTTCTGCTTGTAATGGATCCTCATCTGTCTGCACTAGTCTTTCTTTGTGAATACCCATAAATGATTTCACAAGTCATTTCTTGCTATTTACAGTCAATCTATTTGCTCACACTTTAACAATTTCATGTCCTCCTTTGCTGCATTCTGAAATTCTCCTAATCCTCAAGCTTACAACTTTATCAACCTCCCTCACTGTTGGGTATTCTTGACTTGAAGGAATGGATGTTTTCTGTACTCATTGGAATTTAGAAGAATGAGAGGCAACCTAATTGCAACATACAAAATTTTTCAGGGGATTTCAACAAAGTATATCTGGAGAAACGGCTTGCCCTTGTGGGAAAGTCTAGGACAAGAAGGAATGATCTAAGAAGACGGCGTTGCCCCTTTAAGGAAGAATTTCTTCTCTCAGAGGGTAGTGAATTTGTGGAATTCTTTACTGCAGAGAGCTGTCGAGGCTGGGTTGTTAAGTATATTCAAGGCTGAAATAGGCAGATTTTAATCAAAGGAGTAATAAAACAAAGAACTTTGGTGCTGAAAATTTGAAATAATAATGAAGTACTGGAAAAATTCAGTTCTATTGAAGGGTCACCGGACTGAAACGTTAATTCTGGTTTCCTCTCCCTGAGGGAAATAAATGTTATAATGAAAAGGGAGGAAAGTGGAGATTATTGCCTTAAAGATTTTGCCTTTCAGTCTCTTAACTAGCTCCCTAAATTCTATGCTCAGGATCTCAACCCTCTCTCTACCTAAGTTGTTACTGCCAATATTGACCACCACCTCTTGCGCTTGACTCTCCCTTAAAAGAATGTCCTGCAGCCACTCTATGACATCCTCGAGTTTGGCACAAGGGAGGCAACATGCTATCCTTGAGTCACATTTATGGCCACTGATTCCCTAACAAATCATTTATTGTAAATCCAGTGTTCTTCACTCCCCAACCCCATACCCAACCTGTACAGCTAGGCAATTGTGTTGCCACAAGCTTGGCTTTCATTACATTCTTCTAAAGAAGCATGATCCTCACCTGTGTCCAAAATTACACTTTTGTTTTTAAACCCAGCATTCTGAAGCCGTAGCAGTATCAGTAGCTCTGTACTCTCTCCCCCTGATAAGTGCAGGGCCAAGCCCTGCGCTCTGTTCATAGCCTCTTCGTCCATGGTAAATTTCCCTGCTGCTCTCTGCTGTCTCTCTCGGTATCCCAATAATGCTTATTCCTTAGCTGCTTGCAACAGAATATTGGCAGAACTTCAGTGGTATGGAAACAGGTTAAAGACCTAGATTTTAAGGATTCCCTTCGGGGCAAATGGGTGCAAAGTGCCTCTGCTTGCAATGGACATAGGAACCGTGTTGCATATGAAATGAAATTGGATCTCATCCTATGGTTTCAGTTGGCAGGTAGTGAACGTAGCAGTCTCAAGAAACTCTACACCCCCTCACCAACAGCCCCTCCAACCCCGTTCCTACCAATTGCAAAATTAGAGCCAACAGGTAATTCCATTCTTCTCCTTTTATAAGTATCACATAAAGGCTTTTGAATGCAATCAAAAGGCCTGAACAAGCTATTCATTGCTTTTATTGCAGATTGAGTTGATGTACACCAGCAGCACACTTTCTCTCCTATTCATAGTTTCTAGGACCTGCCTGGGATGCAAGCACATCATAGAAATGATGGGCCAGTTACATTTAGGCATATCCAATGACGTGGATTGGCACAGCCCACTTTGAAAAGTCATTGCTGCATTGATAACTTCCTGCAATAACAATGTGGCTAAATTAGAAAATTCTGACACTGAAGTAATTTTCAATCTAAGAAATACAGCAACCACCTGAGATGGAAAATGTTATGTCCACCGAGGGCAATAGATTAATACATTTCCTTAACAAAATTTGTGAAAATTTCATCCTTCCATTTGCCATTTTACTGAAGACATTTACAGCAGCATAAAAATAGCAAAGCAAGATCTTTAATAATGAATACATACAGCATATTCAATACACGCTATAGGAAGCAAAATTATACTACCTTATAGAAGGAATCCATGGAAAGCAGGACCACCCAAGGAACATCTAAAGCCTCAATGATCTTGTTAGCCACTGTAGTTTTGCCTGAACTACTACCTCCACACAAACCTGGAAAGAAAAAATGGCTGTAAGCATATTATAAGGTTGCCAAATGGAGAGGGAGGGAATACTGAGGCAGAAGTGAGGAGTGATTGTCATGCAGGAATGGAGCGCATTATGAACCAAAGGAATGACATTTCAGTTGAAGTTTAAAGGTGGGCTTTCTGTTTGTTACAGTTAGCCAGTACTACATCTTTCAAAATAAAAACTGAAAGAACTGCCGATGCTGTAAATCAGGAACAAAAACAAAGTTGCCAGAAAAGCTCAGCAGGTCTGGCAGCATCTGTGAAGGGAAAAACAGAGTTAATGTTTCAGGTCCAGTGACCCTTCCTCAGAATTGCATCTTTCAAATCAGGTAACAGAACTTCAAAAGGGGTATATACCTAGCAGGAGAGCAAAACTGGTTGTTGGTTTCAGGGGACAGATGGACATTAATTTTTAGTAAAAGATGGGAATAAATTATACTGTTTCTTTAATTTCCTCTTCTAAGTTATGGAACTTGCGTGGTTAAAAAGGTGTTTAGCATGCTTAATAAAAACCAAAAGGACTGTGGATGCTGTAAATCAGGAACAAAAACAAAGTTGCTGGAAAAGCTCAGCAGGTCTGGCAGCATCTGTGGAGGAGAAAACAGAGTTAACGTTTTGGGTCCGGTGACCCTTCCTCAGATACAATGTTTAAAGTTACGATGTTACAGTTACAGTTATGATGTTTAAGAGACATTTGAATAAGTACATGAATAGGAAAGGTTTGGAGAGATATGGGCCAGGAGCAGGCAAGTAGGACTAGTTTAGTTTGGGATAATGTTTGGCATGGACTTGTTCTGAGGAAGGGTCACCGGACCCGAAATGTTGACTCTGTTTTCTCCTCCACAGATGCTGCCAGACCTGCTGAGCTTTTCCAGCAACTTTGTTTTTGTTTAGCATGCTTGCCTTAATTGCTCAGTCCTTTAAGTATAGGAATTGGGAACTCGTGTTGAAGTTGTACAGGGCATTGGTGAGGCGTCATCTGGAATACTGTGTCCAGTCTGGTTGCTCTGTTATATTAAAAGGATATTATTAAGCTGGAGAGGGTTCAGAAGAGATTTACCAGAATGATGGCAGGTATGGAAGGCTTGAGTAATGAAGATTGGCTGGGAATTTTTTCACTGGAGCATAGGAGATCGAGAGATGACCTTATAGAGATTTATAAAATCATGAAGGGTATAGATAGACTTATGGTAGGTATCTTTTCCCTAGAACGGGGTATTTTGAGACTAGGGGGCACATTATTAGGATGAGAGGAGAGACATTTAAAAAAGGCACGAAGGGCAAATTTTTTTACACAAAGGGTCGCATGTGGAATGAACCTCCTGAACTAGTAGCAGATGCAGGTACAGTTACAATGTTTAAAAGACATTTGAATAAGTACATGAATAGGAACGGTTTGGAGAGATATGGGCCAGAAGCAGGCAAGTAGGTCTAGTTTAGTTTGGGATTATGTTCAGCATGGACTTGTAAGTCCAAAGGGTCTGTTTCTGTGCTATATAACTCTTTGACTGTGTCTTTTTAAGATTTTTGTTTTGAAAACATAGTCTGAATGAGAAATAGTTGTTTTAAAAACAACTGCATTTGAAAGATTGTCTGCAGTTTTGAAAGCAGATAACCTGACATGCATTTGCAAGAATCACAAACAACAATTTGAATAAGCAGAAATTGAAGATGGCTTGCAAAGAATTTGGAGCCAAGGGGACTGTACCGGAGCAGTTTTTGCTGACAAGAAGTTGATTGATAACTAGTCTGTAGTCCATAGACCAATGACAAAGAGCCTTTGCCTGCCAACTAGAGTTATTTGGTTCTCAGGTAACTGTGTCTTGGAGCTGGGAACAAGTTAGAGAGAAAGAGAGCTGTTCAGTTCTTCCCCAACTTAGGAGTGGTCTTTCTGTTCTCTGTAGTCAGTAAGTCTGAAAGAAACCAATTTATCTTTTCTGCAATAGTTGTCGTAAGCTGTGACAGTTAACTGGTAAGTCAGAGACATTTTTTTAAAATAAGGAAACCAGCCACCTTGTCTTTCATCAGTGACGCAAAGGTAGAAATTCAACTGAAGCAACATGCTGGTCAGCGGAAGAGTCATAAGGATGGTCTCAAAATCAACACATGGGAACAAAGACAACTAACTGTCTTTCCAGTTTTCTCTCTGTCCACAGCCTATTTTACCTTATCTGTTTGTTTGCCTGTGTAAGAGAGTGTGTTGGTACTTTATTTTGTACTTTTATATGTCAATGCTCTATAACTGTTTACTTGTGTTTACAGTTTAATCACTTGTAATAAATAGTGATTCTTGTACTTTAGAGAAACCTGGGTCTGAAAGTCAGGTAAAATTGGTGAACTCTGTGCTTTTTAAGTGTTCTTTAACTTTTGTGAAGACTCTGGGAATAGCCTGATTTCCAGCTCACTACGCAAAGCGAGTCATAACACAATGAATTGTCAAAATCTGACATTCTCTCCCTCAAAAAGCTTTTGGAGTTTGTTCAATTGAAAATTTCAAACAGAGATGATGGATTTTGGTTAGGCGAGGGTAATATGGGATGTGAAACCAAAGTAGGTATACGGCGTTGAGGTACACAGCCATGATCTGGACAAAATACGGAATGTGATCGAATGGCTTACACCTGTTCACTTGCTCCATAGTATTATGCATTATTGTTATCAAGATTCAAATCATATTTCACTCTAACCGCAATAAGTACTGTGTAAATACTGGGTATTACTTACCAATGACAAATGCTTCTTTAAATGGAGTTCCTGACTCATTGTACCAGGGAGGTCTCCCTGCAGTGTAGATGGTGCGCTTGCTAGTCCTCAGAAGTGGTGGTTCAGATTTACTTTGGCTTGTTGTTCTTTTCCGTGGAGAAAGTGATGGAGTTAATGGTAGCCGAGAAAACAAATTGTCCAAGGAATCCTCTCCACTACCACTAGAATAGGAGATGTAGTATATTAGTCGCACTTATTCTTGCCATTACATATTCAACTTACATCCATATATAGTCTTGGAAACTGGTACTGTGTGGCAGTCTGAGCCCTGGGGTGATAATGGAAATTTGTTTCATTGGCACTGTTTAGAAACACAGACACAGTAAACACTGAGGAGCTTTATATTTAGAAAGATCAAGAATTGATTTTTTGTTGCTTCTGGGAAAAAGCCATAGTATGGAAAGCTCTCGTTTTTTTCAGCTCACAGAGGGCTGTCGGAAGTTAGATGTGTGAAGTAGTTTCTCCCAAAGAAAGGAGATCATTTAGAACTGTAAGGAAATAGGTTACCTCAGTGTTCCAGACTAGAAATGTTTGGAGACAACATTGAAGGGGTTATTTAAAGTTGAGAAAGTCTAAGATCATTTGTATGATTAATTAAGGAATGGGTTCCAGACTCTCTAGACTGGGAACTGAAAGTAAGAGTTAAGTTAAACCAATAGATGTGATAGAGATGTAAACTCTCTCTCATATTTGAGTACTGCAAAATGATGAGGAAGGTATAGATGGGATTATATTTTTATTTTGTGTTTCAAATTATGTTACATGTAAACAGCTCAATTTATGCAATATTATCTCATGTTCTGTTGCATAATGAAGTTATTCTTGTTATTGCTAAATCTGTGGCATGGTTATTTTTTATTTTTTATTCATTCACAGGATATATGCATCATTGTCTAGGCCAGCATTTATTATATGCCCCTAACTGTCCAGAAGGCAGTTAAGAATCAAGCATATTGCTATGCATCTGGAGTCACATGTACGCCAGAACAGGTGAGGACAGCAGTTTCCTTCCCTAAAGGGCATTAGAGAACCAGAGCAATTTTTACAACCGTGGTTTATGGTCATCATGAGAGGCTTAATTTCAGATTTTTATTGAATTCAAATTCCTCTACCTGCCATGGCAGGATCTGAACACAGGTTCCCGAAATATAACTTGATCTCTAGCGTTAATAGCAGTAGGCCATCACCTCTGCTTATGTTGCAGTGAAAGACCACCATGTCAAATAAAAAAAAAGTCTATCAAACCATATTTCAGTCTGGGATCTAACTTATCCAGTAATAGCATCAGCTGAGTTCATACCAACACACAAACAATATTTGTTTGAAGGAAAGCCATATTGGACTGTAATGTTGCCTGTTTCTCTGTTGACAGATGCTGCTAAGTTTCTCCAGTATGTTGTTTTTATTTCATATTTCTAGTATTTGCAAGATTTTGCTTTCAAACAGCATTTGTGCTTCTTACATTCTAGTTTTTGCTAAAAAAAAAAGTGCATCTTATTGTTGTAATACTCACATAAATGAATGTTGCATTACAGAAGCTTCTCGGCAAACTGTACCATTTTATTGGATCAGTGTCATTTTATCAGAACAAGCCTCTTTAGATAAATCCTCACTTTGTCTAAATGGGTGAATTATCAGTACAAATCAAAACAAATATGTCATACTCACTAGCCATTATAGACATGGCTGCAAGTGGCCAAGGCTGCGAACTGAATATTTAAGGGTTCTTAACATTTCAGAAGAACAGGAAGCTAGAAAAATGTGGTGAGCTAACTCTGGTAATTCAGAAACATTAGTACGATAGTGATCTAAACTTTGTTCTAAAGGTTAAGATGTTGAATAAACTTGGCTGGAGAAAAGAAATAGAAAAGGTAAGAAGTCATATGTGACAGTATTTTAAGATCCCTTAAAGTAGCTAAAGTATAGGATACAGTATTTAAGAAAAGAATAATGGGGGTCTGTAACAAAATATTAAGCAATAATTACAGGTGATTTATACTCTACATATAGATTGGATGAATCAGATTAACAAAAATAGTCAGTAGGTTGAGTTCAGAGTGTATCTGGACAATTTTCTTTCGCACCAACCAGACAGAAGGCTATTTTAGAACTGGTCACGTGCAATGGAACAGGATTAATTAATGGCCTCATACTTAAAGGAGTCTCTAAGTAACAGTGATCATATCACAATTAGATTTCACATCCAACTTGACAAAGATAAGTGTAGACCTAAGACAAATGTTTTGAACATAAATTAAGGTAATTAACAAGGGTTTAGCAAGTAGAAGAGGGAAAGCTAGTTCGAAGTATAAAAATAGATAGCAAGAGTTTCAATTAAGTATGTAAAAAGGTTAACTAAAACAAGTACTAGTGCCCTCAGCAGCAAGCCTCAGAAATTGGGAAGCATTAAATTAATATTTTCCGTGTCTGTCTTCATTTCAGAGATCACAAATAACTGGACATTCAAGAGGTGAATGGCGAGGGAGGAATTTAAAGTATTTACAATTGCAGGGAAAGGAACTCAGAAAATGATGATGAATAAAGGCTGACATGGACCCAGGACCTGGTGGCATGCATCTAGGGTCTTAACAGAAGTGGCTGCTGAGATAGTAGCTGCAAATTGTTTTAATTTTTCAAGGCTCTGCAAGGGTCCCATCAGACAGAAAATTAGTGACTGTAACTTCTCTATTCAAGAAAGTAGGAAACTTAGCCTAACATCCATCATGGAAAAAATGTTACAATCAATTTTTCAGGCGTTTACGTGGTTTTGTGAAAATGAAATCATCCTTGACTAATTTACTGAAATTATTTAAAGGAAGTGACAAGCGATGCAACTGAATGGGAAGCCATGGAAATAGTTTAATTGGATTTGATAAAGTGTTACGTTAAAATTACTATTTAAAGTTAGAGCTCACAGTATAAGGGGTAATTATTAACATGGATAGAGGATAGGCTAATTCACAACAAGCAGGGGTAAATGGTTCATTTTTGGGTTGATAAGCTGTAACTACATTAGTATCACAGAGATCAGTACTGGGGCCTTAATCATTCTACGTCAATCCATGTCAATAACTTGGATGATGGGACCAAATACAAGGTTGTGAAATTTACTGATGACACAAAAAGAGAGGTAGGACACTGAGTTCGAAGAGGGCATGGGGGCATGAAAAGGAATATAGATAGTTAAGTGTATGGGCTAAGTTTTGAAGATGGAGTTTAATGTGGGAAAACGTGAACTTGTCCATTTTAGCAGAAAGAATAGAAAAACAGTATGGCATTTAAATAGAGAGAGATTACAAAACTCTGCAGAAAAGGAGGATCTGGGCATCTTTGTAAATTAATCATAAAAAGTTAGTATGCAGGTACAGCAAGTTATTAGAAAGACAAATGGAATGTTCTTGGTTATTCCAAGGGGAACAGAAAATAAAAAAAGTAGGGATGATCTGCTAAAATTATATAGAGCATTGATTGGACCACAACTGAAGTAGTTTGTTTGATAAAGGACATAATTAAATTTTGTAATCCAGAGAAGATTCACTCCACAAATTCCGGAGATAAAATCTTGTGAGGAAAATCTTGTGAGGGAAGGTTGAACAGATTGAGCTTATACTCATTAGGGTTCAGAAGGCTTAAATAAGAATATAAAAATCCTGAAGGGATTTGACAGCATGGATGCTAAGAGGATTTTTTTTTCCTTATAAGTGAAATCAGATCTCGGGAACATATTTAGAAAAAAAATGTCTCCCTTTTAAGGTAATGCGGAGGTGCTGGTGTTGGGCTGGGGCAGACAAGGTCAGAAACCACACAACACTAGGATATAGTCCAACAGGTTTATTTGAAAACACAAGCTTTTGGAGCATAGCCCCTTCATCAGGTGAAGTGAGAAAGAAGTACACAGAACACAAACTTTATAAGTCAAATATCAAGGGTCACACAACTGATGAGGATTTATTAAACAAACCTGAAATGCTGTTTATTTTTAAATCAGTTAAAAGGTTTTAATTGATTAATATCTTTGTGTAGCTTCCCAAATTTCTTTCAATTCACTGCCCTAAGAGAACTAAAGGTTTTATCAGTGTAAATAAGAGGTGACACTTAGGGTCAGACAATGTATATGAGGTGTGAAGCCTTGTTTAGAATCTGTTTGTGTTTTGGTGTGGAGTCAGACTGGTCTTATTTCTGAAGTAGGAATTTATAAAATGCCACATTGGCTGACTGCCTATAGATTGTGTTTTTTGAACAAAATAGCCTATATCTGCAAATACAAATTCACCCCATAGACGTCTGTGTGAGAGCGAGAGAGCGAGAAAGTGAGCAAGCGAGACAGAGACAGCGAGAGAGAGACTGACACAGAGAGACAGCAAGACACAGACAGAGAGAGAGGGGGAGAGGGAGAGACTGTGTGTGAGAGAGAGGGGGGCAGAGAGAGAGTGTGCGCGTGTGGGGGAGAGACATTATGCATGTGAGGCGGACAGAGAGAGAGTACGTATGTGTGTGTCAGAGAGAGTGTACAAACAAAGTCACTCTCTCTCACTCAAACACACACAGGACAGTGGCTTGAAAGAAAGTTGTGGATTTACATATACACAAAATCAATTAAAACCTTCTATCTGATTAAATATTTAACATCTTCTTAGGTTTGTTTAATACATCATCAGTTGTCTGACTCTTTGATCTTTTACTTATAAATTCTGTGTTCTGTGTGCTTCTTTCTCACTTCACCTAATGATGGAACTACGCTCCAAAAGCTTGTGTTTTCCAATAAACCTATGGGATTATATCCTAGAGTTGTCTGATTTCTGACCTTGTTTAAGATGAAGATGAGGATTTATTTTTCTAAACATTTTTACTCTGTGGAATTTTCTACCCAGAGTAATGAAGGCCGGTTGATTGAATATTTTTATGATTGAGTTAGATAGATTAACAATGGTACAGGTCCAGTACAAAGGGTCGAGGGCACAGATTAGCCATGATTTATTCAAGTTTGAGAGCAGGTTCAAGGGGCCAAATGGCTCATTCCTAAATTTTATGATTGTATATGCATATGATTGCAACATTGATAATTCCCACTCAACTTACTTAAGAATTAAATATATAACACTTTCAAGGTATTTGGAATGTAGTTTAATGACTCAGAACCAAAGGTCATTCGTCACAATGAATTTCAACTCCATTGATATAATGAGCCCTGGTACAGAAATCCGCCAAACCTCCCAAAAGAATCCACAATTCTTAAGGTAAATGCTCCGAATTGCATCTGTATCTAACCACAACAAACCCGTCTTTTCAAAGTCCTGAGAAACAGAACCAGTCACGGAGGTAATTGTTTCTTAGTTACTTGAGCTATAACTACTTCTCGGAAGCAAAGTATCATAAAGAAATTTCAGAAATGAAAGTCAGTTCTTCTTTTGTTCAAAATTCATTTTCCATTATCCAATCCACTTCCACACTTCTCTCCTATGTTGCTCAACCTAACATTGGGTAGCCAAGAAGCATAATGCAGCAAACTGCCAAGGTTTCAAATTTTGAATAAAAAGGTTATTTGCTTTGATATCACCTGCAACATTTCAGATATCCTCACGATTAAAAAATGTGAAGTATAACTAAGGGTCACTGGACCCGAAATGTTAACTCTGGTTTTAACTTCACAGATGCTGCCAGACCTGCTGAGCTTTTCTAGCAACTTTGTTTTTGTTCCAAGTATAACTAATAATGGAAATGTAATTACTGTAAACTTTAGCACACTATTTTTTCCTGCTTCTAACCTTTTTTCATTCTGGACTATAAACTTTCAAGAAACTCATTCATATTTAATTTCACTACCTTTAAAATTGCTAATACAAACAATTCAGTTCTCCATTCTCACAAAATGTTCAGAAACTTAAAAGATAAAAAATACACTAAGATGCAAGTGTTTTGGGGCACAATATCCTACCGAATTAACCTATTGTACTGCTTCAGTAATATCCCCCAAAGAAACTAAGTTTGGTAGAATGCCCAGAGATAGCAAGGTGTAGAGTTGGATGAACACAGAAGGCCAAGCAGCATCATAGGAGCAGAAAAGGTGATGTTTCAGGCCTAGACCCTTCTTCAGAAAATGCCCTCTCCTTTAGGAAGAAGCAAATGGTGGGAGAGAGAAAACAAAGGGGAGTACACATGGGAATTTAAACTGCAAGGACAAATATTTACACAGTGCTAATGAGGTCACATCATCATCACTCCGTCCTTCAATTCTAGGATGACGCCTATGCAGCATCATGAGTTACTGCCATGAGTCTTGTGACTGAGCAAACAATTTTCAACCCAGAGATCTTTGGCCAAATGAAGGAGGATGTCTCGTGTAGTAGTCAAATTCACAATGCAGGATTGAATCCTTTATTTTCCTTCTCTACCTCATTGCTGTGCAAGACACAGCTTCATTAACAATTGTTGCCATTTTGAGTAACAAGCGGCTCCCAGATATTAAGCTGCTACACCTCAGCAAAAGCTCCAGAAACAAAAAGCCTCTGAAACATTCTTTTTGTCCTCCCTAGAACTTTGGCCATTTGAGAGCAGAGAAAGTAAGACCTGATGGGAGACATGTTTTTTGTAATCTGTAGTTATCCAGTCAAAAGCTGATTTTACAGGAATTTTGGCTAAATGTTTGTGAAACACCTTCAAGGAGTCCACCAGTACATGTTCCATTTTTAAATGAGAAGTGGCTGAGGCACTGATAAAGTTTCTCAAGAGCTCTTATGTATTACTGACATATAGTTCAGATCTCAATATAAGTGTGTGAAGACAACAATTGTTCCGCACACTTGGACTTTGTTGATTTGCAAGAGGTCTTCAATATCAGTCACCACTCGCTGTTATAGTTTTTTGAAGCTGGAGCTGGAGCATCTGATTTGGTGTTCGATCTCCTATTACTAGAGATGGATGGTTGCCAAGATACAGAAGCTGCACAACATATTTCAGAGTCTCTCCTTCTGGTAGAATGATTGACTAATAAGATTTGGGTTGACAGGAGTTTTGTTTTGGCAACATTCAAGGTTTGACTAAGTTCCTTAAACGCAAAATTAAAAAGATCATAAGTGGCTTGCAAATTTGGGGCAGAGTGGGAAATAACACTGCAGTCATCTGCAAACTATAGTTCATGTTTACCTGTGATAGTCAATTTAGTTTTGGTACAGTGATGACAGAGGTTAAAGAGTTTGCATCTAGATGGTACTTAATACTGACAACAGGGAACAGCTGCTGTCAAATGAACTGCAAAAAATATGACAGCTACCACACAGCCTCGCTTAACCCTGGTCTGAATTTTGAATTCACAGACTTGTTCTTGCACGTGATCTAGAACATAGAACATTACAGCGCAGTACAGGCCCTTCGGCCCTCGATGTTGCGCCGATCTGTGAAACCAATCTGAAGCCCATCTAACCTACACTATTCCATTATTATCCATACGTTTATCCAACGACAACTTAAATGCCCTTAAAGTTGGCGAGTCTACAACTGCTGCAGGCAAGGCATTCCATGCCCTTACTACTCTCTCAGTAAAGAATCTACCTCTGACATCTGTCCTATATCTATCACCCCTCAATTTAAAGCTATGCCCCCTCGTGCTAGCCGTCACCATCCGAGGAAAAAGGCTCTCACTGTCCACCCTATCCAATGCTCTGATCATCTTGTATGTCTCTATTAAGTCACCTCTTAACCTTCTTCTCTCTAACGAAAACAGCCTCAAGTCCCTCAGCCTTTCCTCATTAGACCTCCCCTCCATACCAGGCAACATCCTGGTAAATCTCCTCTGCACCCTTTCCAATGCTTCCACATCCTTCCTATAATGCAGCGACCAGAACTGTATGCAATACTCCAAGTGCGGCCGCACCAGAGTTTTGTACAGCTGCAACATGACCTCATGCTCTGAAACTCAATCCCTCTACCAATAAAACCTAACACACCATACGCCTTCTTAACAACCCTATCAACCTGGGTGGCAACCTTCAGGGATCTATGCACATGGACACAGAGATCTCTCTGCTCATCCACACTACCAAGAATCTTACCATTAGCCCAGTACTCTGTATTCCTGTTACTCCTTCCAAAGTGAATCACCTCACACTTTTCCGCATTAAACTCCATTTGCCACCTCTCAGCCCAGCTCTGCAGCTTATCTACGTCCCTCTGTAACCTGCAACATCCTTCCGCACTATCCACAACTCCACCGACTTCAGCATCATCTGCAAATTTACTTACCCATCCTTTTATGCCCTCATCCAGGTCATTTACAAAAATGACAAACAGCACTGGCCCCAAAACAGATCCTTGCAGTACACCACTAGTAACTGAACTCCAGGATGAACATTTCCCATCAACCACCACCCTCTGTCTTCTTACAGCTAGCCAATTTCTGATCCAAACCGCTAAATCACCCTCAATCCCATGCCTCCGAATTTTCTGCAATAGTTCCGCCATTAAATCTACAATTGTCCCGCCATTAAAATGTGAAATCATGTGAAACATAGAACAGCATTTCTAAGTAAAGAAGTTACAGTGCGGTTTCAAGTGATGTTGTAGAATCTAAAAGCAGAATTTCTTGCTAGTCACTATAAACTATCTTAACAACCAGGTAGCAGCTGCACCTGACCCCATACAAGTACCACTCAGAAGCAAAGAAATCCACTGCTGAAGCAGCAAACCTTTGATCACACATTCTGGCCAAAACAACGTGGATAATTGAATCAACAGTCAGTGTTGTGTGCCTGTGGACTTCTCTCCCCAGAAATGCATGGATGTTCAGTTATCAAACATATTCCAGTCAATGAACAGTAAATTTTTCAAATACCAAAATACCAGGGGAAATGGGGAATGTTCAGGGAGGTGATATTGAGGTGGTCAGCCTGATCTTGTTAAATAGAGTTTAGAAACGTAAAATATGGGAGCAGAATTAGGCCATTCAACCCATTGAGTCTGCTCTGTCATTCATCATGGCAGATATATTTTTCAATCCCTTCTCCTGCCTTCTCCTCATAACCTTTGATCCCCTTAACCAAGAGCCTATCTCCGTCTTAATACACCTCCATGACTTAGCCACCACAGCCTTCTGTGGCAACAAATTCCACAGATTCACCACCCTCTGGCTGAATAAATTTCTCCTCTTCTCATTTCTAAAGGGTTGTCCCTTCACTCTGAGGCTGTGCCCTCAAGTCCTACTCTCTCCTAACGGAAACATCTTCTCCTCATCCACTCTATCCAGACCTCTCAGTATTCTGTAAAACTCAATGAGTTCCCCCCTCATCCTTTTAAACTCCATCTAGTACCAAGGAGTCCTCAATCACCCCTCATTTGGCAATCTCTTTATCCCCAGGATCATTCTTGTCAACCTCCTCTGGGCCCCTCCAATACCAGCATATCTTTACTTAGATATGGGACCCAAAACGCCTCACAATAGTTCAAATGCAGTCTGACCAGAACCTTATACAGCCTCTGCACATTCCTGAAACAGAAACAGAAAATGCTGGAAAAGCTCAGCAGGTCTGGCAGCACCTGTGGAGAGAAATCAGAGTTAATGTTTCGGGTCAAGTGACACTTCCTCAGAACTGGCCCAAAACGTTAACTGTGATTTCTCTCCACGGATGCTACCAGATCTGCAGCAATTTCTGTTTTTGTTTCTAATTTACAGCATCTGCAGTTTTTGTTTTGTTTTTTACTCAGTACACTTCTGCTCTTGTATTCTAGCCCTTATGAAATAAATGCTAATATTGCACTTGCCTTCCTAACTGCCAACTGAACCTGCATGTTAACCTTAAGAGAATCCTGAACTAGCACTCCAAAGTCCCTTCAGATTTCCGACGTGTTTCTCCATTTAGAAAATCGTCTACACCTATATTTTTCCTTCTACCACTTCTTTACCCATTCTCCTACCCTAGCCAAGTCCTTCTGCAGTCTCCCTGCCTCCACCTCCACCTATCTTTGCGTCATCTGCAAACAAAGCATCAATGCCCTCGGTTCTTTCATCTAGATCATTAACGTTTAGATCATGAATAGTTGGGAGGCGACAGCACATCATCATTAATCCAAAGATCCTGGTAATGTTCCGAGGGCCCAGGTTTGAATCTTGCCATGGCAGATAGTGGAATTTGAATTTAATAAAAGTCTGAAAGTAAGAGATTAATGAACGACCGAGATACCACTGCTGATCTGGCTAACTAACGTCTTTTAGGAAAAGAAACTACCATCCTTATTTGGTCTGGCTTACTTGTTACTCCAGATCCACAGCAATGCAGTTGACTCATAATCTGCCCTCTGGGCAATTAATGCTGGCCTAGCCAGTGACACCCTCATCTCATGAATGTATTAAACCTCTACGGAATTGCAATAGACACAAGCTGCAATCCTGAAAAAGAAAATCCCTTTATCACCACTTTCTGCCTTCTGGCAATCAGCCAATTCTCTATCCCTCCCAGTACCTTGTCATGGGCTTTTATCTTACTTAAGCAGCCTCCTGCATGACACCTTGTCAAAGGCCTTCTAGAAATCTAAATACACTTTCCTTTGTCTGAATTGCTCATTACCTTATCAAAGAATTCTAACAGATTTTTCAGGCATGACCTCCCCTTGATAAAGTCATGCTGACTCAACCTACTTCAATATGCCAACTGGCCTATAATTTCCTGACTTCTGTCTCCTTCCCTTCTTAAGCAGGGTATCCCATTCGGCATTTTCCAGTCCTCTAGAACCCTCCCTGACTCCAATAATTCTAAAAGATCATCATCTATGCCTCCACATTTTCCTCAGATAGCTCCTTCAGAACCCATGGGTGGAGCTCATCCAGTCTGAGCGATTTATCCACCTACAGAACTTTCAGCCCCAGCACCTCTTCCTTAGTGATGGCCACTATAGTCACCTCTGCTCCCTGACTCTCGAAGTTCTGGTATGCTACTAGTGCCTTCCATCGTGAAGGCTGATGTAAAGCACCTATTCCGTTCCTCTGCCACTTCTTTGCTCTCCATTACTTCTGCAGCCTCATTTTCCAGCAGTCCAATGTCAGCTCTTGCCTCTCTCTTACCTATCATACTTCTAAAACACAACTCTTGTAATCTTCTTTGATATGACTAGTGAGCTTACCCTCATTTTTCATCTTCTCCCTCCTTTTTGCCTTTTTAGTTCTCCTCTGTTCAGTTTTAAAAGCTTCCCAATCGTCTGGCTTACCACTAACTCCACCATATTGTATTTTTTCTTTTGCTTTCATACTGTCCCAGACTTCATTTGTCAGCCATGGTTCCCTCATCCTACCCTTAGTAAGCTTCTTCTTCCTTGGCATGAATTTCTGCTGTGCCTCAAGAAACTCCTGCCATTGCTGCCTCGCCATCTTCCCTGCTAGGCTGCACTTCCAATTAATTCTGGCCTCAGCTCCTCCCTTGTGCCTTTGTAGTTAACTTTACTCAATTGTAATCCATTAAATCTGATTCAAGCTTCTCCATTGCAAACTACAGGGTGAATTCTATCATATTATGGTCACTGCCCTCAGGGGTTCCTTCACCTTAAGCTCCCATATCAAGCCTGCCTCATAACACACATCCAGAACTGTCTGGTCCAGAAGTGCCTAGGAGGGCTCTACCAAAAGCTCCAACAAAAAATCTTGTAGACATTCCACAAATTTCTTTTCTTCGGATCTCCTACCAACCTCCATTTCCCAGTCCATCTGCATATTGAAGTCCCCAATTATTATTCATATACTGCCTTTCTTACAAGACATTTATTTTCTACCGCAGATCCTGATTACTGCGTTGAGGCCTGTATAAAACTTCCATCAGGGCCTTTTTGCTCACAACATCATCCCTGCCAATTTCAATCTGTGCTACAAGCTCATTTACCCTGTGCTGTATACTGTGTGCATTTAAGTACAACATCCCACACTGGCCACCCTTCTTTTCATAGTTGTCCTTTATCTGCTGTGCCTGAAGTTATATTCTTGACCGTTTCTACACTCACTGTACTGTTACTTGTTCTGGAAACTTCAATAATCTTGCCTGAGCCTCGTTAACTAGTTTAAAGTCTGTAGGTCAGCCATGTGGACCTCATAGAATATGAGTTTCCTGACAGGACCAGATTAATAGCCCCCACGAGCCCTATCTGACTAAGTAGAACAGTAGTATCAGACATCCTGTTCATTCTAAAGCTGCATCAGTATCTCGGACTCTCCTGAAACAAAAGGGTGTCTTGGTGATGGGATACTGGCCTCTGTGGAGTTATTTCAAAGTCCTTGTGACTTTGATTTGCATGATCAGTTTATCTACCTTATTCTGAATGCTTCTCGCATTAGGCTTTAAGTTTCTTCTATTATCAAGTTTCCCTACACTTTTACAGTTCCTTGGTCAATATGACGTTCACACACTGTGCCTTACTTTTAACAATCAACCCCTCAATAACCAGCAATCCTACCTTCACCCGTGTCTTTGATTTTATAATTTTCCATGCAGCTGAACAATGTCTCCCAATTTAGTTTAAAACCCTATCTACAGCCGTTGTTATGCGCTTTGTCAGGACTCTGGTCCCAGCATGATTCAAGTGGAGCCTGTCCATTGGAAAAGCTCCGTCCTTCATTGTACTGGTACCAATGTCCCATGAATTTGAACCTGTTTCTCCCAAATCAATCCAAAAGCTATGCATTTACCTTTTTAATCCTGTTGATCCTACACCCATTAGCTAGTGACTCAGGTAGTAATCTGGAGATACTACCTTTTCAGTTCTGCTTTATAATTCAGCCCTTAACTCAATGATCCAAAGGACTACCATTGCTCCTTTTTCTTCAATGAAGATAAGAAAACAGGAGCATTGTGAGGCCATTTGATCCTTTAAACCCGCACTGCCATTCAACAAGACTATGGCAGATCTACCCCAGGCCTCAACTTGTCTTTTGTGCCAGCTCAGCATAGGTGTCAAGTCCCCAATGTTTCAAAAATCTACCTACCTCCTCTTTTAAGACCATAAGACATAGGAGTGGAAGTAAGGCCATTCGGCCCATCGAGTCCACTCCGCCATTTAATCATGGCTGATGGGCATTTCAACTCCACTTACCTGCACTCTCCCCGTAGCCCTTGATTCTTTGCGAGATCAAGAATTTATCAATCTCTGCCTTGAAGACATTCAACGTCCCGGCCTCCACTGCGCTCCATGGCAACGAATTCCACAGGCCCACCACTCTCTGGCTGAAGAAATGTCTCCTCAT
>JAHRHZ010000073.1:27025477-27039632 GCA_024137785.1 Ginglymostoma cirratum
AAATGACAACATTCCATTCGCTTTCTTAATCACGGACTCAACCTGCAAGTTAACCTTCAGAGAATCCTGTACTAGCACTCCCAAATCCCTTTGTACTTCGGCTTTATGAATTTTCTCACCATTCAGAAAATAGTCCATGCCTGTATTCTTTTTTCCAAGGTGCAAGACCTCGCATTTGCTCACGTTGAATTTCATCAGCCATTTCCTGGACCACTCTCCTAAACCGTCTAAATCATTCTGCAGCCTCCTCACCTCCTCCGTACTACCTGCCTGTCCACCCAACTTCGTAAGTTTATACTTTCAGTGATCTGTTTGCAAACCTCTGGAGTACAGAATTCACTACTCTCAGTTTTAAATGAGTGTTCCCTTAATTCTGCAACGATGTCACCAGTTCAAGATTTCTTCATGAGTGGAAACATCTTCTCACCATCTAGCCTGTCAAGGTCTTCAGAAACTTGTGTGCTTCAATAAGATCACATGTCATTCTTTTGAACTCTCATGAATAAAAGTGTAATTGTTTAACTCTTCAACCCAAGAAACAACTAAGTGCATCATTTCTGAACAGTGCTAATGTAGGTTTACCTCTCTGGCAATAACACTTGCTCCTCCTTTTCAAGATTGCACCTGTGATGTGCACAACTTTATTGAAGCTTGCACTGGACTGAAGGCATATGTTCCTTAGTTTTACAAGCAGTATTGACTGGGTGATCTTTAGGGCTTACGCTTAATGAAGTGTCTGCCAACACCAACAAAACAATGATAAATTAAGACTGCGCACTTTTTTTCTGTAGACTACATATATGCATATCCGACCTTTTTTACTTTGAAAAATTTTACTAAAAATGTACCTTGTCCAAAACAATATATTTTTACATTCTTTTTGTTTGTTTTTGATCATTGTTTAAGTTTAAATTTAAATTTAGTTTCAGAGATTTCACTGCATATACTCCAGGGTGTCAGTAGATGCAGTCTACAATTAATGAACTTCGGAGTGGCTAACATATTTCATATATTTGCAATGCAGTGTTTCTATATTTCTGTGTAAACCTGCATTAAGTAAGATGGACAAAATATTCAGAGCAAGATAACACTTGCCCTAAACTAATTTGAAATGCTTCCCCAAACGCAAAAATCTTGAATGTCAAAATAAAAACATAGGACCATAGAAATGATACAACACAGAAGGGGGTGCATTTGGCCTATCATGGCCCTGCCAATTCAAAGACATCCAGATATCTTTCTAATCCCATCTTTCTGCACATGGCTCATAGCTGTGCAGCAGCTCACAGTATTTAAGGTGTAACAAATCACCGTCTGCATAAAAAAAGCTTTTTGTCATGTCCCCTCTAATCCTTCTGCCACTTAGTTTGTGTCAATGATCCTGGTTTTTGAACTCTCTGCTAAGAGAAACAGGTCCCTCCTGTCTACTCTATCTCTACCTGTCACAATTTTGTGTATCTCAATCATGTCACTGCTCAGTCTTCTCTATTCCAAGGAAAACAACCCCACCCTCTCCAATCTCTCCCCATAGCTACAGTTCTCCAGCCCTGACAACTCTCTCCAGAGCAATTATATCCTTCCTGTAATGTGGTGACCAGAACCTGTACACAATTTGCAAGTTATGGTCTCACCAGTGTCTTACACTGTTTCTCGGCCCTGTGGAGGAACAGAGGGATCTTGGGGTCAACGTCCATAGATTCCTCAAAGTTGCTACCCAAGTTGATAGGGCTGTAAAGAAAGCATATGGTGTGTTGGCTTTCATTGGCAGGGGAATTGAGTTTAAGAGCCATAAGGTTATACCGCAGCTCTATAAAACCCTGGTTAGACCACTCTTGGAATACTGTCTTCAGTTCTGGTCACCTCATTATAGGAAAGATGTGGAAGCTTCAGAGAGGGTGCAGAGATTTACCAGGATGCTGCCTGGGCTGGAGGGCAGGCCTTATGAGGAAAGGTTGAGGGAGTTAGGGCTTTTTTCATTGGAGCGTAGAAGGATGAGAGGTGATTTGATAGAGGTTTACAAGATGATGAGAGGCATAGATAGAGTGGATAGTCAGAGACTTTTTCCCAAGGCAGAAATGACTGTTACAAGGGGGCATAATTTTAAGGTGATTGGAAGAAAGTATAGGGAAGATGTCAGAGGTAGGTTCGTTACACAGAGTGGTGAGTGTGTGGAATGCGCTGCCAGCAGTGGTAGTGGAGTCAGGTACTTTAGAGACTTTTAAGCGACTCTTGGATAGGCACATGGAGGATAGTAAAACGTAGGGTATACAGGGTAGTTTGATCTTAGAGGGATAATAGGCCAGCACAGCATCGTGGGTCGAAGGGCCTGTACTGTTCTATGTTCTTCATTATATCTCTACTTTTGAATTCAATACCTCCGCCAATGAAAGAGAACAATTCATATGCATTCTTTACAACTTCATTTACCTGTACTGCTACCTGTATACTTGCACACCAAGATCTTTCATTTCATTTACCTGTCTCATTGTATTCCCAATTATTGTGTATACCCTTTTACTGTTTGACCTTCCTAAATACATTAACTCACGGTCAGAGTTAAACTCCATCTGCCACTTTCCTGTCCACTCCACCAACTTATATGTAACATTGTGGAGCTTACAACTATCCTCTACACTATCCACTACACGGCCAATTTTTGTGTCATCTGCAAATTTCCCAAATGGGCCCTCCACGTTCAAGTCCAAATTGGTAGCGATTATCAAATAAACCAACAGCACAGCCCCAACACCAAGCCCTACGGACCACCACTTGTAACAACTTTCAATTCACAAGGGCTGCCAGTGACTATTACCCTTTGCTTCCATTTACTAAGCCAGCTTTGGATCCAATTCAACATATTACCCTGTATCGCATGGGCTTTTACATTTTTGACCAGTCTTCCATGTGGGACCCTCATCAAATGCCTTACTAAAATCCACATAGACAACGTCCACTGCACTGCCCTCATCGATCTTCCGTGTCACTTCTTCAAAGAATTCAATCAAATAAGAAAGACATGACCTTCCCTTAACAAAGTCATACTGACTATTCCAGATTAGTCCATGCCTTTCTAAGTGACACTTTACCTGAACTCTCAGGATCAATGCTAACAATGTGCCCACCAATGGATTAAGATTAGCTGATCTACAATTGTTTGACATTTCCTTCGAACCATTTTAAAATGACAGAACGACATTTGCATATTTCTAGTCCTCTGGAGCCTCACCTGTGTCGAGTGAAGATTGGAAAATAATCCTCAGAGTATTTGCTATTTCCTCCCAGAACTCCTTCAATATCCTGAGGAACAATCCACCTGACCTTTGCAGCTTATTTACTGTCAAGAATTCTAACTTCTCCAGTACTTCCTCTCTCATTATGATAATTTTGTCCAATATTTCGCACTGTTCCTCTTGGGTTACTATATCCACATCATCTGTTTTCTTTGTGAAGATGGAGTCAAAAAAAAAAGTAATTTACCATAATAATGTTAAATCTAACACAAAGCAACACTGTGAATCAGTAGCTAGCACTGCTGCCTCACAGCACCAGGGACCCACGTTTCATGCCAGCCTTGGCAGCTTGCACGTTCTCCCTTCTTTTACCTTTCTGAATTATTTATTACATCACTAACTAACGTTCTATCTCCAGTTTCCTGATCTGAATCTGATCCATCTAAACCTATGCTTTCGTTCCCATTCTTCTGCCATACAAGTTTAAAACCTCAAAAACAGAACTAGCAAAAACCCCCATGAGGATATTTGTCCCAGGTGCAATGTGTCAAGCTCGTACAGGTCCACATTCCCTAGAAATGGTCACAATGTCTCAAGAATCTAAACCCCTACCTGGTACACCATTTCTCCAGCCGTGCGTTATCTGATCTATCCTTTTATTCCTACTCTCGCTAGCAAGTAATCCTGAGATTACTACATTTGAGATCCTGCATTTTAATTTACCTCAACTTTAAACATTCAGCTTTCAGGTCCTCATCCCTTTGTCCACCTATGTTGTTCGTGCCTATGTGTACCACAACCACTGGCTGGTCATTCTCCCACTCCAGAATATCCTGCAACCCCTCAGTGACATCCCTGATCCTGACACCAGGAATAGCAACATACCATCCTAGATTCACATCCGCTGCGACAGAGTGACTGTCTGAACCTGTTACTATTGAATCCCTTATCCGTACAGTCTGCTGCTTGTTTTCCTCTCCTTCTGTGCAGTAGAGACACCCATCATACCATGAATTTGGCTAATGCTGCTTTCTCCCCAGCCCCGAGAGACCATCCACCATTAAACAGCATCCAAAGCGATATATCTGTCTGAGAGAGGAACTGCACTCTTGCACTTCCTTTCTGAACCTTTTATTTTGTAGAATGGTCCACTTTCTGCCTGTGTAATCCTCACCTGGATGTGACCACTTCGCTAAACTTGCTATCCATGACATTCTCAGCATTGCGGATGCTCCACAGTGAGTCCATCTGCAACTCCAGCTCCAGCTCAAGAAAGCAGTTAGCCACTAGCTACAGCCGGACACATTTCTTGCACATGTAGTCTCAGGGACACTGGAAGCATCCCTTATTTCCCACACCGCGCAAGAGCAGCACACCATACGCATTAAGTCTCCTGTCATGACTTCTCTCTGGATTAAGTTAGTTACACTCCTAAAGAGAACTCAATTAAGCTAGGGATCGTCATTACTTAAGGAAAATACATTTTTTAAAAAACAACATCAAGAACCCGTAACTTTTTAAGGTTATGTCTAAAGTGGTGTGCAGAAACAGCATATGCAGAGTACAACAAATGGTGTTAAGGTTTCCTCAGCCAACACTGAATTCCTAAGCTAGCTTCCCTTGCGCCACTAAAAGAAGAATTTTTCTGATTGCTTAGCTGTGGAAGCATTCTTGTACAATTTCATGATAATACAATGAATTCAGAATGGCAAAGGTTTTACTAGAACATTTAAAGGTGTTGTCTTGTTTAAAAGTATCAATTCAATGACTGTGCAGTCAAAAGATGTGCCACGAGTTAGAATCAAGTATTACTAAAGCAAACACATCATGTTTTGGTAGTAAAGGTAGTAAAGGATTACATATTACACAATTTTCTTTTGATCTTTTTTCATTAGGTCAGGCTTCTTCTACACATGCAGGAGATCTTGTACTTATACTATGTTTCACTGTAGTTAAAAAAAATCCCAAACTTACTTGACAAACTAAGTTAATTCCACAGTACGTTACAGTGATGTAAACAAAGAATTATGGGATTCCCTCTAAGCACAATTTCAGTCGCTCTTCAAAGGAGGCCTGGGAAATGCTCGAAATTTAGTGGCTCAATACAGGCGCTGATGCAGGGATTTTGTCTGCACATAACTTCTTAAGAGTTACTGCATCAACAGCAAACTGTGCAAACACTGCACAAATCACACCTGTGCCAAATCTTTGAAAGTGCTATCCAATATTCCAACTCCCCTGCTACTTCCTAATAGTCCTGTAAATTTTTCCCCTCAAGTACAATAGGATTGGAAATCTGTGAGGAATAGGCCAAGTAATTAAAAGCCAATTAGCCTGACCTCAGAGTGGGAAATTACTAGAATCAATATTGAGAGATGGAACTAACTGTTATTTAGAAAGCCTGGAATAATCCAGGATAGTTAGCACTGTTTTAAGGGAAGGTCTTAGATTACTAAACAGAATTTTTTTGAAGAAGTAACAGGCAAATTGTTGAGGGTAGTGCAATGGATATTGTCTAAATGCATTTTTGTAAGGCACTTAACAACGTCCTACATGTCAGACTGGTAGAAAAACTAAAGCCTATGGGATACCGAAGAATATGGTAAGTTGGATCCAAAACTGGCTCAGTGACAGGAAACAAAAACTAATGATCTAATGATTTTTTTGTACGTGGAAAACAGTTTCCAATGGCATTCGACAGAGCAGAGTGCTGTCTGCGATGTATAATAAGGATCAGTCTTAAATGATTGAGAAATTTGCAGACAATGCAATAAGCAGCTGGGTGGTTGAGAACGAAGAGGATGGCTGCCGACTGTAGGATGATATCAATGGTTTGGTTGAGTAGGCACAGAAGTGGCAAATGGAATTCAATCTGGAGAAATGCAAGATTATGTATGGGGGCAGACAAAAAAAAAAAGGAACACCCAATAAACAGGAGGATGAGATGCCTTGAAATGCATATGACAGAACAAGTAGGAAAGGTGGTAAATAAGGCATCTGGGATGCTTTCTTTCATTAGATAATGAATACAAAAGGAGAGATGCAATGCTGGGAGCATACATGATACGTGTTGGTCACAGCTAGAGTTTTGTATACAGGAAGGACATAATTACTTGGAGAGAGAAGAAAGAGAGTGAGAGAAAGATAAAAGAAGGGAGAGAAAAAAAAGCGAGACAAAAAGAGAGAAAAAGTGAAACAAAAAGAGAGAGGGATAGAGAGAGGGAGAGAGAACAGAGATAGACTGAAGGGAAAAGATTTATTTGAATGTTGCCAAGTTTAGTAAATTGCAGCCATGAGGAATGAACAGACAGCTTTAGAGGGGACATGAGGAAAAACTTTTTCATCCAGAGGGTGGTGCCGGCCTGTACTTTGCTGCCCAGTTTGGTGGTAGACGGAAATCCAGAACCTATTCAGGCTTGGAGCACTGCAACCTGCAAGACTGTGGAGCAGGTGCTGGTAAATGAGATTAGAATGAACAGCTGGCAGACACAATGGACTGTGCTTTAACTTTTCTATTGTTTTATGGTTCTAAGCATTTCTTGAATTCTTGTTTAACAGTTGCCACTGAAACTTCCATGCTGTGCATTCTGGATTGTAACAACTTGCTGCACAAAACATTATATGAGATATACAATGCTTTTTACTTTTCACAGAGTGGTCGGAGTCTAAAATGTAACTTTTAGATAAGCATATGAATATGCAAAGGAATGGCAGGATACGGACAGGCAGAAGGGATTAGTTTAATCTGGGATCATGTTTGGTAGGACATTGTGGGCCGAAAGGCCCGTTCATATACTGTATGGTTCTATGTTTGTAGATTCCTGTCTTTGGAAATAAAATAATTTAACTTCTTTTTACTCACTAAAAATATTGGCAACATTGGTTAGGCCAGCATTTATTGCCCATTCCCAGCTTCCCATGAGAATATGGTGGCAGGCTTCTTGAACTGCTGCAAATCATCTGGTACACCCACAATATCCTTCAGGAGGCAGTTCTAAGATTTTGTCCCAGAGACACAAAAGGTACAGCATTATATTTCCAAGTCAGCTGCAGTGGATGGTGCACACTGCTGCTACGAAGCAAGCAGTGAGTGAAATCTTTGTGAACGTGGCGCCAATCTAGTGTAGTCCTAGATGATGTCAAGCTTCTAGACACACAAATTTATCTTTGAAATTGACAACCACTTAAAAAGGTCCCGAACGTTCTGTAGCCACTTCCGGGAACGTGGTTCAATTTCAAATTCATTTTCAGGACAAAAAAAGCTGCAAGGTGACCTAAATGTAACGAAAATTTCCAGTACTGCACAAACCACTGATCGGACTATTTCGCTAATAGCAATCAAAGGCAGCAGAATCGGAGCAACTGCCAGAGAAAGCATAACATTGCAGATGCTGGAAATCTGAAATAAACAGAGCATGCTGGACAGATTTCTGAAGAGTCATACTGGATTGGGAATGTTAGCTCCGAGTTAGTCTCTCCATAGGTACTACCTGACGGCTCAGTTTCTCAAGCACTGTTCTTTGTTTCCGACTGACAGCGTCCATGCGTTTCGCCCCGCACATCTACACTGGCTGACTGCCTCATTTCAACGGTAGTGCAGGGGGATGCATTTGATACAACCGAGGATGGACATGATGCTGTATCGACCTTCTTTCCGGGACTAGGTATATATAGGAATAAACTGCAATAACATCACTGGAAGTTCATTCCCCATAAAGACTGACAGTTTGAAACCTGGAGGGCGGGAAGGGGTGTTGGATGAGGGAATGGGAGCTGTTTCACGCTCCACTCGGACCGTATGCCCCCCAGTGTCCCTGGAAGACGTACGGGGCGCCCTGACGGCACACCACCACGCGCCCGCCACACCTACCACATCAGAGCCAGCAGGAAGGCCTGCTCCTGCTCATCACGCTGCCCATCCCAGGCGCAAAGCGCTGTGAAAAAAATACCCCGCAGTTCACTGTGCCTCTTACTGAGAAACACAGTCCTCTCCTATCGGTCATCCCTTCTCCTGTGTTAGTACCTGTCCGACCTGGAGATGATCCTCCCTTCCTCTCCGACCGTCACCAACTGATCCACATTCCCAGCCATCGTTCTTCGCTTCTCCGCGCCGTGCGTGCCTTGAATGACGCGAGCACGCATGCTCCCCTCACCCAGTGAGCGAGCCATTTGTGCGCTCTCTTAGCCTCGCTACTGCTTGACATTATCTAACTTCTTTTGAGGTCAGCGTCCATCTAATCAAATGTATCATGATAAAATTGATTTTTCCCCCAGGAAATACATCGGTTGGCTGACAGGTGGCAGAAACCCCTTACGACATATAATGATGATGATTTAGATGAACTTGAAAGGCCACAGCACCTGAGACCACGGTTTAAGTGCTGATAAAGAGGAATAGGGAGTAATTTGATGATGTTACCATATGTGGAATGACACTCCCAAAGTTCGCAGCTCAAAATCCAATTCTGATAAAAGTTATCAATGTCAAACATTAGCTCTTTTCCCTCCCCACAGATCTTGCCAAACTTATGAATATTTCCAGTATTTTTAGTTTTTCCCTCACAATCCTTCCTATGTACAAACAAGTAATTACACAGCATGCACAATGTAACTTAAGTTGTGGGTATACTCAATCTTTCTTTATTGTTAATTGGAGCACTAATACAGGGAAGGTGAACATTCCTTTTTAATACCCATTCCAAAGAAATTGATCATATCACTGTTGATATTTGATTATGGGCTGAAATGTGTGAAACGATTTATAACCAACGATTGTGGTAGGGTTTGCTGCACTTTTTAATAGCAAGATACGAAACTCATTATAAGTGGTGTTTACACCACTGCTTTGTTCAATCAGTGGGAGGTGTGGTTTTTTTCAGGCAACTGGCATCAGGGATGTACAAAGTGAGATTCAACCAGCAGTAAGAGCTGATTGGATTGTGCGTTGAAAATCAGTTATTGATGACAAAAGCCATCAGACTGACAACAACTACATGACTCCTGGATAGCTGAACAGCTTGTGAACAGGCCTTTGGACCTCTGGAAGGGGAATCGGTTGTCTCTCTGCATTGGAAAATACCTAAAGTTGAAGAAAGCCTCTTACCTCTTCCCACCAGTTTTGAAAGTTATTGCTTTTAACAAATCAGCCTGAGACTTTATAATTTGTGGAGAAGTCACTGCAAGAAAGTGAAAAGTACCTGGACAAGAGAGTTTGAAAAACGGCAAGTTCTGTCAAATAAAAGGTTCAACTCATTGAACATTATGGACGAGGGTCATCAAATTGTCTTCCCAGTTTTTCCCACCACTCATAACACAAAGTTTTTGATTGGTTTGTACCTGTCTGCATGTATGCATTTTACAAGGGGATTAAGTAATTAATTAGCAGAGTTATATGTTGACAGTTCATAGTTGTTTACCTGTAGCTAGAACCTATTCATTTTATATTATATAATAATTCTTGCTATGTACAGAAGCCAGATCTGTGATTTCTATTAACCTGCATCTATAAGGATAGGAAAATTGGGGAATTTTATATACTTTGATAAAATCTTTAACTTATGATGATTCCAAAAATAGCAGTGCCTTACTGCTACATAAGTGAGGTTTAACAATTGCACTTAAATACTGCAAACTGAATGTAAAACCTGTGCACTTGGCTTTCAGCAAGGAAAAGCTGGATACTTAAGAACCTTACAGAAGGAAAAAATGGTGGCAAGCTTCAACAATGAAGAACATGTCATTGATAAATGTATTTCATATCTGGTAAGAGAAGCTTTGCCACAGGAGAGTTAGAAACTCCCTGGAGCTGGTGTTACTCTAAAGCTTTTACAGATTGCATTGGATTTTGGGGATCTACAAGTACAATCCCAAGCTGGGATTCAGCAATTCAGCAAGCAAACATCGAAGGTTCTATGAATGAAGTAAATTCCCTAATGGGCAAGGGAAAACTTTTTAAAAAGTGGAGAATTACAGCCTGGGAAAGCTGAAAGTAAAGTACTTAAGCTCAGTCAAAACATTACCACCATAGCAAGTAAGGGAAATCAAGCACCACAGAAGCAACTCAAACCAAGGGTAGCAGACCAGGTACATGGTGATGATAGAATTATACTGATTATAGGCTATATTCAAACCTAAGCAATCAACAAATGGAAGAAGAAAGGTCGTAGATTTTATTAAGTCCACAGAAAAGACACTGAGGTCTATTATAAGAATCATGTTAAGCCAAGAAGCATTTTATTGAAACCACAGACACTTGACATCAATCAAGGAAGCCATAAAAGAAATGGGAATTATTAATCCAGATTCAGAAAGTGGTAATCAGCCAGAAAAAAAATCCATGAATAGAATTGAGTAATGTTGTTAAAGTTGCAGGGAGTGGGAGTTAAAGGTGTGAAAGGAATAAGAATCATCTATTTGGGCTGCAAACACTGGGATTCATCTGGAGAAACCATGAAAAGGCAGATTCCTCCATTTGTCCTCCATTTTAGCCACAGAAACACAAATCCTCATTTCATTATGTAAATATGAGAAAATACTCCAGTAGCAGCTCAGAGTAGCAGCCATAAAAAATTAAGTGTCTTTTATGCGAGGAAAATAAATCATCACATTAGCAAAATATAGCATCAGAAATAATATTGCCAGGAAGAATTAATTTTAGTGATGGGCTGAATAAAACAGTTGGACATCTGAAGGAAAACAATTTTTTAAGAAACAATGACTTCGAAGAAAGGTACAAAATCAGGCTAGACAAAATAAGGGTACAAATTTGGTTTCAGTCTCTTATGAAAAGCAACTGGTTCAGTTACCAGTGATTGTTGTAAAGGGCTCTGGCCCAAGCTTAATGGCGTGAAATTAATTGAGAGAGATTCACCTAGATTGGCGGAACATTTTTCAACATTGGCTGCCTGATTGAATCCCGAATTAAATATCCAGAAGCCTTCCAGGAAGGTCTAGGGGCTATCAAAGGAGCCAAAGCAACTTTGCATGTTCAGGAAGAAATTCAGAGATCCTGTAAGGCCCTTACAGGCAAAAGTAGAGGCAGATATCAGAAGGCTGGAAAGTGAAGGAATCATCAAACCAGTCCAATTGTGGAATGGCAGCACCGTTGGTATATATTTTGAAGTCTGATGGGTCAATTTGCCTTTGTAAGGATTTTAAACAAATGGTAAACTGTTTTTGCAGCTAGATAAATAGTGGCAGCTGAGGGGGACTGTCCTTCAAGGAACTGGACATGAGCCATGCTTACTTGCAATTGCGTTTAGACCAGGATTGCAATTAAATGTTACAATTAATACCCAGAAGGGCTTGTACCAATATACAAGACTGCCATTTGGGGTATCATCAGACTGTTCAATTTTTCAGCAGACAAAGAAGAACATTTTGCAAGGTCTACCTCAGGTCACCATTTACCTAGGTGACATTCTGATAACTGGAAAAACTAATAAGGAACACTTGGATATTGTTCTAAGGCATTTTTTTAAGGCAGGCATACGCCTAAGAAAGGGAAATATGTTCCATGACCTCCAAGTGACCTACCTGAGCTATATTCAAGGACAGTTCATTTGTAAATAAAGGGTGGCTTGGTGATGGGATACAAGCCTCTTTAGAGTTATTTGGGTCAGCATCAGGAAACCTCACAAACACAGGCAACACCCAGCTATCAAAAGTATACAGAAAATGCAACCAGAAAGTATGCCAAAACACAGTCACCGAAAAACAACATCTCAAAGAGCTACCTACAAGAAGAGGTTAATGAGGTTGACCAATATACAATAGAAAAGAATTCGTGGTTGCAGGGGGTTCAGGACTGGCAGTTAAACATCCAAGGATTTACAACTTATCGAAAAGACAGGGAGGTGGGCAGAGGGGGTGGGGTTGCCTTGTTAGTTAAGAATGAAATCAAATCAAAAGCACTGAATGACATAGGGTCAGATGATGTGGAGTCTGTGTGGGTAGAGTTGAGGAACCACAAAGGCAAAGAAACCATAATGGGAGTTATGTACAGACCTCCTAACACTGGTCAGGACCAGGGGTGCAAGATGCACCGGGAAATAAATAGGGCATGTCAGAAAGGCAAGGTCACGGTGATCATGGGGGACTTCAATATGCAGGTGGACTGGGTGAATAATATTGCCGGTGGATCCAAAGAAAGGGAATTCATGGAATGCCTACAGGATGGCTTTTTGGAACAGCTTGTGATGGAGCCCACAAGGGAGCAGGCTATTCTGGACTTAGTGCTATGTAATGAGCCAGACTTTATAAAAGACCTTAACGTAAGGGAACACTTAGGAGGCAGCGATCATAATATGGTAGAGTTCAGTCTGCAGTTTGAAAGAGAGAAGGCAAAATTGGATGTGATGGCGTTACAGTTAAATAAAGGTAATTACAGGGGCATGAGAGAGGAACTGACGAAAATCGACTGGAAGCAGAGCCTAGCGGAGAAGACAGTAGAGCAACAATGGCAGGAGTTTCTGGGTGTAATTGAGGACACAATACAGAGGTTCATCCCAAAGAAAAGAAAGATTATCCGGGGGAGGATTAGACAGCCATGGCTGACAAAGGAAGTCAAGAAATGTATCAAAGAAAAAGAGACAGCCTATATAGTGGCCAAGAGCACTGGGAAATCAGAAGATTGGGAAGGGTACAAGAACCAACAGAGGATAACAAATAGAGAAATAAGGAAGGAGAGGATCAAATATGAAGGTAGGCTAGCCAGTAATATTAGAAATGATAGTAAAAGTTTCTTTCAATACATAAGAAACAAACGAGAGGCAAAAGTAGACATTGGGCCGCTCCAGATTGATGCTGGAAGGCTAGTGATGGGAGATAAGGAAATGGCTGAAGAACTTAATAAGTATTTTGCATCAGTCTTCACAGTGGAAGACATGAGTAATATCCCAACAATTAAGGAGAGTCAGGGGGCAGAGTTGAGTATGGTAGGCATTACAAAAGAGAAAGTGCTAGAAAAGCTAAAAGGTCTAAAAATTGATAAATCTCCTGGCCCCGATGGGCTGCAACCTAGAGTTCTGAGGGAGGTGGCTGAGGAAATAGCGGAGGCGTTGGTTGTGATCTTTCAAATGTCACTCGAATCAGGGGAAGTCCCAGATGATTGGAAAATCGCTGTTGTAACCCCCTTGTTTAAGAAAGGATCAAGACAAAAGATGGAAAATTATAGGCCGATTAGCCTAACCTTGGTTGTTGGTAAAATTCTAGAATCTATCGTTAAGGATGAGATTTCTAAATTCTTGGAAGTGCAGGGTCGGATTAGAACAAGTCAGCATGGATTTAGTAAGGGGAGGTCGTGCCTGACAAACCTGTTAGAATTCTTTGAGGAGGTAACAAGTAGGTTAGACCAGGGAAACCCAGTGGATGTTATCTATCTAGACTTCCAAAAGGCCTTTGATAAGGTGCCTCACGGGAGGCTGCTGAGTAAGGTGAGGGCCCATGGTGTTCGAGGTGAGTTACTGGCATGGATTGACAGAAGGCAGAGAGTGGGGATAAAAGGCTCTTTTTCGGAATGGCAACCGGTGACAAGTGATGTCCCGCAAGGTTCAGTGTTGGGGCCACAGCTGTTCACTTTATATATTAATGATCTGGATGAAGGGACTGGGGGCATTCTGGCGAAGTTTGCCGATGATACAAAGTTGGGTGGACAGGCAGGTAGTACAGAGGAGGTGAGGAGGCTGCAGAATGATTTAGACAGTTTAGGAGAGTGGTCCAGGAAATGGCTGATGAAATTCAACGTGAGCAAATGTGAGGTCTTGCACTTTGGAAAAAAGAATACAGGCATGGACTATTTTCTGAACGGTGAGAAAATTCATAAAGCCGAAGTACAAAGGGATCTGGGAGTGCTAGTACAGGATTCTCTGAAGGTTAACCTGCAGGTTGAGTCCGTGATTAAGAAAGCGAATGGAATGTTGTCATTT
>JAHRHZ010000073.1:27049632-27120029 GCA_024137785.1 Ginglymostoma cirratum
CTTGACCTGCTGTGTTCATCCAGCCCCATGCTTGTTATCTCGGTTGTTGGTTTATATACTGGGTGGACAAATAGCTGTTGAAATTTAATGCAGAGAACTGTGAAATGATTCATTTTTGTAGGAGAAAAACAGAGATACAATACAAAACAAGGGATACATTCCTAAAGTGGGTGCAGGTGCAGAGAGACTGGGTGCATACATGCGCAAATTATTTGAGTGGCAGGACAGCTTATGAGTGTTGTTAATAAAGCATATAACATCCTACGCTTTATCAAATGCATTATTGAGTACAAAAGCAAGGAAGTTATGCTAAAGCTGTATAAAGCCTCAACTGGAGTACTGCATTCAATTTTGGGAGCCATTCTTAGCGAAGAGGTTGAGAGACATTTTGATAGAGGTATTCAAAATCATGGGGTCTGAGCACAGCACATAGGGAAGAGCTGTTCGTCTTGGTGAAAGGATAATAAACCAGTTAAGATTTGAAGTAATTGGCCAAAGAATCAGTGCAACATGAAGAAGGGCTTTTTCATGAGGTGAGTGGTTAGGATGTGGAGTGCAGTGGATGTGTGAATGTAGTGAAGAGGAGGTAGGATTAATTATCTGAAAAGGGAAATGTGTAGGGCAATGGGGAAAAGATGGTGGGGTTGTTGGTATAAGTTTAATTGATTCTTTGGAGGGCCAGCACTGATAAGCCAGACTGAATAGGCCCCTTCTGCACTGAAACTATTTTATGATTCTATGTCTTGTCAAAGAAGCCAGATTCTCTGTTGTATAATACAAAATCTAGGATTAGATGCATATTCCAGAGGTTTTTTTTTCCCAGCACATCAACTATGGCTTGGTGGAAATGTTTTTTGCCCCTGGGCCATAGGGCTGGGTGTTCAAGTCTCACTCCAAACACTTGAAAACATCAAACTTGGCTAAGAATTCACTCCAGTACTAAAGAAGACTTGCACTGTTGAAAGTGCTGTCTTATGTGCAAGATGTAAATACGAGGTTCTGACTGCCTTTTTTTTAAACATAGAACAGTACGGCACATGCCCTTCAGCTCATCATGTCTGTGTTAGACATGATGCCATTCTAAACTAATCCGATCAGCCTGCACATGGTCCATATCCCTCTATTCCCTGCCTGTTCACTGTCTGTCTAAATGTCTCTTAAACATTGCTATCCTATTTGCTTCTGTCACCTCCCCTGGCAGTGCGTTCCAAACACCTATCACCCTCTGTGTAAAACAAACGCTTTCCTTGCACATCTCCTTTAAACTTTTCCTCTCTCACTTTAAACCTATGTCCCTGGTATTCAGCATTTCCATCCTGGGAAAAATACTCCGGCTATCCACCCAACCCATGTCTCTCATAATTTCATATACTTCTGTCAGGTCATCCCTCAGCCTTCAATGCTCAAGCAAAAACAATATAAGTTTGTCCAATTTCTCTTTATTGGTACTACACTCCAATCCAATCCAAGCAACACCTTGGTAAGCCTCTTTTGTAGCCCCTCCAAAGACTTCACATCCTTTCTATAGTTTGGTGACCAGAACTGCACGCAATACTCCAAATGTAGCCTAGATAAATCGTACAGCTGCAACATGACTTGCCAACATTTATACTCAGTGCCCTGGCTGATGAAGGCAAGCATGCCATTTGCCTTCTTTACCACCTTATCCACTTGAGTTGCCAGTTCCAGAAAGGTATGGATTTGCACCCCAAAATCTTAAGGGTCTTGCCATTTGACCTATCAAGATGTCAAATGGGCTTTAGGTATACTGTGGCTGTGTTTGCCAAGGTCATGCTCCTTTATGTTCTGGTCAACATTTATACCTCAACGGAATTTCAGTAACTAGATTATCTGGTAATTATTTAATTGTTATTTGTAGGATCTTGCTAAGTGTAAATTGGTTGCTGCATGATCAACATGAAAACAGTGACTACACTTTGAGGGTAATGAATTTGTTGTAAAGTAATCTGCAGCAAGTTTTTATTTCAATTTTTTAAACATGATTTTCTAAGCTTTGCCCAAGTACATATTTTTCAAATATGTCCACTTTTTGTTTCAATCTCAGTAGTAAGGTAAGCTTTTATGTTGATCACAAACTACCTTTGTTGAACTTAATTGCAGTCAAACTTTAGCTAAAACAAAAGTTTGCCTCACAATTTAAAGGCATTGCCTAATATGATATCTCTCATGTCCAATAAGCATTCATGTTTTTGTGGTAGTTTAGTCATTGCTTTTCTCGAGGAGTGAAATTGTTTCAGTGTTTCTGTTCCCATCAGATGCTGCCTTATAAAAACCGAAAGAACTGTGGATGCAGTAAATCAGGAACAAAAACAGAAGTTGCCAGAAATGCTCAACAGGTCTGGCAGCATCTGTGAAGAAAATATCAGAGTTAACGTTTCAGGCCCAGTGACCATTCCTCAGATGCTCTCTAATGTTCAATTAACTCTGCAAGTAAATACATCTCAGTGGCTATCCATCCAGACAAGAAGGTTCTGTTTTTGTTCAGTTGTCCCTTACAGCTGCAGCAGCACTTAGGTTTCTATTTCATTGCTTGAATGGAGAAGAAATCATTTAGTGCGACAATTCCTAACTTTAATCTAGCCAACCCTGCCAGAAAGTGAACGTATGCAATGCATTGGGTAAGGATACAATTGGACTGGACTATAGAGGGATAATATCAGATCCAAGGAAGGATAGTATAAATTGGTCCAAAAAAGTGGCAGAACTGAGAATGAGAGCAGTTTAGACTTCAGCACAGGAGAGTAAGCTTGCCGGAAACGTATAAACCGATTGTAAAAACCTATACAAGCATGTTAAGAGACAAAGATTAGTGAAGACAAATGCAAGTCCCTTACACTGAAACAAGGGAAGTTATAATGAGCAACAAAGAGATAGTAAGCCAATTAAATAAATATTTTGGTTCTGTCCTCACAAAGAACGACACAAATAACATCCCTAAAAAGGTGGGGAACACAGGGTCTAGTGAGAGGGAAGAACTGAAGGAAATCGGTGTTAGCAGGGAAATGGTGTTGGGCAAACTGACGGGATGAAAGGCCAATAAATGACCAGGGCCTGATAATCTGTGTCCCAGAGAGCTTACAGAAATGGCAGACACGTTGGCGGTTATCTTTCATATTCTATGGACTCTGAAACTGTTCCTTTGGATTGGAAGGTAATTAATTAACCCCACCATATAAAAAATAGGAAAAAACAGGGAATTATAGAACAGTTAGTCTGACAACATTCATACAGTCTTTATAAAATAATTAATAGCAGAGCAGTTGGAAAATACTGAGAATTGGACAACATGTCAGCATGGATTTAAGAAAGGGAAATCATGTTTGACAGATTTACTGGAATTTTTCAAGGATGTAATTAGTGGAGTTGGTAAGGGAGAGCCAGTGGTTGTGGTTTCCTTGGACTTTCAGAAGGTTTCAGTTATGTCCCACGTAAGAGATTAACATGTAAAGTTAGAGCAAATGGGATTGGGGTTAGTGTACTGTTATAGGGAACTGATTAGCAAACAGGAAACAATCAGCAGGAATGAACAGGTCATTTTCCGAGTGGCACCCAGTGACTAGTGAGGTAGCACAGGGATCAATGCTTGGACCCCAGCTATTCACTATATATATAATAATGAGATAACACAGTGTGTGGAAAACTGACGTTTCGGGTCAGGACCCTTCTTCAGAAATGGGCGAGGGAAAGGGGGCTCAGAAATAAATGGGGGTGCGGTGATAGCAGGTAGATAGTGGAGCGGATAGGTGGGAGAGAAGACGGACAGGTCAAGGAGGTGGAGATGAAGCTAATAAAGGTGAGTGTAGCTAGGTGGTGGTGGGGATTGGTCAGTGAAGTGGGAGTAGCAGATAGGTGGGAGGGAAGATGGACAGGTCAATGGGGCGGGGATGACAGTGGGGTGCTGGTGTTGGGATGAGGTTGGGGGTGGGGAGATTTTGAAGCCAGTAAAGTCCACATTGAGATCATCGGGTTGTAGGCTTCCAAGGCAGAATATGAGGTGGAATATGACCTGATCTCAAGACTAGCACACCCGCCTCATCCCCGCCTCATTGACCTATCCATCTTCTCTCCCACCTATCCACTCTGCTATCTACCTGCTATTACCACTCCCCCCCTTTTTATTTCAGAACCCCCTTCCCCTCCCCCATTTCTGAAGAAGGGTCCCGACCCAAAACATCAGCTTTCCTGCTCCTCTGATGCTGCCTGGTCTGCTGTGTTCCTCCAGCTCCACACTGTGTTATCTCAGACTCCAGCATTGGTAGTTCTTACTATCTCTCTATATATTAATGATTTAGGTGAAGGCACCAAATGTAATATCTTCAAGTTTGCAGATGACACAAAGCTGGATGGAAGAGTGAACTGTGAGGAGAATGCAGAGATTCTTCAATGTGATTTGAAAAGTTCTGTGAGTGGGCAAATGCATACTAGTTGAATTATAATGTGGATAAATGTGATGTTAGAGATAGTAGGAACTGCTGATGGTGGAACCTGAGATAACAAGGTGTAGAGCTGGATGAACACAGCAGGCCAGGCAGCATCAGAGGAGCAGGAAAGTTGACGTTTTGTGTCTGGACCCTTCTTCAGAAATGGGGGAGGGAAAGGGGTCTCTGAAATAAATAGGGGGGCGGGGGAGGCGATGATAGCAGGTGGATAGTGGAGCAGATGGGTGGAGAGAAGACGGACAGGTCAAGGAAGTGGGGATGAAGCCAGTACAGGTGAGTGTAGGTAGGGAGTTGGGATGGGGGTTAGTCAGTGAGGTGGGAGGGGTGGGTAAGTGGGAGGGAAGACGGACAGGTTTCCCCGATGTAGAGGAGGCCACATCAGGAACAGCGGATACAATATACCACACTGTTCCTGTGTATTGGAAAGTAATTAATTAATTAACCCCACCATAATGTGGAAGCTTCTTTTTGGGGCCTGAGATGGAGGTGAGGGGGGAGGTGTAGCGCTTCCTGCAGTTGCAGGGAAAAGTGCTGGGGGTGGTGGGGCTAGTGGGGAGTGTGGAGCGGACAAGGGAGTCATGGAGAGACCGGTCCCTCCGGAAGGCAGATAAGGGTGGGGAGGGAAATATATCCTTGGTAATGGGGTCAGATGTGATGTTATCTACTTTGGGAGAAAATACAGGACGTAGGAGGTTCAGGGTTGATCTTATTAAGGTTTATAAAATCATGAGAGGTATAGATAAGGTGCATGGCAGGTGTCTTTTACCTAGGGTAGAGGATTTTAAAACTAGGGGCATATTTTTCAGGTGAGAGGAGAAAGATTTAGACATGAGGGGCAATGTTTTTATAAAGAGTGATTCATCTGTGCGGAATGAACTTCCAGAGGAAGTGGTAGATGCAGGTACAATTGCAAAGTTTAAAAGAATTTGCATAGTACATAAGAAATATTTGGAGGGATATGGGTCAAGCGCAGTCAGGTGGGACTAGTAAACTTTGGGATTATGGTCAGCATGGGTTGGTTAGACTGAAAGATCTGTTTCCAAGCTGTATGGCTCTCTGGCAAATTATTACCTATAACATAATCTCGAGAAAGGGCGATGTGGAACAAGACCTGAGTGTCCTTATATATGTGTCACTGAAAGTAAGCAGACGGTTGCAGCAGGTGGTAAAGAAAGCAAATGGTATGTTGGCCTTCATAGCGGGAGGTTCAAGTACACGAGTGAGAATGTCATGCTACGATTGAACATTACCTTGATGAGAGCACACCCAGAGTATTCGGTGCAGTTGTGGTTTTCCTATCTCAGGAAGAATATTCTGGCAATGGAGGAGGTGCAGCAAAGGTTTTCTAGACTGGATTCTTGAGATGGCAGGACCATTTATGAAGAAAGACTGAATTGGTAAGGACTATACTTACTGATGTTTACTTCTCACGGGACTAGACAGGGCAAATGCAAAAAGGGTTATCCCCACGACTAGGGAGTCCAAAACGAGGGGTCACAATCTTAGGATATAAGGTAGGACATTTAGGACTGACATGAGGAGAAATTTCTTCACCCAGGGAGTGATATGCCTGTGAAATTTTCTGTTAGAGAAAGTAGTTGAGGCTAAAACATTAAATGTATGTAGCTCTTAGGGCTAAAGGGATCAAAAGGTATGGGGAGAAAGTGGGAACAGGGTACTGAGTTGCCAATCAGCCATGATCATATTGAATGGTGGAGGAGGGTCAAAGGGCTGAGTGGCCTACTCCTGCTCCTATTTTCTATGTTTCTATGTTTGATTGTCTGTTGGCACTCACTGTCAATTTCACATGTAGAGGACGGCAATTTGGACTGCACAGGATTACTGATTCCACAGTACTGTACCTTGCACTGCCTTCAAGGTAAGAGGGGTGAACACTTGGAATATAATGAAGTAAATCCATCTGTAACAGAAGTAACCATATGAAAGGCAGTGGATTCCTCATTATTGACATTACTCTCAGAGGTACAGCTAAATAATAACACAAGCAATGATACAAAAAGAAACAGGAGGAAAATATGCATCCGGCATTTTCTTCATTTTAGATAGGTTACAAGCAATTATTCTAGCTGCTTTATACAAGGGATACGTTATTCCCATTGGTGGAATGAGAAGCTACAAATTTAACGTAAGTGGCAAAATAAAAAATGGTGATATGAGGAAAAGCCTTTCCACACAGTGAGTAATTAGGATCAGGAATGCACTGGCTGAAAGCATGGTGGCTTTAGAGGGATTTGGGTTATTATCTGAAAAAGAAGAACTTGCAGGACAATGAAGAGGAGGGGGAGGGGATAACAGCATTGACTGAATTGCTCCCTTGGAGAGCCAGCACAAATAGGATAGGCTGAATGCCATTCTTCTGTACTTTAACTATTCTGTGATTCTATAATTCCTCAAGTAGAAAGAAAAGGTCATTGTCAACAAAGAATCTGCATATTCAGAGGAGGGACTTGTTCTACTTTACCAGGAAAGTGAAAATGCAAAAAAGAAATATAGACATCAGGTTTGTCATAACATAGTGTGGAGCTAGAGGAACACAGCAGGTCAGGCAGCATCACAGGAGCAGGAAAGCTGACATTTCAGATCGGGACCCCCATTTCTGAAGAAGGGTCCTGACCCGAAACGTCAGCTTTCCTGCTCCTCTGATGCTGCCTGACCTGCTGTGTCCCTACAGCTCCACACTGTGTTATCTCTGACTCCAGCAGTTCTTGCTATCTCTGATCAGGTTTGACATTATACTTTCTATTCTTTCTTGGTACGTAGGCATTACTGTTCAGGCCAACATGATTGCCCAACCCTAACCATCTCTGAGAAGATGGTGTTGAGCTGACTTCTCAAGCTGCTGCAGTCCACATGGCATAGTTAAATCCACATTGCTGTTAGGAAGGGAGTTCCTGGCGTGTGGCATAACAACAGTGAAGGAGTGGCAATAAAGTTTTGAAACATGATCTCCTGTGATTCGGAGGGAACTTGCATGTCATAGTGTTCTTGTGCATTGGCTGTCCATGTCCTTCAATGTGGCAAAGATCACACATTTGAAGGTGTTATGAAGGACCCTTGGTGGGTTGATGCAGTGTATTTTGGAGATGGTATATACTGCTGCCTCTGTGCTTTGATGGCAAAGGAGCAAATATTGATGATGGTGGATGGGGTGCTAATCAAGTGATCTGCTTTGTCCTGGGTGCTGTCAAGCTTAAGAGTTTTTAGAGCTGCACTCATCCAGGAAATTGGAGAATATCCTATTACACTCTTGACTTGACAGTGGAGAAGATTTGGAGTTTCAAAAAGAATTCCCAGCTTCTGACCTGATTGGGCAGCCAGAGTATTAATCTGGCTGATTCTGCTAAGTTTTTGTTTGAGGTAACCATCAGCATGTTGATAGTGGAGGATTCAGTGATGGTGATGTCATTGAATGTCAAAGGTGATGTTTAGATTCTATTGTCAAAGATGGTCATTTCCTGGCACTTCTGTGATCTAAACGTTATTGGTCATTTGTTAACACAAGGTTGAATGTATCCAAATCTTGCTGTTTTTGGACATGCATGCCTAGAATATGAGGAGTCATTAGTTGTGCTGAACATTGTGCAATAATTGGAAAATATTCCCATTTCTTACCTTAATTATAGTGAAGGTCATTGATGAAGCAATTGAAGATTGTTGGACCTAGGAAACTACCCTGACAAACTCCTGCACTGATGAGTCAGGATTGAAATGACAGGCTTTCAACAACTGTAACTATCATCTTTTGTCTAGGAATGACTCCAATCAGTTAGGAGTATTCTTCCTAACCCCAGCCCTAAACCTAACCCTAACCCTATTTCCATTGACTTTTGCCCAGGCTCCTTGGTGTGATACTCAGTCAAATGTTGTCTTGATGCCAAGACCACTCACCCTGGTTTTCCTTCTTAATTTATAACTCTTTTATCAAAGCCATGGTTGAATTCAAGGCTGTAATAAGACCAGGAGCTCAATGTCTCTGGCAGAATACAAACTCAGCGTGAGTGGGAAGGTAAGTGCCACTTGATAGCACTGGTGACAACACTTTCCATCATTTTGATGAGCAATTTTGAGCTGAAAGGATAATGAATAGAGAAATTATGTTTCTGGTTAAAATCAAGAAATCCCCACACACCGAATGATCCAAAAGCCCATTTGATTTCCCAACTCTTTCCTGATAAATTTCGATGTATATCAGGAGTTATTGTTATTGTGCTCTCCAGGGCTGTGATATTCCATTTGAGCCTCCAGCAGTGGCCACCAAATCTTCAGTGTGGTAGTTATGCAATCCTTTCAGATGTCTTTACAGTCAAGGAAACATGAGCTGTCCTTGATAAAGAAGAAAAGTATGTGGGAAAAACTGTGTAAAGATAAGCTGCAAGTGTGATTGAAATGCATGGACAAAAATGTCCATGTCGTGATTTTAGATCTGTTATTAACTAACCTTATTGAGGACAGCAAAAAACTAAACTCTGAAATCTGTCAAACAAGAGATGCAGAGTGTGATAACTAGTAGATTTAGAGAAGTGATAAGACAGTGGGATCAGTTGGATAGATGACCGACCAACCAACCCTCCCTCTCATCCCCGTCTCTTTGACCTGTTCATATTCTCCCCCACCTATCCGCTCCTCCCACCTCACTGACCACTGCCTACCTGCACTTACCTATTGCCATCCCACCTACCTTCCCCAGCCCACCTCACCTGCTTATTTCAGAGCACCCTTCGCCCTCCCCCATTTCTGAAGAAGGGTCCTGATCCAAAACATCAGCTTTCCTGCTCCTCTGATGCTGCCTGGCCTGCTGTGTTCCTCCACATCGACACTGTGTTATCTCAGATACCAGCATCAGCAGTTCTTGCTATCTCTGAAAGAGTTGAGAAGCGTTATGTCTCTGTTAGAGTGAAAGGTAAACCTGGTAAAGTTAGGGAACAATGGATGAATAAGGAAAATGAGGTTATGGTCAAGATTAAAAATAGTCATATATAGGCAACTGGGATCAAATGAATCTCTTGAAGAATATAAAGAGTGTAGGAGCATTCTTAAGAGGGAAATCAGGAAGGCAAAGAGGGGATATGAGATAGTCTTGGATAATCTAAAGAGATTCTGCAAGTACATTAAGAGCAAAAGAGCAACTAGAGAGAGAAGGGGCCTTAAGGGTTAACGGGATTGTCTTTATGTTGAACCTCAGGAGACGGGTGAGATGTTAAATTAATATTTTGTGTCAGTTTTTACTATGGAGAAAGAAATAGAGGCTAGAGAACTCAGGCAAATACATATCAATGTTTTGAAAACAGTTTACATTAGAGAAGGGTAAATGCTGGAAGTTTCAACAGAAAGGTAAATCTCCGAGACCTAATCAAATGTATCCCAGGACATTGTGGGAAGTTAGACAGGAAATTGCAGGGCCCGTAACAGAAAATTTTTTATTATCTATAACTATGGGTGAGATGCCGAAGGACTAGAGGGTGGTTAGAGGGTGTTGTGCCATTATTTAAGAAAGGCTGTAAGAGGCAGCCTGGGAAATATACACCTAAGAGTCTGTCATCGGTAGTGGGTAAGTTGTTGGAGGTGATTTTGAAAGATGGGATCTACATGCATTTGGAGATGCAAAGAATGAATGATTGGGGATAGTCAGCATGGTTTTGTGAGAGGAAAATTGTGTCTCACAAACTTGAGTTTTTTGAGGAAGTAAGCAAAAATATTGATGAGACCAAAGTGGCAGATGTTGTTTACTTGGACTTTAATAAAGGCTTTGATAAGGTTCCGCAGGGTAGACTAATCAGGAAAATCTGATTACATGGGATTCAAGGTGAGCTTGCCAATTGGATACAAAATTGGCTTTATGATAGGAGACAGAGGATGGTGGTGGAGGATTGCTTTTTGGACTAGAGGTCTGAGACCAGCAGTGTTCTGCAGAGATCTGCACTGGGTCCACTTTTGCTTGTCATTTATATAAATTAATTGGATGAGAATATAGGAGGCATGGTTAGTAAGCTTGCTGATTACACCAATATTGGAGATACAGTGGACAGTGAAGAAGGTTATCTGAGATTAATAAGAGATCTTGATCAATTGTCGAATTATTGTCGATTGTTGGAAAAACCCATCTGGTTGAGTAATGTCCTTCAGGGAAGGAAATCTGCCATCCTCCTCTGGTCTGGCCTACATGTGACTTCAGATCCACAGCAATGTGATTGACTTTCGATTGACCTCTGAAATGGCCCAGCAAGCCATTCAATTGTACCAATTGCTACAAAGTCTCAAAAAATGAAACTGGACAGATCACATGGCATCAGCCTAGGCACCGGAAAAGACCACAGCAGAAACAGCCCTGTCAACCCTGTAGGGTCCTGGTTAATAACATCTGGGGGATACTGCCAAAATTGGGAGTGCTGTCTCACAGACTAGTCAAGCAACAGCCTGACATTGTCAGACTCACAGAATCATATCTTACAGAAAATGTCCCAGACACCACCATCACCTTTCCTGGATATGTCCTGTCGCACTGGCAGGACAGACCTGGCAGAGGTGGTGGCATAGTGGTATACAGTCGAAAGAGACCTGCCCTGGAAGTTCTCAACATTGACTTTTGACCCCATGAAGTCTCATGGCTTCAGTTTAAACATGGGCAAGGAAACCTCCTGCTGATTATCATGTACTGTCCTCCCTCAGCTAATGAATTTGTACTTCTCCATGTTAAACAACACAGAGATGATGCACGGAGAAGGATGGTAAGGGCACAAAATATACTCTGGGTGGGGGACTTCAATGTCCACCACTAAGAGTGGATCGGCAGCAGTACTACAGATCAGGCTGGTTGGCTCCTAAAGGATATAGCTGCTAGCCTGGGTCTGTGGCAGATGCTGAGAGAACCAACAAGATGGAAAAACATATTTGATCTCATCCTTATTGATCTACCAGCTGCAGATTAATCTGTCTATGACAGTATCAGTAAGTGTGACCACTGTACAGTCCTTGTGGAGTAGAAGTCCTGCCTTCACATTGAGACTAGCCTCCTTTGTGTTGTGTGGCACCATCACCGTGCTAAATGGGACAGACTTCAAACAGATTTAGCAACTCAAGACTGGGAATCCATGAGGTGCTGTGGGCCATAAACAGCAGCAGAATTGTACTCCAGCACAATCTGTAACCTCATGGCCTGGCATATCCTCCACTCAACCACTACCATCAAGCTAGGGCTTCAACCTCAGTTCCACAAAGAGTGCAGGAGGGCATGCCAGGAGCCGCACCAGGCATATCTGAAGATGAGGTATCAACCTGGTGAAGCTACCAAACAGGACTACTTGTATGCCAACCAGCATAAGCAGCAAGTGATAGGCAGAGTTAAGTGAACCCGCAACCAACAGATCAGATCTAAGCTCTGCAGTCCTGGGACATCCAGTCATGAATGGTGGTGGACAATTAAACAACTTACTAGTGGAGGAGGCAACAAAATATCCCCATCCTCAATGATGGAAGAACTGGGAAGATGGAAATTCCAGTGGTGAGATGAGAGTGAGAGCCCTTGACATCAAGGCTGCATGCGACCAAGTGTGGCATCAAGGAACCCTAGCAAAGGGGAATCAATGGATATCGGGGCAAATTCTCTGGTGGTTGGAGTCATACCTGACACCAAGAAAGATGGTCATAACTGTTGGATGTCAGTCATCTCAGTTCTAGCACATCTCTGTAGGAGTTCGTCAGGGTAGTGTCTCAGCCCAACCATCATCAGCTGCTTCGTCGATGACTTTCCCTCCATCATAAAGTCAGGAATGAGGATCTTCACCGATGATTCGTGCTGAACATTACACATTCACTACTCCTCAGTTACTGAAGCAGTCCATGTTCAAATGCAACAAGATCTGACAATGTCCAGGGCTTGGGATGCCAAGTGGCAAGTAACATCCGTGCCAAAGAAATGCCAGACCACGAATACCATGAATAAAAGACAATCTAACCACCGCCCCTTGGCATTCAATGGTGTTACTATCACTATTGACAATCACTGATCATCTGATAATCCCCCATTATCAACATCCTGGGGGTTACCGTTGACCAGAAACTGAACTGGACTCGCCACCCAAACACAGTGTCTACAAGATCAGGTCAGAAGCTAGGAATACTGTGGTGAAAAACTCACCTCCTGACTCCCCAAAGCCTGTCCACCATCTACAAGGCACAAGTCAGGAACGTGATGGAATACTCCCCACTTGCCTGGATGAGTGCAGCCCTAACAACACTCAAGAAGCTTGACAATATCCAGGCAGAGGGTAATGGCTGAAGGTTGTTTCTCAGACTGGAGGCCTGTAACTAGTGGTGCCAGAATTTGGTGCTGGGACCTTTGTTATGTGTTATTTACATAAATGATTTGGATGTGAATGTACAAGGCATAGAATCCCTACAGTGTGGAAACAGGCCCTTCGGCCCAACAAGTCCACACCGAACCTCAGAGCATCCCACCCAGACACATCCCCCTACAACCCACCTAATCTACACCTCCCCGAACACTACGGGCAATTTAGCACGACCTATCAACCTAACCTGCACATCTTTGGACTGTGGGGGAAACCGGAGCACCCAGAGGAAACCCACGCAGACACGGGGAGAATGTGCAAACTCCACACAGACAGTCGCCCGAGGCTGCAATCGAACCCAGGTCCCAGGTGCTGTGAGGCAGCAGTGCTAACCACTGTGCCACCGTGCCGCATGATTAGTAAGTTTGTGGATAATACAATGTTGAGAGGTATCGTTGATAGCAAAGAAGGTTATCAAAAATTACAGAGGGATTGTGATCAGATGAGGATTGGCAAATGCAGTTCAATACAGATATGTGAGATGTTGCACTTTGGAAAGTCAAATCAAGGTAGGACGTAGACAGTAAATGGTAAGGTCCTGAGGAGTGTTGTGGAACAGAGGGACTGAGGAGTACAAGTACATAGTTCATTGAAAGTGGCCTCACAGGTGGAGAGGGTGGTGAAGAAGACATTTAGAATGTTGGCCTTCATCAGTTGAGGCGTTGAGTATGAGAGTTGGGATGTTATGTTACAGCTGTATAAGTCGTTGGTGAGGCCGCACTTGGAGTATTATGTACAGTTTTTGTCATCCTGTTATAGGAAAGACATAGTTACACTGGAAAGTGTGCAAAGAAGATTTATGAGGAAGTTGCCAGGACTAGTAGGCCTGAGTTATAGGGACAGGTTGGCCAGGATAGGACTTTATTACTTGGAACGCAGGAGAATGAGGGGTGACCTTATTGAAGTGTATAAAATCATTATGGGCATGGATAGGATGAATGCATATAATCTTTTTCCCAGGGATGAGGAGTTAAAAACTAGATGGCATAGGTGTAAGGTGAGAAGGGAAAGATTTAAGAAGGACCCGAGGGGCAACTTCTTCATGCAGAGAGTGATGCATATATGGAATGGGCTGCTAGAGAACGTGGTTGAGGCAGGTACAATAGCAACATTCAAAAACCATTCGGATATGAAAGGGTTTAGAAGGATATGGACCAAATGCGAGCAATTGGAACTAGCCCAGTGGGGACCATAGTCAGCATTGACCAGTTTGGACTGAAGAGCTTGTTTCCATGCTGTATTACTCAATGACTCTATTGAGTGACTATGACAAAACAGCCCCCTTGATTGGCAGTACATCCACAAGCATCCACTCCCTCCACCACCAATACTCAGTAGCAGCAGTATGTACTATCTACGAGATGCTTTGCAGAAATTTACCAAAGGCTGTCAGACAGCACCTTCCAAACCCGTGACCACTTCCATCTGGAAGGGCAAAGGCAGCACACATGTGGGAACACCATCACCTTCAAGTTCCCCTCCAGGCCACTCACCATCCTGACTTGGAAACACATTGCCATTCATTCTCTGTCGCTGGGTCAAAGTCCTGGAATTCCCTCGCTAAGGGCATTGTAGGTCAACCCACAGCAGGTGGACAGCTGCAGTTCAAGAAGGCAGCTCACCGTCACCTTTTCAAGGGCAACAAATGCTGACTGGCCAGCAATCCCCACTTTTCACAAATGAATTGAAAAAAATATTGGATCAATGGGCTGGAGAGTTGCAAATGGACTTTAATTTCAATAAATGCGAGGTAATACATTTTGGTAAAAACAAACAATTCAGGACTTGTAAAACTAATGATGGCCGCTTGGGTAGTGTTGGAGAACAGATGGAAAGGATTTAAATAAGAAAGCATTTAACACACTTGCCTTCATCGTTTCGACTTTTCAGTATATGAATTGGGACGTCATTTACAGGACTTTGGTGACGCCTCTTCTGGAGTACTGTGTGCAGTTCTGGTTGCCCTGTTATAGGAAAGATATTATTAAACTGGAGACGGTTCAGAAAAGATTTACCAGAGTGTTGCTGGGAATGGAGGGTTTGATTTATAAAAATAGCCTGGGTAGGCTGAGACCGTTTTCACTGGAGTATCAGACTTAGAGGGGTCATCTTATAGAGGTTTATGCAATCATGAGGGGCATAAATAAGGTGAATAGCAAAGTTTTTTTCCACAAGGTGGAGCAGTTCAAAGTTAACAGGCCTATTTTTAAGGTGAGAGGTGAAATATTTAAAAAGGATATGAGGGGCAACATTTTTTACACAGAGAGTGGTTCTTGTATGGAAGGACTGCCAAAGGAAGTGGCGGATGCAGGTACAGTCACAATGTTTAAAAGACATTTGGATAAGTACATGAATAGAAATAATTTGGCGAGATGTGGGCCAAATGCAGGTAGGTGGGAGTGGGTTAGTTTGGGAACATGGTCAGCACGGACTAGTTGGACCAAAGGATCTGTTTCCTTGCTGTAAGCCTCTACGACTCTATAATTCCATTCTGTCCAGAAACCTTTGTCGAAATCTCGTGTGAGTGTATGATCTGCCTGAAACAAAAACAGAAATTGAAAAAGAAACTCAGCAGGTTTGGCAGCATGACAGAAACAGAGTTAACGTTTTGATTCCAGTGACATGACTTGGCTTGTTGTCCACTATCAAGTCAACAATCATAATATTGGTTTACACAGTAGGAAGAATAAAGTTACTTCCCAGTTCAATTGAGAAGTTTTTTTAAAAGACAGAAGACTAATTTTAAAAAGTGAAACAGACAACAAATTATGAAAATATATGATCTTCTTTCCTTGGAATGGTTAGTTCTTTTTACTCACATCACTCAGAATCAAATTAATTAGGCTTTCATCACTGTTTATCTACATTTGGAAGCTTTGAGGGATAAATTTTATTCTATGCTTTCTTGTGTTGTAAGTGGGAAGAGGCAAAGAAATGACTGTGTGGGTTGTGACAGAGAAATAAATGGCAACATGTAGGCAATGACAGTAACAAAAATGGCAAAGAGTGGGAAGTGACAATGAAAGAAATTCATTGGCTTCACTGAATTTGTTTCTTTCCTGACAATACAGTACATGTTGCTACTAAGTTTATGTTTGTAGAATAAATGTTTGTAAGGCTACAATAAATTATGGGCAATACGTCATTATCGTCACAGCAGAACTAAATGGGAGCATATTTTTTTTAAAAAACCTAGACTAATTTGTTAGGAACATCATGGGCAGGTCTTTTAGTATATTCTTGGAGGGTATAACTAAAGAAGGAAGTTTGGAAAGAGTGGAATTTGTGTGGCATTTCCTTTTTGGCTTATTGCCAGACATAAAGCGGTAATTTTGATAATAGTGAGACTGCTCACATTTTCTGACAAGGCTTTAACACACAGTCACTGATCACATGAGTGCTACAGGTTCATCAATTTTATTTACCAATTATTCAGGTTATTTCTCATTGGATTTCAGCAAAGCATGATTTTTCTCATTTTAAAACTACACTTGTTGGCTTTCTGCCAGAGCCCACAAAGATCTGTCTTTTTCTTACGATAACTTTCATATTTTCTTCCCATTGTTTTATTTGTTCCTCTCTCTTTCTTCCATTCTTTATTTTACTTTTTTTGTGGCTTGCATTGTTTAACTGCAGTATTTGTTTATATCTTTTGGTTTCCCAGTCCTCTTCCTTCCCTCTGTTGCCTGTCTCGCCAATATGGCTCAAAACCTCCTTGTGGCTCTTACTCAGGATATTTTACAGATGTTGTTAAATCTTGTGTCACATTTTTATAAAGTCAGTTCAGGGCACCTCAAAGTACTTTGAGAAAGAAGTGTTCTGTTCTTCCCCAGCTCGAGAGCAATCTCTCTGTTTGCTTTGGAAAAGCAGTTTATCTCTCCTACTACAGTTGCTGTAGGCTGTGACTTTAAACTGATAAGTCAGAGACTTTTTAAAAGGGAACCTGCTGCATTGTATCTCTCGCTGACCAGCAGGAGCAGCTAGGGAAATGATTGATGCAAGGTGCTGGCCAGCACAAGAGTCATAGAAATCATCTCAGTGGTAGTATCTGGGAACTTAGATTATGAAAATATCTTTCCAGTTTCCCCTTCTGACCATAATCTGTGGGTGTGTCTGTGTGTGTTTTTAAGGGGTTCTGAAAGTCAGGTAGCATGGGCAACTTTGCACACTTTATTAAAGCTAACTCTTGTGATGGTTCTGGCAATAATGGAGCTTAATTTGCAGCATGCTACCCTTGTGAGACGTAACAATGGAAATAAAATGCAGAAGTAAATCATCACAATTCCAAGAAATTGCTTAGTAGGGACTTCTACAGGAGACGCTGAGGAATAGTGTGGATATAGTTGGAGTGGATTGGTATTCTGCTATAGAAAAAGAATTAAAGGAAGAAGGACATTTACTGACTCTCTGATTCTTAAGTACATGGGTTTATAAATCGTTGACTTTTTTTTTGTTAAAGTTGCTGTAAAAGTGCAAGTTGTTAATTTGTTTGTTGAAGTCTCCAGTATATCATTCATAGAATTCTTACAGTGTGGAAACAGGCCCTTCGGCCCAACAAGTCCACACTGACCCATTCCCCTATAACCCACCTTACACCATGATCCCTGAACACCATGGACAATTTATCATGGCCAATCCATCTAGCCTGCACACTTTTGGACTGTGGGAGGAAGCCGGAGCACCCAGAGGAAACCTACATAGATATGGGGAGAATGTGCAAGCTCCACATAGACAGTCGCCCGAGGGTGGAATCGAACCCGGGTCCCTGGTGCTGTGAGGCAACAGTGCTAACCACTGAGTCTCCATGCCGCCCAATGGTAATGCATTTTGGCAGGAGGAATAGAGTAGCTGAATATTGTTTAAATTGAGAAAAACTGAAGAAAGCTACAGAAAAGAAGAATTCGAGATTCCTTGTCTTTGAATATCAAAAAGCTAGCATCCAAGTTCAGCAGGTAATAGAAAAAGCAAATGGAATGTTGGCCTTTATTTCAAAGGGAATGGACTTTAAAAGCAGGAAGATTTTACTAAAACTATACAATATACTAGTCAGACTACAGCTGGAACAGTGTGGACAGTTTTGGGCACCTTATCCAAGGAAAGATATGTTGGCATTGGAAGCAGTCCAAAGAAGGTTTGTTAGGCTGATCCCAAGTATGGATGGACTGTCTTTTGAGGCAGAGACTGAGGGGTTTGGGCCTGTGCTCATTGGAATTTTGAAGAATGGAAGGATGAAAAGCAATGTTATTGAAACATACAGTATTCTTAGAGGGCTTGACAGGGTAAGTGTGGAGAAGCTGTTCTCCTTCGTGGGGGAAGTCTAGGACCAGAGGGCATAATCTCAGAATAAGAGGTTGCACATTTAAGATGGAGATGAGGAGGATTGTTTTCTCAGACAGTTGTGAATCTGTAGATTTTTTTTAACCTCAGAAGGCTACTGAGGCTGGGTCATTAAGTATATTCAAAGCTGAGATGGACATATTTTTAGTAAATAAGGAATCAAGGGTTATAGGGAAAAATCAGTTAAAGGAGTTAAAGATTATCAGATCAGGCATGAGTTAAGTGAATGGTGCAGCATATTCGATGGGCTGAATGGCCTGCTCTGCTCTTATCTCTTACATTTTTATATAACTTTCTTGTCCTTAGGTTCCCTTTCTTCTGATTTTGTCCCAATGGTTTGAGTGTTTGGTCTGGACTTTTTTCACATTGATGCTGTATACTGTGTTTAGTTTTAGTTTGTAGCCTTTTTATTTCACTGGATGGAATTGTTTTAGCTTCCAGGGCTCCACGATTTATGGGGCTAGATCACCTCACTTTTTGTCCATCTTGCCTATGTGAAAATGTTATACACCCTTAATGTATTTGTTTTGATCCTCTAGATTTAGCAATGTCTTTGTAATTTTCACTGCATCATGGTTTCAAACTTATTCTGGCATTCAATTGTTAATCGTTATTAAAATGACTAGAGCTAATCTAGAGAAGTCTTTAAGATCATAAACATAAGAAAGATGTTTCGACTTGAGGGGACAGACCAGAAGTAAGATGCATAGATAAAAACTGGACACTCATACATGTAATTTAGAATTCAAGAGAAACGTTTTCATGCAAAGAGTGATTAGAATGTGGAACTCAGAATTACACAGAGTCAATCAACAAGGATGCAAACACTCAAGGGAGAAAGGAATAGAGGAACACAGGTTGGAGAAGGCTCATGTCATGAATGAACATAAGTGTGAACATGCTTTCACGTCATGCTGTCAACCACATGTTAACTTCTTTAACTTTGCCCAGGTCTCCTTTTTTTAACCAAACACTGCAAATACTGCAGAGAAAATTACATTGCAAAAACAAAAGTGATGAAAAACATTAACTGTGTTTTTGCCTCCACTGTATTCCAAAAACTCTGTTTTTATTTAATAATTTTTCACATCTCACTGTTAAGGCACGTGTAGTGATTGGAACGAGGTTGGCCAGGTGGATCTCATTGATTATAAGATCCCTGATTGGGGTTGTTAACCTGGGAGCCCCGGCTGACAGATATAAACGGCAGTCTTAGAGTCTCATCACTCTAGGGACTGACTCTGAGCTAGCTGGTCAGAGTCCATGTAGGGTAATTAAAAGGAGACTTGGCGACAGGATACTGGCCTCTGTGCAGTTATTTTAGCAATGATATTATTTCTACCAATAGCATTTATCTCTAACTGCACTACCACCATTGGGTACCCTCCAGCTCCTTTGCGTATTTTTTCTAACATTTCCTCAGTATATTTGCTATAATGCATTTTTTTTAATGCATGTCCATTTGTTTCAGAGCCAAGAATTCCCTTTTGACTTGTAAACTGCAACTTAGTCTAAGCAGAGATCGTAGGAACTGCAGATGCTGGAGGCCTAGCCCGAAACGTCAGCTTTCCTGCTCCTATGATGCTGCTTGGCCTGCTGTGTTCATCCAGCTCTGCACCTTGTTAACTTAGTCTAAGCAGTTCTTTTTTTTCAGTTAATTCTTATGAGACATTGGGATGAATTATTCTTAAGTTGGTGGGATGGTGGCAAGGTGGGTATTATGGTTGCCTGTGATTCTGCCATAAGATATTGAAATTACCTCCCAGGACCTTTTTGAGTTATGCAGGGTGGACTAACAGGCTTAATATTTCTCCTGACTGAGTTAATGCTACTGGGAGGGTGAGTATTACAGTTCTGTTGCTTGCTTTAAAAGGCTGCAACTAGTTACAGTAGCTCATCATTTCTAGGATCAAAAAGCAGAACTTCAGAATGCTAACAGCCTGTATTAATTCCGTGCTGTGTGTAATTTCATCTTATGTTTGGAAAGCTAACTGGCAACAACATGCACAACCGCAAGGGAACTGCCTTGTGGATTAACCATTTATAACCAGATTGTGAAACCCATACCACGGAAAACATATTAGCAGCAGTATCCCTAAAGAAACTTTGAAAGTCACAGCAGTAGCATTGGGCTTTGATGTTTGAACAAGACCACTCAAGCTGTTGCGGGAACGATACTAAAGGAAACACTTCCACTTAAATTAAAGCATGTGATCAAATTCCCTCTGTGCCAGTGTTCAGATCCCCTTCCTGGAGTCTCAGGTCCTGGGACTTGCACCATCTCTCAACTGACAGGGATTTTAGCTGCCAGGAGTACATGGGCAGATTTAAAAGGCAGTCTGGATGGACCCTGTCCAGCTCAATCTATTCTCAATCATCAAAGTGATGGAAGGTGTCATCAACCGTGCTGTCAAGCAGCACCTGCTCAGTAATCAGCTGCTCAGTGATGCCCAGCTTGGGTTCCACCAGGGCCACTCAGCTCCCGGCCTTATTACATCCTTGGTTTGAACATGGACAAAGCAACCGAATTCAAGAAGTGAGGTTAGAGTGACAGCCCTTGACGTCAAGGCTGCATTTGACTAGGTGTGACATCAAGGAGCCGTCGCAAAACTGGCATCAATGGGTATTGGGAGCAAACTCTCCACTGGTTGAAGACATACATGGCACACAGGAAGATAGTTGTGGTTGTTGTAGGTCATTCATCTCCGCTCAAGGTCATCTCTGCAGGGGTACCTCAGAATAGAGTCCTAGGATTCCAGATATCTTCAGCTGATTTATTATTGACCTTCCCTCCATCATAAGGTCAGAAGAGGGAATGTTCACCGATGATTGCACAATGTTTAGCATCATTTGTGGCTCCTCATATACTGAAGCAGTCTATATTCAAATACAACAAGATCTGGATAATATACTGGTTTGGGCCAACAAGTGGCAAGTAACATAAACAAATGCCAGGCAGTGACCATCTCCAATAAGAGTCAATCTAACCAGTGCATCTTGACATTCAGTGAATCTCCCACTATCAACATCCTTAAGGTTAGCATTGACCAGAAACTCAACTGAAATTGCCATCTTAATACGGTGGCTACAAGAGCAGGTTGGATGCTAGGAATACTGTGGCGAGTAACATACCTCCTGCATTTCCAAAGCCTACATGCACAAATCAGGTGTGGGATGGAATATTCCCACTTGCCTGGCTGAGTGCAACTCCAACATCACTCAAGAAGCTTGACACCAACCAAGCTAAAGCAGCCTACTTGATTGGTATCACATCCACAAACATCCACTCCCTCCACTACCAATTCTCAGTAGCAGCAGTGCGTACAATCTATAAGGTGTACTGTAGAAATTCACCAATGATCCTCAGAGAGCACCTTCCAAACGATCACTTCTACCTGGAAGGACAACAGTAGCAGATACATGGGGACACGAGCCACTTCAAGTTACCCTTTGAGCCACTCATCATCCTGTCTTGGAAATATCTCATCATTCCTTCACTGTCGCTGGGTCAAAATCCTGGAATTCCGTCCCTAAGGATATTATGGGTCAACCTACAGCATGTGGACTGCAGCAGTTCAAGAAGGCTATTCGCCTCCACCTTCTCAAGGTTAACTAAGAATAGGCAATAAATGTTGGCCAGCCTCCAAAGGCCAACATCCCACAAGGGAATAAACAGGTGTCAAACATTTTGCGGGACACTGGGCTTGCAGAGCTAAATTCACCTTCACCCCACTCCCCTAATGTAAAATATCTCAGCAATGTAGAGGAGGAGAATTCTGAAAGATACACGCGCAGACTGTTTTGCAGACACTTTCCTGATAATTTTTCAAGAAGTACTCAGGGTCTTTTTAAAATTATTTCCATCTTGGTTGTATATGAAAAGAGGAAGGTGTTAATATGAAAGATTGTGAAAACAATGTGTTCATATTTTGATAGATATCTGGAAAAATAATTCAGCTCCAGCCCCTTTGTAACCATAAGTGCAATAAAAATATAATGCCTAGTTCATATACATGACATACAGTAAAAATACATGGGATATGGCTGCAGCTTCAGGTTATAATATACATTTAAAAAGATTCATTCTGTCACATGGATAAGTGTATGTATGACAAATATCATAGAATATTTCGTTATGCCTTTCTTTATTGCAAAAATTTATGTGATTGAACTGTCCAAATGATTTAAGTTAAACAATTGGTTTCTCTCAACAGCTGTAATTATTTCTTAGAGTTAAGAAACTACTTCCCAACTAAAATTGTTCTTTTGATTCAACGACATGCACACAACATCAAATAACATTTAACAGGAAATTTCTCTGAGCGAATTATTTATTATTCAATGCCATAACCTGTGTATTTAAGTCTTATATCAAGGTAATTCTGGTTGGCGGCATGTTTAGAATTTCTACAATATCTACTTGTATTTCACTAAAGGTTAGATCTCATAGTAGTTAAATGCGTGCTATGGTAGTCAGTATTACAATTAAATATAACAAACACAAACCTGGAAATGTATATTTCAAGAGGTAACTAGATTGTGGAAACAGCTTGTACTAGATTAAGAGGAAGAATTAAGAATCTTGCTTTTGTGCACACCAATGATCAATGATCTCTCTAAATTCCTTGTTGTGAACAGCTGTTTATTTCAATACATAGTACCTTTTTTGTGGCCATGCGTGTCTGATATTTTAAATGGAACTGTCTGTGAATTGCTGTGACTTTGATTGTTGATTGTGTGACATAGAGGGGACCACGGCAATGACTACTGTATTCCTCTGCTCTCTCCCTGCTTTTGTTCTGCTGGATTTTACATTTAAATTTTGTAGGTTTGTAGCTTGTTACGTTTGTTGAAAACACTGCTTCTTTAATGGGGAATTTAGAAGTACAAAAACCTTGAATCACTAGTGCCTTGAAAATAAAATTAGTTTTTTGCATCAGTTCCATAAACAACAATGCACATTTTAAGTTTGTAAATTCACAAAACAAAGGCAGAATGCTCATGTATGGTAGTGCAACCTCATGTAGGATTAATACTCAATTCTCTAACTACAGTTCATTTACTTTCCAAAAGTACTGGCATTATTTTACTATACAAAGGCATTTCTACAATCAAAATGCATTTGGTCTATAGCCCCAAAGTGTAAAAAGCAACAAACATTCACACTCTATTTTCTGTCATTCACTCTTCTAAAATCTGTCTGTTTGTAAGGAAGTTCTATATGACGCTGATGCTAGTGAATCATACAGAACAGGCATGTCTTAGATTTGAGTCTTGACAAATGATGAGAAAACACTCTGGGTTCCGCACTATTAGAAGGGTGTGAACACATTAAAGACAGTTCAGAAGGGATTTACAAGAATGCATCCACGGATGAGAAGTTCAGGAGGAGTATCCTATAGCCTATCAAGAGTGTCTTGCAGTCAGCATCACTAAACACTCTAGGAAGAGTGCACTGCAGTTAGTATCATGGCGAAACATTTCAGGAAGAATTCCTGCACTCCGTATTGCAGTGAATCAGTCCAGGAAGCGTGTCCTATAGTCAGACAGGAAGAATATTCTGCAATCAATTCTTGATGACAGAAACAATAGTGCTATTTTCGGAAATCTATTAGTTCATAGGCTGGTAAGAAATTGCTGTTATAGGGTCTATTTGTAAATTGCTATAAATCAGGAAAGCATATTATTGGTCACCAGAAATAAGTTAAAGTCAGCTTCACAGTGAAGCAGTCCTGGATGAGTGTCCTGTAGTAAGCATCATGATGAACCAGTCTAGGAAATGTGTCCTGCAGTTAGTGTCATGGTGAAGCCGTCTGAGAAGAATGTCCTATAGTCAGCATTGTAGTGCAGCAGTCCTGAAAGAGTATATTGCAGTCAGTTCAAAAACAAAATTAACTTCACAGAAAATCTATAAATTCTTTGACTGGTAAGCAGTTGCTGTTAGGATCTGTGTGTATATTGCTGCAAATTTGGAAATGGAATTATTAAACAATAAAATAAGAGAAGGTCAGGAACAATATAATAAAGTAATGTAATTGAACCAGAGTAGGGTAATGGAAGGAGAACAAAGTTGACATAAGAGAAGTAAGTTTAAGACTGAGACCAGGTGTCACAGTAGAGCTCAGCCCCAGATGTTACATGACCTGCAAAATGTGGGAAATCTTAGATGTTCCTGGCAGTCTGGATGACCACATTTGCAATAAATGTAACTGGCTTGATCAGCTTGAGCGGTGGGGTTTGGAGCATGAGCATTGGCACGCCAGTGCTTCCACACAGTTAAAAATTACATGGATGGCATGTTTTTAAAACGTGGTCATCCCGCAACTTAAGGAAGTACAGTCACAGAGGGAATTGGGGACCATCAGTCAAAAGAAGGGTGGCAGTCAGGTAGTTAGGAAAGCCATAGCGTGCATCTCACTCAAGAAAAGATTTTCTATGTTAGAAAATGATGCAAGTTAACGGTTCATCTGGGAATGCAACCAGAGTCCAGCTGCGCAATAGAAGAACAGAAAGAGAGGGAGAAAAATTTACTACTACACTTTTAATAATAAGGGGTACAGGTGAGTGTTTCTTTAGGCTCAGACATGACTCCAAGCTGGTGTGGTACCATGATTCAGGAAGAGTGTTGGGGATAAACCAGGAAACTTATAGGGCAGTGAGTCTAACATTTGTATTAGGGAAACTATTGGAAAAATTCTGAGAAAATTTAATCTCCGCATAGAGAAGCAAAGATTATTCAAGGATTGTCAGTATGGAGGAGATCATGTCTAAAAAATTCGATTGAATTTTTCAAGAATATGTCTGGGTGTATATATGAGGGTAGTACAGTTGATATAGTCTAGATGGACTTTAATAAGGAACAAGTAGTTGACTGGTTAAGGAGCTAAATGCTCATGGGATACTTGGCAGTTTGGTAAATTGGATCCAAAATTGGCTTAGCTTTCAGTGACAAAATCATCATTTGATTATCACCTACTGCTTCCTGCCATTATGTCCTATGGCACACTACAGGGTTCAGTGCCGCATACCTTGCTGTTTGTAGTAAACATTAATGATCTAGACATGATTGTAGAAGACACGTCCAGTAAATTTGCAGATGACACAAAACTTGGTGTTGCGATAAACTGTGGGGAGGAAGTCCTTTGACCACAGGATGATGTAGATGGTCAGATGGACTGAACAGTAGCAAGTGGAATTTAATCCTTAAAAGCGTGAGGTGGTGCATTTTGGGAGGACCAACAAGACAAGGGAGTACATGTTGAAGGGTAGTACTGTAGGAAGTACAGAGGATCAGAGGGATCTTGGTGTGTATGTCCATAGATCATTGAAGGCACAGCACAAGTAACTAAGATGGTTCAAAAGGCATATGGGCTTCTTGTCTTTATTAGTCAATAGTTAAGGCATTGAATACAAAAGAAGAGTGGTTATGACAGAGCTGTATGTAGCATTGTTTATGCCACAGCTGGAGTTCCGGTCAGCACAGTGTACAAAGAACGTGATGAACTAGAGAGGGGACAGAGGAAATTCACCAGAATGTTGCTTGACCTGGATTGATTCAGCTATGAAGAGACCAGACTGGTTTAGGTTATTTTCTTTAGAGCAGACATGATTGGGGGAATCTGATTAAGGTGTTCAAAGTTCTGAGGAAAACAGACAGGGTAGATAGGAAGAAAGTTTTACCCTTAGTAGAAAGGTCAATAACCAATGGGCACCGATTAAAATTAAGGAACAGGTGGTTTAGAAGTGATTTGAGGAAAATCTTTTCACCCAGATGGTTGAGCGTATCTGGAACTCACTAATCGAGAAGCGTGGTTGATGTGGGAACCTTCAGGACTTTCAAGAAATATTGAGATGAACACTTGGAATGCCACAGCCTATAAGGCTGTGGGCCAAATGCTGTAAAATGGGATTAGAATAGATGGATGTTTAATGACTGGTATGGACACAATGTACCGAAAGGCCTCTTTCCATGCTGTAAAAATTCTATGACTGTTGTGGTTGGTTGGATCGCCGAGCTGGTTCTTTGTTGTTCCGCAGATGTTTCATTACCCTGCTGGGTAACATCATCAGTGCAGCTTCATCAGAGGCCGCACTGATGATGTTACCCAGCAGGGTAATGAAAAATCTGCGGAACAACAAAGAACCAGCTCAGCGAGCCAACCAACCACAACATCCACAACCCGAGCTACAAATCTACTCCAAAACTGTAGAAATCCTATGACTCTATGACTTCAATTATGAGCATAGATTAGGGAGGCTGGGGTGGTTCTCTTTGGAGAGAAGACAAAAAAGGAGATCTGATAGAAGTTTTAGAAACTATGGGAGTTTGAATAGAGTAGACAGGGAAAACTGTTCCTACTTGTGAAAGGATCAAGAATGAGAGGGCACAGATTTAAAGAGATTTCCAAAATAAACAAATGTAATACGAGGAGAAAAAACATACTTTTTCACACAAGTATTTCATGTCTGGAGTAGACAACCTGGAAATATGGTTGAGGCAGGTTCAATTTAGCCATTCAGAGGGCTTTAGATGATTATTTAAATAAGAACAATGAACAAAGGGTATTTTTATGACAGGAACCTATGTCCCGTGGCATACCACAGGGTTTGGTGCTGGATCTTTAGCTGTTTGTAGTGTACATTAATGATCTAGACATGATAGTAGGAGATATGATCGGTAAATTTGCAGATGACACAAAAATTTGTGCTGTGGTAAACCATGAGTACAGGATGATATAGATGATCAGATGAGCTGAACAGCGGCAAATTGAAAGTAATCCTTAGAAGTGTGATGTAATGCATTTTGGGAAGGACCAACAAGACAAGGGAATACCTGTTGAATGTTAGTACCATAGGAAGTACAGAGAATCAGAGGGATCTTGGTGTGTATGTCCATAGATTAGAACCATTACAGTGTGGAAACAGGCCCTTTGGCCGAACAAGTCCACACTGACCCTTAGAGCCTCCCACCCAGACCCAGACCCCTATAACCTGCCTAATATACACGTTCCTGAACAATATGGGCAATTCAGCATGGCCAGTCCACCTCGTCCGCACATCTTTGGACTGTGGGAGGAAACTGGAGCAAATCCACGCAGATGCGGGGAGAATGTGCAAACACCACACAGACAGTCGCTTGAAGGTGGAATCGAACCCAGGTCCCTAGCGCTGTGAGGCAGCCGTGCTAACCGCTAAGCCACTGTGCCACCCAGGGTATGGAGAAAAGGCTGAATGGAGATTAACATTAAGTCTTGGTGTACATTTGGAGGGCTGTTGCTGACACAATGGACCAAATGACTATTTTCTGCACCATAACACTTTGGTGATTCTGTGATTCTAAGTATTCTCAGTGGAGTGGAGGAGGGTGACTTCAGAGGCTAGCCTCAATCCCTCCAAAGGTCACCCTTTATGATGAAGAGATAGTAGGAACTGCAGCTTGGCCCGCTGTGTTCATCCAGCTCTACACTTTGTTATCCCTTTATGATGAATTCAGGTTCAAAATGTCAAAAGTCATTTGAACTACTATGCAGTTCATATTGCATTGGATGCTTGGAAGACCTCTGCGTGCTATAATTGTACCAATTTATGTACCCAACACTCAGAAATGTTTTTTGAGATGTTGGAGTAATGAATTGAGTTCACACAGCTCAATAATGGGATATACTTTCTTTAAACCGTTACTTTTCAGTTGTGCCATTTCATTGGAGAATCCCAGAAAGTGACAGTGCAGCCAAAGACAGCACAACATCATGGGACAGCAGATGATGCCTTCATTCCCAGCAATGAAGCCTTTAGAGTTAGTATTCAGTGTCCAGCTGTGTACGCACCAAGTGACAAACGAACAGTTCTCTACAGATTATCACAAGTTGTAGGGCCTTATGGACCAAGTTGCCATACCACAAAGCAACCTTTTCAGGCCCAAAAACAAGGACAAAGCATACTGACAGGTTGCATGAAAAAAATAGTTATGATGACTTCTGTTGATAGTCATGGAATAAAGCAAATGACAAAAGGTAATAGGAGTTCATAGATGACCACAATATAGTTCTCAAATTGAAATTGGTACTGCACGAAGATGTATGAACACTTCTCAATTAAAACAGTAAGTCAAAAATGGACAGTAACTGAGTAAAGAAGCAGACTATTAAAAGATGACTATAAATCCTACTTCAGTAGCTCCAGTATATATAAACTGTGTAATCCTGTTTATGTTCCTTTACAATTATTAGACTTGCCTAATGGCACATGAAGCAGATTAAGTACACATTTATGTCTGTTCCCATGGCAGGTATTTCCAACTGTAGGTCACTTACTCAACAATGCCACTCCTGATCAAGCACGGTTAACCAGGAGACTGTGCCACTTTTACCACTTGTCATAGGCTTATTAGAAGGATTTACAAATTGATAGTCAATCTGTTTGACATCGTTATGAACTCACCTTCCATGTCCATCAAGTCTTGAGGTAGGATGTTTGGTTCAGATGTAAAGAGTCCATTCACTGAGCCACAAAACCTCCTCACAATCAGTAAGATCTACTGGAAACAAAATCTGTTGAAAAGGTGTTACAAAGGGTATCATTGTGCAAAGAATGCATCGACTTTCTTTGTACCTTCATCAACGTGGATTTACTCTACAAATAAGAAACACTGCGATTTTTTTGTCCACCTCTACATTCTGACATTATAGGCAAGGATGTGGCTGCCCAGAGAAACATTTTTACTTTATTGAAACATACCACAGAGCATAATGCTGTTAATGTTTAATAAACTTCAAGTCAAAATTCAAGCTATAAACGTGGTGTGAAGAACAGATTTTAATGCATGCTTAAGTATATTAGCTTTTCACTTGCACACCTCTGCAAATATTTCATGCTGCCTGCAAATGTAGTGAACTTCTACCTTATGGTTCTGACTTTTGATTAGTCCCAACTGTTACATGCTCTCGTGGCAATGAGTTAGCATTGAAAAATTGCAACAACATACATTTACATAGTGCTTTTGGAAGAAAATACCAGGATAAGTTACCAAAAGTTTGGTCAAAGATGCAAGTTTTAAGGGACTTCGGTAAACAAGAAATTCTAGATATATATTTTCATTGGATAAACAGCAGAAAAACAAGCCAAGATAACAAGCATGGGGCTGGATGAACACAGCAGGTCAAGCAGCATCATAGGAGCAGGAAAACTTGACGTTTCGGGCCTAAACCCTTCATCAGAAATGGGGGAGGGGAAGAGGGTTCTGAAATAAATAGGGAGAGAGGGGGAGGCGGATAGAGGATGGATAGAGGAGAGGATAGGTCAGTCCAGGGAGGACGGACAGGTCAAGGGGGCGGGATGATGTTAGTAGATAGGAGATGGGGGTGTGGCTTGAGGTGAGAGGAAAAACAGGTTAGGGAGGTGGAGATGAACTGAGCTGGTTTTGGGATGCGGTTGGGGGAGGGGAGATTTTGAAGCTTGTGAAATCCACATTGATGCCATTGGGCTGCAGGGTTCCCAGGCTGAATATGATTTGCTGTTCCTGCAGCCTTCGGGTGGCATCACTGTGGCATTGCAGGAGGCCAAGGATGGACATGTCATCTGAGGAATGGGAGGGGGAGTTGAAATGGTTCGCGACTGGGAGGTGCAGTTGTTTGTTGCGAACTGAGCGCAGGTGTTCTGCAAAGCGGTCCCCAAGCCTCCGCTTGGTTTCCCCGATGTAGAGGAAGCCACAACGGGTACAGCGGATGCAGTATACCACATTGGCAGATGTGCAGGTGAACCTCTGCCTGATGTGGAATGTCTTCTTGGGGCCTGGGATTGGGGTGAGGGAGGAGGTGTGGGGGCAGGTGTAGCACTTCCTGCGGTTACAAGGAAAAGTGCCGGGTGTGGTGGGGCTGGAGGGGAGTGTGGCGCGGACAAGGGAGTCGCGGAGGGAGTGGTCCCTCCGGAAGGCAGATAAGGGTGGGGAGGGAAAGATGTCTTTGGTGGTGGGGTCTGACTGTAGATGGCGGAAGTGTCGGAGGATGATGCGTTGGATCCGGAGGTTGGTGGGGTGGTATGTGAGGACGAGGGGGATTCTTTTTTGATTATTGTTGCGGGGACGGGGCGTGAGGGATGTGTTCCGGGAAATGCGGGAGACACGGTCGAGGGCGTTCTCGACCACTGTGGGGGGGATGTTGCGGTCCTTGAAGAATGAGGACATTTGAGATGTGCGGGATTGGAAAGTCTCATCCTGGGAACAGATGCGGCGGAGGCGAAGGAATTGGGAATAGGGGATGGCATTTTTGCAGGAGGGTGGGTGGGAGGAGGTGTATTCCAGGTAGCTGTGGGAGTCAGTGGGCTTGAAATGGACATCTGTCTCTAGGTGGTTGCCCGAGATGGAGACAGAGAGGTCCAGGAAGGAGAGAGAAGTGTTAGAGATGGTCCAGGTGAACTTCAGGTTGGGGTGGAAAGTGTTGGTGAATTGGATGAACTGTTCGAGCTCCTCGTGGGAGCACGAGGCGGCGCCGATGCAGTCATCAATGTAACGGAGGAAGAGGAGGGGTTTAGGGCCAGTGTAGGTACGGAAGAGGGATTGTTCCACATAACCTACAAAGAGGCAGGCATAGCTTGGACCCATGCGGGTACCCATGGCCACACCCTTTGTTTGTAGGAAGTGGGAGGAATTGAAAGAGAAGTTGTTGAGGGTGAGGACGAGTTCGGCTAGGCGGATGAGGGTGTCGGTGGAGGGGGATTGGTCCGTTCTGCGGGACAGGAAGAAGCGGAGGGCCTTTAGGCCATCAGCATGGGGAATACAGGTATATAGGGACTGGACGTCCATAGTAAAAATGAGGTGTTGGGGACCTGGGAATTGGAAGTTCTGGAGGAGGTGGAGGGCGTGGGTGGTGTCACGGACGTAGGTAGGGAGTTCCTGGACCAAGGGGGTGAAAATGGAGTCTAGGTAGGTGGAGATGAGTTCGGTGGGGCAGGAGCAGGCGGAGACAATGGGTCGACCAGGGCATTCAGGTTTGTGGATTTTGGGGAGGAGATAGAAGCGGGCGGTGCGGGGTTGGGGAACGATGAGGTTGGAGGCGGTGGGTGGGAGGTCACCTGAGGTGATGAGGTTGTGGATGGTTTGGGAGATGATGGTTTGGTGCTCGGGGGTGGGGTCATGATCCAGGGGGCGGTAGGAGGAGGAGGAAAAACAAGCCATTTAACTACACCTTTTCATTTCGGTGTTATATGCTCCACTTGAGCAAATGTACACATGTCCTCTAATACAGAATAATATTGTTACTTAAATCTCACACCAAATTGCAACATATCGAAAATTAAGGTAGACATAACATGACATTTACAATGCAACCCTGAGTTAAGCACAATTCACTTGTATCTTTTATTATATATCTGTGTTTTCAAATTATTTGCGATGTGTTATCCCTTCTGAGACGACAGTGACATTTTGGTAATGGCACCAAGCAAGTAAGCTAGAGCCCCAGTTAATATACTGGCTGTGTGTGTTCAAATCCCATCACATTAACTGGGGAAATTAAATTTAATTGCAAAATATGGAATTGAAAGCTAGTCTCAGTGATGGTCAGTGTGACAACTATTGCTAATTGTTGTAAAATAAAATCCATCTACTTCATTCAGGGAGAAGAAATCTGTCATCCTTACCTAGTTGGGCCTACATGTGACTCCAGATCCTTGACAATATAGTTGAATCTTAACTGAGATTGCCTAGCCAGCCACTCAGTCCACCTAGGGATGGGTGATATATGTTGGTTTTGCCCACATCTCATTAAATAATTTTTCTACAGCATTCCAAAGAAAATTGCATACATACATGAAGTTCCAAATTCTTGCTCACAAATTTTGATGGTCCCGTGTTGGTGCAGTCTTTTGATAGTTTGCATTTTCCAAAGTTTTAGAAAGGTTATGCATGTAGTTGAGGGTGCTTCTATTTTGAGAGCTGGTCAAGCAACCTGGTGGGACAGAGCTAGGGTCCAGTCTAGAACCAAATATGGATGTATGAACATTGTTAAGTGATTTACTATTTGTCTACTTGTGTAAAATTCCTGGTTCCAAAGGAAGCACCAACATAACCAATTTAAAATTCAGTCTCATAGAGTGACATTGAAGCTTAAGTTTATGAATTTGTGATCAAATGTTAGGAATACTTGTGAAATATACTTTTTGGCAACCAATTCTGACTTGTGAACATCACCTGAAAGAGAAACTGACAGTCTACACTGCTACAAGACTGTGCCCTTTAAGAGAAAAGTGTCCTGTGCTGTTTCTCTTGTAGAGGGATGTTGCCACAGTGATGGTGGACTATCTCCTTCAGATAAACAGTCGGTGACCAGCTTTTGAGTTTTCCCTGGGTGTTTTTTTTAAAAAATGAGATAAAAGAATAGTGATTGGGCAGGGTTGGGGCTCACACAGATCCAGAAAGGATTTTAGTTTTGCTTTCAGTTAGTGGAGAGGGTTTTTGCTGGCTGCTGAGCTAAACACTTGAGTACTCAGCTGTTATAGTGAAGCCCTAGAAAGCCAGCATTCCTTTTAAGATTCCAAAAGTGGTGGATTGTTTCTTTCCTCTGTACTGGAGAGAGACAGCACGTGGAGACTATAACTGTTTTGCTGAATTCCATTTTTGCTAAAGAATACATTTGTGTGATGCCCCCATACTGAAACACTTGATGATTGATGCTTAAATAATACGTTATCTAGAGTTAAAGTTATACTTTTTTGTATTTTAAGTGTTGTAAGAATAAAGTGTTTTTGATTAAAGCCTAATGGTGGACCAATCAAATCACATCTGGAACATAACACCTGACACTTGCCTTTAAGTAAATATAAAGGTTACGGTTTAGGCTATCTCCTCACAGTACTTTGAGGGGTGGGGATTCTGGTCTGGTCCATAACAACACAAAAGTGATGTGTGACTGCAAAGAATCCAAAATCAAAAGTGCAGAAGTGCCATGGACTCCAAAAATTGTATTACTGTTGTTAATCACCAAAGCAAATGAATTGATAGGCATTATCTACTCTTAGAATCCAATAAATAAAAACAAAAAAAATTGTTTTCCTATTTTAAAGCACTTTTAGCAGGACTGGGTTTATTATAACCAATACATCAATGGAATAATTGAGCTTAGCTGCAATAATCCTACTGTCATTAAATAATGAACCAAAAGCCAATTAACTAGCAAAAATAATACAGGATTGAATTTGGGTGTGATTTTCAGTATTCATGGAGCGGTGACAAAGTCTACAAAGCCTCATCTGTTGGAGGGCTTGTAGCTTGTTGTAGACAGTGGATGACCTAGCAAAATGCTATTTTCAGGATGCTGGGCCAATACACTGATAAAGTCATGCAACCTGCCAATTATTCATTTCGAGAAGAGAAATAATAGATGTTTCCTGAATAGAAATAAGTTAAAAAAATGAAGTGAAGCATAAATATTTATGACTTTCTCAAATTAGTGTCATTTCTTGCAGCATGCCCTCTTACAGACCTCGAGATGAAAACCTCAATCAGTGTTTGTTATGCCTGTGCTGTTTCCTTTTTCAAACTTTCTTCTGTTTCATCATTGTAACGTGTAGAATACCACTATTATGTTTCCAACACTCTTGCTTGCTTATTATAGGGTACCCTTGGGAATTCTAAACCTTTAGCTGTTCTTTAAGCAGTCTGAATGTGTTAGTTATGTGCCCATGCCTGTCAAATGGGTCTCACTGCAAGCTGAATACAAGGGACATAGAAGTTGTGTATTGGTGTAGTGAAAGATCTGCAGTGATATGTATGATTGCACAAGATCTGAAATTCTATGGAAGATAACCTATTTATTATTGACCCCCACATGATGACCATAAAGGTACCTGAAGTCCTGAACTGTAGACATACTATACTTTTCATGGAACACTTGGGCAAATTCAGCAGGAGTCCATTCCAGTTTCAAAGTCTTGGTCAACGAGAGCCCAGGTTACAGTTCCATAGCCTTTTCTTCTGATGCATGCTTCTATTTAGAGAGTTTGAATAATCTTGCAAATTTGTCCATTTGTGCCTGCCTTTTCAGCTTCTGGCTACTTTCATAAAGTAGAAATACATAGAATTATACTGACAACAAAAGTCACACCTATTTAGAGCTTTAATGAAGTAAAACATCCGAAGATACTTCAAGTCATCAAACACAAGTCGACAAAAGGCCACAGATGATGATATTAGGCCAGATAAAATACTTTGTCAAACGTCAGCTTTCCTGCTCCTCTGATGCTGCTTGGCCTGCTGTGTTCATCCAGCTCTACACCTTGTTATCTCAATTTGTCAAAGGGGTTGGTTTTAAGGAGCATATTAAAAAGGAAGAAATAGAGGAATAAAGGAACAGAGATTTCGGAAAGGAATTCCAAAGTTTAAGGCTTTGGCAGCTGAAGGCACAGCTGCCAATGGTGGACCAGTTAAAATTGAGGATTAGCAAGCGGTCCAAATTGAAGGAGCACATACATCTCTGAGAACTGTACAGCTTGAGGAAGTTAAAAGATAGAATAGGGCCATAGAAGGATTTGAAAACAGAAATGTTTTTTTTTAAATTGAGGAGTTGCTAAACTGAGACAATGTAGCTCAGGGAGCAAAGGGATAATCAATGAATAAGAATTGGTGTGAATTAGGATACAGATGGGATGACCTTAATCTTATGCATATTGGAATGTAGGATGCTGACCATGAGTTCATTGGAATTGTTAGGTAGAGAGAAAACAAAAACATGGAGAAGGGTTTTGCAGTTCTCAGGACAGGGCAGAACAGAATGAAGGTTTAGAGATGCAACTAAGCAATCTTTGTGAGGGTGCAGTCAAATACGACTCACAGGTTAGCAAATGTATAGTGATTCTCAAAAAGTTACCACAGTAAGAAATGGAGTCAATTGTTGGAGTTTGGCGGGGATTGAAGATAATGACTCATCGAAAACAAACAGTCCATTTAACCTAAATAGCCCACTTGGTCAATACTCCACATGGATCCGCGCCCATTTTGTTTACCTAGCTTAGCCTTTCAGCATATCTTTCTGTAACAGCATCCCCTTGTGGCAATATATGCTCAGTGTTGACTTGCTGTGTGTCATGCACTGTTCAAACTGTCCTGCAAGGATGTCACAACTGGTGATGAGACGGGACTGTGGATTTCCCTACCCAAACAAATTTGCATTGAATAAGCTTCCAACAATCCTGTTGAGGTTTTTTTTTGATGAGAAATGGTCTTAAAATTGGTTTGTATGGATAGGCTGCTTGCACATATTTGGTGAAATATTACAGTAAATCCATTGAAAATTTGAAAACCTCTGTGCATACATTGAACAAACTCTTGTTCCATAGTCAAAGGAATGTGGCACGGCTTTCAAGTTGTGTAAAAATAAATCAGAAGATGGTACAATGATTGTACATTACAATGTTTCCAAAAAGATTAAACTGGTGTGTGATAACTCTCTCTATAAGATAGGTGTGGTGACTTTTTATCCACTGGATAATGGTGAGGAGAGATGGATTGCATCTGCATAGTGCACCATCAGTGTCAGGGAGCAAAACTATGATTGGATAGTGTGCGAAGCATTGTCTTTAAATTTTTAGAGGCAGCGACTTTATATACTTGTACAGTCTTAGCTTCACAATCAAAGCTGATCATAAGTTTCTCACAATTATTTTCATTCCAAAGGTTCCAGTACCCACTTCAGCTGTAGCCAGAATGCAGCGACAGGCTTTGATTTTGTCTGCATACAAGTTTGACATTAAGTACAGGTGATCAGGAGGTAATTGTAATGCTAAGGCGATGTTTAGATTTCTTCCCATATCTGACGAAGAACCCAACGGCAGGTCATTTTTTTCTTTTCAGATGTAGGTGAATTGTCAGTCATAGCAGAGGACATTGGTAAAATGATTGATAGGAACCCCATATTGTCAAAGTGTTTGACTATATTGCAATTGGGTGGCCAATACAGAAATCACCATTTTTTTAAATCTGTGAGAATGAGTTGACAGTTGATAAGTTTTGTATTATATGGGGAGCCAGTGTTATAATGCAGGGAAGGTACAAATCACAGTTGCTATTTGATCTTCATGATCAATACTTAGAGATGAGTTTGACAAAGAGTTTAGAAAGATAAATTTTAGAAAGAGCCTTAGCAAAGGACATAGAAGATATGGTGAAACAGTGTAGAGTATGTTAAACTGTAGAAGTTGCCATCAGTACATTTCAACCTTGGAAATAGCCTAAGTGTGGCAGAGGCTACACATTGATCTTGCAGAATTTGAAGGGCAACCTGCTGTTCATAATCATTCTAAATGAGTTTGAGTTGTTTCCAATGAATTGAACAACGGCTAACAAAACTTTAGAGATTTTACATAGTTTGATTACTACAAATGGGTTCCCAGAGGAAATTGTATCTGACAACAGACCACAGTTTTTATCAGGCATTTTCAAATTTCATGAGAATGAACAAGATAAAACACATGGGCATTCTAGTGTATCTGTGCTGCAGCACAATGCAGAGTTTTCAAAATTGTTAATTGTGTTCTTATTATACAAATGATAGATACAATCTGGAAGAAATGTCAGATATCATTGAATTATAATCTGGTGAATTCTTTCTTTACCTGCCATAACACATTTTATGCTACAAACATTAGAACACAGCTGAATTGTTTCTGAGAAGACAGCCTGGAATGAATTGCTGAGGCCACATTTAGCACAGTCAGCAGGTGAAAAATCATTGTCAAAACCATCAGATTTAAATTGAATTGGCTTTCAATTGGCTTTAAATTAATTGGCTGATTCCAGCTTGTTGCCATAACATCAAAACAAGCCTAAGGTTTCCAACCACATAGCTAATTGATGCACGTTTCAATTTCAGAACTGGCTGTACATCTTCAGCTGTTTAGACACATTTTCTGTATAAATCTCTAAGCTTAGAAAAGCACTTTGCCTCTTAAAGGAGGCATGTACTATTCTCCCTTATCTTTTTTGAACAAACAAATTCTAGTTTCCTGTCTTCCAATCCATGATTACTCTATACAACTTTGTAACAGGATCAATTCGTCCATGCCAACCAAGTTTCCTAAACTGGACTAGTCCCATTTCCGAATGTTTGGCTTATTTCCCTCTGAGCCATTTTTTCATCCATGTACCTGTCCAAACGTCTTCTAAATATTGTAACTGTACTTATCTCTACCACTTCCTCTGGTAGCTCGTTCCACATACGCACAACCTTCTACATGAAAAAATTGCCCCGCAGGTCCCTTTTTAAATCTCTCTCATCTCACCTTAAACCTATGCCCTCTAGTTTTGGACTTTCCTACCTTGGGGAAAAGACCTTGGCTATTCACCTTACCTATGCCCCTCATGATTTTATAAACATCTATAAAGTCACCCTTCAGCCTCCAATGCTCCAGGGAAAAAAGTCCCAGCCTACCCAGCCTCTCCATATAACTCAAACCTCCCAGCTCAAATCTTTTTTGTACCCTTTCCAGTTTAATAATATCCTTCCTACAGCAGGGTGCCCAGAATTGTACACAGGACTTCAAATGTGATGGCACAGTGGTTAACAGAGCCAGGGAGCCAGGTTCAATTCTAGCCTCTGGTGACTCTCTGTGTAACATTTGCACATTCTCCCTATGTCTGCCTGGGTTTCCGCTGGGTGCACTGGTTTCCTCCCACAATCCAAAGATATGAAGCGTAGGTGGAGTGGCCATGCTAAATTGGCCATAATGTCCAGGGATGTGCAGGCTAGGTGGATTAGCCATGGGAAATGCAGGGTTACAGGGATAGGGTAGGGGAGTGGGTCTGGGTGGGATAGTCTTTGGAGAGTTGGTATGGACCCGATGGGTCAAATGGCCTGATTCACCACCGTAGGGATTCTATGATTCTATGTGGCCTTACCAATATCTTGTACAGCTGTCACATGAGGCTCCAACTTCTGTACTCCATGCTCTGAACGATGAAGGCAAGCGTGCCAAACACCTTCTTCACCACCCTGTCTGTCTGTGAAGGCACTTTCATGGAGCAGTGTATCTTTACCCCTATGTGTCTCTGCTTGAACACTCCCCAGAACCATACTATTAAGTCCTGCTCAGGTTTGTCTAACCAAAATGCACCACCTTGCATTTATCTAAATTAAACTCCATCTGTCATGCCTTGGCTCACTGGACCTGTTGATGAAGACCCTGTTGAACTTTTAGATAACCTTCTTCACTCTTCACTATGCCACCAATTTGGGTGTCATCTGTAAGTTTACTACCAATGCCTCCTATATTCTCATCCAAAATCATTTAATTATATGATGAACAACAGTGGAACTAGCTGATCCTTGTGGCACTCTGCTGGTCACAAGCCTCTAGTCTCAAAATTAAGCCTCTGCCAGAACCCTTTATCTCCTACTGACAAGACAATTTTGCATTCAGTTGGATAGCTCTCCCTTGATCCTATGTGACCGTACCTTACTAACCAGTCTACCATGTGAAACCTTGTTGAAGACATTGCTAAAGTTCATGTAGACAACGTCTAGCACTCTGCCTTCATCTATCTTCTTGGACACCTCTTCAAAAAACTCAATCAAGTTTGTGAGACATGCTTTACCCCACACAAAGCCATGATGACTATCCTTAATTAGTCCTTGCCTCTCCAAATGCCTGTTGATCCTGTCTCTCACAATCCCCTCCAACAACTTTCCCACCACCAGGCTCACCAATCTATAGTTCCTTGCCTTTACTTTGCAGCCTTTCTTCAAAAATGGCACAACATTAGTTACCCTTCAGTCTTCTGGCACTTCACCCGTGGCTGTTTGATGATACAAACATCCCTGCTAGAGGTCCCACAATTTACTCCCTAGCTTCCCACAATGTTCTGCGATTTATCTATCTTTATGCATTTTAAGACCTCTAGTACCTCCTCTTCAGTAATGTGGACTGTTTTCAAGATGTCACTTAATTATTTCCCCAAGTTCCCTAGCTCCCATGTCTTTCACCATAGTAAATACTGATGCGAAATACTTATTCAGGATCTCACCCATCTCCACTAGTTCCACGCATAGGTGGCTTCGTTGATCTTTAAGGGGCTCTATTCTCTCCCTAGTTACTCTTTTGCCCTTAATATACTTGTGGAATCTCTTTGTATTCCCCTTAACCTTATCTGCCAAAGCCATCTCATGTCCCCTGTTTGTCCTCCTGATTTCCCTCTTACTAACTCCTACAACACCTATACTTCTCAAGCTGTCTAAACCTGACGAATGCCTCCTTTTTTTCTAGGCCAGAGCCTCAATATCTCGAGTCATTCAGTGTTCCCTACTCCTGCCAGCCTTGCCCTTCATACTAACAGGAACATCCTGTCTCTGAAGTCTCATTATCTCACTTTTGAAAGCCTCCCACTTGCCAGATGTCCCTTCACCTGTGAACAGCCTCCACCGATCTACTTTTGAAAATTCCTGTCCAATACCAACAAAATTGGCCTTGCCCCTATTTAGGGCTTTAACTTGTGGACCAGGCCTATCCTTTTCCATAACTATTTTAAAACCAGTAGAATTATGGTCACTAATTCCAAAGTCCCCCCACCCCCAATTACATCTCAGTCACTTGCCCTGCCATAGTTCCCAAGAAGAGATTGAGTTTTGCCCCTTCGCTAGTAGGACCATCTACATTTTAATTGACATTTTTCTTGAACATATTTAACATACTCCTCCCAACTTAAGCACTTAACACTATGGCAATTCCAGTCAATGTTTGAAAAGTTAAAATGCCCTATTATTACAACCCTATTATTCCCTACATATTTGCTTGTCAATCTCCTGCAGACTATTGGTATATACTGTACAATTCCATCAAAGTGATCGTTCCTTCTTATTTCTCAGTTCCACCCATATTGCTTCTCTGCATGATGTCCAGGAATATTCTTGAGTGATGTTGGAGCTGCACTCATCCAGGCAAGCATGGAGTGTTCCAACACATTCCCTAGTTATGACGGATGGTGGACAGATTTTGGGGATTCAAGAGGTGACTGAATCCCTGTAGCATTCCTAGCCTCTAACTGCTCTTGTAACTGCTGTATTTTTATGGCTAGCCCAGTTCACTTTCTGTTCATTGGTAACAACCATCGTATTGATAATAGGCGATTCAGTGATGATAATGTCAAGGTTGATGCTTAGGTTCTCTCTTGTTGGAGGTGGTCATAGCTGGCATTTGTAGATACAAATGTTTATTGCCACTTTTTAGTCCAAGCCTAGGTATTACCTAGGTCTTGCTCCATGTGGACATGGATCTTCAGTATCTGAAGTGTCATGCATGATAATTGTGCAATCATCAGCAAACATCACCACTTCTGTCCCTATTATGGAGACAGGATAATTGATGAAGCAGCCAAAGACCTCTAGCAGAGATATCCAGGAGCTGAGATGACTGACCTCCAGGAGGCACAACCATCTTCCTTCGTGCCAGGAATGACACCTAGTGGAGAGTTTTCCCAAGTAGTAGTTAAATTTAAACAAAAGAGGTATAGAAAGAACTTACATTTCATTTTGAATGTTTGCAACATATTCTTCAAAAGGAGGGTGGGTTACGGTTAGAACATAGAACATAGAACAGTACAGGCCCTTCGGACCACAATGTTGTGCCGAACTTTTACCCTAATCCTAAGGTCTATCTAACTTCCACCCCTACCTTATACTATCATCCATATGCCTATCTAATAGCCGTTTAAATGCCCCTAATGAGGCTGACTCCACTACCCTCTCTGTCAATACGTTCCACGCCCCTACCACTCTCTGAGTAAAGAACCTACCTCTGATGTCTCCCCTATATCCACCTCCACTCACTATAAAACTATGCCCCCTCGTAATAGCTACCTCCACCCTGGGAAAAAGTCTCTGTTCACTCTATCTATTCCTCTGATCATTTTGTACACCTCGACAAACTTTCCACATGCTGCACACTACTTAATGGATCCAGACATTTTCTTGACCTTTTCCTCTCATTTATGTATCTAGTTTCCTTTTGAAAGCAAGAAAATAATTTTCCTCAGCCATTTCCTTTGATTCTTTCACATTCTAAAAATTCGATGTGTTTGAGCTCTTTCTTATTTCGTTATTTGTTATATTAGTAACTTCTTTGCGTTTATGATCCCAGTTTTTTGACTCTGCCACAAGGCAAACATTCTGTCCACATCGACACAGTCCATCCCAGTCATTATTTCAATGATGTGTCAAGGGACAAATAGCACAATGAATAAATAACTAACTGACTAAAAAAGCAAAAGCAAAGAGGTAAATGGAGAATAATTTCTAAAACCTTTATTAGGTTTCCTGTCTGTTTTGTTTCTCTAAAAGAATGCTGCAACTGATTCAATCTTTTCCAAGAGCTTTAACCACTTGGTACTGATCTCATATATATAAAATTTCTTGCATTTTGTTCAGAGCTTCTGTCTTTTTTCGTATAGTATGGAGACCAGAACAGTTCCAAAATAGTCATGTTTTTATGTGGCTGATCAGGGTCATAAACATGTTTAATATAACTACAGTGCTTTTCAGTTCTGCATCCTTAAAAATAATTCCAAATAAATAAATAAGTTTATTGATCTGTGGTGCTGCTTTTACTGATGTGTTCCCTATTTCTCTAGATTACTTTGCTCTCCCACCATGTTCAGTTTTCCTGTTCATGTTTTCTAAGTTCGATTTGATGTTTTATTTTTGCGACCAACATGCATCACCTTCCCACATTAAATGAATTTGCTACTTACCTACAGTCTGCAAGTTTTCTGATGTCATTCTGTATCATTTTTCAAGCTTTCTCATTGTTGCCTATACCCTACATTTAGTATCATCAGCAACATTTTATACCGAACTACTTGTTCCTAAATCCAAACCAATAAGCTATGTTTTGAACGACACAGGTCCTAAAAGGGATTTACGTGGAACACTGCTCATTACCTTCTTCCAATTTGGATAGTCACCCATTACCTGTACTTTCTGCTACCTTTTATTAAGTCAGAAGTCACATGACACCAGGTAATGGTCCAACAGGTTTGTTTGAAATTACAATCACATGTGTCACTTCACCTGACAAAAGTACAGTGCTTTGAAAGCTTGTGATTTCAAATGAACCTGTTGCACTATAACCTGGTGTTATGTAACTTCCGACTTCACCCACCCTGTCCAACACTAGCACCTCCACATCATGACTATCTTTTACTGAAACAGTTTATTTATTATTCACTTTAACTTTTGTTATTTGTCTCCATATACCCTAACTTCAATCATAGCCCTCCCATATGCTACATTATCAAAGCCTGTTCATAAATCCAAATGTAGGAATTCCATAATCTTTGTCAAGACCAAGATCTAAAATGACTATAACAATAAAGTTACACAATGGTGTTACTTATACTGCCACTGGAGGCACAATTGGGCTCCAGGTGATGGCATGTTTTGTAAATGATAGTCCTAGCGAACTTTAGCTTAACAAGTTGCTCATCAGTGAGGGTGAGAGAACACAATTGCCTGAAGTAGAAATGCCTCCTGAGAATGGAATTGGTAGCAAGAGCACAGACCTTGTGATGCAGCTGAGAAACCATCTTCCTGATATTTAGAAGAATAACCAAAACACAAGAGAACACAGAATTGAATTTTCAACAGTCTGGAGTCTGCCAATCAGCATCCTGAGCCAAAAGGATAGATTCACTCACGGAGTCTGTGAACCACATGCTGATAAAATCCGTAGGCGGTACTTACTGAGAGGCTTTTTGCCAAGTCTCCAGAAGGTTGCATTAATAAGTTTTATAATAAAATTCCTCCTACATGGAAGGAGTTTTTTTTAATACCGTGGGGAATTAATTTACTTAGTACAATGTGTTAAATCAGAGTTAACTTTCCTCCCATTTGCTGTAGCACATTGGCAGGAAACAAATTTATTCGGCTTGCCTTCTTAATTAAAGTGAACCAAGTAGGCATTCAGACAAACCAGCAATAATTTTGTAGAATCATTTGTCAATCATCATATTAGACAAATAAATACCGCTTAATGAAATCAACATTCTGTCACCATCTCCCACTTTTCTGTGCTTTTGCAAAATTACTTTTCTTAAATTATTAATGGAGGATCAATAACTTTAGTGTTAAAAAATTTCTGCAAAGCAATAGCTGGATGCCAAGCATGGACATCAAATAATCAAAAGGAACAGAGAAGGATTTCGAATGACGGAATAGGGGTAGCAAGGCAGACATTTTAAGGGAATGGAATTCCAGAATGAAGGCCTTTACTTCTCCTTTCATGGTAGAGCCTTTAAGGGAAGCAAGGTAAAACAAAGAAGGAAAGCAGATGGGAACGGATGGGCCCCGGGCAAGATCCCGGACACAGCCCTCTTATCTTGCCGCGGAGTAATAGAGTTGCGTGTGGGCTCTTGCCGGGGGCCCATCTTCTTTGGTTTGCTTTTGCTTTTGCTTCTGCTCTTTTCTTTCACTTTCCCACCCATCCCTTTCCTTTAGGTCTCTTTTTCCTTCTTTTCTGTGGCAGGTTGTTCAGCAGCACTGGTGCAGGAGTGGGAGCAGGCTGCAAGCAGGGTGGCGGACGTGGCTTCTTTCGGTGATAGGAGGCGGTGGCAGCGAGGATGTTCTCCAGGCAATCGGAGACGGTTGAAGTGAGAATAAGGACATTCTCACTGCAAAAGGAGGCCAGCAACAGTGAGTGCGTTCTCATTTGGGGCCTATGAAAACTGCAGCGAGGTTGTTCTCCCATCGCTTGGGGCTGGTAGCAGCAAAATCATTCTCCAGGTATTCAAGACCGACGGCAGCAGGAGTGAGGTCGTCCTCCAGGTGATAAGCAGCAGCGGCAACAAGCGCTTTCTCCTGGCAGTCTAGGCCTGTGGAAGCAGCAACGAGTTCATTCTCCCTCTGTTCGGGGCCAGTGGCAGCAGCAGAGGGACCATTCTCCTGGCGTTCGGGGCTGGTGGCAGTGGCAGCGGCAGCAAAGCTCCTCCAGCCAACAGGTATGATGGCGCTGGCAGCTGCAGACTATTCAAGATGGTGCTGCCGGCAAGGCGACAAATGCAGCTAAAGTGGGACTCGTGGCCTGGCATGGCAGCAGAGCTAGGAACTCTTGCTTGCGGGGCGAGTTTGGGTTCAGTGGCGAAGACATTGCGCCTCAAATGGGGTGACTCCTATGCAGCTGGTAGCGATGTGGTGGAGCTCTCCCTTGAGGCTAAGTGCTCACATCGATGGGGTCGGAAAGACTGATATTCTGAACTTTATACTTCTTTATTTTTCTAAGTTTTTCCAATGAGCTATAATGCCGGACTATTTATTTCTCTACTTTTATATTTTTAGATTTTTTTGTTTCCTAAGAATTTGAAGTTAAGTATCTGTACTTGGGTGCCTTCGTACCGATGACGGTGTTGTAATGTGGTGAATAAAAACTTTTTACTGAATTCATTTGAATAAATGTGACAATAAAACAAATTCAATTCACTTCAAGAGAAGGGAATGCAAAAGATGCCAGAATTATAAGACAGGAAAAAAAATCCACTGCCATATAGGTTTAGAGGTATCTTTTGGGCAGTCAGGTTGTGAAGGAACTTACACATGAATATCAGAATCAGAACACGTCCTTAGTAATGTGAGCAGCCAACATTCAATTTCTCACAAATAACAGTTTGGCATACTCCTCCAAACAGTGGGACGTGGAGGACTCTGACAAGAAAGGGCCATAGAATGCCTCTACATGGACCTTTGACATAGGAGACTGTATCCCAATGAATGCCACACAAGCCATGTGGCAGAAATACAGTAGGAGATTATGAGTGCTGTATGATTACTGAGACTTTGTCACCCTCTCCTGAATCCAAACATCGTAAGGCAGCATTGCATATAAGAGCACATTGGCAAATAATTATCCATTCAAGGTGAGAGGAAATCAGGAAAAAAGTAGGGCTCTTTGAGACCTTGGATTGTCATTGTGAATTGCGGTCCATAGGTGCCACTTTTAAGGTACACTGTGATTACTTCTACTTCACAAAGATGGCTGTCTGCAATCTGTAATTACCAATGACATGGTCAGGATTGCTTGTGGCCAGGATTTGTGTCCCACAGTTCTACACCCCATGCATTTCACATGTGGGATACCATGGTTACAGATGTCTTCAACCTGGTCTATATGGAAATTTCCACCCTGACTGCACCAAACGGCCGACTGATTCTGACCCCTAGCTTGACATTTGATGCTACCCTTTTCTTACTGTGCTGGTACTCTTTGATTGAAGGCTCTTTCCGCTGAACTGACTGATGACTACTGCCCTTAGAACTGTGAGCCTTTAAGTTCTGAACTAGTCAGCAAATCACAAAAAGGCAGGCAATGCAGATGTGCATTGAGCATCCAGCAGGCATAAAGCGAGGAAGCCTGACCAATCCAGAAGATGGGTGCCTGGTCTTGCCCTCAAATTGTTCTAGCAGCAGCATTCAAATGAAATGTTTTAACATGCTCCAAAGTGCAACATTGAAAACTATATTGTAAGTGGGTTGGATTTGTGCCATAAGGCAGGTACATGTTTGATGCCAATCTCTGTGGATAGGTGGTGGAGACAGTCATTGCCTATGGAGTGCACCCTGAGATGTTAGTGACTGCTGTACAAGATGGAGGCCCAATAATTAAGTGGTGAGTCACCAGGTACCCACTCTGGCATTCTTGCTGGAATTGTCACTGTCTAGAATAGGAAAATGTATGTGAGTGAAGCGAGATTAGGTACCAAGGCAGAGCAATGCATGCAAACAGGCCTTTTGCCCTCCACCAGTGAGCCTCATCTTGCCTTCTCAGGTTTCAGAATTGGACTTTTTTTCTTGATATTGAGAATGTTTGCCGATCTTGCCATATTTTCACAACTGGCTCTCCAGTAGCCATCTTGTTTAGAGCTCGGGAAGATTCCACCAGCAGTGGTGAACATCATAGGTATATCTTTACAATCTGATACACTCATGGCAAACAGCATCCCTAGGCTGGTTAGCCCATGATTTCCCAAGATTTACATTCTGTGGGGCATGGTTCCTACTGTTGCAATTCAATTAGTGAATGTTAACATTTAAATAGCGATCCAAACACTGTGTTTATCTATGCCACAGGATTTCACTTTTTCAAACAAGGTGCAGATATAATTGCATATGCAACAAATTAAACAAAACAAACATGAGTAAGTTAACACTAAAGCTTATAAGTATGCAGATTAAGCACTTGTGTTTGCTTCTTGCTTCCTAATGATTATTTTAAGAAACACATCAATCTTAAAAGTTATTTACTTCTGAGGGGACCACTAATAAAGATGCCTCAGCATTCTGGAGAAGCATTCTCAATTCCAGCTCTTAGCAGAGGTAAAACTTTTATCTACCATTCCTTGACTGTGGATGCTCAGTTCCATGTTCTTGTTACTTTTTCAATACTTCCCAGTTAAACTTATTGATGCTTTCTTTGGCAATAGATATAGTAGGGGTGACTGTAGATTCTCTCACTGGATTTCAACTAGGCAACATCCAACCTTCTGATCCCTAAGAAAATTCAAACTGAGATTAAGCTTCATCTACTTTCCACAGAGTCAAAAAGACAATAGTTGGGTTTTACTCTGCTTACAGCGCAGGCTTAGCTAGGTGTCACTTACCTTTCCTTAAATAACGTGCCCAAAACTGAACACAATACTGCAAATGTGGTCTGACCAATGATTCGTTGAGGTATAGTATCACTTCCTTGTTTTTATACTCTGTGCCTCCATTTATAAACCCAAGGATCCTGTAAGCCTTCTTAATAACTGCGTCAACTTGCCTGGCCACCATCAGAGAATCACGCATGCGAACCCCGTGCTCCTGTACTCTCCTCAAAGGTCTACCATTGAGCCTATATTGTCTCTCCATGTTTCTTCTACCAAAATGCATTACCTCACATTTCTGTCCCTTAAAATTTATCTGCCAGGTGTCTTCCTATTTGGCTGACTGAAGTCACTCAGCATCATCCTCACAATTCATTTGTTCCTCCAGCATCATCTGCAAGTTTAGAGATTTTTTGCCCTCAACACCCATCTCCAAATTGTTTATACAAATCAGAAAAAGCAAGGGTTCCAACACCGATTTCTTGGGGAGCACTACTTTCAATTGGTCCCCAACCTGAGAAATGTCCATCTGTACCTATCCTCTGTTTCCTTTTAGCCAATTTCAAATCCATGCTGCCACAGACCCATCAATCCTGAACGTTTCTAATTTGCTAACCAACCGTTCTTTACTTGGCCTGCCTCACTTCCTAGGACCATATCCACCACAACCCCCTCCCTAGTAGGACTGGAAATGAACTTCCAGAAAGTTCTCCTGCACAGACTGCAGGAATTGCTCCCCTTCCATGCCCCACAGTCTACCATCTTCCCAGTCTACCATATTGCGTTTGAAATCACCAAATATGATAACCCTATTTATCCTGTAGCTTTCCATAATCTGTCTACAAATGCTCTCTACCACTTCCTCCCCAACATTTGGCGATCTGTAATAAATACCCAACAAAGTTACTGCTCCCTTCATGTTTCTCACCCCAATAAACTTTATATTATTCAGTACCTATGGGACCAGGTGTGAGATGATTGATCAAATATTCCAGCTAATCAAGAGGTCCCCACATAAACAAGGTAAAAACGCACAATAAGTAATATAAATGTCATACGGGGGTATATACATCACTGTTATACTTTATTTACAGCAGAAATCACTTAAATAATAATGCCACCTCACCTTCAAAAAAACTAATCAGCAGAGAGCCTTTCCACTCGCACCCTCCACTGACTACTGAGATATTGTGGTAGATCATGGTATCTAAGGGAAAATTGACTCAAAATTGAATTAACTGTTGATATTTTGTGTGAATGTTTAATTAAACAACGATTATATTCACATTGAGGTAAATAAATTAAAAAATCTATAATAATTGGACAGATTTAAAAGACATTTGGACTGGTACTTTTTGTTTATTCATTCATGGGATGAGGGTGTTGCTGGCTAGGCAGCATTTATTGCCCATAGGGCAGTTAGGAGTTGACCACATTGCTGTGGGTTTGTGGGCCAGACCAGGTAAGGATGGCAGTTTCCTTCCCTAAAGGGCATTAATGAACCAGATGGGTTTTTATGACAATGGATTCATGGTCATCATTAGATTCTTAATTCCAGATATTTATTGAATTCAAATTCCACCATCAGCCATGGTGTGATTTGAACCCAGGTCCCAGAAAATTATCTGGGTCTCTGAATTAACAGTGCAGCAATAATACCACTAGGCCATTGCCTCCCCACATGAATAGGAAAGGTTTAGAGGGAAAATGGCCAAATCAGGCGAGTGCGAGTAGGTCAGTTTGGGAAACTTGGTGGGCATGATTGTGCTGTCTGACTCAATAACTCTAATAATCGAGCAAACTTTGCGGTATTTGAGGTATATAATTTTTGCCTGTTTATTAAGAGTGCTGGTTCATAAGGGGCCAGGTAAAACAAATTTTGGTCTAGGTTCTAATTCAGGAACTGTATCTTGTTCAATGATACTATCTTTGACTATGACTGCTAAACCTCTCCCCTTTTACCCGCCTTGTTTCTACTAAAAGCCTTATAATTTGGGATGTTATGTAACCAGTCCTGTTCTGGCTTGAACTACGTTTCTATCAATGCCACAATGTCATACTCCCCTACAGCAATTCTGCTTCCAGTTCTCCAATTTTGTTCGCTCTGCTCTGTACATTTACATACATCCAATTTAACCCTGGCCTTAACTCATTCTTGCCCATTGAAAGGCAATCATTTTGTTGTTCACTGTCAAAACTCAAGCCTCTGTCACTTCCTTTTTCTCATTCAGCAGGCCAGCTAAAATAGCTCAGTTGGGACAGCATTCAACTGAAGGTCAAAAGGTCCCTGGTTCAATCCCAGGTTTTGGCAAAAATGAGTGCCTGCTGACCAGGTCAGCCTTTGTTAAGGTGGCACAGTGGCTCAGTGGTTAGCACTGCTTCTTTACAGTACCAGACACCCAGGTTCAATTCCACCCTTGGGCAACTGTCTCTGAAGTTTGCACATTCTCCCTGTGTCTGTATGGGTTTCCTCCCACAGTCCAGGCTAGGTGGATTGGCCATGCTAAATTGCCTGTAGTGTGCAGGGATGTGGAGTTTAGGAGGATTATCAGGGGATGGGCTGGTATGAACTTGTTGGGCCAAAGTGCCTGTTTCCACACTGTGGGGATTCTTTTTCTGAAAAAATCTCTTCTCTTTTGTCGTCTCTTGTACTTCCAAACCTAGGCTCATTTGTGAAGTCATCCCCCTGCCTTTCAAGTTCAAATCCACCCCACTAGACTATTTATTCTCTCAGTTAGGAGATAGTTCCTTTTCTGCTCAGGTGAACCCATCTCTTCAGAACAGCTTTCTCTTTGCCCAAAAATGATCCCAATGTCCCAAAAATTTAAACCCTCCCCTCAATATCACCCCTCATTTACCTCTCCCTGATCTCTCTGCCTAAATGGGAAGCTTGTGGCACAGGTAATATTTCTGAGATTACTGCCTAAGAGGTTCTGCATTTCAACCTATTCTCTAACTCCTGAAACTGATCCTGCAAGACCTCCACACTGTCCCTTCCTATGTCATTGGTTCCCACATGAACCACTACTACTGGTTGTTCACCTTCCCTTTCCAGAAATTTATCCAGTCATTTGGTCATGTCCTGAACCCTTGCAGCCAGCAACAAACCGTGCATGAATTCACAATGTTGACTGCAAATTAGACTGTTGATCCCTTGAAATATTGAGTCACCCATGACAACTTTCTTAATAATCTGCCTACCAGCCTCTCTGTCTATTCCTTGGGCACCAAGGTACTATGCATTTTCCCACAATTTATCCACCACTGATTCAACCATCTTGCTCACTAGATAAAATGGCTGTAACCACACCTTGGGCAGGGGACGTTAATTGTCACAATTTGTGAGGGAGGGGACTGTAAGGCCCATTAATGGGGGTCTTTAAAGGGAAGCAACATTACACACAGACCCATGCACTGTACATGACACAATGCAAAGATTGGCGATACTGTAGGGCAAGGAGCTGTTAGGAGGGCCAATTGCCCTGTACATGCCTTGTTCATTTTGCTTCCAAATGCTGAAGCTAGATAGACAGACAAACAAATCAGGTGTAAGGTTAAAACAGTGCAATTTATAGAAAAATACCAAATAAAATACTGTGCATTGTCACTATGCAGTCAAAGTGCCCTCAATAAGTTATTTTTCTTCTTCTCCCTCTTACTCATTAGGTATGAGGATCTGAATATTGGGTACTTATCCATCTTGCAGCCCTGTTATGGGCTGTTTTCTCCTGTAATAAGACAAAGGGAGGAACTGATTGAGGTAAAAGTGTGTGGCACAGCTTTAGTGCTGGCACACATGGGCAAAAGGTACTGAGGTATTCAAAGGTAGTGTGGAGGCAGCACGGATGCCATGCAAAGTTACAAGTACTAGAGGTTAGAAATAGGGGAGGCAATGACCTACTGGTTTTATTGTTGGACTGTTAATCCAGAGACCCCAAGTAATGTTCTGGGGACCTGGGTTTGATGCCACAGCAGATGGTGCAATTTAAATTCAATAAATATCTGGAATTATGCTTCTAATGGTTACCATGAATCCATTGCTAATTATTGGAAAAATCTATCTGGTTCACTAATGTCCTCTGGGGAAAGAAACTGCCATCCTTTCCTGGTCTGGCCTACATTGACTCTTAACTGCCTTTTGAGCAATTAGGGATGGGCAATAAATGCTGGCCTAGCCAGTGTTGCCCTCATCTCATGAATGAATAATAAAAAAGGTTGTGACAGATGGTAGCAAGTGAAAGAAGATGTAGCAGGCAATTGTTACAGAGAGTGGTAGGTCATGAGCATTGGTGAGAGATGAATACATTGGCAGAGATAGAATGTGAGGTAACAGATTTAAGAATGTGACAGCTACTCTGGGATAGCAATGGAGGTCATTGACCTTCTTAGGGCACTGCTGGCCATTTCTCCAGACCATCAAGATGGCATTTATCTGGGTTGTGACCACAGAGGGTGGCTATGGTCTAATGGCCTCCTCTGCCAGCCTTCTGGGAAGAAGACACTCCCTCCACTAGGACCTCCTTCCCCTTGTCGGAGAAGCACAGTGAATCTTAGACATTCACAAAACGCCTTGATCAAATAGGGCATCTTTGAAATGCTAGTGCTCTTCAGGTGCACAGTGGATTTTTAAAACTTGTGCTGGAGCAAGAGCTTGGCCATCTTTTGTTGGATATGTGTTGAGTGGAGACTGTTCTGGAAATGGTCCGTGGTAAGATGGGGCTAGAATCAGATGTGGTGAATGGTATTGGGATGGGATAAATAGTTAATAAAGCGCATGTGCTAAGATATGGCAAGGAATCTTACTAGACCTTGTGGTGGGAATTCTTCAAAACACTAGATGGAACTGGCACTTAGCCAAAGAAATATAGGATTTAGGCCTCTGAATTTACAGCACTGAAAAAGTTTATTTGGCCCAATGAATCTATGGCAGTATTTACACTCCACAGGATCCTCCTTCTACTCAACTTGATTTAACCTTAATGCATACCACTCTATTCCATTTTCCATCATGTACCTATCGAGCTTCCTCTTCAAAGTATCAATGCTTTTAGCTCAACTATTCCTTGTGCAAGTTCCCATTTACACGACTGTCTGGGTAACGAAGTCATACTTATCAACCCTAGTTTGGACTTACTCACAAATGAAAGCCTCATTCAAATTTTTCAAACTTTAAATGCAGCTGATCAAGACAGCAATAAAAGCATGAACAAAAGCCCACCCTGCCAAGGATTTCCCCATAAAATAGAGCAAAAGTAATTTGGAACTACCAATTATATAAAACAAGATAGTAACTGACACATGAAAAAATATTGATTAGCACATGAAAGACAGAATTGACTTGTTAAAGGCAAATTCTTGTTAAAGGCAAACTACTTCTTTACTGTCCTCTAACCTCCTCATTTGGTTCCCATCCCTCTGCCACATTAGTTTAAACCCTCCCCAACAGCGTTAGCAAAGGCACCCCCAGGACATTGGTTCCAGTCCTGCCCAGATTTAGACCGTCCGATTTGTAATAGTCCCACCTCCCCCAGAACCAGTCCCAATGTCCCAGAAATCTGAACCCCTCCCTCCTGCACCATCTCAAGCCATTCATTTATTCTGCCTATTCTTTCATTTCTACCCTGAATAGCACATGGCACTGGTAGCAATCCTGAGATTACTGCCTCCGAGGTCCTACTTTTTAACTTGGCTCCTAACTCCCTAAATTCTGCTTGTAGGACCTCATCTCGTTTATTACCTATTTCATTGGTGCCTATACGCACCACAACAGCTGGCTGTTCACCCTCCCCCTTCAGAATGTCCTGCATTCGACCTGAGACATCCCTGACCCATGCACCTGGGAGGCAACATACCATTCGGGAGTCTCGTTTTCGACCACAGAACCGCTTATCTACTCCCCTTACAATGGAATCCCCTATGACTATAGCCCTTCCACTCTTTTTCCCGCCCTTCTGTACAGCAGAGCCAGCCACAGTGCCATGAACCTGGCTACTGATGCCTTCATCTGGTGAGTCATCTCCCCCAACAGTATCCAAAACTGTATACCTGTTTTGGAGGGAGATGAACACAGGGCACACCTGCACTGCCTTCCTGCTTTTTCTCTGCCTTTTGGTCACCCATTCCGTTTCTCCCTCAGCAATCCTAGTCTGCAGTGTGACCAATTTGCTGAATGTGCTATCCACGACTTCCTCAGCATCGCAGATGCTCCAAAGTGAGTCCATCTGCAGCTCCAGAGCCGTCGTGCGGTCTAACAACAGCTGCAGCTGGACACACTTCCTGCACATATTGGAGTCAGGGACATCAGCTGCGTCCTTGAGCTCCCACATTGAGCAAGAGGAGCATAACATGGGTCTGGGATCTCCTGCCATTTTTACTCTTAAGATTAGCTTAGTCCCACTATAATATCAAATAATAGATAAATGAAATGAAAAAAATTTTACCAATCACTCTACTTACCAGCACACGATAAAAAAAAAAGAAAAGCCTTACCTTATCAACACACAACAGAGTCTTCTTTTTTTGGTTAGAGGAGGAGGGCAGGTGGGAGACACTACACGTGTAGTGTCCCAGGTTTAGCCGCTACCCAAATATATCAGTTCACTCACCTTCCCAGAATGCAATTCGACTGCTCCCACTCAGTTCTGCTGCCAAAATGAAGAACTTACCTTCCCGGCAGACCCCTGATCCTCGCTCTCACCGCTCCCGCTGCTGCTGCAAAAATTCTGTTTGACTCACTTGCATTTTCTCGATGAAGTTAAAGAAAAGATTGATGAGGAAAGTGCAGTTCATGTACGTGTGAACTTGAAAGAATCATTGGATAAATATCATATAATAAATTTGTTAATATGCTCGAAGCCTTTGGGATTGAAGGATGACTGCCTGCATAGATCTAATATTGACTGGAAACTGAAAGCTGATGTAGTTAACAGTTGATTTTAAGTCTGAAGGGGTGTGTCCAATACTGAAAAACATAGAACAGAGAAGCACAGGAACAGGCTGTTTGCCCCTAGCATATCCATGCCAACCACGATACTTTTCTAAATTAATCCCATCTGTCTGCACATGGTCTCAATCCCTCTCTACTCCGACTATTCATGTGTCTGTCTAAATGCCTCTTAAAATTGGTCATGTTTTTGCTTCTATCATAGAGATGTGTAGCATGGAAACAAACGCTTCAGTCCAACTTTTCCATGCCTCTCTGATATCCTAAATTAATCTAGTCCCATTTGCTAGCATTTGGCCCATAACCGTCTAAACTTGTCCTATTCATGTACCCATCCGGAAGCCTTTTAAGTGTTGTAATTGTACCAACCTCCACAACTTCCTCTGGCAGCTCATTCCATACACACACCGCCTTCTGCATGAAAATGTTGTCCCTTACGTCCGTTTTGAACGTTTCCCCTTTCACCTTCAACCTAGTTTTGGACTCCCCTACCCTGGGGAAAAGACCATGGCTATTCACCCTATAAAATCATGAGGATCATAGATAAACTTCTATAAGGTCACCCCTTAGCCTCTGATGCTCCAGGGAAAATAGGCCCAGCCTATTCAGCCCCTCCCTACAACTCAAACGCCCCTAACCCTCACAACATCCATGTAAATCTTTTCTGAATCCTTTCAAGTTTCACAACATCTTTTCTATAGCAGGGAGACTAAAATGAACATAGTACTCCAGAAGTGACTTAACCAATGTCCTGTACAGCCACAACATGACATCCCAATTCCTATATTCAATGCCCTGACCAATAAAGGCAAGCGTGCCAAACGTCGTCTTCATTATCCTGTCTATCTGCGATTCTACTTTCAAGAAACTATGAACTTGAACTCCAAGGTCTCTTTGTTAGGCAACACTCTCCAGGACCTTACCATTAAGTACGCAAGTCCTACCCTGATTTGCCTTACCGAAATGCTGCACCTCCCATTTATCTAAATTAAACTCCATCTGCCACTCTTTGGCCCAACGGATCAAGGTCCCATAGTCCTCTGAGGTAACCTTCTTGGCTGTTCACTACACCACTGATTTTGGTGTCATCTGCAAACTTACTTACCATACCTTCTATGTTCACATCCAAATAATTTTTATAAATGACAAAAAGCAGTGAAACTAGCAATGATTCTTGTGGCACACTGTTGTTCAGAGGCTCCAGTCAGAAAAATAACCATGCACCACCATCCTCTGTGTCCTACTTTGCCTCCCTTGGCACCCACCACCTTCTGCATAAGATACTTTAAAGGAAATGTGTGAGGAAACTTTTCCCTGCCTACCTTAAACTCCCAATATTTGACACTTCCACCCTGAGAAACCAACTCCAACTATCCACCCTATCCATGCCCTTTATACTTTTATATACTTCTTTCAGGTTGCCCCTCAGCGTCCTCTTCGAGTGAAAACAATCTAATTTTGTCCAACTACTTCTTTATAGTTGTTTCATTCCAAATCCGGCAACATTCTGTTTAAGAGATAACAAGGTGTAGAGCTGGATGAACACAACAGGCCAAGCAGCATCAGAAGAGCAAGGAAGGCTGACGTTTCGGGCCTAGACCCTTCTTCAGAAGAAGGATCTAGGCCCAAAACGTCAGCCTTCGTGCTCCTCCGATGCTGCTTGGCCCGCAGTGTTCATCCAGTTCTACACCTTGTTATCTCAGATTCTCCAGCATCTCCAGTTCCTACTATCTCTGAAACATTCTGTTTAACCTCTTTTGCAGCCTCTCCAAAGCCTCCACATCCTTCTAATCGTGTGGTGACCAGGACTGCGCACAATACTCCAAAAGTGGCCTGACTAAAGTCTTATACAATTGCGACATGTCTTGCCAACTTTAATGCTCTGTGCCCTGACCAATGAAGGCAAGCATGCCATATGCCTTCTTTACAACCGTATCCACTTGTATCGCCACTTTCAGGGGGCTATGGACTTAGACCTCAAGGTCCCTCTGTATATCAATGCTCTTAAGAGTCTGTCCATTTACAGTATAATTTCCTCCTGCATTTGACCTCCCAATATGCATCACCTCACACTTGATAAGATTAAACTCCATCTGCCATTTCTCTGCCCAACTTTCCAGCTGATCTATATATCCTGCTGCATCATTTAATATCTTTCCTCACTCTCCATAACTCCAACAATTTTCAGGTCTTCTGCAAACTAACTGTTCAGACCACTTTTTTATTCAAATCATTTGTATATTACAACCAACAGCAAGATCATAGAATCCCTACAGTGTGGAAGCAAGCCATTCATTCTATCAAGTCCACACCAACCTTCCAAACAGCATCCCATCCAGACCAATGTCCCTATCCTATCCCTGCAACCCTGAATTTTCCATGGCTAATTGACCTATCCTGCACATCTTTGGACTGTGGGAGGACACCGGAGCACCTGGAGGAAACCCACGAAGACATAAGACTAGAATCAAACCCTCGTCCTGGTGATGTGGGGTAGCAGTGCTAACCACTGACCCAGCTTGCCACCCCCTTGTGGAACACCACCAATCATATACTTCCAGTAAGAAAAACACCCCTCCTCAACTATCTTCTATCTTCTATGACCAAGCAAATTTTGTATCCAACTTGTCAACTCACCATGGATTCCATGAGTTTTGATCTTCTAGACCAGCCTACCTTGACGGACCTTGTCAAATGCTTTAATATCCCCCATGGGTCAGTATTATGACCTCTTTTTGATGCTTATTTATGAACTGGACATAGGTATACAGGTCACAGTTTTAAAGTTTGCAGATGACATGAAACTCAGAAATACAGTAAAATGTAGGGAAAATAGAAATAGATTCCAAAAGTATATAGGCAAGTGATTAAATCAGCAGAGTCGTCAGATGCAACTAAGCACAGAGAAACGTGACTGATAATTTTGGCAGTATGAGAAATAAGAACTAAGCAGTATATATTAAAGGGAAGAGAGTAAAAGATATACCTATTATCAGATTATCTATAAACAGATGGACCTAATGTTTCAAGGAGGGTAGGACAGGCTGTGAAAAAGGCAAAAGGAATCCTTGGCTTTATAAACAGTTGAATAGAATGAAAAAGCAAGTAAGTTATGTCAAACCTTTATATAATATTGGTTGGTTAGTCAGCCTTTCTGCAATGAAACCATGCTCTTTTTATAGCAGGACTGCTGTATTCTGGTTTAATGGTTCTAAAGCTACAGTGACAGCTACAAATGGAAGTTAAATACATAAAGTAAGTGAGGCACATAGGTGAGGAAGGGAAGGTGGCTGATGGATGAGGTGTTAGGGTTTTTTTATTCATTGACAGGATATGGGCATCCCTGGCTGGGCCAGCATTTATTGATCATCCCGAATTGTAGTTGAAAAGGGAGGTGGTGAGCTACTTTCTTGAGCTGCTGTAGTCCATGTAGATGTCGGGAAGGAGTTCAGTGACAGTGAAAGAATGGTGGCATAGCTCCAAGTCCGAATGAAATGTTGTTTAATGGGAATTTAAGGGTAGTGGTGTTCCGATGTATCTGTTGCCCTTGACCTTTCAGATGGTACTGGCCACAGCTTTGGAAGGTGCTGTCTAAGGAGTCTTATTGAATTGTTGCAATTCATCTTGTAGTTCATACACATTGCTGCCACTGGATGGAGTGAAATTTGAAGGTGTTACATGGGAGCCCATCAAGTGTGTGGCTTTCTATTGGATGGTGTCAAGCATCTTGAATGTTGTGAAAGCTGCACTCATCCAGGCAATTAGGGGCTATTCCATCACCTTCCTGACCCATACCTTGTAGGTGATGTTCAGCTTTCGGGAGTCAGGTGTTGAGTTATTTGCTGCAGAATACCCAGCATCTGACCTGGTCTTGAAGTCACAGTTTGAATATGGTGGTGCTGTTCAGTTTCTGTTCAGTTCAACTCCAAAATTGTTGAAAGTAGGGAATTCAGTAATGAAAATTTGATTAAATGTCAATGGTTGGAGTCCCACTTGTTGGGAGATAGCCATCACCTGGCACTTGTGTGGAGCAAATAATTTTACATACACTTATCAGCCCAAACTTGGATATTATAGATCATAGAATCCCTACAGTGCAGAAACAGGCCCTTCAGCCCAACAAGTCCACACCGACCCGCAGACATCCTACTCAGACCCATCTCTCTTTCATCCACCTAACCTACACATCCCTGAACACTAAGGGCAATTTAGCATGGCAATCCACCTAGCCTGCACATCTTTGGATGGTGGGAGGAAACCAGAGCACCCAGAGGAAACCCGTACAGACGTGGGGAGAGTGTGCAAACTCCAATCTGACAGTCACCTGGGGGTGGAATCGAATCCAGGTTCCTGGCACTGTGAGGCAGCAGTGCTAACCACTGAGCCATTATGCTGCCTGTGAATCCAGGGGTCTTGCTACATGTGGACAAGGAACAGCTTTGAATATCCATAGAATTGCAAATGGAGGCAAAAATTGTGCATCAATAGGAAACATTTCCATCTCTAACCTTATGATAGCTGGAGGTCAGACCTGGTTGGACCTGGGATATTACCCTGAGCAACTCCTGCAATGATTTTCTGTGGCTGAGATGTTTGCCCTCCAACACCCCTAATCATTTTCCTGGAGCTGGGAATGACTCTAATGAGCAGAGAGTTTTTCCTTTTGATTCCCATTGACTTCAGTTTTATTCATGCTCCTTGATGCCACACTTGATCAAGTGAGGGCAGTCATCCTCACATCCAGTCTTGTGTTCACCTCTTTATTCCATATTTGGACCAAAGCTGTATTGAGGCCTGGGGTTGTGTGGTCTGCAGGAAATGAGTGATGGCACCTACCATCACTGATTGAGAGTGGACTGATGAGATGGTAATTGGCTAAGTTGGATAGGTCCTGTTCTTTGTGCACAGAACATAAATGGTCAATTTTTCAAATTGTCAGGTACATGCCAGAGTTGTAACTGTACTGGAAAGACTTGGCTAGAAGCACTGCTAATGAATTTGAAGGGCAGGGGAATTGGGCAACTGTGAAGGACTAAAGCAATTGTCAGGTCTGTAAGTGCTGAAGGGGTTGGATCTGTGGCATTTTAGGTCACTGGACCTAAAATGTTAACTCAGCATTCTGTCCACCGATGCTGCTGGACTTGTTGCGTTTCTCCAGCAATTTTTATTTTTGTTTCAGTTTTCCAGCATCTGCAGTTCTTGACTTAATTTCAATGCAAATCCAGCTTATGCCTCAGCAACTATTCATTTTATCAGACAATCTGGACCATGCATCCAGTTCTAGGCACCAACTCTTAGATAAGAGATCAATATCTTCTAGACAGTGCCAAAAAGATTGATGAGTTTAGTACCAGGAATGCAAGACTTCTATTACAGGGGAAGACAGGAAGAAGTTGGGATTGTTCTTTTAATACAGTGAAGATTAAAGGGAGATTTGATAGAGATACTCAGTGTCACAAATAATTTTAATCAAGTGAATATATAGAAACTGTTTGCAGCATCAGAAGGGCACAGAGTTAAAGCATATAACAAAATAATTTAAAGCACCATAAGTTGGAAAAAGTCCTGGAATGTAATGCCTGAACAGTTGGTAAAAGCAACATCCAAAAGGAAATTTGGAAAAGAGTATTAGAAAGCGTATGGGGCTACGGACATGGAGTGTGCTAATCAGGTAGCTCTTTCAAAAAGCCAGTAGGCAAAATAGCTGGAAGTTTTCTTCCATGCTGTGCCATTTTAATAATTTCAATAATTTCCATTGTGTAGTTTAATTATTTCTGGAATCTATTACCTTTCTTCCTTCCCTTTTTGCACACTCTGAATTACAATCCTCAAATGAATGTTCTTTATGAACGATTGTTAGTGATACTGTACCCTCCATTATAACAATACTGGGGCTGGGGTGTTAAAGTAGTTTGGTTTCATTCACATGAGAATATACATAGTAGAAATTTGGAAGTTACATTTAAGTTTGGACATACTTTTCATTCTGGGTGAGTGTACGTATAAGACCATGAATGCCATTTTCCAATTTTGTATTTACTGGTAGCAGATGAGGTACTACTAAAGTGATTCTGCAAAAAAAGGTTCTATGAAATCTAAATCCACATTTTCATTCAACTGTATTTGTCTCATGTTGCTGATACTGACAGAATTTTGTTATTCCGGTTTCTCATCATGTGAGCATTTCCCAAATTCACACAATATTTACTCTCTATCTAGCTCTATCGTCTGAGAAATAATATTACACGTAATGATCTGTGTATTTGAGCTAAACAATTGGAATCTCCTTCCTCTTTAATATAGAGCTGTCTCTCTTCCATGAAGGTGGGTCTAGCAGGTTAGGGCAGACCTCTCTTTTGCCAGGCGGTCAGAAATTCTGTGGCTGGGCCAGGTCAAGTCTTTGTTAAGGGGGTGACTTCCAGGTGTGAGTTTTTAACCTCCTTGCCCTGGACCTTCCTGAATGTTCTGTTGCCTTTGGCCGATGGGGGTCATGAACTGGGTTCCAATCATCCAATAGGGTTGTGCCAACATTCTTCACTGTTGCCATGCCATAAAGGTAAGTCCTCAGGCATTAGCTTGAAGTCAAGGTACCTCCAATGCACAACCCTCAGGCCAGTTGTAACTCATTCCCCCTTTGTGCTATCTTTGACCTTGATATCCCATGTCCTTTGTAGCCATGGAGTCATACAACATGGAATGAGACCCTTTGGTTCAACTCATCCACGCCGACTGACATCCCAAGCTGACCTAGTCCCATTTGCCAGCATTTGGCCTATATCCCTTTAAACCTTTTCTATTCATATGCCCTTCTAGATGACTTTTAAATATTGTAATTGTACTCGCCTCCGCTACTTCTTCTGGCAGCTTGTTCTACACACTCACCACCCTCTGAATGAAAAGTTATCCCTCAGGCCCTTTATAAATCTTTTCCCTCTCACCTTAAACCTGTGCCCTCTAGATACCTACTAGCTGCTGTTTAATTTAGTTTGGCCAATTTTCTGTCAGGATTGATTTCTCTGGCTGTCGGTCAATTTAAAATGTCCAATTTTGGGCCCACAGTCGCTTGACGACAGAGGCCATTTAGCCCATCATGTCCAGGCTAATTTTCAGTCCCACTCCCAAGCCTTTTTATTGTGGCAAAGTTTTCTTTTCTTTTTAGTCTTTTGTTTTTCTATTTCTGTCCTGCCTATCTAGCTCAAAATATTTACCTACATAGAATCTATTACCTTCAAAATTTTTTGATTCCAGCCTTGGGTTATTGTCTGTGTGGAGTTTGTCCATTCTCCCCATGTCTGCACAGGTTTCCTCCAGGTACTCGCAATCAAAAGATGTGTAGGTTAGGTGGATTGCCCATGCTAAAATTGCTCTGTAGTGTCCAGGAATGTGCAGGCTAGGTGGATTAACCATGGTAAATGCCGGGTAGTGGAGACTGGGCGCGATGGGGCAGTAGGTCTGGGTGGGATACTCCTCAGAGTTGGTGCAGATCTGATGGGCCAAATGACCTCTTTCTGCACAGTAGGGATTCTATGACATTCTGTTATATGATATCACATCCCCTGAGTTTAATAGTTCCAGTAATTCTAAGTTTTTGTTGATTACTAATGGGCTTCAATTGCCATATAGATAGCTCATATCATAAGTAAGGAACACCGTTGCAGAGTAGCCTTAAACAAACACAGTTGCATCTTGGGGGTTTACCCCACTAAACCAAGCTGCTACCTTCTTCTTCATCAATCTTTACCTCTCTAAAAACAGATTTAATAGATAATCTATGTCTGCTATCCATTACAGTGCTTCTACTGAAGTATATTTGATTTGTGAGGAGTAGGTCATGCCTCACAAACTTTATTGAATTCTTTGAAGAGGTGACCAAACACATGGATGAAGGTAGAGTAGTGGATGTGGTATACATGGATTTAAGTAAGGCGTTTGATAAGGTTCCCCATGTAAGGCTCATGCAGAAAGTAAGGAGGCATGGGATTGGGGGAAATGTGGCAGATTGGATTCAAAATTGGCTGACCCTTAGAGGACAAAGAGTGGTAGTGGATGGAAAATATTCAACATGGTGCTCAGTTACGAGTGGTGCACCACAAGGATCTGTTCTGGGTCCTCTTCTATTTGTGATTTTTGTAAATAATTTGGATGTAGGAGTAGAAGGGTGGATTAGCAAGTTCACAGACAATACGAAGGTGGGTCAAGCTGTGGATAGTGTGGAGGACTGTTCTAGGTTACAAAGGGACATTGATAGGATGCAGAGCTGGGCTGAGAAGTGGCAGATGGAGTTTAACCCTGAAAAGTGTGAGGTAATTCAATCTGGAAGGACAAACTTGAAAGCAGAATACAGGGTTGACGGAAAGATTCTTGGCAGTGTGGAGGAGCAAAGAGATCTTGGAGTTCATGTCCACAGTTCCCTGAAAGCTGCCACCCAGGTGGATAGAGTTGTTAAGAAGGTGTATGGTGTGTTAGCTTTCATTAATAGAGGGACTGAGTTCAAGAGCTGTGAAGTTATGCTCCAGCTTTACAAAACCCTGGTTCAGCCACATCTGGAGTATTGTGTCAAGTTCTGGTCGCCTCATTACAGGAAAGATGTGAAAGCGTTGGAAAAGGTGCAGAGGAGATCTACCAGGATGTTGCCTGGAACAGAGGGAAGGTCTTACGAGGAAAGGTTGAGAGAGCTAGGGCTTTTCTCTTTAGAACGACGAAGGATGAGAGGTGACTTGATAGAGGTGTACAAAATGATCAGAGGTATAGATAGAGTGGACAGCCAGAGACTTTTTCCTAGGGTGGAGGTAGCTATTATGAAGGGGCATAGTTTTAAAGTGAGTGGAGGTAGATATAGGGGAGACATCAGAGGTAGGTTCTTTACTCAGAGAGTGGTAGGGTCATGGAATGCATTGCCGGAGAGGGTAGTGGAGTCGGCCTCATTAGGGACATTTAAGCGGCTATTAGATAGGCATATGGATGATAGTATAAGGTAGTGGTGGAGGTTAGATAGACCTTAGGTTTAGGGTAAAAGTTTGGCACAACATCGTGGGCCGAAGGCCCTGCACTGTGCTGTACTGTTCTGTATTCTGTGTTCCATGTTCTATGTTCTATATCATTTTTGATGTAATTAATTTCAGGAAATGTTTAGTTAGCTAACGAGGCTTCCAGTTTACTGACATAATCTTCTTCCAATTGTAGTGACTCGGTTTGATTGGTTCAAATGTAACACTCTAGCATCATATTCCCAGTAATATTACTGGGCTGAAGATGTAAATCAGAAATTCAGGCATGCACTCTACTGTACATGATTTCAAATCATTAAAATTAATTTGTCACCTGGATTCCTTTTTATTACCAACAGGTGAGGCTGCCCTCTCGACACAAGGTTGGAAAATTATGCTTCTGTGGGTGCAAATCTGTATTGATCATTCTGTGGCTCAGTGACCTGTTATGACACCAGGCAGTTTCCTCCATAGGAACATTGTTAATGTAACACATTTTTGTTTACAGCCATTTTCAAACGGCTGCCAAATGTAATGCGACAAGAGCCTCAGCTGGAGTGAGATGCGTTGGCACGAGTACGGTTTAATCAGCAGTACACTCCATGTGATCCACATTACTTCCACCCAATGTGTAGCTCCTCTCCTTTGCACAAAAATGTACATGTAGAAATCCTGTAATTGAGAAAGGCTATAAAGGGTCATCTACCTGAAATGTTAGCTTTGTTTCTCTCCACAGATCCCACTTGCCTTGGTGTGTATTTTCAACATTTTCTGATTTTGTTAAATTTAAAGAATTTGTCCAGTCTGTTAATTATTTTGCACTTCACACCAAAATTCTGCAAGGGAATAGAATTTGAAACCAGTAATGGTCAAATTGAAACTGAAAACAAAAAAATGTTGGAGATCACAGTGGGTCGGGCAGCATCCACGGACAGAAAGCAAGCTAACGATTTGAGTCTAGATGACTCTTCCAATTATAACTACTGGATCCTGTGTTAACAATATCCAAGCTAGGGGAAGACTAGATGCAGCTCAGAGTGAATATCTTCTGCAGTTTGGTTCCATGGGGATAATTGATTTACTCTTCCCATATACACAAAGTGACTCTTTAAACCAGCTGTGTAAAAACACTTAAGTATGTTGAAAATGATTAGGCAGTGGCATTACAGACAAGAGCACATAACTCTCCCTAAGTAAACAAACTGGCTTTAGAACTGCTATCGAAATAGATACCTGGACAGAATGCATAAAGCAATAGGAAAAAGCTTAAACTATTTGACATTGTTATGATAGACTATGCTTTCGATATTTTAAAATGTATTACGGTGATTTTATTCATTTCATGAATTTAACTAATCTGAAGATTTTTTTCACTTACACAATGCTGATATTTTACTGATATTTTATTTTATTATTAATAATAATCTGACAAACGCATTGGATTTCAGTTGGAGAGGTTTCCTACCCCACTGTATGAAGAATCAGCAGGAATGTACCCCCCCACTGATGCCGACTACCCATTAAGACTTGGTGAATTGGAGGAGATGGGAGATGCCCCTCAAATCAGGCAGGAAGCCAAGCCTCAGAGAACTGCTGCAAACCCGACCGGCCAGCACCTTATATGTAATTACAACAGTATCAGTGGCACAGTGGCCAGAACTAGAAGCAGCTGACACGTTCAAAGGCCAGCTCCAGGACCAGGCAAGTAGTTGGACTCACGGTAGGGAAGGAAGGGGAGGCAAGGCTCAGAGGAATGGGCGACTTGATGAAGAGGCCAAGTAAGCTCCCACTTTTCACAGACCTTATGGAGTGGGCAGGAAAGCTTCGGCTATGGTAAGAAAACCATTAAAAAGTGACGCCCATCTTCCTGGCCAAGACCCAAATAAGGTGTCTTTTCTGACTTTCTTCCTATTTCTGAACTCCTCAGATTAGTATCAAGTCAGGTGGAAAATTAAAAGTGAGCATTAATTACCATTTAAGGGCCTCTCTTGGGTTAAGAGTGAGTAGGCAGCCTAGGCTTCACCCATGCAAATATAAACGCAGACAGGTCAATCCAATTATTTTAAATGGGAAACTCATCTCCACAAACCTGCTGATGAGGGACTGTAAAATTCTGTCCATTATTTCAATGAATACTTGATTGCAATCACAGCTTTGTCATGACTCAGGTAAATGAACATAATCTCCAGCTACAGCATTTTAAAGTGAAATATAAATGAGGCCTAACCATTTTGCTTATCTTTTAAACTTATCCCACCTCCAAACAATCGTTCAAGCACAGTCCATGCAGATAGTGTAAAATCCATCTGCTGCTATTGGCTGCCTGTCTTCTTGAAAATTGAAGTATTTCACGGAGATGAATTTTTAATGACCCACAATTCTGCTCATTGCTACAACAGGAACAGGCTTATTCCGGGGACATGTCTTGTGAGAGATGGAGGCAGGGTCTCTGTATACAGCTCTGCGGCCATGTTTGATCACCATCAAACTTTGGTTCAGCTATGTAATAGAATGCTACCAACCACTGTCTATTGTTGATCCTGGTGCACATTGCCCTTTGATGAAGCAGTAAAAGAGAAACATTGCTCCTAAAAGAACATAAAGCATTGAACAAGGAAAGATGTTTTAGACCTGTAAACCTGTTCCTGCCACTGATTAGTTACTGTCTGAAAAATCATGGATTCTGCCTCATTTAGTTAGCCTCCTAACAGAAGGTGCTATAAAGTTTCTTACTGCTTTAGAAAAAAAGGTAACACTGCAGAATGTTAGTGAGGACCAAGAACAAGGCAGCATGTTTCTGATTTTCCTTATTCTTGGGTCTGCACTGAAGTTAAATGAAGCATGTAAGATTTAATTACAAGTGTTACTCAGTATGCAGGCTTGGTCTTTTGCCAGACTTTGCAATACACGTTTCCTGGAATTTTGCTTATATTCTAGGCTTACTTTTTCTGATCTGAAGGAATTATAAAAGCTAGCAGTCCCCTGCAAAGACAATTCATTAAATTGACAGTATGCCATTGTTCTGACTCCTTTTCTGCAAAATAAAACAAATCAAAAACATTGATCCAGCTCTCTCTCAAGAAAACCTTTGAAGTACATGTGAGGATGAACTCAGATCTAGACTTACCTTCCAGAGGGAACTGAGACACTGTTGTGTGCTCTGCTTCACAGAGACTTGGCTCACCCCTGCCATTCCTGACTGTGCCCTGCAAGTTGATGGGTTCTCCATACATCGCATAGATCACACGGCGTCCTCTGGTAAGGCAATGGGTGGTGAGGTATGCTTCCTGATCAACACCTCCTGGGGCTTGGATGTAGTGACCCTGGCAAACCATTGCTCCACAAACCTAGAATCCCTTACAGTAAAATGCCATCCCTACTGTCTGCTGCAAGAGTTCACATCCGCATGGGGTGGTGTGTAGACTGCTGTCAGGGTGGTGGAGGTGAAGAATTTCCTAGATGAAATTTACACTGCCACAAACACTCCAGAGACAAAATTCCCTGAGGCCCTATTCATTGTGGCCAGCAACTTCAACCAAGCTAACCTCAAGATGGTGCTGCCAACATACCACCAACACATCTCCTGCCCCACTAAAGGACCAAACATCCTAGACCACCGCTACACAATCAAAGACGCCTATTGCTCCAACCTTTACATACACTTCGGAAAATCAGATCACAGCACTGCGTTCCTCCTCCCAGCTTACAAGCAATATCTGAAACAGGAAGTTCTTCACAAAAAGAAGTACAACGCTGGTCTGAGGGAGCGGAAGACCATCTCAACGATATTGGAATTGGTGGACTGGACCGTATTAAATGTTCAGCAGAAAACCTAGATGAGTACGCCATCATTGTCACAGACTTCATTAGGAAATGCAGGGAGGATCGTGTACCAGAGAAGTCAATCTGAGCGTTCCCCAACCGGAAACCTTGGACGAACCAGGAAATCCACTGTCTACTGAAGACCAGGCACGCAGGACAACCCAGATATGACCTCCGCAAGCAGTCAGGGATTCCAAGGGGCAGTACTAGACAAAGTCAGAGGCCCAAACCAACTAATCAGACTCCTGCTGCCTGTGACAAGGGCTAAACAACATTACAGGATACAAAATGAGGCAAAGCAGACAAAGACACAGCCTTCCCTGATACACTCAATGCTTTCTATGCTTGGCTCGAGCGGAATGCCAGCAGTGCGGGGTCACCTGCTCCAACAGCCCCAGATGCACCTGTGCCCACTGACACCACTGCACACGTCAGATTGGTCTTCCTGGGAGTCAACCCAAGAAAAGCGACAGGCCCGGATGGAGTCTCCAGACGAGCACTTGGATCCTGTGGGGACCAATTGGCGGAGGTATTCACCAATATCTTCAACATCTCCTTCCTACAAGCCAAAGACCCCACCTGCTTCAAGAAGACCACCATCATCCCAATACTTAAGAAAGCACATGCAACATGCCTTAATGACTACCACCAAGTGGCTCTGACCTCCATAATCATGAAGTGCTTCGAGAGGCTGGTCATGGCCCACATCAACTCCCAGCCTGGAGAGATTTCTGATCTGAAGGAATTAAAAGATAGCAGTCCTCTGTAAAGACAACTCATTAAATTGACAGTATGCCATTGTTCTGACTCCTTTTCTGCAAAATAAAACAAATCAAAAACATTGATCCAGCTCTCTCTCAAGAAAACCTTTGAAGTACATGTGAGGATGAACTCAGATCTAGACTTACCTTCCAGAGGGAACTGAGAGACTGTTGTGTGCTCTGCTTCACAGAGACTTGGCTCATCCCTGCCCCAGGGATGATTTCATTTCGAGACTCCGAGATCTTGGTCTCGGCTCTGCCCTCTGCAACTGGATCCTCAGCTTTCTGACCCACAGACCGCAATCAATAAAGATGGGTAACTGCACCTCCTCCACAATAACAGTCAACACTGAAGTCCCCCCAAAAATGTAACCTTAGCCCCCTACTGTACCAGCTGTACACCCACGACTGTGTTGCCAAATTCCAAATGAATACCATCTACAAGTTTGCTGACGACACCACTATGGTAGGACATATATTTGACAACGACGAATCAGCATACAGAAAGGAGATAGCGGGCTTGGTGATGTGATGCAGTGAAGATAACCTCTCGCAATGTCAGCAAAACTAAAGAACTGATCATTGACTTCAGAAAGAATGGAGGAGAACACAACTCCATCTACATCAACGGAGTGGAGGTTGGAGACCATCAAGTTCCTTGGAGGGGCGATAACTGACAACCTGTCCTGGACTTCCCACGTAGATGTAACAGTCAAGGCGGCACAACAATGCCTCTTCTTCTCAGGCAGCTCGGGAAATTTGGCATGTCCATAAGGAACCTCACCAACTTTTACAGATCCACCACTGAGAGCATACTATACAAGTGCATAACAGCCTGGTATGGCAACTATTCTGTCCAGGAAACTAAGAAACTACAGAAGGTTGTGTGCACAGCCCAGACCATCATGGAAGCCAACCTTCCATTCATGGACTCCATTTCCATAGCTCATTGCCATGGAAAGGCTGTCAACATCAAAGAACCATTACACCATAGTAATACTCTCCGACAACTACTTCTATCAAGCAGAAGATACTAAAGCTTGAACACATGCACCAGCAAGTTCAGGAATAGCTTCTTCCTGGCTGTTATTAGACTGATGAATGGACTCTCTAAATAATGCTGATCTTGCTAATGTTGATCTTGCCTAGTGCACACCCTGTGTGACATAACCTGTGTATCTCTAAATTTCTTCACCCAAGATCTGTATGGCCTTGCTTACTACGATCTGCCTGTATTGCTTGTAAGCAAGGTTTTTTTTACTGTACTTAGGTACATGTGACAATAAATAAACTGAATGAAATCAAATCAAATGTATGATAACCAATTTAGATCACAAGATGGTCCTATTTTTATGCTCCTGTAGTATACTAGGACTGGAATTCAGCCTTAATAGGGAATAGCAGACCTTGTGTGATGTTGAATTAATTGATCACTGCTGAGAATACAACTCCCTGGGTAGTCTCTTACTTTCAGTCCTGGTGACAGGTCATCAGCCTCTGCAACAAACTTTAGCCCTGGATGAGATTATATTGGGCATTTTTCAAGTGATATGCATTTAACTGCTGCCAATAAACTGTGCACAAAAGGTACTCTCAGCAGAGGTCAAGGTCACATGACTATGACAAGCTAGCTAGCACACCAAGGACAATTGCATTTCTCTAAACAAATCCACAGAGAAATGCATGTGCTGTCATTTGCAGTCATAATTTATGCAGCTTACCCAATAAACATAGTCAAAGAAAAGAATCATTCATTAACAAACCGTCTCAACTCCAGTCAGTTACAGTTCTGTCAGCGTTTGCTCATACATTGTATACATAATCTTTAAATCTTGCAGATCTCCGAAAGGTATGTGCACATGCTGTCATTGCTGTGATCCTGGAGTCACCTTATAGGCCAGACCTAGGACTGCAGATTTCTTTCCCTCAGATTAGTCTCAATTCTTTGATGAGTTGTATGGATATGCTTCAACACGTCTTTTCGCATCTCCTTAGAGATAGAGATAATGACTGTACTTCTTTTGTGCAACATGTCATCAATCACGTCACTTCTGAATGTCCAATAATTTCCGTAGCAACACGTGTCACCGGTTCATCACTACCTGCAGTGTTGAAGAACTGCATACTGTTTTATTTTATGGGTGTCACTGGTTGGGTCAGCATTTTTCACCATTTATTGCCTAGTTGCCATTTAGAAGATGGTAGTGAGCTGTCTTATTGAATGACTGCAGGCTGTGTGCTCTATACAGACCCACAATGCTGTTAGGGAAGAAATTCCAGGAGTTTGACACAGTGACAGTGAAGGAACAGAGATAAAATTTCCAAGTCAGGATGGTGAGTGGCTCAAAGGCGAACTTGCGGGTAATGTTCCCATGCATCCCTTGTCCTTCTACATGGACATGGTTGTGGGTTTGAAAAGTGCTGTCTAAAGATCTTTGGTGAATTGCTGTAGTGCATCTTGTAGATAGTATACACTTGCTACTGAGTGGTGGTGGATTGACTGAATGTTTGTGGATGTGATGCTAATCAACCAGGCTGAAAGGGGTTGGCAGTTACATATAGCACACGTTCACAGTTGGAATTGTGGTCTCCATACAGAATTACTGGATAAGATAACGTAAGGTCCTGTGGGTATCTTACAATGGTCCTGTTGAGAACAGACGGGGAATTTAATCAGATTTCTGTAAATAGGCTATTCTATACACGTCCACATTTAATAAGGGGCATTTTGAAAGGCCTAGTTTAGCCATTGTTCCAAATTTGTTAGTTTGTAAAAAGTAGAAGGAAAAGTCTGATCCTGCAGTATTCTGAACTTTTTAGGTAATTGTAAGTTAGAAATGCAAACAACAAAGAAGCGTGAAAGGGTTAGTTGAATTTTAATGAGCAGCTAACCGTAGACAGTATAAGAGACCCCCTCAATGGCAGAGAAGCTGGAATAACAAATGCATATAAATAGACAACCTCTAAGACAGCAAAAGAGGTTGTAAAACATGGAGAGATAAACAATTGTTTCAGAGATAGTAGAAACTGCAGATGCTGGAGAATCTGAGATAACAAGGTGTAGAGCTGGATGAACACAGCAGGCCAAGCAGCATCAGAGGAGTAGGGA
>JAHRHZ010000073.1:27130101-27148205 GCA_024137785.1 Ginglymostoma cirratum
ATGTAGACGGTATGGGAGAGTATTTAATTGGGGGAGGGGGAATTACAATGCTATTAGGCAAGAACTTCGGAGCACCAATTGGGACCAGATGTTCTCAGGGAAATGAACAATAGAAATGTGGAGGTTGTTTAGGGAGCAGTTGCTACAGGTACTGGATAGGTTTGTCCCACTGAGGCAAGGAAAGGATGGTAAGGTCAAGGAACCTTGGATGACAAAACATGTTGAACACCTAGTCAAGAGGAAGAAGGAAGCTTACTTAAGGTTGAGGAAGTAAGGATCGGACAGGGCTCTAGAGGTCTACAAGGTAGCCAGGAAGGAACTGAAGAATGGACTTAGGAGAGCTAGATGTGGATATGAGAAAACCTTGGCAGGTGGGATCAAGGAAAACCCCAAGGCGTTCTGTAATTATGTGAGGAACAAGAGGATGGCCAGAGTGAGGGTAGGCCAATCAGGGATAGTGGAGGGAACTTGTGTGCGGTGTCAGAGGAGGTAGGGAAGGTCCTTAATGAATACATTGCTTCAGTATTCACCAGTGAGAAGGGCCTTTACGTTTGTGAGGACAGCATGAAACAGGCAGATATGCTCGAACAGGTTGTTGTTAGGAAGAAGGATGTGCTAGAAATTTTGAAAAACACGAGGATAGACAAGTCCCCTGGGATATACCCAAGGTTACTATCGGAAGCGAGGGAAGAGATTGCTGCCCCTTTGACAATGATCTTTGCATCCTCACTGTCCAATGGAGTAGTACCAGAAGATTGGAGGGTGGCAAATGTCATTCCCTTGTTCAAGAAAGGGAATAGGGATAATCCTGGAAATTACATACGGGTCAGTCTTACTTCTGTGGTGGGCAAATTATTGGAGAGGATTCTGACAGATAGTATTTATGATTATTTGGTAAAGCACAGTTTGATTAGAAAGAGTCAGCATGGCTTTGTGAGGGGCAGGTCATGCCTCACAAGCCTTACTGAATTCGTTGAGGATGTGAAAAAACACATCAATGAAGGTAGAGCAGTGGATGTGGTGTATATGGATTTTAGCAAGGCATTCAATAAGGTTCCAAATGGTAGGCTCATTCAGAAAGTAAGGAGGCATGGGATTCAGGGAAATTTGGCTGTCTGGATACAAAATTGGCTGTCCAATAGAAGGCAGAGGGTGACAGGAGACAAAATATTCAGCCTAGAGCTCGGTGACCAGTGGTGTGCCGCAGGGATCTGTTCTGAGACCTCTGCTCTTTATGATCTTTATAAATGACTTAGATGAGGAAGTGGAAGGGTGGGTTAGTAAGTTTGCCGATGACATGAAGGTTGGTGGAGTTGTGGACAGTGTGGAGGGCTGTTGTAGGTTTCAACGGGACATTGACAGGATGCAGAACTGGGCAAAGAAGTGGCAGATGGAATTCAACCCAAAAAAGTGTGAAGTGATTCATTTGGGATGGTCTAATTTGAATGCAGAATACAGGGTTAATGGCAGGATTCTTGGTGGTGTGGGGAAACAGAGGGATCTTGGGGTCCACGTCCACAGATCCCTCAAAGTTGTAACCCAAGTTGATAGGGTTGTAAAGAGGGCGTAAAGTGTGTTGGCTTTCATTGGCAGGGGAATTGATTTTAAGAGCAGTGAGGTTATGTTGCAGCTCTATAAAACTCTGGTTAGACCACACTTGAAATATTGTGTTCAGTTCTGGTCACCTCATTACAGGAAAGATGTGAAAGTTTTAGATAGGGTGCAGAGAAGATTTACCAGGATGCTGCCTGGACTGGAGTGCAGGTCTTAAGAGGAAAGGTTGAGGGAGCTAGGGCTTTTTTCATTGGAGCGAAGAAGGATGAGAGGTGATTTGATAGAGGCTTACAAGATGATGAGAGGCATAGATTGCGTGGATAGTCAGAGACTTTTTCCCCAGGGTGGAAATGACTATTACGAGGGGGCATTATTTTAAGGTGATTGGAGGAAGGTATAGGGGAGATGTCAGAGGTAGGTTCTTCACACAGAGAGTGGTGGGCATGTGGAATGCGCTGCTGGTTGTGGTAGTGGAGTCAGATACTTTAGAGACTTTTAAGCGACTCTTGGATAGGCACATGGAGGATAGTAAAATGTAGGGGATGCAGGGTAGATTGATCTTAGTAGGATAAAAGGTCGGCACAACATTGTGGGCTGAAGGGCCTGTACTGTGCTGTACTGTTCTATGTTCAAGATCAGCAGAGACTGAATGACCTGTTTCTGTACTGTATATTTGATGCCATTCTATACAACATTTATTCATTTTCACTTAAAAGTGTAATGTTTCACATCAAATCATTCCATGCTGTAATAACTCTGGGTGAATAAATTTCTCCTAATCTCTTTCCTCACTCTCTTACTAGCAATTTTAAATAGATGACCTCTTATCAATGACACCCGCAAAATTGCACCAGGATTAACTATTTTTGACACACAGGCAGAATGTTATTGAGCTAGGAGGTTTTAATGTTGGCAGCTAACAAAGTAGTGCGTGGGTTGTTTCAAGAGACCTCTCGTTTGACAGATATGCACTACTACATTAATAAACATTGCTGTCAATACTTTTTACGTAAACAGTAAAGGTGTAAAAATGACTTTGTACATAATAGGGAAGTAGATTTACCTCCTAATTTACCAAAACCTTAATTGCATCCTTATCGTTGCAGAAAGTGCTTTGTGTAGGCCTCAAAAGGGAAAGAAATAAATGCATCTTTGTCAGTTTGGGCACTGGTTGGTCTGCTGCAAATGTTCACATTCTCCTTTATACTCTTCATAGTGTCATCCGATGGTAGCTCTTTTTTGAGCCTAATAAACTTCTTTCAATTGAGCATGTTTGAATTACTTTGGCAGCCTATCTTATTTTGTACTGGAAGGCATTGTCAGAGCAGTCCGGCTAGCAAACATTTTGAACTTGTATGTTAAGTATTTGACTTATTAAATTTCTTCCTTAGTTGCGTGCTTTTCACTGTCTGTCATCTACTAAAGCGGTTAATTGTGCAGATTATCAATATCATTCAGTCAACAACGTTTGTTAATGAGCAAGAACAAAGAACAAAGAAAACTTACAGCCCAGGAACAGGCCCTTCGGCCCTCCAAGCCTGTGCCGATCCAAATCCACTGTCTAAACCTATCGCCCAATTCCTAAGGATCTGTATCCCTCTGCTCCCCATCTACTCATGCATCTGTCCAGACGCACCTTAAATGAATCTACCGTGCCTGCCTCTGCTACCTCTGCTGGCAACGCGTTCCAGGCACCTACCACCCTCTGTGTAAAGTACTTTCCGCGTGTATCCCCCTTAAACTTTTCTCCTCTCACCTTGAATGCGTGACCCCTCGTTATTGAATCCCTCACCCTGGGAAAAAGCTTATCTCTATCAACCCTGTCTATACCCTTCATGATTTTGAAGACCTCAATCAGGTCCCCCCTCAATCTCCTTTTTTCTAATGAAAACAATCCTAACCTACTCAACCTCTCTTCATAGCTAGAAAGCTGAGATCTCAGCATGAAACAATTTCAGGATAAGTATCCAAAGCTATCCTCAGCAAATTATAGGAAGGATATCTATAAGTAACAAAGGTAATTGGATACTAACTCCAGCTAAACTGTTAGATCCAGAAGATGACCATCTGGACTGTTCTTTTGAGAACATTTGATTATGTTTTTTTACCCCTATCTCAGCACGGCTGAGATCTTTCTTGCATGTTTTCATAAGTTATATTTTTGATACAGCTACTAGGAAATGCTTCACAGTTGCTAAGGTGATTTGATGTCACCTCCAAAATAAATTGGAAAGAAAATTTGGCAAATGACACAGTGAAAAAACAGTGGAAAATGGAAAATAGAGAATTCTTCAAATACCAGCTGGGCATGTTCCTGCAGAAGTGACTTGAGAGTCTGTTTTTCCCAGCTGAAAGAATCTGGAATCATATGTCATAATTAGATGAAAAGGGATCAGCCTTTTAGGACAAGAGGAAATTTCTTCACTCCGACGGCTACCTAGTCTTTGTAATTCTCTGCCCCCAGACAGTTGTAGATACTCAGTCATTGCATTTATTCAAGACAAATTTTAAGGCACTAGGGTCATCAAGGGCTGAGGGGCTAAAGCAAGAATGTAGAATTGATGTAAAAGATCAGTGAGGATCTTAATGAACAACAGAGTTAACTCAACGGCTTTTATGGCCTATGCTTGCTCTTAGGAGTTATAGTCCTATATTAACATACAGAGCTGAATTTAGTTTTAATAACATCATATCATAGAAGCCCTACAGTATGGAAACAGGCCCTTCACCCCAACACGTCCACACTGACCCTCAGGGCATCCCACCCAGACCCATCCCCACATACGCTATGGGGTAATTTAGCGTGGCCAATCCACCTAACCTGCACGTCTTTGGACTGTGGGAGGAAACCGGAGCACCTGGAGGAAACCCATGCAGACACAGGGAGAATGTGCAAACTCAACACAGACAGTCCCCAAGAGTGGAATCGAACCCAGGTCCCTGGCACTGTGAGGCAGCAGTATTAACTACTGAGCCATGGTGCCACAAAAAAATTTTCAAGGGACACTCCTTTAACAATTGAGACTCTTGCTGCCGACCTTCCTCTCACGATGTTCTGCATCATCTTTGCACAAAGTCTTTGTTGCTTAGTTTGAACCAAATAGCATTAAATTTTCAAAATTTGATGTCTTGCTGATTTTCGTTGTACCACAGTTATAATGGGGTACAACTCTGTTTTCATACCAGTAGAAAAACATGTAAATTGATGGAGGTTTATGACAGCTCAGCTGTCCATCTTACATGAATTTAACATGTAAAGCACATTGCAGCAATGTAAATCAGCAGTTTAACTGTAATGTTGCCGTATATCACCATTGATTTATGTGAATTGGTGTCTAGTCGCTTACCATTTGCTCACTGCATGTATTTATAATAAAATCATTATTATTCTTATGAAGATGTGGCAAGTTGTCTCATTTTCTAAGATATCAATTTTGTTATCATAATAAAAGTATTTCAATCTCTTTCTTTTTTGTTCTCGGACACCAGAACTCATTAAAAGAAAAGTAATTCTAGTGAATTGCTGAGTAAGTGCGAGCTCCTACTTTATTTTGTCAATGCCAAAAAAGCATAGGTATAGAAAAGTAAAATGTGTCTTTTTTCTTTAAAATGGGAACAGAATACATAAGGAGTTAGTGGATCGACACCAGACAATTATGACTCTTTCATTCCTGATAGTGAATGATGAAGAACCGCAAGCTAAAAATATGCTTAGGTATTTGTAACAATCAGTCCAAACACTTTGGCCCAACGAGTCCACACTGACCCTCAGACCCAGCCCCCCTATAACCCAGCTAATCTACACATCCCTGAACACGACAGGCAATTTAGCATGACCAATCCACCTTGCCTGCACATCTTTGGACTGTGGGAGGAAGCTGGAGTACCTGAAGGAAGCCCACACAGACACGGGGAGAACATACAAACTCCACACAGACAAATCACCTGAGGATGGAATCGATCCCAGGTCCCTGATGCTGTGATGCAGCAGTGCTAACCACTGAGCCTTTTCAAGGTCAAATGAGTCATTAGCATTCCCTGTAAGGATGGCCAAGTTTAGTCACATTTCAAACATTACCATAAGCACAAGCGCTTTCAAATATTCCTCATAATCACTTCAAAAGATGCAAATTAATTATCGCAATCTAAGCAAATACACAATCTCTCAGATATGGAAAGTAGAGTAAATACTAGATTAGGACATTGAAAACAAATGTAAACGTGCTGCTTAAAGATTAAAAGAAACTTACTGGTATGTTGTCCACTTGGTTGTCTTTTTCCACCCTACTTTTAAATCCCACATTCATGTTGCTAAAGGGACAGCTAACTATCAATTTTTGAGGATTGCACCTTTGCAGATCTCTTTTCTTGGTTCCCATTAAAACTTTAGAAGCATGGGTATGAGATGATGTATGTGAAATATTGTAGGTGTACAAATTAATTAATAATAATATAATAAAAATAATATAGATACTTTTGTATTGCCCAACAGAAAATGATTGAATCTATTTGGTAAAGTGGTTTTGAATTACCAACAAGCAGACTGGAAGTATAAGGGTCTAGGCCCGAAACGTCAAGTTTTCCTGCTCCTATGATGCTGCTTGACCTGCTGTGTTCATCCAGCCCCATGCTTGTTATCTCGGATTCTCCAGCATCTGCAGTACCTTTTATCTCTGGTAGTATAATAGTTATGCTACTAAATGACCTAGTCTAATAATCCAGAGAACAGAAAATCAAATTCAAACCATCATGGAAATTTGAGAAATTGAATTCAACTTAAAAATCCAGAAATAAAAAGCTTGTGCATATAAAGTTCAGATTTTCACAAAACTGTAATTAGTTCCTAAATGGGAAATCTACAGTCCTACATGTGACATTGTTCTCACATCAATGTTGCTTTATGCCAACTGCTTCCAAAATGGTCCTGACAGTCATTTTTTCATATCTAACCCATACAACTGCATCTTTTTCACAAAACCTGGTTCAACCTACTTTGCCAGCTTACCAGCAGTGTCTTGAGAGTAAATGTCGATTAACAGTAAAGGACCTTGAACGTTATTGGTGACTCTAGATAGGGTGAAAATGAGAGATTAAAATTATATATAATTCATTTCTCCTTCTGGCTATACAGCCCAATGTTTGTTATCTTTATCTTTTATCAGTACTTCCATGATGCTAATGCAAATAAATTAGTCATATCAAGGACTCTACCTCTAATATTTTGGTGCAACAGATGTCTAGATTCCATGCAACATTTTTATGATGTACTTTGATGTTGAAGTACAAAGGGACTGTAGGAAGAAAGAGGAACTAAGAATAGTTACTTTACAACTGACCAGAAGAGTGGTTTTGGAAAGGTAAGAAAAGGAATAAACAAAATATTAGCAGTTGTGCAAATACTGCAAACCTAAATTGTGAGTTCGAACTAATGAAATGCTATTTAATTGAGCAGGTGACTGAGAATAAAGATGGTTAACATTGCCTATGCCTTAAAAAAAGCTTTACAAAAATTATTAAATTTCAGTAGTATGGACCTACACTATGCTTACTCCAATCAGGAGGTCCTCTAGTGCTTAAGTAACAATATGCAGGTATGGTAACTATCAGGTATCATAAAGCTGCGTAATAATTTTTATCTTATGCCACCAATATGATGTATACAGGTTTCAATATATTTTGTTATTTGTTCATGGGATGTGGCATCACTGACTAGGCCAACATTTACTGCCTGTCTATAATTGACATAGAGAAAGTAATAAGCTGTCTTCTTGAGCTGCTGAAGTCTTTGGGGTGTAGTGTTCCCAACACCGTGCTATTGGGAGGAGGATCCCAAAAGTTTTACCCAGTGATAGTGAATGAAAGGAATGTAGTTCCAAGTCAGGCTGGAATGTGGCTTGGAGGAGAACGTACAGGTGGTGGTGTCTGTATTTATCTGAGGCCCTAGTCCTTTGAGGTAATAGAGATTGTGCATTTGGAAGGTGCTCTCAAAAGAATCTTGATGAGTTACAGCAGCACATCTTGTAGGTGGTACACATTGCTACCATTGTGTGTTCTGACGAAATCATATTGGACTCAAAGTGTTAACTCTGTTTCTCTCTCCACAGATTCTGGCTTATCTGCTGAGTTTCTCCAGCTTTTTCTGTGTTTGTTTTTGACACTTCTATATTGTGCTGGTGAGCTACCAGAGAAAGTGATGGATGCAAATACAGTTACATTGTTTAAAAGACATTCGGATAAGTTCATGAACAGGAAAAGTTTTGATGGATATGGACCAAGCCTAAGCAGGTAGGACTATTTAGTTTGGGACCATGGCCTGCATGAACTGGTTGAAAGGGTAATTTTCTATGCTGTATGATTCTATGGCTTTTATACATCTAGAAGCAAATGTGATGGGAAAGCAGAAAGGAAGAGTGTTTCCTGATAGTAAACAATGCTGAAAAAGTGGAGTTAACAAGTTGTGGGGCTGGATGAACACAGCAGGCCAAGCAGCATCATAGGAGCAGGAAAGCTTGACGTTTCGGGCCTAGACCCTTGTAAGCTGCAGGGCCACAGATCATTGTCATCTAAAGACGAGGAAATGCTCACCAGCTGGGGAAAAAAAATCAAGACCCCAAAGTTGCGACGATAAGACTTACCATAGTACAATCTAAATGGGAAAGCTAATAATAGACTGCAGCGGAGATTGACAGAAATTTGAATAGGACACTCCAACTCGCCTCCTTATAATGACGGACTCTTCTCATGTACTGCAAATGAGAAATTGCACCATCTGATTACCTCTGGCTTGTTTAAAGAGCCCGATGAATTAATGTTGCAAAGGATGGAGTCTACGTCTCTGTAAGCTCGGTTCTACACATAGACCTGTCGAATCCCTCGCATATTCTGGCAAAATGCATTTACGTTGCGGGGAAAAGGGCTAACTGCATTTCCAGGGCTGTCCTCATGCTGTTGACAGTCATGCTTGTGAACCATATGTTGCTCAGTAACGCAAGCGACATTGAATAAATCTCCAGTTAAGCAGTAGAAATATGAACACTTTGGTGTAGAAATACTATCAAGCTAGGAATATTACAGACTCGATTTACCAGGAGCTGCACGGAAGGTGTTAAGTGTTGTTGCCAGTCTCCAGGGAGGGATTAGTATACACCTCAGCAGCCTTTTCGTCTGAAAGATGTGACAATACATTAGCGTCGGCATACGTCGCATACTGTGCAGTTTTAAAGCTCCGTTCACTCAAAGCCATTCGGATTGCCCTTTGCACACGACTCAGTCTCTCTTATCATATAGCACCGCGGGAAAGAGCCCCTCAGTCAAAGGAGCTCCAGCTCAGCAAGGGAAACTTTACCGGCTCGAAAGCGCATGTTGCATTTTCACAGGTTTCTCAGTGAAACATGTTAAGATTTGAGATGACTTTCAAACATATTACGTTTACTGAAGTGATTTAACTCGGTCAGAAGGATATTCCGCCAGTGCTTTTTTTTTTAAAAAAGTTCCACTGCGCTATATTGTTGCAGTTGGAAATGGATCAGTTTACGGATTCAGAAAAAGCTAATCTGATAACTGAAAATAAGGCCAGGATGTACACTCTACGCTTGAAAAGGTAAGTAGGCAAGCTTACTCTGCTGTCATTGTTACAGCACAGCTACAGCTTGAAATGTGCTTGCGTTGAGGAAGGTTCCGATATAAATTGGTATTCAGTTAATACTAAATAAATCAATTGAAAGAAAATTGCTTCCTATAGGTTAGTTAACTGTAGTAATCGAGTGTAAAGGTGTGGACTGTATTTTGTTTGTTATTAGCGGTCCAAAATAATGCATTTTGCATTTTAAACACATTTGGGAAACGAGCTGCGATTACACCGAGGCGCCACTGTTACAGTTGGCTGTAGGTAAATGGCTAGCTCACTTTCCATAAATTGGGTGAATATTTAGCTTATACGCCAGGCCATACAGGTGATGCGATAGAATAAACACAAATAAAGCAAGATGTGACGAGGCTGGACTTCTAATAGGTTCGTTGAAATGCTGCAAATCTGTCGATTTGCAGTAGATGCTTCTAAATTCTGGCACCATCGCATTATCCACTTTTTTTCATTTTGTTGGGTTAAGCATAGAGTGAAAGGAAATATGCGAAGAAGATTTTGGAACCTGTCGATGTATCTTGCTGGTTATCACACGCTGCAGTCTACATTGGCGCATACGACTGAAAACGTGGCCAGTTCAGCTGCTGCGATTTTAAAAAAAAATCATTTGGGTTTATTTTGATTGTGTACAACCTGCGTATTAATTTATATTATTTGATAATAACTAGGTACATTTGTTCTAATCTCGCTCGTGTGCACATTTAAGTACATTTACGGTTTCATTGTTGAAAACCATCCGAAGCAAATGCAGTTGTCATTTTTTTTTCCGCCTGGATTTAAATCTTTGTATTCTTTGTGAGCTAAAAATCTACACACAGAGCAGACCCCTGTAAGAACAGTTTGCCTGAAGAAAGTCATTTTCACGGTTGGTTTCACTTCAGACAGTCCGTGATTAATAGCTGAGCCTTCACAAGATAATGCAAAAGGCAATATTAGTGATTGATGCTATTTTATGAGGACGGTAGAAATTCGCTCACCACTCATGAGATTGTATCAATCGTCGGCAGTGTTTCCGTGCCCTATGTTTTCTAAACCCAGAGTGTGGTGTGTTTGATAACTTCTGACTGAAATGTGTACTTTTAAAGGCTGGAAACTGCGCAAATACCTTTTTATTTTCAAGATATTCAGAAGTAGAAACCACTCAATACAAGTTAGCTGCTCTTCTTATAAATGCAGCGGTGGAAGTGTTGACCACAACTGCAGTTGCGTCCGATAGAATAATAGCAGGATTTACAATTCATGAATTTGAAACGAGGATAATTTAAATGCATTAAATCACAGAACAGCATCTAAACAATAAATGCGTTGGTCTTTTACACTGCACATAAATAGGAAAACAAAAGTCACGTTTTACGATCGCAAATTGCAACATTAGTTTGACTAAGGATTTTTTTCACAATTGATACACACATGAATTCCCCATTATCTATGTAATATCACATTGGTGTGTTCTAAGAATTACACGGGAATGTAGACAGTTTCCTCACAGGGAACGATTTACAAATATTTAGAAAAACGCTTGGGTATTTGCCAAAGTTTATGGTTACCAAAGGATCTGACAAGACTGGTATACTTAATCCAGCATTTGAGGTTAATATTGAATTAAATTTTAAAAAAGTACTTGTTCAGCTCAATACCACCCATCTCATTAATGACTAACCCAGTTTGCCGTGACATACAGTAAACAAACATTCTACGTATACTGCAACACTAGGCAATGAGATCCCTGTTTTGTGAACAATAATCACTAATTGATTTGGTCTTTAGATGCAGTAAATTATTCTAAACACTCTGTGAATTAAGGTGCAGGGATTTTTTCGATGGGTCAAATGATAAAAAGGCGCCTTGGCCCACAATTCAGCCTATATCACGTATAGCTTGGTCCTCACCTGGATTCCACGCCGCTGCTGAAATTCAAGCGCATGATTGAACTCAGGCAGAAGAGCTCCTGCCACATGTCCATTCTCGGTTTTCCTTGATTGAACTGATGTAACTGACCCAGACTGAAAAGACATTCAGATTGAGCTAATTAGCGTGCTTCCGAAGTGGAAATGTATTTACACATGTTTAATATGGATTTAAAACCAACTCGGGAGTGCAGGTTGCACTTCGACGACAAAATAAACCTAAGCTGTTGCGTGAAAGCAGCCGTTTTACAGCTGGGACAAATCAATAGGTAATTTATTTGACATGATGCTGCTGTGAAATCGGCGAATCTCATCCCTGTGTGTAAATATATACAAAGTAGCTCAATTAAGAAATAGCATTGATAGGTTTTATATATACGGCATTAATTCTTTCAAAATTGGAAAAACTGCGCGGTTTAAATGCCAATCAAGGAAATAATCAAAGGATATTTGAAGAATAAAATATTTTTATTATTGCTTTACGAACCCAGACAGATCTGCAATCTATTGTGAGGATTCAGTATGTTTTTTTTGTGGTAACTGTTTGGCTCGATCTGTTCTTCCCCCTACCCCACTTCCGCTCCCACCCCCACCCCTTAAAACACTTAGACATCTCAAATCGTCTCTGATTTTAATCCTGTCTCTGGAAGAAAATCGCTGTAGGCCTAACTTGGGGGAATAGGAGATGGAAACCTAAACCTGTTTAAGCTCAAATATGAGCATTTGAATGATGAAGCAAGCTGCCTTGAAAAGAAAGATTCTAATGGTATGTTTGAATCTACTGGTTAAATGCAGAAGTCATATGGTCATATGCCTTCAGCAAATCGTTCTGTGTAATCGTCTTCCCTTGACTGACGAGCCCCCATCCCAACTCACCTTTACTGGCTCCCTGTCCGTCTCTTCTCCACCTATCTGCTCCTTTATCCACCTTCCATCCGCCTCCCCCCCCGCCTCTATTTATTTCAGAGTCCCTTTCACCTCCCCCATTTCTGAAGAAGGGTCCAGAACCGAAACGATAGCTTTCCTGCTTCTCTGATGCTACCTGGCCTGCTGTGTTCATCCAGCACTACACCTTGTTATCTCAGATTCTCCAGCATCGGCAGTTCTTACTATCTCTGTATAAAAGAAATGTGTTTTCTGTTGATTATGTTGTAAAGTCTACTTATCCACTAGAGTCCAAAATCATTACGTGTTACGTTAATCTAAGGAAACTTGGAAACAATAGGCTCATAACAATTCAACACTAATATACCTTATTAATTATGCAGTAATCTAAAGGAAATTTACTAATAACAGCTCCGTGATTGTAATTTCTCTGCAATGAAAAGGTTTGTACTGGTAAACATGCTTGCTTTGTCAAATCACGTTAGTTTCTAAAAGGAAGTATTATAAATCATTGAAATGCAGAAAGTTATGAAACAAACTCAATCCACTTAAATATCTATTAAGAATTGCAAAAGTGATTTTACTGCCTTATTGACTCACTGATTTGCAGGTTTGTCAGAAAACAAATAACTACGTCTTAAGAGCTATAGATTTGGTCACATTGCATGTTTTAATGCTAAAAGTCTACATTTGATATGTTTGCACAAATAATGTGACATTGCAGTAATGTATCACATCTGTTGGCATTAAGTATCTGACTGAAATAACTAATGTTTATTTACAAAAAGTAATTTTTTTCTCTTTTTGCAGACAAGGTAAGGGTAATATTATGCAGTTCTGATAGATATAATTATGTACTTTGTACACATTTAAATTACATTTATTGAAATTCAAAATATGTGTAGAACAAATTAGATTGTCAACAATAAGAGAAACATTCTGAGACTTTCAATCTATCCACCTGTTAGCAATATACCACAGTGTGTGATAGTTGTGTACTATCTTATACCTTTCTGCGGTGAGGTAATAGAACATATAACCTCCTGCAGTATTCTGGAGAACAAGATAAAATATTGCTTGATATTTCATGGAAGGAATGGAACTCAATAGCCCAGGATGCTCTTTAACAAATTGAAGCACACGTAAGGCACAGTTTGTGATTCACAGTGCCAAGCATTTTAAATGCAAGAACATACCAGAGTAGATTTTAGCATTTATAGTAATGAATACTCTCAATAGTTCATATTTTGGAATGGTTGATTGTTTTCTGATGTGCCTGGTTTTCTTTTAATTCTGGTTTGTCTTCTTTCAGAAAATTCTACTTTCTCTAACTGCCAATCAGAATTTCATATGCACAGACTGAAAGTACTTTACTGACAGGCAAATTCATTGGTTCCGAGAAGTCACAAAGTTTTTAAATCAAACTTTGAAAATCGTATCAGAGTCTGATCACAATCTCCACTTAAAAGAGAAAAAAAATTGGAATTTTGCAACTATAGTTACCCTTTGTAAATATGCATGACATTCTTCCTGAAGGTGGAAGTAGAAGCCAAGAAAACGAGCTGCAGAATGCAGTAGTCCTTTTCTGTAAGGTGGTTTCTCAATAGCATCAGCAACCATGAAACCGTTCTTTGTTGCTGAAACGATATTCTCTCCATAAGAAGCTCAGCAGGTCTGGCAGTGTCTGTGGGGAGAACCACAGATCTCCAGAATCCACAGTACTTTGTTTATTTATAATATTTTTCCAGTATTTCTTCTATGTATAAAACACTGGCACAGTTGGTTTCCACACAATTATCTGGTTTCAAGATCATTGGTATGCACCAACTGAATAATTGAATGTAAAATTTATTTGTTAAGGTAGGATTGATATGTGGAATTCTGAAACATACAAGCTTGCACCTACACTGCACTGTGCTGTCTTACTCTTTTTATGGAAACTCCACTTCCAGTGTTTTTTCATCCCAGCTCCATTTCAGAAGTAACATGGTGAAAATATTGTCTCATTGAAACATAGTTTTTTTAACTGTTTGGTACCAGGGTGCACTCTAGACTGCCTGATGTAGGACATGTTCCCTTTGTAATGGATTGAAAAGCTGACAGGAAAACTTCATGCTCTGGTAATCATTTTTACAATAAGAGCCAAACCTGTTCCAGAAATGTTCTGCAGGTTACCTTGCATCAGACGGTGCAATTCTAAGGTAACCCTATTGTGTACATAAGCAGTCTGGACATGTATGCTTAGACATATCAAAGCAATAGAGATGTGTATATATACAGGGAACCAGCTGGCAATGGGCACAGATGCCATGTTGCATCTGTATTTGGATTTACAAGAACTCCTTCTGATTTAAATAATGCAACATGTTTAGAAAGCCCACTTATTCCCATCATTGCCTACAGTGGAATGAAAATACTAATAGCAACTGACAATAATGAGCAAAGCAAATTTGCTTGAATGAAATGTTCATTTCTTAAGTGCTGGAATAGTTTCCAAAACCAAGTAATGTGTGCATTAATGGACATAAAACACAAATACTTTTGCAAAGATGTCACAAAACTATTATTTGGCTTAAAAATTAGCTTCAGCAGGAAAATCCCAAATTCTTTATTTCCATATTTTAAATTGGAATAGAGACCAAAGTTGGATGATTTACTGTGGAACCAGTTCTATTTCCAACATCTGCCCTTCACTAAATTGCACTTGCAATGCCTGCTATGTTGGTTATGCCAGCACCCAGCTAAGCAATGCTGAAGCAAGCTTGCAACCTAACAAAGTCCAGGCCTTCTTCATTTTATTTTCATATAATTATATTCATCAACATCATAAATACATTTTGTTTGGTATATGTTTGATTTAATAATAATGTCTAATGCCTTATTTTACTCTGCAGTTTTCAAATCAAACTTCCATATAAAAATGGAAAATTTTCAACTCTTTTTACAGCTATTTATTCTTAGCTTTGATTTCTTGTTCCACTATTTGCACAGCCTCATTATAGTTTCAGGTGAAATATAAGATTTCAGGTGGAATCATTCATCCGTACTGAACTGTTTCTGATTAATGAGTAGCGTTCTGTGAAATGATTCAAAGTATTCACTGGAAACTGAGAATGCTATAAATCAGCCAAGCCGGACCCTGTGTTCAATTCTTCAATCCATGATCCTTCAAATATGGCTCTGTGTGAGAAAAAATAATTTCTAGGACACACCCTAAGATATTCTAACTGAAGCATCAACCTGACTCTTTCAGATTCATTTTATCTGTTAGTTTTTGCAGCATTTCTTTTCATTGTCTTAATTTTCAATACCTAGCTGGTCAATGGCAACTTGCAAGACAATGTTTTGCATGGTTAGTGGACAACATAGCAGTCAACATTGTGATCAAACGATGTCTGCTGTGTTCCACTCTCTGTTGTACATTAGCTGCAAAGGTAGACATTAGATGGAGAAGTTGCATAGTTTATTGACTTTTATTTTTCCTGGGTTATTCCCCACAGCAAGTTTACATTTTTTGTTTCTGTTCACCTCGCTCAATATCATAGAGGTCTACAGAACAGGAAAAAAGGCCCTTTGGCCCATCACATCTGTGCAGGTCAAAAATAACCACAACTTTTCTAATCCCATTTTACAATACTTGGCCCATAGCCTTGAATGCCTTGGTATTGCAAGTACACATCTAAATACTGCTTAAATATAATAAGGGTTTCTGCCTCTTACCACACTTACAGGCAATGAGTTCAGATTTCCACCACCTTCTGGTGAAAAAGTTGTTCCTCACATTTCCTCTAAACCTTCTGCCTTTTACCTTGAATCTATGCTCCTGGACATTGATCACTTCAGCTAGGGGAAAAGTTTCTTCCTGTCTTTTCCCCTCATAATTTGGGGTGGCACAGTGGCTCAGTGGTTAGCACTGCTGCCTCACAGCACCAGAGACCCAGGTTTGATTCTACCCTTGCGCAACTGTCTGTGTGAGGTTTGCACATTTTCCCCGTATCTGCATGGGTTTTCTTCGGGTGCTCCAGTTTCCTCCCACAGTCCAAAGATGTGCAGGTTAGGTGGATTGGCCATACTAAATTGCCCATAGTTTTCAGGGATGTGTAGCTTAGGTGAGTTAAAAGGGGATGGGGTCTGGGTGGGACGCTCTAAAGGACAGTGTTGACTTGTTGGGCCTAAGGGCCTTTTTCCACACTGTAGGGGTTCTATGTTCAATAATTTTACACATCTCAATCATGTTCCTCTGCTCTAAGGAAAACAACTTCAGTCTTTTCAATCTCTCTTCATAACTGAAGCTCTCCACCCAGAAAGCATCCTGGTAAATCTACTCTGCACCCTCTCCAGTGCTATCTCAAGCCTCCTGTATTGTGAATTCCAGAATTGCACAAAATACTTAAGCTGTGGCCTAATCAATGTTTTATACAGTTCCATAATACTTACCCTGTTCTTAAACTCTATGCCTTGGCTAATAAATATAAGTATCCCATATGCCTCCTAACTACTTTAACTACTTGTCCTGATACCTCAAAGGACTGGTACACGTGCACACTAAGGCCACTCTGATCCTTGATGCTTCCCAGAATGGTACCATTCATTACACTTTAGAACATGGACCATAAAACAGCACAGCACAGGAACAAGTCCCTCGCCCTACCATGTCTGCACGTACGTGATGCCATCCTAAACTAATTCCATCTGCCATGGTCCATTTCCCTCTATTCACTGCCTGTTTATGTGCTGATCTAAATGTCCCTTACATATTGCTATCATATCTGCTTCAACTACCTCCCCTGGCAGTGTATTTGAGGACCTACCACTGTCTGCATTAAAAAAGACTTGTTTTGTACATTTCCTTTAAATGTTCCCTCTCTCGCCTTAAACGATGCTTTCTAGTATTAGACATTTCCACCCTGGGAAAATTACTCTGACTATCCACCTCATCCATGCCTCTCATAATTTTATGGACTTCTATCAGCCTCCAAGTCTGTACTGAAAATAATTCAAGTTTGTCTTCCTATAGCTAATACACAGCAATATCCTGGTAACCCTGTTTTGCACTCTCTCCAAAACCTCCACATCCTTCTGGCAACCAGAACTGCATACAATACTCAAAATGTGGCCTAACTAAAATCTTATACAGCTGCAACATGACTTGACAAATTTTATAATGAATGCCCTGATTGATTGATTGAAGGCCAGCATGCTGTGTTCCTTCTTTACCAACTTATCCACTTTGTGTTGCCACGTTCAGGGAGCTATGGACTTACACCCCAAGATCCCTCTCAATATCAATGCTCCTAAGGGTTTTGCCATTAGCATCTCCCAAAATACATCACCTCACACTTGTCCAGATTAAACTCCATCTGCCATTTCTCCACACAACTTTCAAACTGATCTATATCCTGTTGTATCCTTTGACAACCTTCCTCACTCCACAAATCCTTTAAGTTTTGTGTCATCTGCAAACCTACTAAACAGTTCACCTACATTCTCATCCAAATCCTTTATATATTTGACAAGAAACTTGTATCCCATTGCCTTATTTGTCCTGCCCAAAAACATCACCTCACATTTATCCAGATTGAATTCCTTTTGCCACTGACCAACCTGTCCATACCTTCCTGTAATCTAATGCTATCCTCATCACTGTTTACCACCGCACCAATTTTGTATCATCTGTGAACTTACTGATCAACCCTTCTATGTTCAAATCTAAATCATCTGCATAAACAACAAACAGCAAGGGTCCCAACAATGACCCTTGTGGGATCTCACTAGTAACAGACTTTCAGTCAGAAAAACTCCCCTCAACCATTACCATCTGCTTTCTGCCACTCAGCCAATTGTGGATCCAAATTTCCTTCAATTCCATAAGCTCTTAAATCTGCCATGTGGGATCTTATCAAAAGTCTTGCAGAAGTCCAAGGAGACTGCATCAAAAGCATTACTCTCATCTAAACAATTGGACATACCTTTGAAAAATTCAATCAAATTGGCCAGACACAAAACTAGGCTGACTGTTCTTGATTAAGAGATAACAAGTTGTAGAGCTGGATGAACACAACAGGCCAGGCAGCATCAGAGGGGCAGGAAAGCTGACGTTTCGGGTCTGGACCCTT
>JAHRHZ010000073.1:27164063-27226150 GCA_024137785.1 Ginglymostoma cirratum
GACCTATCTCCTCCCTACCCCCCTACCTACACTCACCTTTACTGGCTCCATCCCCGCCTCTTCGACTTGTCTGCCTCCTCTCCACCTATCCTCTCCTCTATCCATCCTCTATCCGCCTCCCCCCTCTCCCTATTTATTTCAAACCCTCTTCCCCTCCCCCATTTCTGATGAAGGGTCTAGGCCCGAAACGTCAAGTTTTCCTGCTCCTATGATGCTGCTTGACCTGCTGTGTTCATCCAGCCCCACGCTTATTATTGAAAGTGGATTTTTTTTTTTGGAAGAATGCTAGCTTTGTGAATCAACTTAAGGTTTACACATATTCTAAGATCACCATTTTTGCATCGTGCAATCATCATTTTCATGAGGAGATATTTCCTAATTCCTGGAATTTAGCATTTTTTTTCAAACGATTGGTCAGGACTTAGTTCATGGGTTAATGGCAAATTTACGTGTAGAAGCCAATTGCTCCAATGCTGCCACAAATTGTCTTATGGGTTCATTATTTTTCTGATCAATCCTCACACTTTGTATTTTTTGAGAGCACTTCCTGCTGTTATCAAATGTGAAGGTTTCTTCTGTGAATTGCTTAAATGTTCACTGGCTTTCTGCTGCAAGAAAATGTACAAATATTGCCTCTTGCTGCAGCTGGATTGTCCGTCATTATAGCTAGCAAGTAGACGTTGAACCCTGAAATTTCATTGATCTTATAGCACTGGTAGATCTCTTGGCAAAGAAATTTGTAATTTAAATTCACCCCTGTCACCCACTTCATTTTGTATTTTACATTTCAGAGATATGTAGAGATGATACACCAGCTTATATGTATGTAACAGGAATTTATTCACAATGTCTTAAAATATCTGCTCTAGGCTTCCAGGTCTATCCTCCAGGAACTTAACATTTCTATGAGTCTGAATTTAAGTAAGCATAGTTAGCACCAACAGTCAGCAAACAGACATAACCAAACAATTGACAATTGACAAACAATCCAATATTGAAAAGTTGTCACTTCTGGAAACACAAACAAATTGGCATGCTCTACAACACTTCTGAAGATCTCTGTCAACCCACACCTAACACCCATTGTAGCCTTTTCCCTGTCCTATTTTTCTTCTGTGATCTGATCCTGGTATTGCAGCTGTTTGAGGTTAATATCTGGTTTGCCAGAGCTACCCATGCATTAGGTGTTGGCAGCTCTCTGAACTTAGTGAAATGAAGCCTTAGGATCATTACTGGTTAATTTTCAGGTCTACATTTTTGGGTTCAGAGATTGCTCCCTATTCATTCTGGCCAAGTGGTGTTACCTAATTTCCATCTCCAGGCATCCAAAGTTTGAAATCAATTTTTATGAACAGCAGCTAGTAAGGGGAAAGATTACTAACAGTAAAACACAAATGATCATTATGAGGCCACTGAGTTCTATATTATAATTCACCCTTACCTCAATACCTCTGACTTCTCAAAGTGTTTCCCTAAGCAGACAAAGTTTCTCCTTTAAATCAAGCCTATGGCCTTCTACTTGTCTTCTGCTGATCAGTGTGACAAGAAGCAGAACGAAATCTTAAAGTTTACTTCCCTTTATGCACTGAATTCACCTCCCAACTAACTGCAAATCCTATTTGAAACCACCTGGATATATTCATCGTTCCATGTAAATGAATCAAGGGATAAAGCCATGCCCTTCAGCTTACAGCCATCTGTTGTGTGATAAATGCAAAATTTCAAGAGATATTTTAAATGTAACACATCTAGTTGGAATCTGATTATGCTTTTGCAACTTTTCATTTGTTACCATTCATTTGCAAGTCGTAGTCATCGAGTAATACAGCCCGAAAACAGGCGTTTTGGCCCAAACTAACCATGGTGCACACTCAGCTAGACTTGACATGTGATCTGACTAAAGGAAGAAACACAGCCAGTCACAATTCTGACTCAACCCTCTGCCTGTGCCTACACTGAAATCATTAAGTAGTGATCAGTAACAGGAGTCTGGGTAGATTTTCCACATCCACATCCTGCAACCAGTTGTTCATAGTGTGCATAACTCACGAACCTGACTGCACATCCCACCATCAAGAGTTGTCGTACTTTTCAGTTCAACATTCATTTATAAATGTTGCATATATGCAGTTCTGCATGTACATTTGCAATTATGCAAGTGAGTAGATGCTTTGTAGTTTCAACACCTGTCATACAGTACTAATTAGTTTTTATGGAAATAACATGTTAAACTTTTAACTTTGTTTACATCTGTTCATAAAATCAGATTTTAAAATAACAAACATTACATCAAACATAAGAAATTTACATTTTACGATGGATATAATTATCTTGGTTAATCGTTTTACTTTCCTTGCATTGCAGCCCCTTTTCCAGTTCAAAAGAAACCTATCCAAATTACCCATTTGACAATGGAAGCAGTGCAAACTCAATTGAATTGGAGAGATATACAAGTCAACATTGCCACAGCAGATCCACATCAGATACTGAAAACAGACAGAAGCTGCAGGCAAGAAGGAAGCTCTATATTGCTGCTATTATTTGTCTGATATTTATGGTTGGAGAAGTCGTAGGTGAGTATGAAGTACATGTTGTAAACTTGGACTTCTGCTTTTTGTGCATTTCTCTAAATTATCTTTCAAAATATCCTTGTCCATTCATAGGCACCATCACTATTTTTAGAAAGGAGAAAGGGAGTAAACAGAGATTTACAGACAAGTCCACTTGCTTTCGACAGTAGGGAAAAAGTAAGAGTCCATGATGAAAGATTTAGTAGCAAAGCACTTGGAAAACCGTGACAACACCTGACTGATGGATTTAGTATGGATTTATCAAAGGGAAATCACGTTTGACAAACATATTAGAATTTTCTGAGGATGTAACTTGTAGAGTTGATTAAAGACAGCCAGTGGATCAAGTCTACACAGACTTTCAGAAGGCTTTCAACAAGATCCCACAGAAGAGAAAAGCGCATAAGATTAAAGTGCATGGGATTTGGGGTAGTGTACTGGCATGATTAGAGAACTGGCTAGCAGACAGGAAACAAAGGATAGAAATAAACAGGTCTTTTTCTGAATGGTAGGCAGTGACTAATGGGGTACTGCAGGGACAGATCTTGCACCCCAACTATTCACAAGATTTATTAGTAATTTTAGTGGGGAACAAAATGTAATATCTCCATATCTGAAGACAATACATAGCTGGGTGTGATGTAAACTATGAGGAGGATGCAGAGATGCTTCAGTGTGATTTGGACAAATTGAGTGAGCGGTCAAATGCGTGGCAAATGAAGTTTAATGTGGATAAATGTGAGGTTATCTATTTTGCTAGCAAAATGGAAGGTAAATTATTATCTCAATGGCAATAGATTGGGAAATGGAGAGCTGCAACAAGATCTGGGGGTCATTGCATACCAGTTACTGAAGTAAGCATACAGATGCAGCAGGTGTTGAATAAAGCAAATGATATGTTGGTGTTAATAGCGAGATAATTCAATTATGGAGTAAGGATGTTTTGCTGCAATTAAACAGGTCTTTGTGAGTCCACACCTGGAGTATTTTGTGAAGTTTTGGTCTTCTTACATGAAAAGGGAGGTTCCGGCCGTGGATGGAGTACAATAAAGGTTTACCAGATTGATTCCTGGGATAGCAGGGCTCTATCTTGCTGGTAGGAGACCAGACAGACTGAATCAGTTAAGAATATATCCATCGGAAACAAAAACAGAAATTGCTGGAAAAGCTCATTAGGTCTGGCAGCATCTGTGGAGAAAAATCAAAATTAACATTTCTCAGAACTAAGGAAAGGTCACTGTGCCTGAAACATTGACTTTGACTTTGATTTCTCTCCACAAGTACTGTCAGACCTGCTGAGCTTTTCCAGCAAGTTCTAGTTTGGTTTCTGATTTCTAGCATCTGCAGTTCTGTCTGTTTTTATTTACTACATCCATTGGAATTTAGTAGAAGGAGGGATCTTATAGAAACTTAAAAGTATAACTAACTGGACAGAGTAAATGCAGGACAGGTATTCCTGATGATGTAAACCAGAGGTCGTAGTCTAAAGATGCAGGAAAGGCCATTTATGATCAGGAGAAATTTCTTCAACCAGAGAGTGGTGAGCCTGTGGAACTCACTGTCACAGAAAGTGGTTGAGGCCAAAACATTGAACAATTCCAAGAAGGAGTTAAATATAGTTCTTAGGGCTAAAAGGATCAAAGGGCATAGGGAGAAAGAGGGAACAGGAATTGGATAATCAGCTATGATCATATTGAATGGCAGCACATACTTGAATGGCTCAATTGTCTACTCTTGCTAAACTTTGTAAGTTTTTATATTTCTCTAAACTGGTGAAGGACAGGACTATGAAGAAGTATCCGAGGATAACCTTGGGTGTCTTTAACAGTGCGTTCAATGAATGCCTGAAACCTCCTATATGTGTGATTTCCTCCCCCTTTCCCTACACACTCCACTGATTGTCTATAATTTTGGAAAGAAGGGTTCTGCATCTTTTGACTTGTTTCTGTCACATCCATCATTAGGAACAAATGGAAGTATCCACCAATATTATGCCCCAGCGCACACATATTTTTCAGAAAAATAACCACACTTCCCTGCTGGAATATTACAAATTGGGCACATCATGATGGCCCTTGAGAAAACCACAGTGTTATTTTCTTGCTTTCAATATACCCAGGAACAATCCCTTAGAATTATTTGTGAGTATTTATTTATATTGTCCTTAATCCTGTTTCTGTCCTGACATTTACCTTCTGCTAAAAATGCAAATAAACATGGCATTATGACGGATTCAATAGCCAAGTTGTTATGTTCCTACTCTTAATAATCAACGATACAACGGAAGGAAGCAGCAATAACATTATAAACTGACAATATCAATAAAATATTATTATTTTTATCACTTATTAGTGACATTTTTGCTTACAATTGGAAATATGGCTCTTCTGTTACGTGTTGATGCACTGTGAAGAAGAGTTCATTTGCTGACTTTCTTGGCTTTCAATTCTTTATATATTATGAATGAAATAATTTAAATGGGCACCGTCAGATGTTGGAGTCACTAAAACTATTATAAACAATCCTCCTTCTAATTTTGGTCAATGTTTTAAATCTCACATAACAGATGCCTCAATGATCTCTTAAATTTAAAATGTTAGTAATACAGTGAAGATTGGTGTTTTTATCATAATAGCAGAACATAATATTTAAAAGTTTTAAAATATTCAATCAGTTTGACTGTGCTCAAAAAACAATATTTCCTTTAAATAAGAATATAATCCTTTAACAAGCAAGTTGAATTCTGATAATGGTCTAATTCTGCCATAAATTTAATAAGTTCATATTGTTAGTTTTTAAACAGACTAGTTTAAAATGATTTAAAAACATCCTTTTCATGCTCTTCTACATAAACAAATGAATGTTGTATGGCCTTTCTTAAACACCAGGTGTGTGATTGCAGTGGCTGAAACAAAAACTCTTTGGTGAAATTAAGAGCTTTACAATCAAAGCTGTTGCTGAAAGCTAGGAGGTTCATTGATTGTCAAGGGCATGGTTTACTTGCTGAAGGTTTTTTTCCAGAATTAATTTTACTTGTGTTTTGACAATTTTAGTATCTTTGGTATTTTAAGTTGATCTTATTGCAGGTATAATGTGTAAAACATGTTGTGATGCAACCACAACGAACAATTCATCTGTCATGGTCTATTATAATGGTTGCGTCACTTAGACAGAAATCTTATCCAATACACCTGATCTGTGCCCTGCTGTTGTGGGGTTGCTTCTGTTTCTCTTTCTATATAGCAATAAACAAAGGGTTTGCTTTGTTTATACTTTTCTTTCAGGTGGCTACTTTGCCCACAGTTTGGCCATCATGACAGATGCAGCACATTTACTGACGGATTTTGGCAGTATGCTAGTTAGTCTCTTTTCCCTTTGGATTTCCACACGACCTGCCACAAAAACAATGAACTTTGGTTGGCATAGGTCAGGTAGGAGAATTGTTTCTCACTGTGTTTTGAAATGGGTGGATATTTGCAAGTCGTTTGAAAAAATGCATTACATGAACATAGGTCTGGTTTGATGAGTTTTTTTTTGTTTCTACCCAGCACAATTCATTGAACAAAATAGTATTTCGAATAGAATAAGTTATTTCTCTCTATATTTCCCAAATTTTCTTCTGTAGCTAGTTTCTTATGTTGAACATTTTTATTGAAGCATTTTGTCCAATTGAGAAATATTTTCATCTGATATTGCTGTCTATATTTTCACTAAATAGTTAGTTCTTTAAAAGATGTGATCCTGGATTAAATACTTAAAGACATAACACATCTCTATTGTTTTCAGAAATCTAGGTTGTTATTACCATAATGTGATTATATTTTTAGTATTGTCATCATATTTGTACTAACTCTGACAATTATGGGGCCTTTAGATTATTATTAAAAAAACTGCTCAAATATAAAATCAGATCTTATCAATACATTTTTAAATATGAAAGAGCAATGCGAATTTATGAATGTAGAAGAATATTTTTGTAACTGAATTTTTATAGGTAAGCCTATGGATTCTGCTTAAAATTTGTATTGAATAAATTATAGGTCAGAATTTAGTGGTAATGATTGCAAAACTGTCAGTGTTGCCCTTATGAAACTGACAGCAACTTCAAGAGTTTGCACATTTAGAATAATGCAGAAATCCAGAGATTGCTATCAGCAAATGTACAATCCTCCATAGAGCGTCCTATAGATATTCTTACAGAATGTTGTCTCCTTGGCAGTCATGAAAAGATGTGAACTTCCAATCTAACCATTGTTAATTTCAGTGGAAAATATTACAACTTGTTGCATGAAGTTTTTAAGAAGGCACCAACTTCATGATTACTGCTAAACAACCTTAATGGATTAAAAAGTTGATTTCATATTTGTGGAAAGTTTACTTCTCCGCCGTGATTAAAAATGTCACATTTTCAAAGTTTATTTATATTTTAGCTTGTGCCTTACTACAGCCACACATTTATTTCACTCTGCCACTATAGATTAGAAATATCTACCTGATTATTTCAGTTTGACTCGTTTCCTACCTAACATCATGACTGTTGCACACCAAGACATTCCTTGAATTGGTGGCAGATTTAAACTGGTATTTGGAAAAGAGAAATTCCCTCCATTAAGCTCACTGGATCTTTGCGAGCAGCTTTCTTCATGATCAGTGACGAGCATCTTTACTTTAGTGCTGGTCTGAAAATCTCAAATTTTGATTGACACTTTTGAATGATCTGCAAGACTGCCATGTCCTGGTTTGATGTACTTTTGTATGTGAAAAATAAATCAAATTGTGGAGACATTTGTAGAATTGGTTCAGGTAATTTAAATCTGAAAAACAGTCAGTTGGCATCGAGTGATGTCTCTTGTGTGTCCCAGCAGCTACAGCCTGTTTGAGAGTGCTACCAGCCTGACCGTAGCCCCAAACAATCAATCAGACTGATGTTTGGCTGGGAATCCGGTGGAAGATAAAATACACCCAATGTGGGGCTAAAACTCCACTACATGTGGGCAAACTCAGAATGATCAACCTCACCCTCAAACCTGTTTCCAAAACTGAAATCTACCCCTGTCAATATCAAGTTCTTTGTTTCTATGTGATGAAGAAGCAAACAGAGATTCCAATATTGTATTCTGTACTTAGATCTGAAATTCCAATCAGCTCATTTTAATCAGAATCTATTCCAACTTATTGAACTGCACCCCCAAAATAATCAGGGTGAAAATATAAATAAAAATTCAGCTGTTAGTGGTATATTATACCAAGGAATAGAATTTGTATACAGATACAGAGGGTGGAAACTTATAGGGGTCTGAGTGACCTGGGGGCTATACTAAGACATTTGGCAGAATCAGTTAAGAAGTCTAGAACATCCAACTCAATGTCATGACCAAACTGTATCATTTTTTACAGTTTTCATAAGTGGCTTGATAAGATTCATGTTAGACAATGGTGAGATGCCAATGGATGGTGATTATTGGTTGTTAAAGACCTTGTTGATGGCACAACTGAACTCATTAATACTTAGTCTCCCAATTACCAAACATGCCAAAGAAGATCCATATTGGGAATACTCGACATGGAAACCAGAATAGGTTCAGATCGCTGCTTGCTGCAAATGGCATCCATTTTTCCAAGACCAAACACAGTCTAGGGCATGATCCATGGGCACCAGCCTCACATACTCCTTCTCCCTGGACATTGGCATGCGGGTATCTGGAAATTCCTCACAACTATCCTGGCAATCTTTGACACAGTGACAATGTACTCTGGAAGCACAGGACACAACGGCAACTAGCATTGAGAAGGCTACAGTAAGGACACTTGATGCTCACACACTGGACTAGGCTGCATTTCCAGGCTTTTGGGGGAAAGATAAGTAGACATAGGCACATGTAGATGGATTGGCTGGGAACTTTGGGAAGTGTGAAGCCTGTGGTATTGATGGGATGGGCTACTGGAGTGGGGGTTGTGGGGGGGGGGGAAGCGGATGTACAGCATTCAGGCTGAGACCAGCAGCCATTTGCAGAAGAATGCTCACTGTTGACTTCTATCATGATGCCAACTGAAAGTGTGCAATGGGAAGAAAATGGCTGCGACCACACTTGGAGTGAATGGGATACGTGACTGGACCTGTAAGGGATGGGGTTGCAGTAACCTCTGGTCTTAAGGCTTTTAAAAAGAACATTGGAAACAGAATGTGCAATACACAATACACATGAAGGCTGCCTATTCCCTGACCATCCTACAGTACTGACCCGCTATGAATGTTGAATTCCCTGCACAATCATTGCTAGACAGTTCATTGACAGCTATACTTTTGCATTCAGGGGAGCTAAACAGGAGGAATGTTGAAAAGGGAGAGACAAAGGTGTCAGTATGACTCAATGCCATTTGTATGCATTGCTCCTCCTCGTTCCAGATGGTGCAGTAGGTTCTCAGCGCAGACTCCCATCCATTGAGCCTTGACCAATGAAGCAATGCCGAATGATGTAACAACATGTTTCAGGCCTACATGGAAGCACTAAAAACCACATGGATGGTTAAAGGACAAATACTTTTTAAGTAAGGTGAGAGTCATGTTTAAGCCATTGCCATCTGTAACACAAAAGCGCTCTCAATAAGTTTTCTTCTCCCTCTCCCACTGTGACTTTGTATACTCTCTTGTTTGGCCACAGAGGTGAAGGCAGCCTGCTTGACCATGGAGCCCATTAACCCTGGAGATTTGGTCTGGCAACTGTGGAACACTTGTCTGCATTAGGCATACATACCAAGAGTCTTGCAAGTTGACCCACCTCAGCTTGAACTTCCAAGGGTTAGAAGGGGGCTGGTAGGGTGGAGAGGGAAGGCTTGCCTACCTCTGCATTGTTCTGAATGGGAACTGCCGAGGGACCTGTGTATGTCCTGTCTACTTGTAAGTTCCATGATCCTGTTGAATGGTGGAGCAAATTTGATAGGCCAGTGGTCTCTTTCTGCAGTGTAAGGATCAGGGAAAAAAATCATTAGATGAATAACACTTCTTCAGTAATGGCACCACACTAAACCCTCTTACCAACCTCTTCTTGGAACTGATCGTCCAACTCAATTGCTTAATCCTGCTTTCTCCCCATACCTTTGATCCCATTTGCCCACGTGCTATATCCAGTTGCCTCTTGAATACATTCAATGTTTTGGCATCAACTACCTCCTGTGGTAATATATTCCTCAGATTCACCACTCTTTGCATGAAGAAATGTCTCCTCATCTCCGTCCTAAATCATCTACCCCAAATCCTCAGACTGTGACCCCTGGTTCTGGAGAAACTCACCATCAGGAACATCCTCCCTGCATCTACCATGTCCAGTCCTGTTAGAATTTTAAGTCTCTATGAGATCCCCCCTCCTTTGTCTGACCTCAAACAAAAACAATCCCAACCAAGTCAATCTCTTCTCGTACGTCAAATCTGCTATCCTCAGAATCAGCCCGGTAAACAATGAGACTAATTGCATAAAAGTGGAAGTTCATGTGAATTTAAGTGATATAACATAGAACATAGAACATTACAGCGCAGAACAGGCCCTTCGGCCCTCGATGTTGCGCCGACCTGTGAACTAATCTAAGCCCATCCCCCTACACTATCCCATCATCATCCATATGCTTATCCAAGGACTGTTTAAATGCCCCTAATGTGGCTGAGTTAACTACATTGGCAGGCAGGGCATTCCACACCCTTACCACTCTCTGAGTAAAGAACCTGCCTCTGACATCTGTCTTAAATCTATCACCCCTCAATTTGCAGCTATGCCCCCTCGTACTAGCCGACGTCATCATCCTAGGAAAAAGACTCTCACTGTCCACCCTATCTAATCCTCTGATCATTTTGTAGGTCTCTATTAAATCCCCTCTTAGCCTTCTTCTCTCCAATGAGAACAGACCCAAGTCCCTCAGTCTTTCCTCATAAGACCTTCGCTCCAGACCAGGCAACATCCTGGTAAATCTCCTCTGCACCTTTTCCAATGCTTCCACATCCTTCCTGTAATGGGGCGACCAGATTTTGCTGATTGCAGCAGCTTTTAATTCTTGGGGTCTTTAACATACTCTATGGTGATCAATGACAGCAGTTTAATTGCATATGTGTGAATATCAAAAATTATTTTCATTTTTAGAGTTATAATGGTGGTAAATGCTATCCGCTTTCCTGTCATTACAATGACAAATTTTGAGCTGCAATGCAACTGATATTTATTTTCTTTTATCTACATAGAAGATATTGCAAATTTCAGAGCCTAATGAAACTTTGTTAGACTCTCTAATATAAAAAGTAATGTAGACATAGAATCACAGAGTTCTTGCAGCATACAAAGTGGCCATTTGACTTGTGTCTGCTCTGGCTTTCTGAATAAGCAATACACCTAACAGCATTCCTCTGCATTCTCCCTGGAACAGTGCAATTCAGAAAACAATCCAATTCCCTCTTGAATGCCTTGGTTGACTCTGCCTCCAACATACTTCCAGGCAGTACATTCTTCATCTGATTAATGATTAATTCAACGTGTGGGAAAAATTTCTCCTCAAGACACCATTGCTCTCTTTCACGGGATCACCCTTTTATGCTCAATCCTTGCACCAGTGGCAACAGCTTTTCCACATCTACTCTATCCAAACTCCTTATGATTTTGAATACCTCCATCAAATTTCCTCTCCATCTTCTCTTCTCCAAGGAAACTGTCCTAACTTCTTGAATCTGTCTTCAAAACTGAAGTTCCTCATCCCTTAAACCATTCTCATGAATCTCTTCTGCACTCTTTGCAATGCCTTTACTTCTCAAAGTGTGGTGCCTAGAACTGCATACAATAGTCCAGACGACACTGAACTAGTGTTTCATATAAGGTCACAAATTTTACACAAGTTTAGCATAACCTCCTTACTTTATACTCAGACAGACAAACCAAAACCTGATTCACAATTTTTTAGGTAACGTAAAGTCAGTAGTCAGTTTGCAGTGACTTGTTTGGTAGTGCTCTTACCTCTGTATCAGAAAGTTCTGGTTTCAAGTCACACTCAAGAACTTGAGCACAAAAAAGGCTTGACACTGCAATGCAGTACTGAGTGAGTGCTACATCGTCAGGGTTGCCGTCTTTTGGACGATGTGTTCAATCGAGACTTATCTATCCCGTGAAAGATTTCCTGCTCCTATTTTTAAGAGAAATGAAATAATTATCTGTGGTGTCTGTTCAATATTGTCTCAATAAACATCACATAAAACAGATGGGAGGGAAGGAAGGGGAGAACCTCATTTGGTGATTGCCCTGATTGCAACTCCCAAAAGATGTTATCTTTACTATTTGCCCCTTCAAAGCCCAGTACTCACTCCTGAAGCTCTCAGATCCCACCCTGTCATAAAATCCCAGGACTTACTCTAAGGGCTCATCCAGGATTTGAACCTGGGACCTCTCGCACATGCAACATTGACCTGAAGCGAGAATCATACCTCCAGACCAACAAGCCAGGTTGACAGTGAGGAAGAAGGTGTTTGGTTACAGGAAGATATAAACGTATTGGTCAGATGAGCAGATCAGTGGCAGATGGAATTTAACCCCGATAAATATGAGGTGATGCACTTTGGAAAAGAAACAAGTCGGGGGAGTACTCAATGAATGTCAGAACAGTAGGAAGCTCAAAGCAACACTTGGATCTTGGGGTGATTGTCCACAGATCCCTGAGGGTGTCAGGATAGGTCAAGAGGGTAGTTAAGAAGGCATACGGGATGCTTGCCTTTAACAGTAAGGCATAACTTATAAGAGCAGGGAAGTCATGTTGGAACTGTAGTTTGGTTCGGCCACAGCTGTGTGCAGTTCTGGTCACCACACTACAGGAAGGATATGATTGCACTGGAGAGGATATAAAGAAGAGTCACCAGGATGTCGCCTGGGATGGAGTATTCAGCTATGAAGAGAGGCAATAAGCTTGGGTTATTTCCTTTGGATCAAAGAAAGTTGAAGGGGACCTGATAGCGGTGTATAAGGTGAGGGGCATGGATAGGCTGAGTAGAAAGCAGCTGTTCCCCTGAGTTGAAGGGTCAATAACAAGAGGGCATAAAGTGAAAGGCAAAAGATTTAGAGGGAATTTGAGGAAAATCTTTTTCACCCAGAGGGTGGAGGAGGTCTGGAATGCATTGCCAGGTAGGGTAATTGAGGCAAGAAATCTTTAAAAGGTACTTCAATGGTAGTTTGAAGTGTCATAACATTCAACGCTATGGGCCTAGTGTGGGAAAGTGGGACAAGTGTAGATAGTATTGCTTCAGAGATAGTAGGAACTGCAGATGCTGGAGAATCTGAGATAACAAGGTGTATTTTTTCTGGTGGTACAGATTTAATGGGCTGAAAGAACTATTCTGTACTATTGATTCTTTGACTCTATGATTCTATCATTCAGGCCTCTATTTGTATTTTCTTGTGATGTCAAAATGCTTGTACCAGCCTTTGTTTTCTGCATTATTACTTCCAGTGTCCTCAGGTGCCACATACCTTGCATACATCACTAAAAACTGGGCAGCTTCTGAGTACACAAATAAGGCTACATCATCCACAATGCTTATTAGGCTTGTCTATATTGGCTACCATGTCAATGGTGAATAAATGATGCACAGCCTGTAGACTCTGTCTACTTAATAATATGCCTTCATACTTGCATCCACTTTCCAGTAATTTTTCCACAGTGTAAGCTTTGGGTTAGTCCATGAGGTCTTTGGGATGCTTCCATAAGGATTGATGCTATCATGAGCTTGATTATGCTTTCAACTAGTTTTGCTGCCGTGAAGTCACAACCACATCACTCGTCTCCACATCTACTTATGAGCTGATTAGTGGTTTCTGTTATTCGTTAAAATACGTAAAATACATGATATATTTGGAAGTTGAGCTTCATAATTGATTTATGAATGTAACAATATTTTTATCTGGATTTTTAAGGTCATCATCCAACATACCTGTAGTGTTCAGTTTGTAGAAACCTTCATTGCCTCGAGCAATTTTAATCTTAATGGTTTACTTATTGTTTCAGAAATATTGAGGAATAGAAAACTAAGCTCTATGTATTGTCAGACAAAGTAAACTCAAGAGTTCCAAAAAGTGTTGGAAATTTTGAGTTCATAGTGTGGCTTTTTGCAGAGTTATTTAGACTCTTTGGAATGGAAACAAATTCTCAGGCTTTTGCAAGCTCTTCAGAATTTAGTTTGACTCCATGAATTGCAGTACCTTAAGTGGTCACAGCCTAAGTTGGTCTCAAGTTGTTGCTTGACTAAAGAGTCAATGGTGTTGAGCTGTTCCTGCTTTCCTGAAGCTCTGTTTACAAAACAGTGATGTTTGGTGTGAAAATGGATTGCAGGATTCAAAGGGGAAATTAACAGAGAGAAAAAAACTTTTTGCAGCTTTTTCTCTGGCTGTTAGGAGCTGTTATTGGATGAACTCTTCTCCCTAGTCCTGTGTCTGGAGAGTAATCAACCTTCATTGAACTCCTGAAGGGACAGTAAGCAGGAGTAAAGCATTTCTCTCACTGCTTAAAGACAGAACCTCCAGATTTGGCTATTCAGTCTGTTTCCTGCAGAATCTTTGCAGTAGATAATTTTATTCAGTCACTATACAAGTCTGACATAAGTAAAATCACAGAATCCCTACAGTGTGGAATCAGACCATTCAGTCCAACAAGTCTACACCAATGCTCTGAAGAGCATCCCACTCAGATTCATCGCCCCAACCTATCCCTGCATTTCCCATGGCAAATCAACTGAAACTACACATCCACTGAACCTGGACCTATGGGCAATTTAGCATGGCCAATCCACCTAACATCTTTGGACAGTGGGAAGTAACTGCAGCACCTGGAGGAAACCCATGCAAACATGGGGAGAATGTGCAAACTCCACACAGATAGTTGCTCAAGGCTGGAATTGAGCCTGGTGCTATGAGGTGGCAATGCTAACCACCGAGCCACCATGCTATCCCTAAAACATCAGTTGTGAGGAAATTAATAGAATTAAAGAGCTATAAATCTGATCATTTCCATCCAAAGTTGTTAAAGAACATAGGGGATCTGCAATGTGCTTCCCTAACTACAATTTTTCAGAGTTCCCTGGACACAAGAATCACCCTCTGCAGTGGAAAATTGCACATGTCAGTCTGCTTTTAAGAAGCAAAAAAGAGGAAAATCAGGAAATTACAAACCAGTCAGCCTAACCAGTCAATCTGTGGTTGGAAAAACATTGGATTCTATAAATCAAGGATGGAGTAACTGACCACCTCGAAAATTTCCAGTTATTTAGGGAGAACCAGTATGGATACGTGGCAGGTAGGTCATGCTTGTCAAACGTCATTAAAGTAGTGGATGGGGAATGTCAATGAATGTTGTTTACATGGAATTCCAGAAGGCATTTGACAAAGTCCCACATAAGGGACTGGTAATTAAGGTAGAAGCCCACAAAATTGAGGGTGAATTATTGACATGGCTAGGAAAATGGTTGAGTGTTTTGCGACAGAAAATAGAGGCAATGGGAAGGTATTCAAATTGACAGGATGTGACCAATACTATCCCACAAAGGTCTGTGTTTGGTCCTCAATTAGTTATTCACATTATTGTTAAACATCTTGTATAATGACACAGAAGGCCATATATCCAAATTTGCTGATGACATAACATTGAGCATTGTAGAAGTGTAGATAATAACATAAAATTACAAAGGGATATTGAAAGACTGCAAATGGGCAAAACTATGGCAGATGGAGTTCAATGAAAGCAAGTGTGAGGTTATTCATTTTGACTCAAAAGAATAGATCAGGGTGCTTTCTTGATGGTATGAAGTTAAATACAGCGGACGTCCAAAGAGACCTGGGGGTTTAGGTGATTGGTTCTTTAAAACATCACAAACAGGTGCGGAAAATAATGTGGAAAGCTCATGGAATGCTGGCCTTTATATCTAGAGGACTGCAGTACGAGAATGCAGAAGTTATGCTTCAGTTATACAAAGCCCTGGTTGGACTCCACTTGGAGGACTATGAACAGATCTGGACACCACATGGGTTTACAAGAATGAAACTTGGATTCTCATGGGTGAAGTTATGAGAAATTATGCAAATTAAACCTGTTTTCTCTAGAATTTAGAAGGTTAAGGGGTGATCTGATTGAAGTCTTCAAGATATTAAGAGAAAAGATTGTAAATAATTTATCTTTATCTACCATGTTTGGGGATTCTAGAATTAGGGGCGTAGTCAGAGAAGTAGGGATAGACTGCTCAGGAAAGATATTAAAAAGCACTTCTGCACACAAAAAAGGATGGTAAATGTTTGTAACTCTCTTCACAAAGGCATGGATTCAGAATTAGGTGTTAATTTTAAATCTTAGATAAATTTTTGTTCAGCAAAAGTATTAATGGATATGGGCCAAAGGCAGGTATATACAGTTAGGCAATCAGCCATGATCTCATTGAATGTTGGAACAGGCTCATAGGGCTGAATTTACCCCAGTCAATTGGGTAATGAGATGCGTTCTTCAACTGCTGAAGTCCATAGGGTGCATGGACACTCTCAGTGTTTATGGAAGTGAGTTACAGGATTTTGACCAAATAAGTCAAGGAACACTGGTATAGTTCCAAGTTGAAATTATATGGCTTGGAGGGGAGCATGCAGCTGGTGGTGTTCCCATGGATCTGCTGCTCTTCTCCTTTTGAGGTGGTAGAGGCCATGGGTTTAGAGGCTGCTGTTGGAGCCTGAGTGGGTTTCTGCAGTACATCTTGTTGCTGATGCACACTGTTACCGCTATGCATCAGTAGGGGGAGTAAATGTTGAATATGGTGGATTGGATGTTAATCAAGGGACTGCTCTGTCCTAGATGAAGACAGGCTTCTTGAGTTTTGTTGGAGCTGCACTGAACCAGACAAGTGGAAAGCATACCATCACGTTCCTGATGTGTTATTAGATGTTGGACAGGAACTGGGAAGACAGGAGATGAGTTACTCACACTCAACAAATTTAGAAGAAGAAGAAAGGGATTACATGTCCTACCAGATTCACAATCGGAGATACCAGTGACAGAGAGCAAAATTGGATGTAGAATCATCAAATCCTTCCAGTGCAGAAAGAGACCATTAGGACCATTGGTGCGGACTCAATCCTTTAAACAGCACACCACTCAGACCCACCCCATCCCCATGATCCTGAATGGGGTTTTTACAATGGCTAACCCACTTAACCTGTATATTCCCTAGACACTGTAGGACAATTGTTTTAGCATGGCCAAACCTAACCCATTCTCCTAACCTCCACATCTTTCATCTGTGGGAGGGATCCACAGCACCCACAGGAAACTCATGCAGACACAGGGAGAAATTGCAAATGCCACACAGACAGTTGTCAAAAGCTGGAATCAAACACTGGTCCCTGATGCTGTGAATTAGCAGAGCTGACCACTGTGCTACTGTTCTGGCCATGAGATAGAGCAAGTAATTTATATGATATGGAATAGCTTCAAGCTAAATACGAAACCAAAGGCAAACCAAATATTGGAAATATTGAATGAGCCAAACTTCCAAGGGAATCTGTAGACAGCTTTATAAATGATAGACATATATTGGTTGAGACATATGAACATGTGAAACAGAGTTAGTAAGAGACAGAATTGTTGTTAGCATTTCTGTATTATGGGTCACTGGGGTATTGCACTTAAAACCAATCCTCAGAGTCATCCCAAAAGTTGAGCATTTTATAAAATATGTAGAATTCCCCAAATGACCTGTCTTTCAGACTCAGGTTGACAGAAAGCAGGGACTGGGTTTCTGTACATAATCAGAATTACTATTTATTACTAATATATGCATTCTAATAACATAAACAATTATGAATAATTAACTCTGAGATAAAACCTGCTTAAAACCTCCCCCTTAAACACATATATACAGAGAGACCACAGAAAGTGGAGAAGTACCGTGGGTGTTATGGACAGAGAGAGACTGAGAAGGCAGTTCAATGGTTCCTGTTCACAGGATTCTTGTGCTGATCAGAATGCTTCTTCTCAATGAAGGGTCTAGGCCCGAAACGTCAAGCTTTCCTGCTCCTATGATGCTGCTTGGCCTGCTGTGTTCATCCAGCCCCACACCTTGTTATCTCGGATTCTCCAGCATCTGCAGTACCTTTTATCTCTGCTTCTTTTCAATGTTCCTTCTCTAGATACTTTCACCAGCTTGCTGGAGATACAGGGTGATTGGTTCCCACTCATCAGCTAACTGGAAAGGGAAAATAAATTTACTATCTTCAGGCTTGAGATGCTTTTTATTGTCCTTTCATTGTAGAGGTCTGAATGTTTCTGACTACCTCATTCACATCACAAAGTTATTCAAGCAGAAGGACTTTGTCATTGGTAACTGGTCAGTAGTCCACAGACCATTTCAACTATTATTTTGGCAAGCAAAGCTCCATTTATATACTCTCCTTGGCACCAGCTCATCTGCAAATTAGGCTTCCACTACTGCTTGAACAAGCAACTATGTAAACAATATTTACTTGACTATCAGGGTATTTGCTTTGAAAAAGTGCAACAATTCTTCAGAAATTCTTGGCTTTTAAAACAGTTCCTTTCCCATCATAGACCATAATCAAAAATACGAAAGAAATGAACAGATACAGTCTTCCATGTGATCAATTTCAATCAGATCTTTTATAATCCAAGAAAACATTAACAGTGGAAAAGATTAAATAATTTTGGAAGTATGAACCAGAAACAGAACAGATAGATTTTAAGAGGCGAAGAGCAACTTTATTCTAGAAGACCATGTGAGCCTGTTAACATCATAACCTACAAACATCCTAAACAACTGCAAGATAAATCAACATCAGAGTGTATAAACAACAGACATTAAGAATCAATGTCAACATTGTGGTTCAAGCAGTTCTTAGAAGCAAGAACAATATCACAAGAATTAGAAACAGAAAGTGCTGGAGAAACATGATAGGTTTGCCTGCATCTTTTGGACAGAGAGAAAAGGCTTGAGTCTGATATGACGCTTCTGCAGAATCACAGATGCCCTACAGTGCGGAAAGACGCCGTTCGGCCCATTGAGTCTTCACTAACCCTCCCACTCAGATCCTGCCTTCACTGTAACATTTACCATGGCTAACTCACCTAGCCTGAACTTCCCTGGACACTATAGGGCAATTTAACGTGGCCAATCCAACTAACTAATGTGCAAACTCCACACAGACAGTCACCTAAGGCAGGAACTGAGCCTGGGTCCTTGGCACTGTGAGGCAACAGTGCTAATCACTGAATTACCGTGCTGCCCAAATGGGTCACAAGGATGTCACCTTTGTAAAATAAAAAGGCCATTTCAAAAAATATGTACAACAATCAACAGCAGTTTCCATACAGTAGAAAAATTGCTAAAACAGTTTAACACAGTTGGCCAGACGCCTGGAAGAAATATCCTTATATGATGGCCTGTTTCCATTAGAACTTATATCTCCTTTCAAAAACATTCCAGAGGTCTTTCTCAGAAAAACTGTGATCCATCAGAACTGGAGAAGTTTGAACTTACTTATCTCAATTGGTATCTGACTGAATTTAAGCTTGATACAAAGTCAGCATCATTGTCCCATCTGACTGTTTTCATTTAAACACAAGAAATACAGCCTTACAGTCTACAGATACACAGTTAAGTGGAGTGACCCCTAGGATTACACAAATGTTGCTGTTGTCACCACAACAAAAAGAATACCAAATGTTCCACAACCAAAGCAGCTTAGTCTTGAGAAAGGAAGCATGTTTGCCTTTCAACATTCTGCAAGACCTAGGAAAACACAAGCCCCTGGAACTCATTACATACCTTCCAAAATTAATGGCTGAATTTAAGAATAAGTTTCAGCCAGTGGAAATCACGTATATTGGAATTTGACATTTATTTCACATTATCAGCAGGGATGAAGACATCGATTCCTCTGGGCTACAAGGAATGTATATTTTCCATCCCTGATACCACAGAAGAATCTTCAGAGGTTAGCTATTAGCAAGACCTGAGATAGTAACTAAATGCTATGATTGAAATTAAGCAATACAGTCCACCTAAGATCATTGGTGAACTTTTAATCAAACCAGTACTGTCAACAAATCAATCCACAACACATGGGGTGGGACGGGGTGTTGTTGGGTGTGGCAGGTGTTAGAATTGCTGAACAGTTAATCCCACTCATGACATTGGTGTGAAACAAATCTACTGTAATGGCAAAAGAACAAAGAATGACAAAGACATCCTACACATCCAATGTCATGACCAGAGATCAATTGCATGTCCGATGCTTGGTACTAATGAAGAACCTACTTCTTTCATCATCACAATTCTGTCCAGGATGCACATTGATGAAATAAAAAGTCCTCCAGATAAGATAATGGATCAGCAATAATAACATCAACTGTCACCCAGTTCTCAGCAATAGGTATATATGACATGAAAGACTTTCCAGATGAGCAACAAGCAAAAGATCAAGATCAAACTCAACGTCCTATAGCGAGCAATCTCACAATCTTCCAAGTCCAAAATGAATATGTTTTGGAAGCATTGTCAAATCTCTAGTTCACTTACATTTGTGAAGCCAGAGAGGGAGCAGTGATGGATGTAATTGGGTTGTTTTATGCCTTTGTATGATGCAGTAATTGGGGCAGGGGGGAGAGTGCATGGTGGGTAAACTTAGGAGAATTGTTGTATAATGCAATGGTTATAAAAGGGTTAATCAATGATCTAAGCTGAAGCTCACCTATTCTGCTATGTAATGCAGTCACTGGGTGGAACTTCAGGCAACTGAAGTTAGTCTGCTACAATTGGAATAAGTAGCTGTTGGACATAATCTCCTGACTGAGACACGTATGTTCTACTTACCTCTAGGTAGTAAAAATTAATATGCCTCAGAGTTCATTTAACTTATATACAGTTACTGTGATGTAATAAACCTCACCTTATTTCCTAACACAAGTGTCTCTTCTTCTAACACTTATTTGTGCTTCCAGCTTCATCCCAGATTAACATGGGAAAGGATGTCACAAGCAACAGAACATAGTCTTGCTGCCTGTAGACAGCCTCCCAGTACTAGAGTGAAGGGCAACAGATTTAGCTGCCTTTCCCACCGTTCTCAGTACAGCTGTAGCCACATGCTGCCCTGAAGAGAGTCCCCATTCCCCATCAGGTTAGCCTGGCTTCTTGGTCCTTTTTTATTTAAGATTTTACTAAGGTACAGAGAAGATGCATCTATCTTGGGACATTGTGCTCCCACTTATCTGTAAGACCATTTTGCTTCTGCTACCAACATGAGGCCATCATCCTTTAATTGATCAGCAAGCTCATTTTCTTGACATGAATTGACTGATTTGGGGAAAATCGCTGATGAGAACTGCTCCCCCACAATATGGTTCCTTATGGCCACAGGAAAAATGCTGCCCTTGGAATTACCCATCACAATGTTCCTGCATAACAAATGAGATCACAGCTAGTGGATTTTCAAGGCCAGTTAACCCATGGCTCCTTTCACCAGGAGATAACAGCATATTTTTATTCATTTAAGGAATGTGGGCGTCAAGTCTTTGGTATCATCAGCCATCTTTTAAGTGGGCATCTTGGTCTCTAAGCAGCTGGCTGGTAAGTCTGTTTCCAGGTGTGAGGAGGTCAGAAAGGGTGGAGTGCTGCATGGTGAAAGAATCACTGCAGCTGCCTGGAAATCTCACTTATACATCACTCCAGACATCTCCAGTAGCGATCGGTGAATACTCTTGGTGACCCATGGATGCCAAAAAGTATCTCATCTGCACTTGATGATGTCCTGCACCTGTGGGAAGCCAACCAAAGCTGGAAAGCCAAGCATCCATTCATTCCGACTGGCAACATCACTGCCAAAGTTGTAAGGGCTGACAAAGACAGCAGTTATCTTAGTATTTTGCCTTGCTGACTGCAAATTCCCACAAATATTTCTGTCAGAGTGTTGGAAGCATCCGGAGACAGAAGTTTTGAGTGCTGTGATGACTTTGATACCCAATTGTAAAGCAGCCCATCAGGTCCATTTGTCTTGTCCTGACAATTATCTGTCACCACCTGACGTGGTATCTTGAACTTCCTGAATCTCTGTTATTCTGACATGTCCAGGAAACCTATCCTCTATCTGTAAACCCTTTGTTCAAGATGCAGTCTCCCTGTGAGCTACACATCTCTGCAGATCCCCATGCACTGCACGTCTCTGCAAATCCTCTCTGCACTCTGAGCTGCAGCTTTTTATAGGTGCAGGTACTTCAGCTATTGGTCATCTTGGTCTCTATCTAAGGAACAAAGCTACACAACGGGTAATCTCTTAAGAGAGTTTTAAAAAGTTCTCTTCAGTCCTCCTCTCCTGAGGCCATTGATTAATATGAGATTCTTTAGAAAATCACTCAATTGGCCTTTCCCAGGCAAATTGTGACAGAGTGAGCGGGGATATTCAATCACAGGACAGTTGCATTTTAAATTTCCTGCAATAATAATTTGCAGATGAATGTCCTAGGACATTTCACAGATAGGCAAGGAAAATTGATATCAAGGCAAAGAAGTAAGTATCAGGAGAACTAACCACAGGCTTGGTCATAGCTGTCTTTTAAAGTTAGTCTTAAAGAAGCAGAAGGAGGTGCACATTTCTTGGATACAATGCACAAATGTCTAAAGGCCTATTTTCTTTTCTTGGAACTGTTGGGTTTAGTTAGGTTGTCCCTCTCCTTGTCTAGCCAAGTATCAATGAATTCAGCTCAGACCAGAGGTCAAACTTGAAATGTCCTCACTTGTATGACCCATTACCAACAGAGTCACAAAATTCCATCAATTAGAAAGGATGGAGCATTGATGTATTGGCTGTTAAGAGAGACACAATTTATGATGGAATCTGATTTTCATGCAAAAACTACTGTGAATTCTAGTCAGATTAGTATCCTAGTCTTCCAGGCTTTCCGTTCCAAAATTCAGGATGTTGTGTGTGTAAAACTTGAGGCTATTCCAGCAATGTGTTATTACTTTGTTGTGAAGTCTAAATTGATATCTCATCAGCAGAGTTTCATGAAGACTCTTAAGAAGGCCTCAGAAATTAATTTGGAGGTAATGGTAATTGATTCCAGATGAAATTGATTACCTTTTCTAGTAGTGGTTCTTGGCTCCATTGGAATGTTGTTAAAACAATGCCCTCCTCTTTGTCTAGCCTCCATGTACAAGCTACCTATGTGAAGTGACTTAATATTATTTCAAGACTACAGTCTTGAAATTCTAGCCACTGAGACACCAGAGAGACATTCAAATGCCAGAAGCAGAGGAGAGCTACAAGTTTTCTTAATTCTGTTGTTAGACACTTTGGAGGACCTTGGATGTGAAAAGGAGGCAGCTTGTGAGGTGATTTTATCAAGGTAAACAAGAGATTGTTAATGAAATGGAAATGCTTAAATCTGGAATACCACTTTAAATTAAAAGTTAAGATTAGGGCAAGGTCATAAATTCAAACCAGTCAGAGTTAAATTTATACAGTTATATGGAAGGCATTCTGCCAGGAAGACCTATTTCTAACAGACTTGTATGGTCCTGAGTTCTGGCAGTTTTACATTTCACTGACTGTGCAAAGCATTCTTGGGGATCCAACCCAATATAAAAACAAGTAGGTCATGAGTAGAACAAAAATTCCCTTTCTTTACACTAAAATTGAAATTTGTACAGGTCAAAAATAGAGGAGTGAACTGAAAATTCTGCTGATCTCATTACAAATTACTCTGTTTATTTGGAATTATTCACAGCTGGAATTTAACTAATGAGGTGATTGCTACAACAATGTGCCAATGAGCCATTCACCAGTAGTTAAATTTTCCTGCTGAGCGAAGACTTTGTTATTGAATATGTATAACATGCACTGTTTCATCAAGAGAGTGTATACCAGCATCACCATTGTAACTCTGAACAAAACTTGTAAACATCTATGATTTTGAATAGCTCCAGGAGAAGATTTCCCCTTGTAACAGTTTGTAGCAAAATTCTCAAACTGAGCATAAGGAGTTCAGCTAAAAATAGAAATAGTGAATATTATAATAATTGAGACAATACTAACAGCAAACAAAGAAAATATTTTCCCCGGTTTGGCATCAAGCATTTTATTGAACAGTGTAGAAAAAAGTTTTAAAACAATAATTAAAAATAAACATAAAATTAAAGCTAAATTCCAATGTTCTCCTGAAATAAAATAGTAAATAGAATTGGAGTAAAGCCAATAAAGTATAATACCTATTTGTGAGAAGTGAGTCGAACCAGAACAGGACTATCTTGCTACTTTAACTGAATTCTTAGGTGGATGCTTAATTATGCAAATGTGTTATCTTGTTTATGTGAAATTGCTGTGACTCCTATTTTGCATATACAGCATTTAACTCAGTTAGAGGAAGCAAAGAATAATGATGGTTGGATGCCTTTCAGGTAAGGGAGGCGTTTGCAGTGTTATTCCCGAAAGGTCAGTTTTGGGTGCATTACTCATTTCAATTTTTATTTGAGCAGGTGATATCAAAATTGTTAAATAATGAATAATGATCAGAATATTATAAGCTTTGTGGGCATTCTCCAAGTATCTCTGTGACTGACAGAACTTGAGTATTCTCATTGAGAAACATCTTCAGAAATGAGCAGAGGTAAAGTAAAGACACTGGAGGGATTGCACAAAACTCCAAACAACCCAGCTACCTAGAATTTTAAGCACCCTTCATCGGCAGAGTCTGACGACTGCACTTTACTACAACCTCAGAACCTATTGAACTGGAAGTAGTTTATATCTGATTCTGAGAAACCAAAAGCAAAGTTACAGCACTCAGGACAACGTAAGTAAGGTGGTGAAGTGGCAGAATTCAATGTGGAGAAATGTGTAGAGATGGTCCTTAAGAGGACTAAAGTGGAAAAACAATGTCCTATGCTTAGCATAGTTTGAAAAGTGTAAATGAGCTGCGCAATCTCGGCTGGGATTTTCCTCTTTGTCCCTCAAAGTGTGAGGATGAGCATGTTATCAGTGGCAAGCAATACGACAACTCACCGTAATGCTTCCCTAAAGGTTAATGCATGCAGTTTCAGGTAAGAAAGTATACATATTTATGTTATACAAAACAAAGTTAGTTTGTAGTTGGCATTACACTCAAACTTACAGTTTAAATTCTATACAGAGATAGTAGGAACTGCCGATGCTGGAGAATCTGAGATAATACGGTGTAGAGCTGGGTGAACACAGCAGGCCAAGCAGCATCAGAGGAGCAGGAAAGCTGATGTTTCGGGCTTGGACCCTTCTTCAGAAATGGGGGAGGGCAGGGGAAGGGAAAGGGAATTCTGAAATAAATAGGGAGAAACGGGGAGGTGGATAGAAGATGGATAAAGGAGAAGATAGGTGGAGAGGTGACAGACAGGTCAAGGAGGCAGGGTTGGAGCCAGTAAAGGTGAGTGTAGGTGGGGAGTTAGGGAGGGGATAGGTCGGTCCAGGGAGGACGGACAGGTCAAGGAGGCGGGATGACGCTAGTAGGTAGGAGATGGGGTTGGGGCTTGAGGTGGGAGGAATGGATAGGTGGAGGGACAGGTTAGGGAGACAGGTACAAACGGGGCTGGTTTTGGGATGCGGTCGGGGGAGGGGAGATTTTGAAGCTTGTGAAGTCCACATTGATACCGTTGGGCTGCAGGGATCCCAAGCGAAATATGAGAGGCTGTTCCTGCAACCTTCGGGTAGCATCGTTGTGGCACTGCAGAAGACCCAGGATGGACATATTATCCAAAGAATGGGAGGGTGAGTTGAAATGGTTCGCGACTGGGAGGTGCAGTTGTTTGTTGCGAACCCAGTGTAGGCGTTCCACAAAGCGGTCCCCAAGCTTCCGCATGGTTTCCCCGATGTAGAGGAGGCCACAACGGGAACAGCGGATACAGTATACCACATTAGCAGATGTGCAGGTGAACATCTGTTTGATGTGGAAGGTCTTCTTAGGACCTGGGATGAGGGTGAGGGGGGAGGTGTAGGGGCACGTGTAGCACTTCCTGCGGTTGCAGGGAAAAATGCCAGGGGTGGTGGGGCTGGTGGGGAGTGTGGAGCGGACAAGGGAGTCACGGAGAGAGTGGTCCCTCCAGAAAGCAGATAAGGGTGGGGAGGGGAAAATGTTTTTGGTAGTGGGGTCAGATTGCAGATGGTGGAAGTGTCGGATGATGATGCGTTGGATCTGGAGGTTGGTGGGCTGGTACGTGAGGACGAGGGGGATTCTGTTTTGGTTGTTATTGCGGGGAGGGGATGTGAGAGATGAGTTGTGTGAAACGCGAGAGACACGGTTGAGGGCGTTTTTGACCACTGTGGAGAGGATGTTGCAGTCCTTGAAAAGTGAGGACATCTGGGATTTCCGGGAGTGGAATGCCTCATCTCGGGAGCAGATGCGGCAGAGGCAAAGGAATTGGGAATAGGGGTGGCCTTTTTGCAGGAAGGTGGGTGAGAGGAGGTGTATTCTAGGTAGCCTTGGAAGTCGGTAGGCTTGAAATGGATATTGGTTTCCAGGTGGTTGCCAGAGATGGAAACAGAGAGGTCCAGGAAGGAGAGAGAGGTATCAGAGATGGTCCAGGTGAACTTAAGGTTGGGTTGGAAGGTGGATGAACTGTTTGAGCTCCTTGTAGGAGCACGAGGCGGCACCGATACAGTCATCGCAGAAATGGAGGAAGAGGTGGGGGATAGGGCCAGTGTAGCTTCGGAAGAGGAATTGTTCATCCACTTCACTAACACCTTCGATCCCAACATTAAGTTCACCTGGACCATCTCCGATACGTCTCTCTCCTTCCTGGACCTCTCTGTTTCCATCTCTGGCAACCAACTGGAAACTAATACCCATTTCAAGCCTACCGACTCCCACAGCTACCTAAAATACACCTCCTCTCACCCACCTTCCTGCAAAAAGGCCATCCCCTATACCCAATTTCTTCGCCTCCGCCACATCTGCTCCCGAGATGAGGCATTCCACTCCCGGACATCCCAGATGTCCTCGATTTTCAAGGACTGCAACATCCCCTCCACAGTGGTCGAAAACGCCCTCGACCATGTCTCTTGCATTTCACGCAACTCATCCCTCACACCCCCTCCCCGCAATAACAACCAAAACAGAATCCCCCTCATCCTCATGTACCACCCCACCAACCTCTGGATCCAATGCATCATCCTCCGACACTTCCTCTATCTGCAATCTGACCCCACTACCAAAGACATTTTCCCCTCCCCACCCTTATCTGCATTCCGGGGGGATCACTCTCTCCATGACTCCCTTGTCCGCTCCACACTCCCCACCAGCCCCACCACCCCTGGCACTTTTCCCTGCAACCACAGGAAGTGCTACACATGCCCCTACACTTCCCCATCCCAGGTCCTAAGAAGACCTTCCACATCAAACAGATGTTCACCTGCACATCTGCTAATGTGGTATACTGTATCCGCTGTTCCCGTTGTGGCCTCCTCTACATCGGTGAAACCAAGCGGAGGCTTGGGGACTGCTTTGTGGAACACCTATGCACCTATGCAACAAACAATTGCACCTCCCAGTCGCGAACCATTTCAACTCACCCTCCCACTCCTTGGATAATATGTCCATCCTGGGCCTCCTGCAGTGCCACAATGATGCCACCCGAAGGTTGCAGGAACAGTATCTCATATTTCGCTTGGGAACCCTGCAGCCCAATGGTATCAACGTGGACTTCACAAGCTTCAAAATCTCCCCTTCCCGACCGCATTCCAAAACCAGCCCAGCTCGCACCTGCCTCCCTAACCTGTCCTCCCACATATCCATTCCTCCCACCTCAAGCCCCACCCCCATCTCCTACCTACTTGCCTCATCCCTCCTTGAGCTGTCCGTCCTCCCTGGACCGACCTATCCCCTCCCTAACACCCCACCCCACCCCACCTTTACTGGCTCCAACCCCGCCTCCTTGACCTGTCTGTCTCATCTCCACCTATCTTCTCCTTTATCCATCTTCTATCCACCTCCCCCTCTCTCCCTATTTATTTCAGAATCCCCTTCCTCTCCCCCATTTATGAAGAATGGTCTAGACCCGGAACGTCAGCTTTCCTGCTTCTCTGATGCTGTTTAAATTCTGTAGTTGCTATACTTAAGTCATTTCAAGACTTTTAATGAATGAACAGCTTACTTAAGAATCAACAAAAACAAAATCTTCCTTATGTGAGTTGGCTAGGCCTTTCTTCTCAGAAGAATATATTACTGTGCGGCTTAGCATTTGAATATGACTTGATAGAACACAGAATTTAGGTGATTAATGGATTTCAGGAGAAGAAGAGAAAGAAGTGTTCTGTTGTTTTTGCTAAACCTTTTTAGCCATCGGAATTGATTCTTAATCTGCTGCAGAAGAAGAAATTAGTTGTTTGAAGCATCTGGTAAGGGACAATGATTTATAAATACTGTGACTATAAAAGCAGGTCAGAGGCTAGGAAGCCTGCAGAAAGCAACAATCTCCTGACTCCCTGAAGCCTGTCAACTTCTACTAGGCACACGTCAGGAGATAGAATACTTCCTACTTGACTGATTGAATGCAGCTTCAACAAACTCAAGAAGATTGACACAATCCAGGGCAAAGCAGTTTGCGTGACTGACACTACATCCACAAATATTTCCCTCCTCCACCTCAGTACAAAAGGCTCTTTAGGCAGCACCTTCCAAACCCCTGACTTCTACCATCTAGAAGGACAAGGGCAGCAGATACATACCCTTTGGTCCAACTCATTTGTGCCAACCAAGTATCCTAAATTAAACTAGCCCCAAGTGCCAGCATTTGGCCCATATCCCTCTACACCCTTCCAATTCATGTACCCATCCTGATGCCTTTTAATTGTTGTAATTGTACCTGCCTCCATCACTTCCGCTGGTACCTCATTCCTTCCATGTCCAACCATCTGTGTGAAAAAGTTGCCCCTTAGGTCCCTTTTATATCTTTTCCCTCTCACTTTAAACCTATGCACTCTAGGTTTGGACTCCCCCACCCTGGGGAAAAAGACCTCGGCTATTCAATCTAGTCATGGTCCTCATGACTTTATTAACTTCTACAAGGTCACCCCTCAGCCTCTAATACTCCAAGGAAAAATAGTCCCAGCCTGTTCAGCCTCTCCCTATAACTCAAACCCTCTTACTCTGGTAACATGTAAATCTTTTCAGCACCCTTTCAAGTTTCACTATTTTTCCTACAGCAGGGAGACTAGAATTGAATGAGTATTCCTAAAGTGGCCTAACCAATACCCTGTACAGCCACACATGATATCCCAACTGGTATACTCAATGCACTGACCAATGAAAGCAGTTGTAGATGGAGTGCATGTTTAAGGAATTATGAGCTGCTATATCTTGTACGGTGTTTAGTTTCTTGAGCATTGTTTGAACTGCACTAGGAGAAAGTCGAGAGGAAATTGTTGTTTCGCATGGCTAACAAACCTACATGCCGATCTGTTCATTTCCAGCTGAATTTGATGCGGAATTATTGCCTTTGATTTCATTTGATTTGTTGTCACATGTACCAAGATACAGTGAAAAATATTGTTTTGCATCCCAGACAAATCATATCGTACGTAAGTACATTGGGTAATAGAACAAAATGTAGGATATAACGTTACAGCTGCAGAGAAGGTGCAGAGAAAGATTAATTCCAATACATGAGAAGTCCATTTATTACAACAGGGAAAGCCCTGTTCTTGAATTGTTTTTTACGTATTTTCAAACTTTTGTATCTTCTGCCCAATAGAATAGGGTAGAAGAGAGTATAACCAGGGTGGGATGGGTCTTTTATTATGTCGGCTGCTTTCCTCAGGTAGCAGCAACTGTAGACTGAGTCACTGAAAGGAAGGCTGGTCTGCATGATGGACTGAGCTGCATTTGCAACTCTGTAATTTCTTGTAGTCTTGAGCAGACCAGTTGTCATACCAAGCATCTGGATAGGGTGCTTTCTATGGTGCATTCATAAAAATTGGTAAAAGTCATTGGAAATGACAATTTCCTTAGCCTTCTGAGGAAGAGGAGGCATTTGTGTGCCTTCTTGACTGTGGCATCAACATGGGTAGATCAGGACAGATTGTTGGTGATTTTTTTACTTCTAGGAACTTGAAGTTCTCGACCGTCTCCACATCAGCACCATTAAATACAGACAGTGTCCTTCACTCCACTTCCTAAATTCGGTGACCAGTTCCTTCATTTTGCTGACACTGAGGGAGAAATTGTTGTCTTTACATCATGCCAATAAGCTATCTATCACTTCTTGTACTCTCTCACATCATTTTTTAAGATCCAACCCACAACTGTGGTGTCATCAGCAAATTTGTAAATGGAATTAGACTTGCGCAGTATTAGGAGTATAGTAAGGAGCTGAGTATGCAGCCTTGCTGGGCACCAGCGTTGAGGATCATTGTGGAGGAAGTTGTCATCTACCCTTACTGATTGCAATCTGCAAGTCTGGAAGTCGAGGATCCAGTTGCAGAGGGAGAGGCAGATTCCTAGGACTTGGAGTTTGGAGAGGGGTTTGGTTGCAAATATGGTGTTGAAGGCTGATCTAAAGTCAGTAAATAGGAGCCTGACATAGGCGTCCTTGTTATCCAGATGTTCCAGGTATGAGTGTAGAGTCGGGGAGAGGGCGTCTGCTGTGGATTAATTACGATGGTAGACGAATTATAGTGATCAAGGCAATCTTGGACACTGGAGTTGATAGGTGCCATTCCTAACCTCTTGGAGCACTTCATAATGATGGATGTGAGAGCTACTGGGCAGCAGTCATTAAGGCACGTTACCTGATTTTCCTTTTGCGCCGGGATGATAGTGGTCTTCTTGAAGCAGATGGGAACCTCATATTGAAATAAGGAGAGGTTAAAAATGTCTGCAAATACTCCTGCCAGCTGGTTCACGCAGGATCTGAGTGCACAGCTGGGGACTCCATCTGGGTGACTCACTTTCTGTGGGTTCATTCTCATGAAGGCCAATTTGACATCTGTGGTGGCGACTGTGGGTACAGGTGCACCCAAGGCAGTCAGGGCAGGTGACATTTCACTGACCTTCTCTTCAAAACGAGCATAGAATGTATTGAGCATATTGAGGAGGGATACACTATTGCCAGCGATTCTGTTGAATCTCATTCTGTAGTCCGTTATATTGTGTAAGCCATATCATAGTTGATGTGTGTTTGTGTGGTTCACCTGGGACTCTAGTTTAGTATGGTATTGACTCTTGGCATCCCTGGTGGCTTTGTGAAGATCATACCTACATTTCCTGTGTAGGTCAGGTTCACTCGACTTGAATGCCTTAAACCTGGACTTCAGTAGGGAGTAGATCTCCTGGTTCATCCATGGTTTCCAGTTGGAGAACACTTGGATTAACCTCTCTAGCACACAGTCCTCTACAACTTACTGATGAAGTCAATGACAGTAGTGGCATACTCATTTAGGTAGGCTGCTAAGTTCTTGAATGTGGACCAAATAATCAAAAAATGGGGCGGCATGGTGGCTCAATGGTTAGCTCTGCTGCCTCACAGCACCATGCACCCGGGTTTGATTCCAGCCTCAAGTGACTGTCTGTGTGGAGGTTGCACATTCTCCCTGTATCTGCGTGGGTTTCCTCCAGGTGCTCTGGTTTCCTCCCACAGTCCAAAGATGTGCAGGCTAGGTGCATTGGCCATGCTAAATTGCCCATAGGGATGTGTAGATTAGGTGGGTTATAGGGGGATGAGTCTGGGTGGGATGCTCTGAGGTTCAATGTGGAGCTGTTGGGTCGAAGGGGCTGTTTCCACACTGTCGAGATTCTATAAAAACCGGGCTCCCCGGAATGTTATCCGGGTCTCTGGATTAACAGTCCAGGGATAATACCATTAGGCCATTGCCTCTCCATTGTCACAAATACAGATTGGTTCTGTACAGTTGCATGTCAAATAAAACAAAAGACATCGGACTTTGACTATATCCAACTCTATTGTACATACAACACCAATACTTGCATATATTTGAGACACTAGGAGGGTTCGATAACTGAGCAGACCCTCAGTTAACTTCAGCTGGAAGACCTCAGACAGTGGTCATTCCCCACCGCACCTTGGAGGCAGCTGCCCCAAGCTTTAGTGCATCTCTCAGCACGTAATCCTCAACCTTGGAATCTGCCAGCCTGCAATACTTGGTCAGGGACAAGTCCTTGTTCTAGAAGACCAAGTTTCGGGGAGACCAAAGAACGTCTTTCACCAAGTTGATGGTCCTGCAGGCGTGGTTGATGTTTGTCTTGGTGTGTGTCCCAGGGAACAGACCACAGAGCACAGAGTCCTGCATCACAGAGCTGCTTGGGGAGAACCTTGACACAAATCACTGCATCTTCCTCTAGGCTTCCGTTGCAAAGGCACATTCCAGAAGGAGATGTGTGATGGATGTGATACGCATGCCCCACCACACCCCCACCCTCCAACCCGCAGCCACTTCAAGAGCAACATGCTGTGATGTAAACTGACTAGCATACATATAGGATCTCACAGGTAGTTCCCTCGTTACCACCTGCCAAGTGACGTCTTGGTGCTTGTTAGAAAGTTCTGGTGATAAGGCATTCTGCCAAATGACTTTGACAGTCTGCTCAGTGACAGCATCCACCCTCTCCTTTTTCCCTCAGGGTCTTAAGGACACTATGTGTTGACCACTTCCTGATGGACTGGTGGTCAAAGGTGTTTTTCTTTGCAAATTTCTTTACGACGGACTGGCGATATGGAACGGTCCAACTACTTGGAGTGTTCTACAGCAGTGAGGCCAGTCCCATCCTTCGCAACACCAGGGACAGGCAGAACCCCAGTACGTACTGCCAGTTGGTGTTTGCTTACTGAGGGTCTATGCATAGCTCGATGCAGCCACACACAGATGGCCATCAGGATGAGGGCAATGTTGGGTAATTCTTCCCCGCCTTATCCAGAGTTTTGTACATTGAGTCCCTGCAGAACTGATCTGTCATTGGCTTCCAGAAGAAATGGAAGATGGCTCGGGTGGCTGAAACAATGCAGTTTTCAGGGAGGGGCCAGACCTGCGCCACATGCAACAATAGAAAGGTGCTTCATACCTGTTGACCAGGTTTTTACACAAAATGGAGAGGGAGCGGTGCTCCTAAATGGCTAGTTTCTGCTTCACTTTGGTGATGTGCTCCTCCCAAGATTTTGTGCACACTCTGGCCCATCTGAACCATGTTCACAGCACCTTCAGGTAATCTGTCTTGACTGTGAAGGGGATCAGTTGGCCCAGTTCCCACAGAATATGGCCTCGCTCTTGTTTTGATTTACCTTGGCTCCGAGGCCAGTCGAACTGGTTGCAGATGTTCAAGAGTCTGGGCGCTGACAGCAATTTTGAACAGAAAACAGTAATGTCATCCATGTACAAGGAGGCTTTGACCTGCTGGCCTCCGCTGCCTGGAATAGTCACCCCTCTTAGGCTTGCATCCCTCCTGATGGACTAAGCAAAGGGCTCTATACAACACACAAACAAGGCAGGAGAGAATGTACAGCCCTGCCTGACTCTGGATCTGATTGGGAAGTTTTCTGATTCCCATCCATTGATTGAGACTGCGCTAATGATGTTGGTGTAGCACAGACGGATCCAATTGCAGATTCTCTCTCCAAAGCCATTTTGGAGAGCGTGTCCCAAATGTGTATGTGTGATACCCTGTCAAAGGCCTTCTCCTGGTCCAGGCTGATGAGGCAGGCAACTATTCCGCTGTCCTGCACATATCCCTAAGAAGTGCGAGGCTCTCTGAGATCGTTCTGCTCAGTACAGCACAGGTTTGATCAGGGTGAATCACTGATCCCAGGGCAGAATCGACCTGGCTGGCGATGACCACAGACAGGATTTTGTAGTCTGCATTCAGCAATGATATTGGCCGCTAATTTCTAATTTCCTCCCTCTGCCCCTTCTGCTTGTAGATGAGGATGTTGATACCTTTCCTCATGGATTTGCTCATGGTATCTACCAGAAGCATACTGTTGTACACTTACAGCAGGTCCTGGCCAATCCAGTCCCACAGAGTCGGATACAACTTGGCCGGTAAGCTGTTGCTCCCGGGAGCTTTATTCTTTTCTAAGAACTCTAGGGCCTTGGTCAGCTAATCCAGAGATAACAACTGGTCCAGCCTCTCCTGCGTACTGTTATCTAAGACCTCCATGATAGAGGACGGGAATGACTGGGAGGCCGCACTGTCTGTGAGCTTCCCGTCATACAGTCTGGCTTAAAAGGATTTGCTGATCCTCAGTATGTCAGATTGAGATGACAATACTGAACCATCTTCTTCCTTTAAGCTGCTGAGCACGGAGCTCTCCTTGTGCACCTTCTGGAAGAAGAAATGTGAGCACGTCTCATCCTGCTCCACTGCGGGACCAGAAGATTACCTTGGAGGCCTCCGAGGCAAACAGTGAGGCTTGCTGGTTCTTCACCTCCTGGAGATCTTCTGTGACATCAACCCACATTGTCTGCAGTAGGAGTAGGTTCTGAATGCTTTTTTAGAGTTTGGACAGTTTTGCCCAACTCTCTCTCATCTTCTGAACACCGTTGAGGATGAAGAACGTCCTGATGTTCCCTTTAACTGTTTCTCATCAGTCCACTGGAAACTCAAGAGGGGCTTCTCTGTTCTCCAACATGTGTAATCCCTTTTCAGCTCGTCAATGTTTTCTGGTGTCAACAATTTCATGTTCAGCCTCCACTTTCCATTGCCAGTCTGCTGGCCGTCCTAAATGTGACAGTCAGTCAGCATAAGGCAGTGGTCAGAGAATAACACCAGCTTGATGTCAGTGTCTGCACTATTTTTGCAGGGGTGCTGAAAACATTATGCAGTTTGGCAACTTTCCATTAGGAATCTGGTGGTGTCAAGTTCGTTGTCAGCCCCTCTGGATCAGCCATCTGTATTGATGATGCAGTTGAAGTCTCCGGCCAGAATGACCTGGATGTTGACAGCAGCAGTGGTAGCTGCTACAGGACGGCCAGCCGTTCCCTCTTTACCACCAGGGTGTACACATTAATTAGTCTCGGGGAGTGTTTCTCTATATAACGTCTGCTATGAGGAACCACCCACCTCCTTAACTTCAGAGGTGGTGAAGTTTCCTCCGTACAGCAGAATAGCCAGGCTGGAGGAACAGCTATTGTCTTCCCCCGACCAAATTGAAGGCCATAGGTCTGTAAGCTTGACCATCTCTTGAAGCTGCTGAGGTGTGGTATCCTGCATTTCTGCAGAAACAGGAGTTCTGCTTTGATGTTGGCCAGGTAAGCCAATGTGGAAACACACTGTGTAGTAGATTTTAATGCTACATACATTGATATGGACAATTTTAACACCTCATTTTAAAAGTGTATAGAATTACCCAATGCCCATTCACTTATGCTTGTCACTGGGGGACCCTGCATCACCATGGTGTGGATGAACTGTTGGATGCTGTCTACACTGAGGTAGCTGTCCTGTTCCTGGAGGGACTGCCCTACTGTGGTGTTGTCGGGGCGAGAACAAAGCTAGCAGAGTTCAGTTCTCAGTCTGACAAAGGGACTGTTAAAGCATCGCTTCTTCTGTTTACCTGGAGCTGTCGTGTGGTGGGTATCCAATGATTCCCAATGGTTAGAGGTTGGTCTTCACTGGGCCCCTTGGAAAGTCCAGCATTTCTGGGTTGGAGTACTCCTCTCTTTCTCCCCTATTTGTGCGCTGCCTCATTTTTTGTTAATGGCCAGCCCTCTGCATATCTTCCTGATCAGAGGAGCTGCTGGTGTAGCCATCATACAGCTGCCTCTTTCCATTTTGCTGTGGGGCTTTGGGGGCATGACATGTTTTCCTTTTACTTTTCCAGTTGTTTCTTACCAGTATCCACCACCCTGCTTCCTTGATTTCCTCCTCCTCCTTTGACTCCATCTGTTCAGGTGGAGGTTGGGTTGGTTACCTTTTCCTCCTCTCCGGCCTGTTTCTCCTTCTGGGTGCCCCTCGTATCAGTTTTCTTGCTGGGGGGGGTGGCATCTTTGGGGGTCCACGGCTTGCAATGCCACTTCCAGCCCTCTGAGTGTAAGTGGCACCCACCCCTGTCTTGTCTTGTATAGGCCTTGTACAGGTGGCCTACTTCCCCACACAAGTTACAGCTCTTGGACTCTTTGCAGTCCTTGGTCAGATGACCCAGCTGTTTGCAGCTCCTGCGGAGGGTTACTTTGCAATCCACTGCCATGCGCCCTGGCCTTCTGCAGGTTTGGCACACTCTCGGCTGCACTGCGTACATCAGATGGCCTTGGCTCCCTCCGATCACAAACCTAGAGGATGAGTGGAGAATGTTCCCACTGGTGTTAGCCTTCAGGATCACCTCGATCTGCTACTTGCTGATCCAGATTCCAAAGAGGTCTACTACATCAGTGCTGCCTCCTTCAAGCTGCATATCTTCCCCAGAAGGTCAGGACTTCTGCTCCCAGGACGTGGGGTTTGTACAAATTGACTGTCACAACGCGGCTCGTCTGTGCAGGAAGACTGAACAATAGTGACACAGACAGGATGGAGAGGAGACCCTCACTTCCCTTCTCCTCAAAAACCTTCAGGAGACACTCACATTGCTTCACACTCCTGAAGGTCATGACCCCCGCACTGGAGAAATCCTGGAGGCAGAAACTATTTGCTGCTTGGAACCCGTAGCATTCCAGGAGGACTTTCTTCACAAAGATGGTGTGATTGACCAACAATCCTTCCTCCACCTTCTTTACAGTCACCCTGACTGTATTGTGGACTCCCTAGTGCAGGCACTAGCACAGGTCACAGCTGTGGCTGGCTGCTCAGTCACTGAACTACTGTTAGGCTGAAGCCAGCATAAAGATCCACCAAATTCAGCTCAGTTCAACTGACAATATTCCAGGCTCTACTCACAACCCAGTGATGATCTCAAGATCTTCCAGTAATAGAAGTTCTTAGTTCAGAACCTGGATCGAGGTATCTCCTCCTCAGCGAAGTCTGTCATCTTCTATTGGGCGTTCTTCCTCCTGCTTGTCACCAGGGTGGGGAGGTTCTTCCTCACTCTGCCGAATGTCATGGTCACTGAGCCGACTTCTCCTAGAATGCTTCTCAGAGAAGTCTCTCTGCCATCCTGCATTGGATGCAATTCAGACTGACTCAATCAACCACCAACCCATCTTAAATCTAGAAGGTCCTTTTAAATCATCTCTGAATCTATCAGCAATCTAACTTCAGCCTTGGTGTCATGCTTAGAAGAACTACGATAACCGAAGGGGTGGCATGCTAGCTCAGTGGTTAGCACTGTTGCCTTACAGCACCAGGGACTCGGGTTTGATTTCAGCCTCAGGTGACTGTATGTGTGGACTTTGTGCATTCTCCCCATGGGTGCATGGATTTCCTCCAGATGCTCTGGTTTGGTCCGATAGTCCAAAGATGTGCAGGTTAGGTGAATTAGCCATGGGATATGCAGGGATGGGGGAAGGGGGTGGACTCGTTGGCCAAATTGCCTGTTTCCATACTGTGGGGATTCTATGAAATTGATTCTTTATAAAGGACCTAGCAGAACATCCTGAATGATCAAACCTCATGTTAATTTTGGACAACTATCAATGTCTCAAAGCCAGTGATGCAAAATGCTACTGCTGTCTCCATAGTTAAGAGATTAAAGCATCGCCATCAAGTGACTGCAAAGATCCTAATCAGATCCTGGAGCACTTTATTGAACATCGCACTCATTGGAAATTTCCAGACAGTCTGTAAGATATCAGCACTGTTACAGTGGAAAGTTTGACTTGAATATCTACCTTATCGATAGTTGATTTTTTTCTTTCCTGTTACTTTATGAAAGAAGACACTCAGCGCAGAATTCTGAGACTCAGACCTGCAATTGTAGCCATTGTATTTATTTTGGCTCATCCAGTTTAGTTTATGGTCAATGACAATCCCCAGGGTACTAATAGTGGAGAATTTAATGATGTTAATGCCATTGAATGTCAAGTGAGTTGGTTTGATTCCTCTTGTTGGTGATCGTCATTTCCTGGCATTGTGTGGTACATTATTACAGGCCACTTGTCAGACAGGCATAGATATTGCTTAGGATTTGCTGTATGTGTGCATGGGATGTTTCGCTATCTGAGGAATTGCAAATGGTGCTCAACATTGTGCAAACATCAGTGAACATCCCCACTTCTGAGCTTTTGATGGAGAAAAGGTCATTGATGAAGCAGTTAATGATGGTTCAGCTAAGGACACCTGAGGAACTCCTACAGAGATGTCCTGGACCAAGATGATGCACCATCGATAACCACAACCACCTTCCTATGTACCAGGTATGGCTTGAGTCAATAGAGAGCTTATCTGGTGCACTCAGTTATTTGCTGAGATCACACAGAATGAATAAAATTGGCAGAAGACTTGTAATGAGAGAAACCTCAGGAAGAAGCCAAGATGGATAATTTAGTCAGCATTGACGGTTGAAGAATATTTCAAAACGCTTTGGCTTTTTCACTGTCACGCTGGTCTCTGCTGTCATTTGAGGATGGGATATTGCAGGACTTCTTCCTCCCATCAGTAATTTATTTACAACTGGGTGTTGTTGGATCTCAAATTTTTATTCTTGGCTGTGACTACTGTATGCTTCTTCATTTGTTTAGTACCCATGTAATTTCACCCAGGGGTTGGCACCACACCTAGTATTGCTCCTGACATGAAAACTCATTGGCAAAAATCAACTGTTTTCACTCAGAGTAATTGGGATTTGGAGCACAACAGTTGAAAAAGTGGTGGAAACTGATCCCATAAATTCCATTAAAACAATTTTGGACATGTATTGAGGATGAAGAATTAACTGGGTTAAGGAAAAAAGTGGAAATGTGAAATTAACAGGCCCTTTCAAAGAGCTAGCATGGACCTTACAGACATAATAGGTTTCTATTTTTAATGTGCTGTGATTTTCTATTTCAGCTAATAAAAATGATTAGGTTGACATCATGCTAAAATGGTCTATCTTATAGATTTTTATTGTTAAATTATCAAAATGAATGTTTCTGAGATAAACTTCAAGGTGCAGTAGACATTTCATAATCTTGTCCCTTTTTCTGGCTGGGAATCTGAAAGCGAAAACAGTAGGGATCTGTACAATGATTTTAGAAGTGCTTTGCTCTAATTTCTGTTTTCTTCGTCACAGAGATTCTAGGGGCTCTTCTTTCCGTGCTATCAATTTGGGCAGTAACAGCTGTGTTGGTTTACCTTGCTATCCAGCGACTGATCAGCAAAGACTTTGAGATTGAAAGCCATGTAATGCTTATAACTTCTGGGTGTGCAGTAGGCGTCAATATCATGTAAGCAATACAAATGCATGTGAGCACTTAATCACACAAATAATGTTTGATTTCAGAATTTCAACAAGTTTTACATTAAGTTTGTTAACAGCAGCAATTGAAACACATATGACCATAAGAGGCCTTGACAAGTTATAAAGCCCGGCTGGAGTGCTGAACTAAAGAGAACATTTCAGAGTAAGGGGTTGTCCATTTTGGACTGGGAGAAGAATTTTTTTCACACACAGAGTCAAAATTCTCTGCTTATGATGGCTGCTCAGTTATCAAATTTTCTGTTCAGGGCTGAGATTGAATGGGTTTTGGAATTGAAGTGAATCAAAGAGCATGGGAAAAATTTAGGAAAGTGGAGTTGACGTCAAGTTCAGCCACAATTTTACTGAATATCTATGGTGGAGAACACTATTGGGGTCTTTTGGCCAAATTCTGCACTTTTTAAAATTGCTACATTCTTAAATGTAGACTCTATATCTAAGTTACGGTATGAAATTGAATTGTTCTGTTTTTACATAAATTTATCTTTATATTCATTCCTTCTGTTTTTCAAAAAAAGATTATGCTTGTGGTTTTTAAAGACATGGGAAGAAAACTACAATCACATACTGGCTAACAATATAAAAAATAATCAGCTAATAAATGTAACTTTTTCCTTCCCTTTAAAATAAAATTGCGGATTCATGTTGGAGCATCGTTCCATACATACTTAAGAACCCTAGAGCACCACCTTTTCTTCATATGGAACAAAATAATATTACAAGTTTATTTCTAAAAGCCTAACCTCTCTGTAAATGACATCCACCTCTAAGCTCTTGTAAGTGCAGGAATCAGGAATTGCAACCCTGCTTTATTTTTCCTCTTGTCCTCCTTAGCCTGAAAGGTTGTATCCAGTATTAGTGTTTGTCGTGAGACCAACTCTTACAGCACAGGTCAGGGTGAAACACAGACCTTCATTTCCTTTATATCTCAGTTGAACCCCACATCATGCAAGTTCCGGTAAGGTGTACAGGTAATGTCCAAAGAACTCACCATCTGATAATAATTTGTTCCTTTAGATGTGATGGTTGATTATAACAAACTGCATAATTATCTGTGAGGGAAGAGTTCTAGAGTGTTTTGGTCAATACAGTGTGGAGCTAGAGGAACACAGCAGGTCAGGCAGCATCAGACGAGCAGGAAAGTTGACATTTTGGGTTTACACCCTTCCTTTTGGTCTTGATTAACCAGAAAGCATTCTTTGTTATTTGAAGTTTGCTAATTTTTAATTTTCTTGGAATTTTTTGCTTACATTTCGTGAGGAAGTACTGGAAGATAGAATAAAGGAAAACCCAAAGTTATTTTTAAAACATATATATAAATAACTAGGGAAAGTGCAAGGCCCATATGGACCATAGAAGTAATCTGTGTGAGGACCCAAAAGTTATGTGCACAGTCCTCACTAAATATTTTGAGTTTTCTCAAAATGGAAAAGAAAGTCCTCTACCCTGGCATGGGTCAATGAAGTATTAGAAGAAATTAGGAGAGAGAGAGAAGAGATATTAATGGGATTAGCATTCTTAAAAGTGGATAGATCCACAAGTCTGAATAAGATGTATCCCAGGCTGATTGTTGAAGGAGGCAAAGGAGGAGATATCAGGTACTCTGGCAATAATTTTCAGATGCTCGCTCATGAGAAGTGAGGTGCCAAAGCCTGCTAACATTATCCCACTAATAAAAAAAGGAAGGAAGGGATAGATCAGGAAATTACAGTCCAATCTTGGTGCTGGCGAAGTTATTAGGAAGAATTCTGAGATTGAATATATCCATACTTGGAGAGACATGTGTTAATCAGGGTTAGTCAACATAGGTTTGTTAAGGGAAGAAGGGTAACACATTTGATGTGGTCTACGTGATCTTTAACATGGCTTTTGATAAAGTCATTCAGGTCTGACTGGTCAAGAAAACAAGAGCCCATGGAATCCAAGGCAAAGTGACATGTTCTATCCAAAATTGGCTGAAAGGCAGGAAGCAGAAGATGAGAGTAGACAGATGATTTTGTGATTACAAGTCTGTTTCCTGTGGAGTTCTGCAGGGCTCAGTGCTGTTTTTGGTGTACATTACTAATTGGGACTTAAATGTAGGGTTCATGATCAAGAAATTTGTGGGTGACACAAAGATTGGTAAGGTGGAAAGTAGTGAGGTGGATAGCTATATAGCAGGAGGATATTAACTTATTAGTCAGCTGGGTACAGCAGTGGCAAATGGAATTCAACCTGGAAAGTGTGGGGGAGGACTAACAACAAGGCAAGGGATGACATCATGAATGGTAGGATCTTGTGAAGTCTGAATATCAGAGTGACCTTGATGTGCATATCCTCAGATACCTGAAGGCAAGTAGATTAGAGGTTAAGAAGACATTTGGTTACTTGCCTTTTTAGCCAAAGCATAGAATGCGAGAGCAGAGAGGTTATGCTGGAATTGTATGAAACAAAATACTCCATGCACTTCTGCTTTCTGCACTACAGGAAGAATGTGATTACACGAAAGAAGATGTAGAGTGGACTTTTCAAGATGCTGTTTGGCTGGAGGGTCTGACATTTGAGGAAAGATTGAAAAGGCTGGGATTATTTTCCTTTGATGCAGCAAAGGTTGAGAGGAGAACTCGCCGAGGTGTGTAAGATTATGAGGAGCACAGATGGGGACATGGCGGGATATTCTTCCCATTAGTAGGGGTGTAGATTTTAGGTAAGAGGTACAAGGCTAAGAGGAAAATTGAGGAGAGGAGGCTTTTTACCCATTGTCTAACCTTATTGCCTGAAAGGGTGGTTGGATCAGAAACTCTTGTAATACCAAAGCAGTATTTTGATCTTCACCTGCATAGACATAGCCTCCAGGCCTATAAGCCAAGAGCTGTAACATGGGATTAGTGCAGTCAGATCTTTGTTGACTAGTGCAGATCGATAGGCCAAATGGCCTCCTTCTGTGCTGTAAATGTCTACCAGTCTAAGTGTATTGCAATTAAGAATATGCAACACCCCGCCCCAGTGCCCACTGCCACAAATCCATCACTATTCCACTTCCATTGCAACTTCAACAGGATCTGCTGCAATGGCCAGAAAGTAGAATGGCCAGAAAGTAGGTCAGGTTCAGTCATGCATGACAAGTAACAGGAGGTTGCAGTATACAAAAACTACGAAAGGGGGCACAATTACTTAAATGTTTCAGAACATAAATCCTGTTTAAATATGATTTCCCCAACTACTTAGTTACTTACTGAACACTGAGTGGGCTACAGATGTATGAGATTAGTAACAATGCAACATATTTTAATAGTAACAAAATATAGATAAATGCCATAAAAATGATTCAACAGAATTAATTAAACAAATGACATAGCAAATCTTACTTCATTTAGTTCCATGGATCGAATATTCAACCAAAGAATGTGTTGAATGGATCAACACTACTACGATGTCTTAAAATATCAAAATCATGTAACATACTAATGGCTCATGTTTATGATACAACAGCCTTTGAATTTGACATATTGTTGAAATTATTTGTAGGATATGAAAGCTACAAATGCTGAGATATCTTAAATTTAATCCACCAAAGTCTTTGAAAATAAAAAAGAAATTTTTTAAGTTCTGTCACCATAATTATTTGTGTTGCAGAATGGCTGTCATACTTCATCAATCAAACCCTTCCCACAGCCATGGCCGCGCATTTGGCTACGAGGAGTTAGAAAGCAGCACAGTTGATGAAAATTCTTCCCAACAAGGTCATCTGGGCAACACCAGTGTGAGAGCAGCCTTTGTGCACGTTATTGGAGATTTGTTTCAGAGCATTGGAGTGTTTGTGGCGGCTACAGTCATCTTCTTTAAGGTTATTGCGGAATTCTAATAATTCTTTTATTTGTATTTTAATTAATGAAGTTCATTTCAGTGAGGTAAATCGATGTGGTTTCAAATATTTGAGGATTCCAATTCTTTTGAGATTGCTCCTTAATATATATTGCATTCAGTTCCTGTTTGTTAATTTAACGAAGTTAACAAACTATTTTAAAGGAATTTACATCTCTGCTAAGCTAGCAATCACAAGTATGTGCAGCAAACATGTTGACCATTGCACTATTAAAGAGCACATAGGAATTACAAGTTTCTTTTTAGTTCTTTCAATGCTAAACTTCTCTGGGAGATCACATTTATACATCAATATTCTTTCAATAGTGAGAAACAAGCAGCTGAAAAGAACAAGGGTATTTCAGTGACCATTTAGAAAATCATTAAGAGCTAAGTACACAGCAATGAAAAGTAATTAAAATAGGCTAACACAACATTGGCCTTTAGTTCGAAGGGTTTGGAATTTAAAAGTGAGAAAGTAAAGCTTCAATTGCACAGAACTCTGTCTTAAAAACTACTTTTGTTTAGATTGCTGTGCCTCAGAAAGGTTGTACTTGTTAAGTATGTAGTTGGTTATGTGCGGGTTTAAGACTTTTAAGACAGCGGGTCAGGTGACCCAGATGTGGGAGCTAGGAGATACAGCCTAGGAAAACAACTGGGGAGCTGAAAGACCTACAATAAAGTATTCCTTGTTCAAGTTTTCCCCCCATCTACCTCATGTTCTACTAATGTAAACCATAAACCTAATAACTGGCGACAAGAGTGGGTTCGGTACCACAAACTGGGTGCGAATGCTGTTTTTTCTTGGGAGGAAGAATGTTACCCAACCTTTGAAAATGGCACGGGATTGTGGAAGTAACATTGATGGAAATGGTTGTGAGGGGACTCGGGCTACAGCTGATGAATGGTATGCGCCGGGGAGTGGACTGAGACTGGTGTTCGTGCGGGCACTTGGGCCTTGGCTGATGGCTGAAGAGGGCAGTATCCACCTGGGACCTTACCAAAGTCATCATGAAGAGTGGTCACAAGGGTATACGGGCTGCTCTTGATGCCAGGGAAGAATGTTACGCTAATGCAGTTGATGAGGAAGTAACTGTCACAGAAAGTGTTCACCGAGGAACACGGCAAGTTTTAAAGGTTAACAAATGTCTGAAGACATAATGGAACCGGTTTTATGACATTTGATGCAACCAGAGAAACCTGCAGAGAAGACATAGCAAGAACTATGCAAAGTGTTTTGAAAGTTATTTTGCATCAAAGCCACTGATAATCGCAGAACATTTCCATTTTTCTAAATGGGTACAGCACAAAGGAAAGACCATTGCCCAATTTGTGGCTCCTTTTAAAGAGGCTAGCAGAACATTGCGAATTTGGAGGGTTCCTTTAAGATGCCATCCAATGGAAGCTGCTAACAAGGAGAGACCTGGTTTTAAGGCAATTTTCAAAATTGCTACCTCGATGCAGTTGGTTGCCAGCAAAGCAACACAGTTGAGTGATGATGCCCGGGTACATAAAGTAGCAGATACTCAGCAGTGTGGTACCAACCGTAGAATGCTACCAAATATGGCAAGAGTGGACACAAGGAGTCAAAGTGTTCAACTCGAGAAGCAGGAGCAAGCAAGTTGGCTGTATTGAGAGAAAGGATGTCTGCAGGAGACAATTCAGAGGACAAAGCATAAAGTACATGCCACCAGCCAGGGGCTAGACCGAGAGTCAGCCGGGTCTGCGAGAGAAGCAGAAGGCCTAAAGTCAGCAGAATTTCAGTTAAGCATCCTGTCCGTATGGGGTGAAGCTGATTGTTTCTGAGTTCTTCCCAAACTAGAGGGGAAAACAGTAAAGATGGAAGTGGAAATGGGTGCAACAGAGTCCCTGATTCCCGAATCAATATAGATGGAAGAGATAAAGGCACAACCATTGAAGCCTGCCAAGATTACACTAAGGGAATCTCTGTCACATCTGTCCTGATGATACCTTTCAAGAGGTGATGAGTTTAGCTAAGGAATATTATGACTCCAAACCTCCTCTAATTCTGAAACACTATCACTTTTACTTGGCAACTCCAAAACTAGGGAAATCCATATACTGGGATTTTTGATGAGGTTAATACAACTAGCAGAGGCATGTGACTTTAGTTTAACTCTTAATAAGATGCTAAAAGACCATTTGGTATGTGAGATTAATGATATAACCATGCAAAAGCATCTAATAGTTAAGCCCAACTAGATTTCAAACAGGCACCACAATTGGTTTTGTCATTGGAAAATGCGGCAAGTGGAGAATATGAGTTGCAGGGTATTCCAGTGGAAGTTCACATCCTCACCAGTCCAGCTGAGCTTGGGGAACACCACTTGATTGCAGGCAATTTCATTGCCTCACTCACGATATATCCTGAACAGGGCAAGGCCTCGGCCAAATGGTTAAAATTTTCTTCAGGTCACGGCTGGCAAGCCATTGTAGTTGCTACCAGTATGTGGACTTGAGACAGCAAAGGAGTCCTACTTGACCTAAATTGAGAAAGAGAACTCATAAGCCAACCCTGGAAAGTCCACATACATCTGATTTGGAACAGTTAAATTGCTAGCAACATCCAAATCAGAATCAATTGAAATAAATGTCTGGTTAAGTGTTCACCCGGTTCTAATGGAGGTTGATACCGGCGTGGCTGTTTCAGTGAACACAAAACCAGTCAAAATTTGCTCAGGGCTCTAACACTTAGGTTTGTGCAAGATCTCAGCTATACTGAGAACCCATACCAGGCAACTTTTATAGATTAAGAGTACAACTTCCATTCCAGTCTCTTATGAGAAGCAGCTGGTTCTGATGATAGTAAAACACTCGAGCCCAAGCTTGATGGGGCAAAATTGACTGACCAAAGATTCACCCAGGTTGGCACAATATTTAATGATTAGAAAATGGCTGCCTGAGTGAAGTCCAAATTAAATACCTGGACATTTTTCAGGAAGATGTAAGGACTATCAAACCAGCCAAGGCCATCTTGCATGTTGGCCGGGAAGCAATTCCACAATTCTGCAAGGTCGACCTAGCACCTTACAGCCAAAAGAAGAGGCAGAAATCGGAAGGCTGGAAAGCGAAGGAATCATCAAATCAGTCCAGTCTGCCGAATGGGCAGCACCAGTCATACCGATTTTGAAGCCTGATGGGTCAGTTCGCCTCTGTGGGCTTTTAAACAAGTGGTAAACTGTTTGTCGCAACTGGATATATACCCAATCCCTTGCATAGAGGATTATTACACAATGCTGGCAGGGGTCTGTCCTTCACAAAGCTGGACATGAGCCATGTGTACTTGCAATTGCAGTTAGATGAGGATTCCCAGAAGTATGCTACAATTAATACCCATAAGGATTTGTACCAACATATGAGATTACCACATGGGGTATCATCATCCTGTGTAATTTTTCAGCAGATGATGGGGAACATTTTAAAAGGTCTATTCCAGGTTACCATTTATCTAGATGATGTGCTAATAACAGGGAAGACCAACACAGAACACTTGGAGAACTTGGACATGGTCCTTAGACATTTCTCCCAAGCAGGCGTGCACCTTAGAAGGGAAAAATGTGTGTTCCAGGCACCCCAAGTGACCTACTTACCATACAGAGTCAATAAGACTGGGTTACACCCATAGGAAGATAAAGAGAGGGCTATTAAAGGTGCCCCAGTTCCCACGTCTGTACCGGAGATTCTGTCTTTCCTTGGGCTGGTGAATTATTATGGAAAGTTAATACATAACTTGGCCTCCGTTTGTGTCAACTCTTAAAAGAAGGGTCAGCCTTGGTCAGCCTCTCATCCAGAAGATTAAGATGCATGGGATTCACGGTGACTTGGCCGCTTAGATTTAGAATTGACTTACCCATAGAAGGCAGAAGGTAGTGGTGGAAAGGTGTTTTTCAGGCTGGAGATCCGTGACTAGTGGTGTCCCACAGGGGTTTGTAGTGGGACTTCTGTTGTTTATGATATATAGAAATGATTTGGATGAAAATGTCAATGTGCGGGTTAGTAAGTTTGCAGACAATACAAAGATCTGTGGAGTTGTAGATAGTGTACAAGGTTGTCAAAAGACACAGCACAAAATAGATCAGTTCCAGTTATGAGCAGAGAAGTGGCAGGTTTAAGGAAATGTTAAGGAAAAGTGTAGAGTTAATGGCAGGACTCTGAACAGCATTTATGTACAGAGGGATTTGGGGGTTCAAGTCCATAGATCCCTGAAAGTAGCCATACCAATAGGGAGGGAGGTAAAGAAGGCAGATGGCATGCTTGCGTTTATTGATTGGGGAATTGAGTACAAGAGTCAGCATGTCATGTTGCAGCTTTATAAGACTTTGGTTAGGCCACACATATAGCGTTCATATATAGCACACATATAGAGTATAGTGTTCAACTCTGGTTGCAACATTACAGAAAGAATGTGGAGGCTTTGGAGAGAGTGCAGGAAAGGTTTACCAGGATGCTGCCTGGATTACATCAATAAGGAGAGGCTAGAAAAACTTTTTGTTTTCTCTGGAACAGTGGAAGCTGATGGAACACTTAATAGAAGTCTATAAAATTATGAGATGCATACATAGGGTTGACAGTCAGACCTTTTTCCCAGGGTTGGAATATTTAATGTTGGCCAGTTAGTGCAGGAGTCTTCTGTAGCTATCCCCATCTCAAACAAGTATGCTGTTTTGGAAAATGTAGGGAATGTTGGACTTTTAGGGGAATGTATCACTGACAGCCAAGTTTCTGGCACTGAGACTGGCTCTACTGTAACAAGGGGTATGTCAGGTTCCAAGCGATTGATTGTGATACAAGATTCTCTAGTCAGAGGGACAGACAGACGTTTCTGCAGCTGACAACAAGACATCGAAATGGTGTGCTGCCTCCCTAGTGCCAGGGCTAAGGGTGTCTCTAAGAGGATGCAAAATATTCTTACAGGAGAAGGGACCAGCAGGTAGGACTGATGCATTGAAATAAATAGTTTAATGTAAGAGGCCTGACAGGTAAGACAGATGAACTCAGGAACATGGGACTGGGATATCATCGCTAATACAGAGACATGGCTCAGGGATGGACAGGACAGGCAGCTTAATGTTCCAGCATATACATGCTATAGGAATGATAGAAAGGGGGCAAGAGAGGAGCGGGAGTGGTGTTTTTGATCAGGGATCACATTACAACTATACTTAGGAATGATATTGTGGTGAATACATCCAGTGAAGTTACTTGGGTAGAAGTGAGAAATAAGAAAGGAATGACCACCTTATTGGGATTGTACTATAGACCCCGCAAAAGTCAGCAGGAAATTGAGAAGCAAATTTTTAAAGAGATCTCAGTTATCTCTGTAAGAACAATAAGACAATAATGAAAAGGGATTTTAACAGAAAAGCAGCAAATCAGACAGGCCAGAGGTAAGCACAGAACAAGGCACTAAACTACATTTATAACAGAAACTTTTTTTTATTAAGTGTATGGATGTACCTATTCAAGATGGCGCATAACTTGACCTTCTCTTGGCAAATAAGGCAGGGTAAGTGACTGAGGTGTCTGGGGGGGGGGGGGGGGAGCGCTTTGGAGCCAGTGATCATAATTCTAGTAAATTTAAAATAGTGATGTTAAAGCATAGACCCAATCGAAAAGGTAAAGTTCTAAATTGGAGGAAGGCCAATTTTGATAGGTAAGATCTTTCAAAAGTTGATTGGAGTGGATATTCACAGGTAAAGGCACGGCTGGAAAATGGGAAGCCTTCAAAAATGAGATAATGAGAGTTCAGAGATAGTATGTTCTTGTTAGGCTGAAGGGCAAGGCTGGTAGGTGTAGGGAATGCTGGATGAGTAGAGAAACTGAGGTTCTGGTCATGAAAAAGCAGGAAGCATATGTCAAGTAAGGACAGCAGGGATTGAGTTATTCCTTAGAGGAGTACCAGGGCAGTAGGAGTGTACTTAAGAGGAAAATCAGGACGACAGAAAGGGGACATGAGATAGCTTTGGTAAATAGGGTTAAGGAGAATCCAAAGGGATGTTACAAATACATTAAGGACTAAGGAGTAATCAGGGAGAGAATAAGGCTCCTCAAAGATCAGAAAGGCCACCTATGCGTGGAACCACAGGAGATGGGTGAGGTACTAAATGTGTATTTTGCATCAGCTGTGGAAGAGGACACAGAAGCTAGAGAATTTGGTGAAATAAATCTTGACAAGTTTCCACAATACAGAAGAAGAGATGCTGGACGTCTTAAAATGCATAAAGGTGGATAAATTCCTGGTACTTTCATCAGGTGTACTCTAGAACTTTGTGAGAAGCTAGGGAAGTATTAATGGGTCATTTGCTGAGATATTTCTATCAATAGCCAGAGGTGAGGCACCGGAAGACTTGAGATTGGCTAACGCTGTGCCATTATTTAAGAAAGGTTGTAAGGAAAAGCCAGGTAACTACAGACTGGTGAGCAAACTGTTGACGGGAATCCTAAAGGACAGGCTGTACATGTATTTGGAAAGGCAAGGACTGATTAGGGATAGTCAACATGGATTTGTGTGTGGCAAATCATGTCTCACTAACTTGATTGAGTTTTTTGAGGAAGTAACAAAAAGGATTGATGAGGGCAGAGCGGTGGATGTGATCTATATGGACTTTAGTAAAGCATTCGACAAGGTTCCTCATGCTAGACTGATTAGCAAGGTTAGATCACATGGAATACGTAGAGAACCAATCATTTGGATATATAGTTGGCTTGAAGGTAGGAGATAAAGGGTAGCGGTGGAGAGTTGTTTCTCAGATTGGAGGCCTATGACTAGCAGTGTGCCGTAAAGATTGATGCTGGGTCCATTGCTTTTTGTCATTTATATAAACGCAGGAGGTATGGTTACTAAGTTTGCAGATTGCAGTAAAATTGGAGGTGTAGTGGACAACGAGGAAGGTTACGTTGCAGACTTGCTCGCCAAGCCGGTGTGTTTGATTGCAGACGTTTCGTCACCCTGCTAGGTAACATCGTCAGTGCGCCTCCGGTGAAGCATTGGTGTTCTGTCCCGCTTGTTATTTATGTGCCTCGGTTTGCAGGGGTGGTTGGTATTACTTCCAATTCTGTTTTTCAGTGGTTTGCATATTGGGTCCCCCAGTTCAATGTGTTTGTTGACGGAGTTCTGGTTGGAATGCCAGGCCTCCATGTCTCTGTTTGGCTTGTACTGTTACGGATGTGTTGTCCCAGTCGAATTCATCTCATTCTTCGTCTGAGTGTATTGAGACCAGAGAGAATTGGTCGTGTTTCTTGGAGGCTGGTAGGTGTTCGTGTATCCATATTGCAGTTGGCCTATGTAATGTTTCTCATAGTCCTTGAGATGTGAAGAAGGTGTTTGGTATTCTTGCCTTTATTAGTCAGTGCATCGAATGTAGGAATTGGGAGGTTATTTTATGGCTGCACAGGGCATTTTTGGAATACTGCGTTCAATTCTGGTCCCCCTGCTTTTAAGAAATATGTTGTGAAACTGCAAGGTTTCAGATGTTGCCAGGGTTGGATGGTTTGAGCTACAGGAAGAAGCTGAAGAGGCTGGGGCTATTTTCCCTGGACTCTGGCTCTATGACTAGGGGGGCATGCATTTCAGATGAGAGGGCAAAGGTTCAGAGGAGATTTGAGGGGTAATTTTTTAGACAGAGAGTGGTAGGAGTCTGAAATGCGTTGCCGGGGTGGTGGAGGCAGATACGACAGGGGCTTTTGAGGGACTTATAGATAAGCATATGAATATGCAAGAAATGGAGGAATATGAATATGGAATATCCCCATCCTCAATGATAGAAGAGCCCAGCAAAAGATAAGGCTGAAGCGTTTGCAGTAATCTTCAGCCTGAAGTGCCGAGCGAATGATCCATCTCTGCCTCCTCCAGTGGTCCCCAGCATTACAGATACCAGTCTTCACCCGATTCGATTCACTCCACGTGATATCAAGAAACCGTTGGAGACACTGGATACTGCAAAGGCTACTGGCCCTGACAACGTTCCAGCAATAGTACTGAAGACTTGTGCTCCAGAACTTGCTGCTCCCCTAGCCGAGCTGTCCCAGTACAGTTACAACACTGGTATCTACCCGACAATGTGGAAAACTGCCCAAGTATGTCCTGTACACAAAATGCAGGACAAATCCAACCCAGCCAATTACCGCCCCATCAGTCTACTTTCGATCATAAGTAAAGTGACGGAAGTTATCATCAACCATGCTATCAAGCAGCACCTGCTCATAAATAACCTGCTCAGTGATGCCCAGTTTGGGTTCCACGAGGGCCACTCAGCTCCTGACATCATTACAGCCTTGGTTCAAACACAGACAAAAGAGCTGAGTTCTAGAGGTGAGATGAGAGGCACAGCCCTTGGTATCAAGGCTGCATTTGACTGAGTGTGGCGTCAAGGAGCCCTAGCAAAACTGGAATGAATGGATATCAGGGGGAAAATGCTCCAGCGGTTGGAGTCATACCTGACACAAAGGAAGATAGTCGTGGTTGTGGGAGGTCAATCGTCTCAGCTCCAGGACATCTCTGCAGGAGTTCCTCAGGGTAGTGTCCTCAGCCCAACCATCTTCAGCTGCTTCATCAATGACCTTCCCTCCATCGTAAGGTCAGAAGTGGGGATGTTCACCGATAGTTGCACAATGTTCAGCACCATTTGTGACTCCTCAGATAGTGAAGCAGTCCATGTTCACATGCAACAAGATCTGGACAATATCCAGGCTTGGGTTGACAAGTGGCAAGTGACATTCACGCTACACAAATGCCAGGCTATGACCATCACCAATAAGAGACAATCTAACCACCACCCCTTGACATTCAATGGTGTTACCATCACTGAATCCCCCACTATCAACATCCTGGGGATTACCATTGACCAGAAACTCAACTGGACTCACCACATTAACAGAGTGGCTACAAGAGCAGGCCAGAAGCTCGGAATACTGCGGCGAGTAACTCACCTCCTGACTCCTCAAAGCCTGTCCACCATCTACAAGGCACAAGTCAGGAGTGTAATGAGTGCAGCTCCAACAATACTCAAGAAGCTTGACATCATACAGGACAAAGCAGCCCACTTGACTGGCACTACAACCACAAGGATTCACTCCCTCTACCACCGACGCTCAGTTGCGGCAGTGTGTACTATCTACAAGATGCGCTGCAGAAATTCACCAAAGATCCTCAGACAGCACCTTCCAAACCCACGACCACTTCCACCTAAAAGGACAAGGGCAGCACATATATGGGAACACCACCACCTCAAAGTTCCCCTCCAAGTCACTCACCGTCCTGACTTGGAAATATATCACCATTCCTTCATTGTCGCTGGGTCAAAATCCTGATAGTATTGTGGGTCAATGCACAGCAGGAGGACTGCAGTGGTTCAAGAAGGCAGCTCACCACCACCTTCCCAAGGGCAACTAGGGATGGGCAAGAAATGCTGACCAGCCAGTGATGCCCACATCCCACAAATGAATAGAAAGAAAAAGGGCAGCCAGTAGCGATTAGTTTAATTTGGCATCATGTTTTGCACAAGATCGTGGGCTGAAGGGCTCGTTCCTGTGCTGTACTGTTCTATGTTCTTGGAAATGGTCACGTAGCCAAGCCATAGCATACAGGGAAGTAAAGAAACAGCTATCATCCTCAAAGTTGTTGGCACATTGTGAACCCAAGCAAGATCTGGTATTGATGCTAGCAGGGAATGAGTATTTCCTGAAGTCGAACGGTATTCATCATGTAAGGACGGCTCCACAGCATCCATCATCCAACGGTCTGGCAGAAAGAGCAGTCCAAATTTTGAAGGCAGGCTTAAAACAGTAGCCTACAGCTTCACCAGATACCAAATTTTCCTGGTTCTTATTTGATTGTAGGACCACCCTCAAACTACAGGGATATCTTCAGCAGAGTTGAGAAGTCTCTGCACCAGGTTAAATCTGATCTTTCTGGACCTTGGGGAAAGGGTGATACAGCATCAGGAGTGCAAAGGCTGGACACAAAACTCCACTAAGCGAGAGATACAGTTTCTTCAGGGGACGAAGTTTAGTGTAGGAATCATGGGAATGGCCCTGCATGGGTAAAAGGCATGGTCAATGTGAACTCTGGTCCAGTGACAGTCTTGAAAAAGCACGTGGACCTTATGAAAGCTGTAAACTCACAAACAGTGCGAGTGCAAAATGTGCCTGGTTCCTTGGTCGGAAAGGCGGTCATTCTGGAACCCATGGGTACTCCCTCTCCGTCAGCATTGAAGATACCTCGGAATCTGAGTTGGGTGTGATGGATGTCGCTGCCTTGATGCATTTGCTGCCTGAAGAGGGAAATGAGTTTCTTCCGAGATGCTCTGGGCACAGCAGGTGAGCTACTCTATGTTACAAGCCACCTGTATCAGAGACAGTGCTAAAATGCCCCAGGAGTAGCTATTAAAATAAAGAACCAGCCTCTCTTCTTGGACTCAGAGGGGGAAGGATTTAGTGATTGTAACAAGGTCAGCCAGATAGACCTCACAGAATGGGAGTTCCTTGAGTGGGTCTGTTAATCTGGTTGAATCAGGGAGCCTTGGCTGACTGATATAAACAGGAATATTAGAAGTTCTATTCACTCTGAGAGATGGCTCTGAGAAAGCTGGATTCATGAGAAGGATTCTCTACTGTAAATAAAGGGTGACTTGATGGTGGGATACCAGACTCTGTGGAGTTATTTTGCAATTCTTCTCTTCCATCCCACAACACTGATGGAGTCCCAATTAGTCTTCACTTTCCACCCCACCAGCATCCACATCCAAAGGATCATAAACTGCTTTCAGTCACCTCCAGCAGAATGCTACACATTATTTTCCTCCTTTCCTTGTCAGCCTTCCACAGGTATTGCTCCCTCAGGGACACTCGGTCCACTCCTCCATTCCCAACACCTCCCCACACCCTCGCAGTACATTCCCATACAATTGCATTTACTTTTTCTGTCCTCACTATCCAAGGCCTGAGACAAACCTTCCAGGTGAAGTCGTGATTTACTCCACTCAAAATAACAAAAAGAACAAAAGAGAAGTACGGCACAGAAACAGGCCCTTCAGCCCTCCAGTCCTGTGCCAATTATCGTGCCCTGACTAAACTTAAAAAAAAAACCTTCGGCCCTTATTCGGTCCATATCCGTCTATTCCCTCCCTATTCATGTAACCATCCAGATGCCTCTTAACTGTCGCTAATGTGCCTGCTTCCACCACCTCCTCTGGCAGTGCGTTCCAGGCTCTGAACACTCTCTGTGTAAAAAACTTTCCTTGCACATCTCCCTTAAATTTTTGCCCTCTCACCTTGAACATGTGCCCCCTTGTAATTGAAACTTCAACCCTGGGAAAAAGCCTCTGACTATCCACCCTATCAATGCCTCCCATAATTTCGTAAACCTCTATCAGGTCTCCTCTCTGCCGCATCTTTCCAGTGAAAACAATCCTAGTCTTTTTAACCTTACCCCATAGCCAATGCCCTCAAGAGTGGGCAACATCCTGGTGAACCTTCTCTGCACTCTCTCCAAAACTGCCCTTCTGGTAATATGGCGACCAAAAGTACACATACTACTCCAAATGTGGCCAAACAAGGGTTTTATGTAGCTGCAACATGTTTTGCCAACTCTTGTATTCCATGACCCGGCTGATGAAGGCAAGCTGGCCATATGCGTTCTTAATCACTTTGGCGACCTGTGTTGCCACTTTTAGAACTGTGGACCCGCGTACCCAGATCCGTCTATACGTTAATGTTCCTAAGGGTTCTGCCATTTACAGTATAATTCACACCGAAATTTGATCCTCCAAAATGCATCACCTCACATTTGTCTGGATTAAACTCCATCTGCCATTCTGTGCCCAAGTCACCCAATCTATCCATTTCCTATTGTATCCTTCCACAATTGTTGGCACTATCAGCAACTCCACCAATCTTAGCGGCATCTGCAAATTTACTTATCAGGCCACCCACACTTTCCTCCAGATCATTTATATATACTACAAATAACATAGGACCTAAGCCTGATCCCTGTGGAACACCACGAGTTACCGGTCTCCATTCTGAAAAACACCCTTCCACCGCTACCCTCTGTGTTCAGTGACCAAGCCAGTTTTGTATCCATCTAGCCAGCCCACTCTGAATCCCATGTGATTTTAGTTTTTGTACCAATCTGCCATGTGGGACTTTATCAAATGTCTTACTAAAGTCCATATCAACTACATCCACAGCTCTTCCCTCATCAATTATCTTTGTCACTTCTTCAAAAAATTCAATCCGGTTGGTGAGACGTGACCTTCCCCATATGAAACCATGCTGCCTGTCTGAACTAATCCTTTTTCTTCCAAATGTACATAAATCCTGTCCCTCAGTATCTTCTCCAAGAGGTTCCCCACCACAGATATCAGACTCACTGGCCTATAATTTCCTGGATTATTCCTGTTTCCATTCTTAAACAAGGGAACAACATTGGCTAATCTCCAGTCCTCTGGAACCTCACCTGTGGTCAAAGAAGATGCGAAGATATTTGCTAAAGCTTCAGCTATTTCTTCCCTTGCCTCTCACAGTAACACTCAATCTAGTCTACTGTATTCACTGCTCTCAATGTGGTCTTCTCTACACTGGGGAGTTGAAATGCAGACTGCTTTGCAGAACACTTATGTTCTGTTCACAAAAAAGAGCGTGGACTTTCTGTTGTAGAGCTGGATGAACACAGCAGGCCAAGCAGCATCAGAGGAGCAGGAAAGCTGACGTTTCGGGCCTAGACCCTTCTTCAGAAATGGGGGAGGGGAAGAGGGTTCTGAAATAAATAGGGAGAGAGAAGGAGGCAGATAGAAGATGGATAGAGGAAAGGATAGGTGGAGAGGAGGCAGACAGGTCAAAGAGGCAGGGATGGAGCCAGTAAAGGTGAGTGTAGGTGGGGAGTTAGGGAGGGGATAGGTCAGTCCAGGGAGGACAGACAGGTCAAGTGGGTGGGATGAGGCTAGTAGGTAGGAGATGGGGGTGGGGCTTGAGATGGAAGGAGGGGATAGGTAGGAGGAAGGACAGGTTAGGGAGGCAGGGACAAGCTGGGCTGGTTTTGGGATGCAACAGGGGAGGGGAGATTTTGAAGCTTGTGAAGTCCACATTGATACATCTGCTCCCAGGATGAGGCATTCCACTCCTGAACATCTCAGAAGTCCTCGTTTTTCAAGGATTGCAACTTCCCCGCCCCCCCCAGTGGTCGAGAACGCCCTTGACCGTGTCTCCCGCATTTCCCCCAACTTATCCCTCACACCCCCTCCCCGCAATAACAACCAAAACAGAATCCCCCTCATCCTCACGTACCACCCCACCAACCTCCGGATCCAACGCATCATCCTCCGACACTTCTGCCATCTGCAATCCGACCCCACCACCAAAGACATTTTTCCCTCCCCACCCTTATCTGCTTTCAGAGGGACCACTCTCTCCGGGACTCCCTTGTCCGCTCCACACTCCCCTCCAGCCCCACCACACCCGGCACTTCCCCCTGCAACCGCAGGAAGTGCTACACCTGCCCCTACACCTCCCCCCTCACCCCCATCCCAGGCCCTAAGAAGACTTTCCACATCAAGCAGATGTTCACCTGCACATCTGCTAATGTGGTATACTGTATCCGCTGTTCCTGTTGTGGCCTCCTCTACATCAGGGAAACCAAGTGGAGGCTTGGGGACCATTCTGCGGAACACCTATGCTCGGTTCGCACTAAACAACTGCACCTCCCAGTTGCGAACCATTTCAACTCCCTCTCCCATTCCTCAGACAACACATCCATCCTGGGTCTCCTGCAGTGCCACAACGATGCCAACCGAAGGTTGCAGAACAGCACCTCATATTCCGCTTGGCAGCCCAATGGTATCAATGTGGACTTCACAAGCTTCAAAATCTCCCCTCCCCCTACTGCATCCCAAAACCAGCCCAGCTTGTCCCCGCCTCCCTAACCTGGCCTTCCTCCTACCTATCGCCTCCTCCCACCTCAAGCCCCACCCCCATCTCCTACCTACGAGCCTCATCCCGCCCCCTTGACCTGTCCGTCCTCTCTGGACTGACCTATCCCCTCCCTAACTCCCCACCTACACTCACCTTTACTGCCTCCATCCCCCGCCTCTTTGACCTGTCTGTCTCCTCTCCACCTATCTTCTCCTCTATCCATCTTCTATCTGCCTTCCCCTCTCTCCCTATTTATTTCAGAACCCCCTTCCCCTCCCCCATTTCTGAAGAAGTGTCTGGCCCCGAAACGTCAGCTTTCCTGCTCCTCTGATGCTGCTTGGCCTGCTGTGTTCATCGAGCTCTACACCTTGTTATCTCAGATTCTCCAGCATCTGCAGTTCCTACTATCTCTGGACTTTCTGTTGCCTGCCATTTCAACATACCACTGTGTTCCCTGGCCAACATGTCTGTCTCAGGCTTGTTGCAGGGCTCCAGCAAAGCTGAGCATAAGCTGGAAAAACAGCATCTCATTTTCTGCTTGGGGATGCTGCAACCTTTAGTACTCAATGTCATTTTCAATAATTTTAGGGCCTGAGTGCCTTCTTCCATATTCTTGCCTGACCTCCGCCCCCACATATCAGGCTTCGTCATCAGATAGGCTGCTTTCTCTACAGCCAACTCTTTCACCCACTGATGGTATTGATTAGTAGCCTTTCTTTCTTCCTGACTCATCACTGTCCATTCCTCTGTCTGTTTGACTGCAGTTCTCTCTGTCTCTGGGCTCCACCTATCTCCACCTATCATTTACTTATCTCTCTCAAGCCTCCATCTTCAGTATATGTACCAACTTTTTCCTAGCTACAATCAGTTCTGAAGAAGGGTCACTGGACCCAAAACGTTGCCTCTGGTTTTTCTCCATAGATGCTGCCAGACCTGCTTAGCTTCTCCAGTTTTTTCTCTTTCAGAGCCAATTTCTTTTATCATTTCACAGGACATGGCGAAGAAGCAAATAGCTTTAGTCAGTTGAGTTAGATTTGCCAATGTGGGAGCTATTTGACTTCGAGAGTTGGCCTGTTTGGCTGGAAAAAGACTGAGCAGGACACTGATGAATGCTGAAAATATCTACTCCAGAGACCTTTTTAAATTTATTCATGGCAAGTGGGCATTGCTGTGCTAACATTTATAGCCCATTCTTATTTGCCCTCAAGAAGGTAGTGGTGAGCTGTTTCCTTGAATTGCTACAGTCTACGTATACAGTAACTGGCAGAGCCCTTAGAAGCATTAACCTACAGAGGGATCTATGCGCACAGGTCCACAGTCCACTAAAAGTGGCAACAAGTGGATAAGGTGGTCAAGAATGTGTATGACGTCCTTGTCTTCATTGGTCGGGACACAGAGGGGCAAAAATTAGCAAGACATGTTGTAGCTGTACAGAGCTTTAGTTCAGAACTAAACTAAACTAGTTCTAAACTAAAGCTCTACAGAACGTTTAGAATATTGTGTATAGATCTGGCTGCCACACTACCAGAAGAATGTGGAGGCTTTGGAAAGGGTACAGAAAAGGTTTACCAGGATGCTGCCTGGTTTGGAGGGTATGACTAACCTCTCCTCAAAGCTAATAGAGTCATACAACATGGAAAAGGCCCTTTGACCCAGCAAGTCTGCACCGACAATAACTATTACTAAAGGTGCGTTAATCCCAATTTCCTGCACTTGTCCCATATCTTTGAATGTTATGATATTCCAAGTGCTCATGCAAATATTTTTTAAAGGTTGTCAGGTTTCTAGACTCCACTACCTTCCCAGGCATTGCATTCCAGATTCCCACCACCCTCTCAGCGAAAAGCTTTTCTCTGAATCTCCTGCCCCTTACCCTAAAACTATGCCCTTTCATTGACTCCTCAACCAAGGGGTACAGCTGCTGTCTATTCACTCTGTCCATACCCTTCATAATCCTATACACCTCAATCGTTTCCCCGCTAAGTCTTCACTGCTCTAAAGAAAACAATCCAAGCCTATTCAATTTCTCCTTATAGCCCGACTTCCTCAACCCAGGCAACACCTTGGTGAATTTCATTTGTACCCGCTCTAGTGCTATCACATCTTTCCTGTCGTGAGATGACCAGAACTGCACACAGTACTCCAGCAATGACCTAACTAACGCTCTGTACAACTCCAATATTACCTCCTTGCTCTTATATTCTATGTCACAACTGATGAAAGGAAGTGTCCCATTTACCTTATTACCATATTATTCACATGCTCTGCTGACTTCAGGCATTTGTGAATAATTACCCCAAGATCCCTCTATTCTTCTAAGCTACTCAGCATCCTGCCATTCATTAAAAATTCCCTCATCTTGTTTAGATCATAGAATCCCTATAATGTAGAAACAGGCCCTTCAGCCCAACAAGTCCACACCGAACCTCAGAGCATCCCACCCAGACCCCATCACCCGGTAACCCACCTAATCTACACATCCTGAACACTATGGGCAATTTAGCATGGCCAATTTACCTAACCTGCACATCTTTGGACTATGGGAGGAAATCAGAGCACCCGGAGGAAACCCACGCAGACACAGGGAGAATGTGCAAACTCCACACAGACAGTGGCCCAAGGGTGGAGTTGAACCCAGGTCCATGGTGCTGTGAGGCAGCAGTGCTAACCACTGAGCCACTGTACCGCCCGTTTCTTCTTTCATGTGCATCATCTCGCACTTATCAGGGTTAAATACCATCTGCCACTGGTCGGTCCATTTGAGCAACCATATATGTCTTTCTGCAACCTACAACCATTTTCTTCACTATAAACCAACCTACCAATCTTGGTGTCATCCGAAAACTTGCCTAAAATTCCCCCCACATTTTCATCTATATCATTTATGTATACAATAAACAGTACGGGTGCCGGAACCAATCCTTGTGGTACACCACTGGATACTGATCTCCAGTCACGTCAACAGCCTTCTACCACTATCTTTTGTGTCCTATTACTAAGCCAGTTTCTGATCCATCTCGCCAAGTTTTCCTGAATGCCATGTGCTTTAACTTTCTCAATCAGTCTCCCTTGAGGGACCTCGTCAAAAGCTTTGGTAAAATCTATACATCAATTAAACTTTCCTCATCCACATGCTTGATCACATTTTCGACAAATTTATTAGAACTTTTTAGGCATGAACTCCCTCTGACAAAGACATGCTGACTATTCCTAATTAACTCGTGCCTTTCCAAGTGGATTTTGATTTGCTCCTTCAGGATTTTCTCCAACAGTTTTCATACCACTGACATGAGATTCACTGGTCTGTAACTTCTGGGTTCATCTTTACCATCCTTCTTAAAAAGTGGAACCATATCAGCCATCCTCCAATCTTCTGGCACTTCCCATGTGGCCAGAAAGGAATTAAAAATTTGTGTCAGAGCCTCTGCAATTTCCTGCCTCACCTCCCACAGACACCTGGGATGCAATTCATCTGGGAAGGGAAATTTTGTGCTTTTATGTGTGACAGAGCCTCCAATACCATCCAAGGTTGGACAAACTTGGTTTATCTTACTTAAACATTGGAGGTAGAGGGGCAACCTCATAGAATTCTACAAAATTTTGAGAGGCACAGTTGGAATGAATAGTTGGATTCTCACTTCAAGGGTAGAAATGTCAATTACTAGAGACATAGGTTTAAAGTAAAAGGGGGTAAGTTTAAAAGAGATAACAAGCATGGGGCTGGATGAACACAGCAGGTCAAGCAGCATCATAGGAGCAGGAAAACTTGACGTTTCGGGCCTAGACCCTTCATCAGATTTCTGTGTTCATCCAGCCCCATGCTTGTTATCTCGGATTCTCCAGCATCTGCAGTACCTTTTATCTCAAGTTTAAAAGAGATGTGAGAGGCAAGTATTTTTACCCAGAGGGTGGTAAATGCCTGGAAATATGCTGCCAGAAGAGTCCATTGAAGCAGCTACAAAAGCAATGTTCAAGAGGAATCTTGGTAGATACATGAATACGCAGGGAATAGAGGGATATGGACCATGTAGAGGTAAAAGGCTTTTAGTTTAGAAAAGTGTTGTGTGTCAGCGCAGGCTTGGTGGGTCAAAGGGTTTGTTTCTGTACCTTGCTGTTGTTTGTTATGTTATGCAGGTACACCCACAATGCTGTTTGGAAGGGGATTCCAGGATTTCACCCAAATGATAGTGAAAGGATGAGGCTTGGAGGGGATTTCAATGATGGTAATGCCACTGAATATCAAGGAAAGATGATTAGATTCTTTCTTGTTGCAGATGGCCATTGTCTGGTACTTGTCACACCAGGGCACGGTGGCTCAGTGGTTAGCACTGCTGCCTCTCAGTGCCAGGTACCTGGGTTTGATTCTACCCTTGGGATTCCACCCCTTCCACCTGTGTTGAGTTGGCACGTTCTCCCCGTGTCTGCGTGGGTTTCCTCTGGTTTCCTCCCACAGTCCAAAAATGTGCAGGCTAGTGGATTGGCCATTAAAAATTGCCAGTGTTGAGGGATGTGTAGATTAGGTGGGTTATAGGGGGATGGGTCTGGCTGGGGTGCTCTGAGAGTTGGTGTGGACTTGTTGGGCCAAAGAACCTGTTTCCACACTGTAGGGATTCTATGATGATTCTAAGGTTAATTGCCATTCATTAGCTCAAACCTAAACTGGAAATTAGAAGGGGTGATAGATGTTCATGGGAGGAAAAATGGACATGGTCCTCCACAGCTGAACTGACTGCCTACCTAACATTTGAGATAGCTATTTTGCTTTTTTTTTCTGTCACTGGCTTTAGTCTCCATTAAATGCAGACAAACCTTTGTTCACAAAGATGGTTGTAAGCTACATGGCACCTGGATAATGAAGGAAGAACATCAAAACGTTTATCTCATTGTGGAGTATTTTTCTGCTAATAAGAAAATGGTGAAAATTCACTCTTAATTTACATTTACTAAGAAGTAACTGAAGCATTTGTGATCTTATCTAGGACTGAACTGAGAATCAATAACAATCAATTATCATTAAGCTGTAAAGAGAATTGATATAAACTGATTTCAGTCAATTGTTCAGCAAATTTACCCAATGAACCATTGAGCTAAGACAATAGAGCAGGAGAGTTTTTGATTTAATCCCTGATCTATAATACATTGTTTGACCTCTGTTACATTAGGAAAATCAGGCAGCAGTTACCTTCCTGATCATTTATTTAATGAGTCATGTTGGAATGACATGTGCAGATGTCATGTGACAATAGTTAGCCTGAAGTGTGAGACTCCCTGTGATCAATTGGCCTACCTACAGTTACTATAAGCAATCAAACATGTGAAAAAGGGATAAAAGGTACTGCAGGTGCTGGAGAATCCGAGATAACAAGACGTGGGGCTGGATGAAC
>JAHRHZ010000073.1:27231150-27274393 GCA_024137785.1 Ginglymostoma cirratum
TCATTTCTGATGAAGGGTTTAGGCCCGAAACGTCAAGTTTTCCTGCTCCTATGATGCTGCTTGACCTGCTGTGTTCATCCAGCCCCATGCTTGTTATATCCAGCCTATCCAATCTTTCCTCAATTTTCAAGTCTTGGCAACACGATTGCAAATCTCCTTTGTAAAATCTTTAGACAATGTGTCTCTCCTTTAATGTCATAACCAGAAAATGTACAGGAATCTCCAGATGTGTCCTAACTGCTGTTTAGTATAGTTCCTGCATTACATTCTCATTTTTGTATTCAACACTTTGCCTAATAAAAGAGATGACAAAAAGCAAGGTTTTTTTTAGTATCAACAGAACAAATCATATGATAATATGTTAATCAGATTAATATCATTTAACAGTTCTTTAGATGAGGTTATGTCTTTAAACAAATGTGAAATATTACTTTAAAACCTGGTGAGCTGAGGAGTTTGGGGAGGTAACCAGAGGAACCTGCAAACTGAAACAACTATTCATTGCCTTTCCATTAATTGTGCTCTTACCATTACAGAGGAGAATGCAGATGCACAATCTGTGTTGAAGGAAACCACAGAAATCCTTCGCAGCAAGTTTACCTTCCACACCACAACAATTCAAGTGGAAAAATTCTCAGAGGACATGCTAGACTGCAGTCAGTGTCAAGACCCAAAAGACTAAGATTTCTTTCAAATTTAAAATCCCAGGAGGTGCCATTTGTTGTTGTGTTGTACACTTGTCTGTGTATTTTACAGGATTTTGAAAAATCTACTCGAGATTATCCTACTACAGGGTACTGAAATAAATAAACAGTATGAAACCTCAATTTCCCTCTGAAAAGCAAAATAAAAGGAAAAGCTCAGAAGGAGAGATCAAATTATTCTAGAGTGAGTCACAATCTTGCTGTACAATTAGCCAACTCCAAAGATGTGCCAGTTAGGTGGATTGGCCATGCCAAATTGCCCATAGTGTTCAGGGATATGCAGGCTAGGTGGGTTAGCCATGGGAAATGCAGGGTTACAGGGATAGGTAGGTGATGGGTCTGGGTGGGATGCTCTTCGGATGGTTGGTGTGGACCCATTGGGCCTAGTGGCCTGTTTCCATACTGTAGGGATTCTATGATTCTATGAACTCAATAAGACTTTCATATTTCTAGGCTGGGATCAATAGTTGAGTACAGGTTTAACAACTCTCGATAGGTCATATTATGTTAGTAATTAGGCATAACGTGGGGAAGGACTCATCCAAGATCTGAGAATTAGATGTCTCTGATATTTAGCCAAGATACAAGGGCAGAATTCTACTGAGGCCCTCTGAATGCTGCTGTTAGGCTGAAATTGGGTTCAGAAGTTTTCACTATCTGGGGAACAATTCCTGGATGGAATAATTAATTGTCAGAGGGCTAGCTGTTAAAGCTGGAGGGCTTGCAGAGGTTCTCCGGTTTGAAAGCAGCAGCAGCAGGGTGATGTGTTGGATAAGCGAAGGAATGGAGACACCCACTCTCCAGCATTTTCAAAACTATAGGAAAATAATAAGGTTCAACAGCCTGACCATCATCGCTGTAAAGGAATGTCTCGGGGAGAACTTTCACAGGGTGGCCTGCTGCTGATTCCAGGTGGGCTGTGAGGGCCCCTAAGCCTTTTTGGAGTCTTGGCAGCCTGATATATCACTGGGAGACAGTCCCCAAGCACCTAAATTGTCTCCCAAAACCTTTCTGGGAGACTTGGATATGAGTAGACAATCAGAGTCAGCATTCTTTTAATTTACCTTTCATTAACTGTTAGTCTTGTAGTGGGTAGCACTATCACATCCCCATCCCATCTCCAGGAAAATGGCCCAGGATGGGGCTGTGGCATGAAGTAAGGCAGCCAGCTTACCAATTGGCTGCAAATTTCTTAGTCCCTGTTCGTTTCAATTCGCTGTCAAAGTGGGAGTGAAAGATCTCCTCAAAGATTCCTGTTTAGCTATTAATTTGGCATGCCTGACTTGATTTGAATCAATAATTTCTGTGCATGATATTTAGAATATCCATTTCTATAAACAGGACCTAATGAAGCTTGTTCAGGATAAAAATATACTTTGTAAACTGGTTACAGAGTACATTATGAATGGTGATAATCCAGAAGAAGTTACTAAGGTTTTAATTGCAGACAGGATAAAATTTATTTCCTGCCGCTAGGCAATACAAACTGAATGCAAGGAATGATCAAAATTAAGACCTTGGAAATTTTGTGAGTAATTGAAGTAATTCTGACTTCAGAAAGAGTTCATCATCCCTTAACCCATTCTTATACAGCATTTTGATGGAGAGTGCTTAGGCTGGCTGCCCTGTAGGCAGCATCCCTCCAATGAAAGGACGTGGACAATTTAAGAAGAGTGAGGGGCTTCATTTGAAGATATTGATGTATTTCATGCAATGTTTCAAAAAATTCTGGTTAAAAAGTCCTTTGTAATTGAGGGGTCGGAGTGAAACTTGGAAATGTACACTGTTGATAGATTGGGAGGGTGGAAATACTCTGAACATTCTTTGCACTTAATGGTTGAAATATACTTGATAAGACTTAGCAGATATGTAAAGACAGAGCAGTTAGAAGAAAACATTTAGCATGAGATCTAATGTTACATTGTAAACTCAAAAACTGTTGCAAATCATTTTCATGCATCATATGATCAGAATTCTCAAAAACATCCAATTGTAACTAGCAACGAGACTGCAAGCAACGGCTCTGTGGCAGAGCTGTGAGGAAAATGGCATCACAGCTCTGCTAGCCTTCAGCCAATTAGATTCACTTCACTTCAAGAAATGGCTGATGGCATTGACCACTGCAAAGGCTGTGCCTCTGACAACATTATGGCAACAGTACTGACAACTTATACTCCAGAACTGTTTGCACCCCAAACTGTTCCAGTATAGATACAACAAAGACATTTACCCCACAATGTAGAAAATTGCTGAGATGTGTCCTTTCCACAAAAAGCTGGACAAATCCAATCCAGCTAATTATCAGTCCATAAGTCTACTCGGTCATCAGCAACAAGATTGAAGGTTTGTCGACAATGCAATCTAGCAGTGCTTACTTTGCAATTACTTGCTCCCTAATGTTCAGTTAGGGTTTTCCCAGGCCCACAAAACTTCTGACCTATTACAGACATGATCCAAAATGGACAAAGAGCAGAATGCAAGAGAGGAATTGAGGGGGACTGCCCTTGACATCAGCAGTATTTGCGGAGAATTTAAATCAAGAAATACTAGCAAAACTGGAGTCAATGAGAATCAAGGGGAATAATCTCTGCTGGTTGGAGTCACACCTAACACAAATTGTGGTTGTTGGAGGTCAGTCATCTCAGCCATAACATATTTCTGCAGAAGTTCCACATGATAGTGTCCTAGATTCAACCATCTTCAGCTGCTTCATCAATGATCCTCCCTCCATTATAAAGTCAAATGTGGGGATATTCACTGATCATAGAATCCCTACAAAGTGGTAGAAGGCCATTTGGCCCATTGAATCCACACTGACCCTCCAACAACCATACCACCCAGACCCAGACCCAGACCCAGACCCAGACCCACGCCCCCACCCTATCCCTGAAACCTTGCATTTCCCATGACTAATTCACCTAGACTGCTCATCCTTGAAATAATTGACAATTTGGAATGACTAATCCACCTAACCCACACATCTTTGGAATGTGGGAGGAAACCACAGCGTCCAGAGGAAACTCATGCAGACATTGGGAGAATGTGCAAATTCCACACAGGCGGTTGCCTGACGCTGGAATCAAATGCAGGTCCCTGGCACTGTGAGGCATCTGTGCTAACCACTGTGCTAACCCAATGATTATTGCACAATATTCAGCACCTCAAGTACTGAAGCAACAAATGTTGGACAATAATCAGTCTGGCTGATAAGTGGCACTTGTGCCATCAAGTGCCAGACAATGATCATCGGAAACAAGATAGAGTCCAAACATTGCTACTTTACATTCAATAGCATTATTACCTCTAAATTCCTCATTATCAGCATTCTGGGGCTATTTTTGACCAGAAACTGAACTGAATCAGCCATATAGATGCTGTGGCTACAAGAGCAGGTCAAATGATTGGAATTCTGTGGCAAGTAACTCATGTCCTGACTCCCCAAAGCCTGCTGCCATCGACAGAGCAGAAGTCAGGAGTGTGACAGAATACTTCCCACTTGACTGGAAAGGTGCAGCTCCATTAACATTCAACAAGCTCAATATCATCCAGGACAATGTAGCCCATTTGACTGGCACCACCATCAACACACAGTGGCAGTAGTCTGTACCACTTTCAATATGCATTGTAATACCTCACAACCACTCCTTGGACAGCACCTCCCAAACCTGTGATATCCAGCACGTAGAAAGGCAATGGCAGTAGGTACTTGGAAAGTCATCGCTTGCAGGCTCCCCTCCGAGCCACACACCAACCTATCTTGGAACTATGTTGCCATTTCATCACAATCACTGGGTCAATATCCTGTCATTCTCTCTCTAATAGCAGTGTAGGTATATTTAGTCCCCAAAGATTGCAGTGTTCAAGATGGCAGCATACTACTACCATCTGAATGCAGAATACAGAATACAGAATACAGGGTTAGTGGCAGGATTCTCGTCAGTGTGGAGGAACAGAGGGATCTTGGGGTCCACATCCGTAGATCCTTCAAAGTTGCGACCCAAGTCGATAGGGTTGTAAAGAAGGCGTATGGTGTGTTGGCTTTCATTGACAGGGGAATTGAGTTTAAGAGCCGTGAGTTAAGGTTCAGCTCTATAAAACCCTGGTCAGACCACACTTGGAATATTGTGTTCAGTTCTGGCCACCTCATTACAGGAAAGATGTGGAATCTTTAGAGAGGGTGCAAATGAGATTTACCAGGATGCTGCCTGGACTGGAGGGCAGGTCTTATGAGGAAAGGCTGAGGGAGCTAGGGCCTTTTTTCATTGGAGTGAAGAAGGATGAGAGGTAATTTGATAGAGGTTTACAAGATGATGAGAGGCATAGATAGAATGGATAGTCACAGGCTTTTTCCCAGGGTGGAAATGACTATTTCAAGGGGGCATAATTTTAAGGTTATTGGAGGAAGTCTCGGGGAGATGTCAGAGGTAGGTTCCTCACACAGAGAGTGGTCGGCATGTGGAATATGCTGCTGGCCGTGGTAGTGGAGTCAGATACTTTAGAGACTTTTAAGTGACTCTTGAATAGGCACATAGAGGATAGTAAAATGTAAGGTATGCAGGGTAGACTGATCTTAGTAGGATAATAGGTCAGCACAACATCGTGTGCTGAAGGGCCTGTACTGCGCTGTACTGTTCTATATTTTATGTTCTATGTTCTATGTTCTTTGTTCTTTGGGGAAAATAGGAATGGCCAATAAATGTTAGCCTAGCCAGCAATGCCCATATTACATGAATCAATAAAAACTCATATTTCTCAGGAGTGTGGTGAAGTCATGAGGAAAGGTCCTGCTCTTCAGGAGTGAGGTGGAACCATAAGGAAAACTTCTGTCCCACTAGGCTTTATGTGGAATTTTTAAAAACAATTAAATTTACTGATGGCCAAATCTGAGGCCCAATTTCGGGAAAGAGTCCTACAGCAATTTTAGAGAGGTCTGAAAAGTTACACAGCCCAGCATGGTGTCAGTTGCATTTCAGGCATCTTTGAGGTGCTGAACAAAGCCGTAGAAATGTAGATCTTTATACCCAATCACTTAGAAATCAGGTGCAAGGTCTAATTTTTGCCTCACTGAACCAAATGTCATGACATGAATGACATGAACCTCAGTAACAACTCTGGTTTCCTTTCTGATGGTTTGTACTTCACTAAAAGCTGTTTAGAGATTACATTGGACATGCATGAGAAGGCTACCGGCAAACTGGGGGTGGCGGGCACAGAGAGGTGGGGGGTGATGAGGTGATGATGATAGCCAATAAGTTCTGTAAATGGATCTGCATCCTGGGAGCAGTAGAGCAGGCATTTTTTCCTCTTCCCCAAACCCTCAAGCTGAGAAAAATCAAATACAACTTGTTAAACTCCTAATTTACCTCATTTCACTAAACACCTTGCTTCCAGAGTGAAAGGATTTTGCGAGTGTTACCAATGGTCACAGCCTAGTGTCTACTTTTTAAATTCAGAAGAAATTAAACTGGCAGAATTATAAATTGTACAACCTTTGTCCATCTATATTGGATCAATATAGGTTTGAATGCTTTCAGATTTACTGCTAATCAAGTGTAAGCAAGATCAAAGATTATTGTGAAGCTGGAGGTACACAGCAGGCCAGGCAGCATCAGAGGAGCAGGAAAGTTGACATTTCAGGTCGAGACTCTTCTTCAGAACTGGGTCCTGACCCGAAACATCAACTTTCCTGCTCCTCTGATGCTGCCTGGCCTGCTGTGTTCTTCCAGCTCCACACTGTTATCTCTGACTCCAGCATCTGCAGTTCTTACTATTAAAGATTATTGGTTATGTTTATGTCACTTCCATGTTTCACAGCCCCCGGTATCAAGACACATAGAAAGCTTTGTGCTTTAAACCATACTGTAAGAGATACATTGGCCATTATGTTCTTTCATCACCTAACCAATTCTCACTCAGAGTTTTGTAAATTTTCTTGAAAGCAGTAATCATGTAATGATGGCAGTAGCATTATGTACCTTCTCCAAGTGACCATTTGTGCACAGTTCTAAAGTGAACATCAGTAATAATTGTCCATAACAGTTTTTTTTAGTCAAGCTTCATGCTGTTTTAATGGTTACATCAGATTGTTTATTATTGTTTGCTAATATTTAGTAATGTTTACTAATCAGAACTAAAATCTTTGACTTTTTGTTTCTTTTTCCTACTTTTGGGAGAATGGATTCATTCCCAAGTTTTATTCTTGCTGACAGCAAAGAAAGGATGAAAATTGGAATCTTACTAATATGATTTCAATCAAAAAAATCAACCACGTTTTGTTTACAGATACTAACTGCTGCTTTGTAGACAAAACTATTGGATTTGATCTGCATTCTACTGCAGTTTGGTATTTTCTCTGTTCAGTTCAATAATATTTTCCACACCTGTAAAAAAAAGTATATATTTTACTTTAAAAAGGCCTTAACGTCTCCTAATTAAAACATCAAATACTGCAACCCCTATGTAATCCGCGAAAACAATGTACTGTCCACTTTATTAATTAACAACACAATACAAAATTAATCAGACTACTCATCAACTTTCTGAAAGATGTAATACTTGTGTCTCTTGTCTTGGTTTATCAAATAAGATTTATCATGGTATTAGCAAAGATACTATCTCTGATTAAAAAAAGGTGTTGAAGCAATCATCCATGCTTTAATTTATAACAAACCCCATGAAATTGACTTCCCAAAAAATGGGGCAAAATAGTTTCAATCCTATCTGTGCAGACAAAAGAGCTGTTAGCAATTCATAACAAAATAGACTGATGTTGATGATCCTCAGAGAATTAAGTCCTTTACTGCTCCCTTGTTACATTAATTATAAGATCTGTACTTATTTAAATTATAGATAACACTTTTATCCAAAGCCCACAAAGGAGATAGCTAAACATTTCTCAGTGATGGAATTTGAACCACAAGTTGATATTGAATATAGAGAAACAAATAACCTCTGAGAAATTACCTCCAATCTTTGTTCTGTCAAGGTTGATATTTCTATTTGTTGGGATAGTGGACCAAACCCAGAATTTATGGGTGCACTTTAAAAATAGATACAATATTTCTTAAAAACCTAAGAGTGCAGTTAGTTTAGTGCTTTGATGATTCCAGTTTGCAGCAACACCTTAAAGAATGTTTGAATGTTAAAAATTTCCAAATCCAGGATGCAGTGGTCCAATATCCCTCAGGGGTGTCATCTGACATTAGATCAACTGAGTAGCAAATTGTGAAGTTACTTTTTAATATTCCTATGCTTTTGACTCTATTGTTGGGATAAGGTCAATAGGATTGCTTTAATATTAGAGATTGGTGGGAGAGAAAGCTGATTTATGAACAAGGCTCCCTTGTTATTCAAACTACTGAAGTGCCAAATTGTAAAAGTGCCTTAAGGGTAGCCTCAATGGAACTTCATGGGTGTAAGTGCAACTGCAGCGGTCCTATTGATCTATTCATAGAGCTTTATGCAGTTCAGTTCTTAATAAGGTCTGAGCAGCTTCTTAGTACTTGAGTGAATGGGCACCTGAAACTTTAGGTGTGTGCTGCAATTATAACATTTTGGAATCCTACTATCTGAATGAATCCTCGTAATAACGCATGTAATGTTGTGCCTTTGTATACCAGTGAATTTTTCATATACCTCCTTGGGAAGTAAACCCATAGTAAAATAAAAGCCTACCCAAAAAAAATCGTAAAAATAGATTTAAAGAAATGTATACAAGACAATGAGGAGGAGAAAAAGATTAATAGTGATGTGTTTGAAGATGGATGTTAAACACCTTCACACTCTTGACCATCTTCCCATTCTACAGCAGATACTTTAAGCATTCATGTGTCTATGTTATGTGCTAGAGTGTGAAAAATGTGTTGTGTGTTATTCAAACAAAACATTAGCATGAATGTCCATTGCTCAGACTAACAGAAGGAAATGGGCACGTGACAGAGAGGTAGGGATTTTAAAAAAACTCACAGCCTGTCAATGAAAACCATATAAAAAGGATGTATTGTATTTAAATAACTGTTTTCCTTCATGAACTCAGGATTCCCATTGCTATTACAGTCAATTATGTATCCTTGAAAAGTATTAATGCTATAATGTGGATACTGTGTTAAATGATATACAAACTATGGAGCAGTGATGGTTGCATTTCACAGCAGAGCTTTAAAAAAATGTTCTCATTTCCCTTTTCTTATAAATTTGCAGTACAATATAAAGTTACCAGATGAGATATCAGTTTGTTCTCAACTCTGACATTAGGTCAATAAGAACTGCGCATGGATACTTTTGGTGGCTACACACCTTCCACCCTCCCTCAACCCCGCAAGAATCTTCTCACTTAGAAACTGATTGTTACAGTCACTTCCCATAAACCTTGGATTTCAAAAGTCAACAACAGCAAATGACTGTGGACCTGAACCCAAATCCCACAATCCTAGATTACAATATTAAACACATATCTATATGAGTATTTCATCACATTTCTGTTCTTTTGGAGATATGTTACAGTTTTATCTTGTGGTAGATGGTAGTAGGTTAGTCTTATCAAGGTCACTACATTTTATTCCTGAATACAAAGACGATGAGAACATTTTTTAGGTTATATTAAATTGCACTGTTAGACTTTAAGCATTGAATATATTGTAAATAGTTGCTAAATTCAACAACTAGTCCACCAGTCACTAGTCCACCAGTCCTAGATTTAATTGTTAGTATGTAAGCAAAAGGAGGTTAGTCATTTTGTGGGTCTGGCAGTATCTGAAGAGTTAAATGGTGACCCTTGAAGGCAAACCTCTTTCTGTAGATGCTGCCAGACCTGTTGAGTATTTCATTTTTCTGCTTTTAATACAAATCTCCCTCATCCACAGTACTTTGCTGATGCCTAGTCATTAATACCTAAATCAATATCTCAGAACATGATTAGTACTTTTACATGCACAATGCACGCACAAGAAAATTCTTAGCTCCATGTGAACCCTCCCCACCTTATTTCATGTCACCCTACAACTAAAATTAATTCCTTTTGTTCCACGTGTATCTAAGTAACTTCTTATTCAATGCACTTCTGCTATTTGCCTGACTTACACTAACATCATAGCATATTCCTATAGTAGAGGGTGAACATAATCTCTTCAGATCAACTGTAGTTCCAGATTATCATGTGGATCCAAATAGACTGTTAACAGCAAAATTATAGATCCGTAAGAATGTAATTCATATTATATCAAAGTAAGACATGTAATTCCAATGCGCACATTGACATCACTTCACTCTATGGGACAGTATGTAATATTCCACAGTGTAGCTACACTGCTCACATGCACAAGTAGAGATAATACTCCCTAAATTTTGCTTGTTTTGGTTAAATGGAAGGACAACTTTATGTCTCTTTTATATTTTACTTGAGGTTTTAAAGCTTCTGCCGTATCTTGGAGTTCCTATAGCAAGGGACAACAAAATTATTGATCACTACTGCCTAGGCAAGGTCTTTATAGATTGGACATTTGAGGGTTCAAACGTATAGCCTCCAGGTTCCATCAGAAATAATGTTATTTTTAATGAAAGCTTTTACAATCATTACCTTATTCTGGATAGTTACTGGGAAATCTGAATTAGTTCTCATTTCAACAAACAACTAATTGTTATAGAAGAAAACTTCTGGAAGCTTGTAAAATGAGACCATTACACGAAGTTAGGAAGATATAATGCATGTAGATGTGGTTAGAGTTTATTCACAAAATATTTACATGATGAAACAAGTTAAAAAAAGGGAATCAAAATTAAATTGAACTCGGGGTTGTGGTCAAAACAAGAACTGGAATTTAGTTTGTGTGCTTTGTGAATGTTCTTGTCTGATGAAAACAGTGTGAATTTTATGTAAGTGTGTATTTGTTGTGTATAGTTTTCCATGGAACACAAGATTGTCTAATTCTACTGAAGCCAGTGTTCTCTGCTGTGTTGTTTTGTAAATTGAAGCAAATATCCTTGTGTGTTTGTGTGAATATACATGTGTACAGAAGTGTTGTTAATCAGATGTCGTATGCTTTTAAAGCATTTTCATGTCAATTTGAATGATTGCTCATTGTAGTCATTTTATCCATTATCATTTGCCAATGTTGCAAACCCAGGTGTGTGCATTCTGAGCAGTTGCAGGTTGATTTAATAAGTGTTGGACACAGGTTTTCAATGTATTATTGTCACAATATTGTCTCTGGTACCTCTTAGTATGAACAATTTTCATTAATGAATTGAAAAATACAAAATTTTTCAACTGTAGTTTATCTATTGTGTCTCAAACAATGCATGAAATATAATTTAAATAAACATTTTATCATGTTTTATAGGGAAATGGTTACCCATTTGTTGACAAGACAGAAGATTCTGGTTAAGTGAAGCTTAGCGAAAGTAAAGTGTACTTGTTGTTTGCATGTATCACTGAAGATAGTACTTTGAACTGCCAAATGCAATGCATTACTTTCAGTTACACCACTGTTGGAGGGGCCTTTGTTTTCTCTTCTAATGTATTTCCTCTTACATCAAGATACAGACCAAAATTTTTCACTTTTCTCCATAACCTAACTGATCATTTTTCAAGTATGAACCTAGACAATTAGGACAATTGTTCAACTTTGTGTTCCTGGAAATCAACAGCAGTGTAATGTTGGAATGCCAAATAGTAAAGTGTGTTGGCCATGTCTTCACTCAAGTTAGGAAACATACTCCTAATAAGTAAAATGAGTGTAATGGAGTAAAATTCCAAGTTAGTTTATACTTGAAGTGTTTGCATTTAAAATATGGCTTCATAATTCTGAATTATAAGGCAATGGAAATTTCCCGTAGCCCACGTGCAAGGATAGTTGCTTAGAGTCATTGAGCCAAAGAGTAATACAGCATGGAAACAGGCCCTTCGGCCCAAACTGGACCATGCTGCCCACTCAGCTAGTTCCAATTGCCTGCATTTGGTCCACATCCCTCTAAACACTTGCCATCCACATACTTATCCAAATGTTATTTTAAATGTTGCTATTAGATGATAGTATAAGGTAGGGTTGGAGGTTAGATAGACCTTAGGTTTAGGGTAAAATTTTGGCACAACATCATGGGCCGAAGGGCCTGTACTGTGCTGTACTGTTCTATGTTCTATGTACCTGCCTCAACCACTTTCTCTGACAGCCCATTCTGTATGTGTGCCGCTGTCTGCGTGAAGATATTGCCCCTCAGGTGCTTCTTAAATTATTTCCCTCTCACCTTAAACCAATGCCCTGCAGTTTTCAATTCCCCATCCCTGGGAAAAAGACTATATGCATTCATCCAATCTATGGCCATCATGATTTTATATATCTCAATAAGGTCACCCCTTCATTCTCCTACGTTCCAAGGAATAAAGTCCTATCTTGGTCAACCTGTCCCTATAACTCAGGTCTACTAGTCCTGGCAATATCCTTATAAATCTTTGCACACTTTCCAGTTTAACTATGTTTTTCCTATAACAGGTGACCAAAACTGTACACAATATTCCAAGTGCGGCCTCACCAATGACTTATACAACTATAACATAACGTCCCAACTCCAAATACAGTGTTTCGACCGATGAAGGCCAGCATGCTAAATGCCTTCTGCGCCAACCTGCCCACTTGTGATGCCACTTTCAATGAACTATGTACATGTACTCCTAGGTCTCTCTGTTCCACAACACTCCTCAGGACCTTACCATTTACAGTATAAGTTCTACCTTAGTTAATCTTTCCAAAGTACAACACCTGACACTTATCTGTATTGAATTGCATTTGCTAATCCTCAGCCCACTTCCCCACCTGATCGAGATCCCTCTGTAATTTTGGATAACTTTCCTTGCTATCAACGATATCTCATAATTTTGTTTCATCCGCAAACTTACTAATCGTGCCATGTACGTTCAAATCCAAATCATTTATGTAAATAACACATAACAAAGGTCCCAGCACCAACTCCTGTGGCACATCACTAGTCACAGGCCTCCAGTCCGAGACACAACCTTCAACTATCACCCTTTGCTTCCGACCATCGAGCCAATTTTGAATCCAATTAGCTAGCTCTCCCTGGATCCCATATCACCTAATCTTCATGACAAGCCTGCTGTGTGGGACCTCGTCAAACACCTTACGAAAGTCCATATAGACAACATCCACTGTCCTATCCTCATGTATCCTCTTGGTTACCTCTTTGAAAATCTCTAAAAGGTTTGTCAAATGTGAGTTCCCGTACACAAATCCATGCTGACTATCCCTAATCAGACCTTAACTATCCAAATGTTGGTTGACCCTGTCCCTCAGTATCCTCTCTAATAACCTGCCTACCACTGATGTCAGGGTCACTGGCCTGTAGTTCCTTGGCTTGACTTTGTAACCTTTCTTAAACAATGGAACAACATTAGCCACCGTCTAGTCTTCCGGAACTTCACCAGCGGCTAAAGAAGAAGCAAAACAAGTGACAGCCACTACACTACAGAAACGAAACGTGCTGTCTACCTACACTGAGGTTGCTACATCATTCCACTTCACAGCTTTAAATGGGACTTGAGGAGTTTATGCATCATTGAGAAAGGAGATTCAGAGCGACCTCTGTCCCTCCCAGACCCAGGGTCACCTCACTGGACTGGAGGACAGGTCTTATGAGGAAAGGTTGAGGGAGCTAGGGCATTTTCCATGGGAGCGAAGAAGGATGAGAGGTGACTTAATAGAGGTGTACAAGATGATGAGAGACATAGACAGAGTGGATAGTCAGAGACATTTTACCAGGGTGGAAATGACTATTACGAGGGGGCATAATTTTAAGGTGATTGGAGGAAGGTATAGGGGAGATGTCAGAGGTAGGCTCTTCACACAGAGAGTGGTGGGCATGTGGAATGCATTGCCGGCAGTGGTAGTGGAGTCAGATACTTTAGAGACTTTTAAGCGACTCTTGGATAGGCCCATGGAGGACAGTAAAATGTAGGGTATGCAGGGTAGATTTATCTTTGCAGGATAATAGGTCAGCACAACATCATGGGCCGAAAGGCCTGTACTGTGCTGTACAGTTCTATGTTCTTTTCCAGTCATCTTCACATGGTCTTGCAAGCTAATGTGCTTATATGTAACATGGTCCAAATTCTTGTATGGGATGTTGCCATTTGCCGCCCATCCCTAGTTCCCTTCGAAATGATTGGAACTACCCCTTGACAGTCAATTCCAAAGTGCAATAAATACTGAACAATTAATTAGATTAGCTTCTAATTCCAGATTATTTTGAATTAAAATTTCACCATTTGCTAAAGCAGGATTTGGACCCATGTTCCAGAGGCTTTGGATTACTAGTCCAGTGACATCACCATCAGTAAAGTTATAGAAGGCGTCATTAAAGTGTTATCAAGCAGCACCTGCTCAGCAATAATCTGCTGTCTGATACCCAGTTTGGGTTCTGCCAGGGTCTCTTAGCCCCGACCCCATTTCAGTCTTGGTTCAAACATGGACGAAAGAGATGAATTCCAGAGGCGAGATGAGATTGACAGCCCCTTGACATCAAGGCCACATTCGACCCAGTGTGGCATCAGGGATCCCTAGCAATTCTGGAATCAGTCTGTATCGGGGCAAACTCTCCACTGCTTGGAGTTGTACCTGGTACACAGGAAGATAATTGTGGCTGTTGGAGGTTAGCCATCTCAGCTCCAGGAGATCCCGGCAGACATACCTCAGGGGAGTGTCTTCCCAACCATCTTTAGCTGCTTCATCAATGACCTTCCCTCCATCTTAAGATCAGAAGCAGAGATTTTTGTGGATGATTACAAAATATTCAATACCATATGCGATTCCTCAGATACTGAAGCAGTCCATGTTCAAATACATCAAGATTTGGACAATATCCAGGCTGGACCAACCAAGGCAGGTAACATTCATACCACACAAATACCAGGCAGCTACATGGGAACAGCATCACCACCTGCAAGATCCCCTTCAAGCCATTCACTATCCTGTCTTGGAAATTTATTGTTGTTCCTTCCTAGTATTGGGGAAGCTGAAAGATTTGAAGATATTATCACTAGACTTGATGCGGAGACCCAGGTAATGTTCTGGGGAGCCTGGTTTGAATCCCACCATGGCAGATGGTGAAATTTGAATTCAATAAATATCTGGAATTAAGAGTCTAATAATGATCGTTGCTGATTGTCAGGAAAATCCATATGGTTCACGAGTGCCCTTTAGAGAAGGAAACTGCCATCCCCACTTGTCTGGCCTACATGTGACTCCAGATTCACGCCAATATGGTTGACTCTTAAGTGCCCTCTTGGCAATTAAGGATGGGCAATAAATGCTGGTCAAGCCAACATTACCCACACCCTGTGAATGATATAGACAAGTGTGTAGGGGATTGTCAGCCTGAGGAGGAGGCTCCACAGATATCCCCATCCTCAATGATGGATGAGCCCAGCGCATCAGTGCACAAGATAAGGTTGAAGCTTTCACTGCAATCTTCAGCCAGAAGTGCCGATTCGATGATCCGTCTCGGACTCCTCCGATGGTCCCCAGCATTACAGATACCAGTCTTCAGCCAATTTGATTCACTCCACGTGATATCAAGAAATGGTTGGAGACACTGGATATTGCAAATGTTTTGGCCCTGATAACATTCTGGCAATAGTACTGAAGACTTGTATTCCAGAGCTTGCCGCACTCCTAGCTAAGTTGTTCTAGTATAGTTACAACACTGGCATCATAGAGGTGAAGTGAGAGTGACAGCTCTTGACATCAAGGCTACATTTGGCCAAGTGTGGCATCAAGGAGTTTGGGCAAAACTGAAATCAATTGGTATCGGGGGCAAACTCTCCACTAACGGAATTCATACCTGGCATGTAGGAAGATGGTCATCATTGTTGGAGTCATCTAAACTCCAGGGTATCTCTGCAAGAGTTCCTCAGGGTAGTATCCTAGGCCCAACCATCTTCAGTTGCTTCATCAACACTCAAGAAGCTTCACACCGTCCAAGACAAAGCAGCCACTGGATTGACACTACATCCACAAGCATCCACTTCCTCCATCACCAACAGTCATTAGCAAGAGTGTATACTACCTACAAAATGCACTGCAGAAATTAATCAAAGATCCTCTGACAGCACCTTCTAAACCCATGATCACTTCCATCTAGAAGGTGACAGGTATCAGATACACTGGAACACCACCACCTTCAAGTTCTCCTCCAAGCTACTCACCATCCTGACTTGGAAATATATTGCTGTTCCTTCACTGTTGCTGGGTTAAAATCCTGGAATTCCCTCCCTAAAGGCATTGTGTGTCAACCCACAGGGGTGGACTGCAGTGGTTCAAGAAAGTAGCTCATCACCACCTTCTCAAGGGTAATTAGGGATGGGCAATAAATACTGGCCAGTCAGTGATGGCCACATTTCACAAATGAATAAATATAAGTTGTTTAATATTTCATAGAATCCCTACAGTGTGGAAACAGGCCATTCATCCCAACAAGCCCACACAAACTCTCCGAGGAGCATTCCATCCTGACCCACCCTTCTACCTTAACCCTGTAACCCTGCATTTCCCATGACTAATGCACCTAAGCTACACATCCCTGGACACTATGGACAATATCGCATGGCCAATGCACCTAACCCACACATCCTTAGACTGTGGGAGGAAACCGGAGCACATGGAGGAAACTTACACACACACAGAGAGAACATGCAAACTGCACACGGACAGCACGAGGCTGGAATTGAACCCGAGTCCCTGTTGCTTTCCATGTGTAAATCAAGGGTGATTTGGTGATGGGATACCTGCCTCTGTGGATTTATTTTAGTGGTGACAAGAATAAAGCACATCCTGATGAAACTCACTCGCAACAGTCATCTGAGTTGGGGTAAGGACTGCTTGCATCATGCTGCTATTTGGGAAGGTTGACTCATTCGATCCTACTGTTGAAGACTGGGCCCAGTAAGTGGAAAGAATGTTTTTCTTTTTTCCCAGGCAAATGAGATTGGGGCAGATAAAAAGCAATGAGTAATTCTTCGGACAGCTTGTGGACCTGCAGCTTTTTCAGATATTAGGACTCTAACTTTCCCTGAGGCACCAGATACCAAAACCTTTCAAGTGTTCAAGGAGTTAGTTAAGAAATATTATGACCACAAGCCTCCTCTAATTCTGAGACGTGATCATTACTACTTGGTGATTTGAGAACCAGGGAAATCCATATTGGGATTTTTGATTAGGTCAGGTGAATGGCAGAGGCATGTGACCATTGGTTTAACCTTTAATGAGATGCTGAAAGACAGTTTGGTATTTGGTATTAATGATATAACCAGCAAAAGCACCTACTAGCTGATGCCCAACTGGAATTCAAACAGGCACTGGCTTCATCATTGGAAAATGCGGCAAGTGGAGCAAATGCATTGCAGGCTATTCTGAGGCAAGTGGACACCCTCGCCAATTCAACTGAAATTAGGGAAAGCCTCTTGAGTGGAGGCAATTTATGACCTCATTCAGGACATATCCTGAACAGACAGACTCTAAGTCAGCCCAGAGCAAAACCCCAAAACAAAACCAAGCCTCAGCCAAACGGTTAAAATTTTATTCAGGATCCAAGCCAGCAAGCCTTTATAGTTGCTGCTTGTATGTGGACTCAAGACACAGGAATCCTACTAGACCTTAACTGAGTAAGAGAATTCAAAGGCTAGTATCTAGGAGAGTACACACTTTGGATGATCCACCTGCATCTGGTTTGAAACAGTTAAAATGCTTAGCAACATCCAAATCAGAACCAATCAAAATAAACATCTGGTTAAATAGCCACCTGGTTCTAACAAAGGTCAATACTAGTTTGGCTGTTTCAGTGATCATAGAACCCACCTTTAATAAAATTCACTCGGGACTCCAACCCTTAAGTTTGTGTAAGACCTTAGCTAGACTGAGAACCTATTAAGGATTCAACTTCTGTTCCGGTCTCTTACGAGAGTTCCAACCTATTGTAGTAAAAAGCTCAGGCCCAAGCTTGATGGGGCAAAATTAGTTGAGAAAGATTCACTGATTGCCTTAACATTTTTCAATTAGAAAATGGCTGCTTGAGTGAAATCAAAATTAAATACATGGATGTTTTTCAGGAAAGTCTTGGGATTATCAAAGCAGTCAAGGCAACCTTCCATGTTGACCAGGAAGCAGTTCTACAATTCTCCAAGGCCGACCCAGTGCCATTTGCCTTATGTGCAAAAGTAGAGGTGAAAGTAAGAAGGCTAGAAAGTGAAGGAATTATCAAACCAGTGCAGTTTGCAGAATGGGGAGCACCAGTTGTACTAATTGTGAAGGCCAACTGGGTCAGTTCACCTTTGTGGGGATTTTAAACAAATGGTAAACCACTTTTCTCAACGGAATAAATAACCAGTCCTTTGCATAGAGAATTTATATGCAAAGCTGGTTTGGGGGGGTCAAGGAATGCTGTCCTTCACATAGTGGACATGAACCTTGCATACTCGTAATATGCAGTTAGGTGAAGATTTCCAGAAGCATGCTACAATTAGCACTCATAAGGACTTGTACCTATATACGAGACTGTCATTTGGGGTATTGTCAGTCTGTACACTTTCTCAACAGATGATGGAGAACATTTCACTAAGTCTATCCCAGGTCACCACTTATCGAGATTATATACTAAAAACAGAGAAGACCAGTCAGGAGCACACAGAGAACTTGGACATAGTCCTTAGATATTCCTCCCAAGCAAGTGTACACCTTAGAAGGGAATAATGTAGGTTCCAGGCACCCCCAAGTGACAGAATTGACAAGACCGAGTTACAACTTTTGGAAGATAAAGTGAGGACAATCAAAGGTGCCCCGACGCCCATGTCTGAGCCAGAGCTGGAGTCTTTCCCTGGGCTGGTGATTTATTATGGAAAGATTAAGCATAATCTGGCCTCCATCCTGGCACCTTTGCATTAACTCTAATAAAAGGGTCAGCCTTGGATATAATCACTTAGTCAAGTCACAGTTTTCAGGGATGTGAAGGAACAGTTATCATCCTCTAAGGTGTTGACGCACTAGGATCCCAAGCGAGATCTGGTATTGACACGCGATGTCTCCCTGTACAGGATCACGGCAGCATTAGCTCATAGATGTCCCAATGGAGAGAAATGCTCAATAGTGTATGTATCCAGGACTTTGGCTAATGCAGAGTATAAATACATCGAGATAGAGAAGGAAGGTTTGGCAGTCATATTTGGAGCCACAAAATTACATCAATATCTTTGCAGAGGTAAATTTGTACCAATAATGAAACACAAACCACTTCTAGATCTACTTAAACATTTAAGGCAGTATTGTCCATAGCTTTAGGTTGAATTCAGTGGTGTGTATAATTACAAACTGGAACACCATCCACGAGGCCAAGTTGCGAATGTGGATGCATTGAGTTGGCTCGCATTGGCAGATACACCACCAGTGATACTGCTACTGGAAGAGTCTGCAACAGTTTTAAATTTTCTGGACACACTTCCAGCCACAGGTAACAATATCAGACCTTGGATACAGAACAATCTAGTCCTGGCAAAACTGAAACAGCCAGTAGTAATGGCAGAAACCAAAGGGTTGTCACAACCAGTACTGAAACATTTTTGGACCGGAGAGACCAGATCATAGGAGAGGAAGGCATTTTATTATGGGGAGCAAGAATGATTGTCCTGAGTAACGAAACTGCCAGGTACTGGCTGAACTCCACGGTCATCCAGTGGTTTCCAAAATGAAGATGTTGGCGAGGGGTTACGTCTGGTGGCCAGGCTTGGATACAGACATAGCCACATTGGTGCAGCAGTGCCCAAAGTGCCAATGAGGACAAACATTATCACCAGCAGCTCCCCCACATTTGTGGGAATGGACAGGTAAATGCTGGACTCAGTTACAAATCGACAAAGCAGGTCCTTCCAATGGGCTGAATGCCCTTTGTCATTGAGGATGCCCACTAAGACTAGTTGGAGGAGCATAACATGCATTCGTCAAATAGAGACGACAATAGAAAAACTGCACACATTTTTTGCAGTACAAGGACTCCCAGAAGTGTTGGTTACAGATAACGGGCCATCATTTACCAGCCAGGAATTTGAGTATTTCCTAAAGTCAAATTGTATTCATCATATAAGGACAGCCCCATAGCATCCATCATCCAATGGACTGGCAAAAAGAGCAGTCCAAACTTTTAAGGCAGGCTTAAAGAAATAGTCACAAAAGCCAAGTTGCCGGAAAAGCTCATTAGGTCTGGCAGTATCTGTGAAGAAAATAAATCAGAGTTAATGTTTCGGGTCTGGTGACCCTTCCTCAGAACTGTTCTTCCCCAAAAGGGTCACCGGACCAGAAATGTTAACTCTGACTTTTTCTTCACAGATGCTGCCAGACCTGCAGAGCTTTTCCAGCAACTTTGTTTTTGTTCCTGATTTACAGCATCCACAGTTCTTTCAGTTTCTAAAAAACAGCCTATAGGTTCACTAAATACCAAACCGTCCCAGTTCCTACTTGCTTGTAGGACCACCCTTCATGCAATTCAGCGATATCTCCAACACATTTCCTAATGGGAGAAGACTCTGCATCATCTGATCTTCCAGGACCTAATGGGGCGGGGGTGGGTTTGGAGATAGGTGAATTGGCATTAGGAGCACCAAGGCTGACACAAGACTCTACTAAGCGAAACAGTTTACTTCAGAGATTGATGTTTGGTGTATGAACCATGGGAATGGTCCTCCATGGCTATGAAGTAAGGTTGATTCAAGGTCAGGCCCAGTGATACATGAAGTTTGGGTATGAGCAACAGTTCTGAACAAGCATATAGACCATATGATTACTGAAAATTTGCAAATGCGTTGTGAGCAAAATATGCCTGGCTCCTCAGAATGTTTGGAAAGGCCAACCATATCACTTGGGTTCTCTGTCAAGAGTTGAAGACACTGGAGATGGACAAGGCAGATCTTACTGCCACACACCTTTGAGAATGAATTTTTTCAGAGACTCTCTGGGTGCAAAAGGGGGTCTATAGTGTGTTACATGTTGCTTTTATCAGAGTCAGACGAACCCGACCCTGGTGCTAAAATGCACCAGGAGGAACTGAAAGAAAAACCCCACCTAATTCCTCAGACTCAGATTGTAATCAGGTCAGCCAGGCAGATCTCATAGAATATCAGTTCCCTGATTGGGGCTTTAATCTGGCTGACAAATCAAAACAGGAGTGTCAGACAGCCTGGCACCCTGAGATCCTCGCTCTGAGGTAGATGGATCAGGGTGAAGAATGTTCCATGCGTAAAGAATGACTTGTTGATGGGATATCAGCCTCCGAAGTTATTTCATCCCCAACAATGAGTACATGCTAAATCTGAGCTGGGCAGTGCGCAAGGAATGATGTGTTCTTGGGGAGGAAATGTTAATCCAGAGACCCTAGGGAATTTGAATGCAATAAAAATCTGGAATCAAGGTCTAATGGCAATTGATTGTCATAAGAACCCATCTGGTTCACTAATATCGTTTAGGAAAGAAAACTGTTATCCAGTCTGGCTAGACTCCAGTGTGGTGTAATGTGGTGCTGTTTTAACTGCCCTCTGGCCAGTGATGCCTCATTCCATGAATGAAAAAAATAATGATATCAAATAAGGTGAGAAATTTATTGGCCTTAGGTAAATTTCTCATGGATTGCTAATCAACAAGAATCAAATTATGAAACAAGATCAGCTGTAATAGATCAGCTAAATGAGGGTAAATCCACATTTGATATGTGGGATGCGTTTAAAGAGAGGTTGATTAGAGTGCAGGACACACATGTCCCTGTGAAAATGAGGGATAGAAAGGGCAAGATGAGGGAACCATGCATGACAGGTGAAGTTGTGAGACTAGAAAAGAGGAAAAAGGAAGCATATGTAAGGTCTAGGCGACTGAAAACAGACGAAGCTTTGGAAGAATATTGGGAAAGTAGGACCAATCTGAAACGAGGAATTAAGAGGGCTAAAAGGGGTCATGAAATATCTTTAGCAAACAGGGTTAAGAAAAATCCCAAAGCCTTTTATTTGTACAGAAGGAGCAAGAGGGTAAATAGAGAAAGGGTTGGCCCACTCAAGGACAGAGGAGGGAAGTTATGCGAGGAGTCAGAGAAAATGAGTTAGATTCTTACTGAGTACTTTGCATCAGTATTCACCAATGAGAGCAACATGACGGATGTTGAGGTTAGGAATAGATGTTTGATTACTCTAGGTCAAATTGGCATAAGGAGGGGGAAGTGTTGGGCATTCTAAAAGGCATTAGGGTGGACAAGTCCCCAGGTCCAGATGGGATCTATCTCAGGTTTATGAGGGAAGCAAGAGGAGAAATAGCGCAGGCCTTAACAGATATCTTTGCAGCATCCTTGAGCAGGGGTGAGGTCCCAGAGGACTGCTAATGTTGTCCGCTTGCTTAAGAAGGGTAGCAAGGATAATCCAGGTAATTATAGACCAGTGAGCCTGACGTCAGTGGTGGGGAAGCTGCTGGAGAAGAAACTGAGGGATAGGATTTATTTACATTTGGAAGAAAATGGGCTTATTAGTGATAGGCAGCATGGTTTTGTGCAGGGAAGGTCATGTTTTACCAACTTGATAGAATTCTTTGAGGATGTGACAAAGTTGATAGATGAGGGAAGGGCTGTGGATGTCACATACATGGACTTCAGTAAGGCGTTTGATAAGGTTCCCCATGGTAGGCTGATGAAGAAAGTGAAGTCGCATGGGGTCCAGGGTGTACTAGCTGGATGGGTAGAGAACTGGCTGGGCAACAGGGGACAGAGAGTTGTAGTGGAAGGGGATTTCTCAAATTGGAGACCTGTGACCAGTGGTGTTCCACAGGGATCCGTGTTGGGAGCACTGTTGTTTGTGATATACGTAAATGATTTGGAGGAAGGTAGAGGTAGTCTGATTAGCAAGTTTGCAGATGACACGAAGATTGGTGGAGTAGCAGATAGTGAAGGGGACTGTCAGAGATTACAGCAGAATATAGATAGATTGGAGAGTTGGGCAGATAAATGGCAGATGGAGTTCAATCCAGGCAAATGCGAGGTGATGCATTTTGGAAGATTGAATTCAAGAGCAAACGATACAGTAAATGGAAAAGTCCTGGGGAAAATTGATGTACAGAGAGATCTGGATGTTCAGGTCCATTGTTCCCTGAAGGTGGCAACACGGGTCAATAGAGTGGTCAAGAAGGCATACGGCGTGCTTTCCTTCACCGGACGGGGTATCGAGTACAAGAGTTGGCAGGTCATGTTACAGTTGTATAAGACTTTGGTTTGGCCACATTTAGAGTACTGCGTACAGTTCTGGTCGCCACATTACCAAAAGGATGTGGATGCTTTGGCGAGGGTGCAGAGGGGAGGTTCACCAGGATGTTGCCAGGATGTATGGAGGGCGCTAGCTATGAAGAAAGGTTGAGTAGATTAGGATTATTTTCATTAGAAAGACAGAGATTGAGGGGGGTCCTGATTGAGGTCTACAAAATCATGAAGGGTATAGACAAGGTGGATAGCAGGAAGCTTTTTCCCCAGAATGGGGGACTCAATTACTAGGGGTCATGAGTTCAAAGTGAGAGGAGGAAACTTTATGGGAGATATGCGTGGAAAGTTCTTTACGCAGAGGGTGGCGGGTGCCTGGAACACATTGCCAGCAGAGGTGGTAGACGCACACACGTTAGCGTCTTTTAAGATGTATCTGGACAGGTAAATGGATGGGCAAGGAGCAAAGGGATACAGACCCTTAGAAAATAGATGACAGGTTTAGACAGAGGATCTTGATCGGCACAGGCTTGAGGGGCCGAAGGGCCTGTTCCTGTGCTGTAATTTTCTTTGTTCTTGGGACTGTCAGAGAACGAAGCAGAATACAGATAAATTGTAGAGTTGGGCGGAGAAGTGGCAGATGGAGTTCAATCCAGGCAAATGTGAGGTGGTGCATTTTGGAAGATGCAATTCAAGAGCGAACTGTACAGTAAATGGAAAAGCCCTGGGGAAAATTGATGCACAGAGAGATCTGGGTGTTCAGGTCCATTGTACCCTGAAGGTGGCAATGCAGGTCGATAGAGTGGTCAAGGCGACATACGGCATGCTTTCATTCATCGGACGGGGTATTGAGTACAAGAGTTGGCAGGTCATGTTACAGTAATATAACTGCGTACAGTTCTGGTCGCCACATTACCAAAAGGATGTGGATGCTTTGGAGAGGGTGCAGAGGAAGTTCACCAGGATGTTGCCTGGTATGGGCAATGAAGAGAGCTTGAGTAGATTAGGATTATTTACATTAGAAAGATGGAAGCTGAGAGGGGAACCTGATTGAGGTCTACAAAATCATGAGAGGTATAGACAGGGTGGATAGCAAGAAGCTTTCCCCCTGCACCCCCCGCTCCCCCCCCACCCCACCCCCCCGAGAGTGGGGGACTCAATTACTAGAGGTCACGATTTCAAGGTGAGAGGTTAAACGTTCAAGGGAGATATGCGTGGAAAGTTCTTTACGCAGAGGGTGGTGGGTGCCTGGAACACATCGCCAGCAGAGGTGGTACAGGTGGGAATGATAGCGTCATTTAAGATGTATCTAGACAGATACATGAATGGGCAGGGAGCAGAGGGATACAGATCCTTGGAAAATAGGTGACAGGTTTAGATAGAGGATCTGGATCGGCGCAGGCTTGGAGGGCCAAAGGGCCTGTTCCTGTGCTGTAATTTTCTTTGTAATAACTGCCCATCAGAAGTGATTTTCCCCTTCTACAAAATGTGGATAATAGCAAAAAATAACTTCCATTTCAGATTCTTTTACATCCCTGTAACAGCAACTGCATCAGCCTTACCAGGTTGCATAGGTCAATTAACAGAATTGGAATATTTTGGATACAAACTTATTTGGGAATTTGACTAGTTAGGGGAAATAGGAGTAAGAGTATTTTAGCCTTTTGAATCAATAAATCTGCTACTTTTGTTCCTAAGTGAACATGGTTATCTTTAAATGCTTTACACAAATGTGTAGCAGAACCAAAGTAAATCAATATGAAAACCTCAGTACTATTCTTTAGATATAGCAGCCAGAAAACATAATCACTGGCTATTGTTAAACACTTCAAAAGCCAAAGGAATAAACGTATTGTGAAGACAGGTATTCTAAGAAATAAAGAAGCAACAAATATATTTTTGAGGAAAATACCACACATATTAGGGTGTGGGCCCTTACATGAGTACTGTATGGAAACATTTAAAAGATTTTATCCAGAGGCCCCAGGATACTATTTCAAAGTCAAAATAACTTAGTTGGCTACACATGTTATTAAGGCCAGTTTTCCAATATTTTATTTATGTACAAGCAGAGCATATGTATTGTGCATGCCCAATAATGCAGTACAGCACAGACAACAGCTTCTCTGAAGTGGTGATGGAAATGCATATACTTATAGATTTAACGTAGCTACGTCAGACCAGAAATAAGTCAAATATTGGAAGCCTGTATAACGAAAAACATTTTAATTTTCATACTGCGACTTTGCAATTTTTGAGAAAGATTTCTGGACAAATGGTCCTGACCCGAAATGTCAACTTTCCTGCTCCTCTGATGCTGTCTGGCCTGCTGTGTTTCTCCAGCTCCACACTGTATGGACTCTGACATCCAGCATCTGCAGTTCTTGCTATCTCCTTATATATATACACACACATCCCCTGTTTAATTATTTCATTGTGCAAATGCACATGGTTAAAGTTGTGTTCATATGTTACACACTTCATCTTTCAGTAAAGCACGTTGGCTTGATGACAATATTGAAATAGTGATTTGTAACTTTTAGAATACCGAGGAAAAACATCCTAATGCCACACTGAATAGTGACAAAGACAGATTGAAAATAAAAATAAATTAGAGCAGAGTTTCAACTTGACAAAGTTGTGGGTGAGTGTGGTGGGAAGAGGAACAGAGCATTTAATGTACTAGGGAGAAAATAAGACATCAGTTTCATTGTGGAACCCGTACTAGATTAAAAAAAGTTACATTAAACTTAAATTTAAATAGTTGTGCCATTCCCATTGGACATGCTCAGCCAAATGAGTTAAGGGAGAATGATCCTTTGGTTGATCAAAAATAATGAGTCAGGTTGAAGGTAAATAATTACACCTTACAGTACAGTAATGTACAGTTTGAAACAACCGAGACTGAGCTCTTAATGCATATGAATTAACTGAACAAGCAACTTTACTTGAAAGCTTCATTTTTGTTGACCCAGCTTTGATATTTTTTTTAAATTCAGAAAACACTTACGACAACATTAACCTGAACCAAACTGCACCCAGAAATAGCATGTTAGTAACCTGCTGCATTCAAAGTGGTATAAAGTAGGTTAAAATCCATAATTTTCCAGGCAGTAAGTTTATAATTTCAGCCATATTAATCAGGAAAGTGATTCTTAAATGGAATAGTGAGGGGCAAATCTCTCTGAGCCATTAATCACTATAAATTGGTGCCTAAATACAGAGCAACACTGGCAGAGACCAGGAAGCAAGTCACCTGCTAGGTATCTTGCCCAGGGAGGATCAAAGATGGTTTTTAAAAAAAAGACAAAAGTATGGGAACAGCATCAAAGTAAGCAATTTAACCTTCATCCAGAATACATTTACAGCAGATTCTGAATGCATTTCTTATTCCAACTGAAAACTTACAGATGGAGAACAGATGCATGAATGATTGGCACACATTATAGGACAGAATATCAATATGGACACAGCTATGTCACAATGTAACTTCTCCACATGCCACACATTAGCAGTGCCTTCTGTATATCTAATACCAAATACTTTTTGATTTTTCTGTTTTGAATCATTATTGAAGGCCAAAGTGTAACAAATCTAAAAAGATACGTACTATTGCAGTTAGCTGGCACTTTCAAAAATGGATTTTTAAAACATGTCATATACTTTACACAGAGGAAAAGAAATATTATAGTTGGTAGTTTAGATGCATCTGTATTGGAAGTGCAGGTCTCCGAATCAGCTTCTGTTTCTACAAGGAAAGAGAAACTGTGATTTTACCAAGAAAGAGAGACAGTAATTAAAATCTATGCTGATCATAGTAATATATGATTTCAAAATGCTTGTGTTACAGGGGTTGAGAGGAATGTACATCAGCTACATAAATGATATAGATTTCTCCCATGGATTCAGCAGACTCATCTTGTCTGCAAGTGTACCATTCGTGCACAATCTAAGCACCTTGGTAATCATCTTTTGCATCCCAGAATAAAGCATTGCAGTGGTAATGCTAGCAAGAAACATTTGAAGCATAGGATGTACCAACAATTAAGGATGCAGTACATATATCTGCATCTTCTGATCATAATAAAGTACATAACAAAACTTTACAAAATCTCTAAACCAATTTGAGTTTGAGGTAGCTGTACATCAAATGCATGGAACCACATTGGTGAGTTACAGATTTACTGATCTAAGAATGCTAAAACTACACGTAATGACAACCAAAAGAAATACACCATGTAAAACAGAAACCCAGGATAAAGTTTAAAAAGAAACATACTACTGGTTAGTTTAAAATTATTATAAAACAGACATCACATTTACAAAATAATTGGAAAATTGTGAATTTTTTAACTTCACAGGACTTTTTCTGGATGGGGAGGAGCAAAAGGGGAAGCATGGAACATTTTCCAAGTGCTTTTTAGAAAAGTTCTCAGCTAAAAGCCTAATTTTACACAGTGCATTATTTAACCTCAAAAAAGCAGTATGGAAATGACAACAGTGCTCAGTGTGAGCAAATTGACCATTGTCGGTTTTACACGCTAAGTTATAAAAATCATGAAATGATATTCAAATTAGAAAGGGAAAGTCAATTTCAATTCAAAGTCTATTTATTCAATGAAAATCATCTACAAATATATTACTTCGTTCACTAAGAGTAAAGTAAAGCTACACAGACATTAAACAATAATGTTTAACGTTGAGGCTCTTTACTACAAGTTTGACAAGATACAGCATACACACTGGGCGACTGATTGTTTCCAAGTGCAAGATTTATGCATTCTAGGAAAATTGGCATTTCTGTTTGAAAGTAAGGAAAACTTTGCAGAAGCATCGCGGTGGCAAAATTGCTTTCCACTTGCATTATATCAGGGAGAAGGGACATCTATGTAGAAAGGATGGATCTAATTTTCAAGAGTCCCAACTGATCTTTCATTTTACACTTCTATTTACATTTAGGACGAGAGAAAGGATTAATTTCTTTCCATCCAAAGGCAATTTTATTTCATTTTCAATTCAGTCAGTATTATAAATCACAAGAGTTCTGTATGTAGCAGACAAAAACCAATTTAACCCAGGTATTTTGTTTTCTAGGTAAACTCTAAACCTGCTTTTTCCCTTAAATACCGATCTGACCTGTTTACTTACTCCAAGCTCCAAGCAGCCACCGAACACAAAACCACCTCTGAGACTGAAAATCCCAGATATTTGCGTGAGGTGATATTTTAAAATTGTACCACAGAAGAATGTGAATACCTCATGGCAGGCAAATTGGAGGCAATGGCTCAAGCCAACAAGCAGTAAAACAAGGACCACTACTTTTGGATCACTTTGAAATAAAAGCAACCTGTAAATAAAAAGCATACTACATTTCATGATTTTAACAACCGTAGTTTTGTAAAACTCTTCATAGCAGCTAAAAACCTGCCTAAAGCCAATCTTGTGAAATCAGACACAAGTTCATGTAGACAATATCAGTCTCTAAGCTTTGTTCAAAAAGTAAAACAAAACCCTACAATTCAGAATGATTCAAGAAAGGCATAATGGCATACTTAGGGACTAATATTACGTTTCTCAAATTTTACAGCAGAATTGAAAATTATGAGAATGAAAGAAGCAGTTCAGTTTTGTATTTCATCTGAAAATCCATGTGTCTGATTCAATAGATTGATCTTCAGTAACACAATTAAGACATACTCTGTACAATAAATTTTAGAAAAACATACACTGCTGAACTGGTAGACAGTATACCTGTGCCATGTTCAGTATTGTGCCCTGGTTGAACCTAGTAGGTAGGATTCACGTCACTATTGCATTTATTGCATGGAAAACTGATTGTAACGGCATGTCAGTAGAGTTGTGTCCTTGTATCCTCCAGCCATCATGATGCATATTATTTTGTTGAATTCTCAACATCTTCAGCTTCTGTAGGTTGGAACATGGAACTGAATTGTGCTCGACATTCCTTGATCAGTTTCTTGCTCACATGTGTATTAAGACTCTGCACACAATGTGCTCGGACAATCCCTGATTGGCCAGCTGAGAGGACCCATCCATGGGCATCAAGGTTGGGATTGAATCGAACCTGGGTGATAAGAAAAACAGTGGGCGACTAAACTGAATGACGTCAAATATTCCGATCAAATCATGAAGTCAAGGAAGTCGTCAGAGCATATTTCAGTAATGAAAATTATGAGAGAAAATGCAAAATAAAAAAAATTGCGTGTCTTATTGTGATAATTACAATGCAGAACAAAAATGCAGTAACACGTAAAAAGTGGTAAATATAGAAACTCGTAAAAACGTGTTGCAAATAATACAGGAACAATAACTGAAAATAGGAAAAAAAGAGCAGGCATTGAAAAACTGCATTACGATAAACATTGATAAATGCAACTGACAAGAATTTAAATAGTTACTTGATAGTATAAAACATGACTATTGCTGAAAACAAAAAGACACGAAGTTGAATGTTTTCATTTCTCACTCATCAGGATGGAATTGCAAGAATAACAAATTTCAAAGGGAACAACAATTTATACTGCGTGAGAAAGTATTATTTGATTGGAAAGTGGACACTGGTTGAACAGCTGCCATGGAGAATGCACCAGGGTACAGTTATCCCTTAAGCTTTTGTTTAAATTCAAGGAAGGCAAATAGCTATTTATGTTAAAGGTTATTAGTCACAGATAAGATGGAGGAGACAAGCTCCCATATTGTGACAGTATGGGTTTCCTGTGTGGCTTTTCTTGGAGTGCTCCAGTTTCCTCCCAGAGTCCAAAAATGTGCAGGCTAGGTAGATTGGCCATGCTAAATTGCCCATAGTGTTCAAGGATGTGTAGATCAGGTGGGTTATAGAGGATGGGCCTGGGTGGGATGCTTGGAGAGTCAGTGTGGACTTATTGGGCCAAAAAGCCTGCTTTCACACCATAGGAATTCTATGATTCGATAACTGGAGCCTGCTAATTCTGATCACAAATGTAAACACTTCTGTACCTCTCATTTCTACAACAAGGAAGATTGAGGCATAAAGTTAAAAATCTGAGATTGGAAGAAAGTGCTGTAAGACTTTATTGTGTAAAAGAAAAAAAAAATTAATTGCCAGCGTTTTTGTATTTTTTTGGGCTAATAAATGTTTTTTTTTGTTTGAATGTGAATTTTTCTAGTGCCTACAGTCACAAAATAATTGTTTACCCTGTGTGAACCAATTTTGCATTTGATTTTGTTCCTTGGTTGTTACCTTGCATTTATAGCTTACAGGAGTTCGTTTTTCCAGAGTATATGGGGATAAGAAAGTATGGATGTGATTATGAATGCACCTCTGTCAGTTTAAAAAACATGTGAAGTTAAATTAAAGATTTTAGTGAAGTTTCAGTGTTGAGATTTTATTGTGATATTTTGACTCTCCCAGTGTTGTAGTGAAATGCAAATGGATAAAAAGATTGTGAGGGTGCAGTGATCTGTCCCTTTATAATTTATGTTACATTGTCTGATCCATTCTCATGTTCCTCTCATGGATAGTTGAATGTGTTGCCCAGAATGCAGACAAGTGTTATTTTGCACATTCACTATTTGTACCTCCACAAGCATCATGAGGACCAGTAGATACCTGTAACAATATTAAAGCTAGCACCTACCAGTTGGGTCATTGTTAAGATCCTTAGAATCCTTGTATAGTTTCAATTGCAATTCCATCTATTCTCCTTTTCATATGTATCATTGCACATGTTTCAACTGTCACAATTACCCCAAAATCCATGTCACCAAGAACAAAGAACAAGAACAAACAATACAGCACAGGGATAGGGCCCTTGACCCTCCAAGCCTGCACTGACACATTCTGCCCTTCCATATTAAAACAGTCTTCACTTACAGGATCCATATCCCTCTATTCCCTTCCTATTCATGTATCGCCAGGTGCTTCTTGAATGCTGCTATTGTGTCTGTTTCCACTACCCCATCTGGCAGCGTGTTCCAGGCACTCACCACCCTTTGTGTGTAAAACATACCTCACACATTTCTTTTAAACCTCCCCCCTTGCACCTTGAACCAGTATCCAATAGTAATTGACCCCTCAACCCTGGGGAAAAAGCACCATACTTTGCACTTTATCCACGCCATTCACAATCCTATAAAGTTCTATCAGATCACCCCTCAACCTCCTGCATTCCAGTGAAAACAAACCCAGTCTATCCAATCTTTCTTCATAGCTAAAACTCACCCGTACTAGGCAACATCTTGGTAAACCTTTTCTGTACCCTCTCCAAAGCATCCACATGCTTCTGTTTGTGTGGTGACCAGAACAGTATGCAATATTCCAAGTGTGGCCTAACTAAAATTCTATAAAGCTGCGGCATAACTTGCCTATACTTATACACAATGTCCCTTCCAATGAAGGCAAGCATGCCCTATGCCTTTTTCACTACCTTATCTACCTGCACTGCTGCCTTCAGTGATCTGTGGACCTGTACACCCAGATCTCTCTGCAGATCATAACTTCTAAGGATTCTGCCATTCACTGTATAATTTCCACCTGTACTTGATCTTCCAAAATGCATCACCTCACATTTGTTCGCATTAAACTCCATCTACCATTTTTCTGCCCATGGCTCCAACTGATCTATATCCTGCTGTATCCTTTGACAATCCTCCTCACTATTCGCAATTCCACCAATCTTTGTATCATCTGCAAACTTATTAATTAGACCAGCTATATTTTCCTCCAAAATCATTTATGCAGATCACAAACAGCAGAGGTCCCAGCATTGATCCCGATGGAACACTGCTAATCACAGCCCTCCATTCCAACAAGCATTATTCTGCTGCTATCCTCTATCTCCTATGACTAAGCTAGATGTATATATCCAATGGCTGGAATCAGCTGCGCTTTGGCCCTATCTTAACTTCTCTGTGACCTTGTGATTTTCAAACAGCTGATCTCGTTCTATGTCCTTAACTGCTTGCCTGCCTGTCCTTGACTTCATTCCGAATCATGTGTAATGGTTTACTTAGTTCCCTGACATATTCAGAGATTCTACCCTTAAATAGCCCTGCATCTGCCCCACTAGCAATTACTCCTCTGGCAATTGCATGGCTTGACCAGTCATGCAATGTTTATTTTGAACTGATTTTGGCACATTCTTGCACACTTATATAGTATATCAATAATATGCCACACATTCTTGACTTTTGCATAATCTTATCAATAGATCTGTGAGGTTTTTATTTATCTCTTCACACATGGTAGCATGGACTTTCAGGTAATTGGGACACTTGATACATGCGCACTGACAGATATGAAAATTGGGAATAGATGGAAACACTAAGTGCAATTAAAACTACACAAGGATTCCAAGGAGCTTAACAACAACTGGTGGGGGCCACCCTTAATACTGTTACAGGTATCTGCTAGTCATCATGATGCTTGTGGAGAAACCGATAGTGAATGTGCAAAATAACACTTGCCTACATCCTGGACAATACATTCAGCTATCCACAGTAAAAAACATAAGAATGGATTGGACTAAGTAACATGAATAATAATTTCTCATGCAATCCATATGCACTACTGCCCCACTGGCCCCACCCCACCCCAGATAAATTAAGCTGGTTGAAACTCATAATAATACTGACAATTAGGAGTTTCGCACACCAGGTGAACTATATCTAAAATTGGTTCAATTCTGAAGGTAACCTGGGCATTAGAAGGGTACATGGATTTTAGTATTTGATATTACATGTGTGAAGTCAATGTAACGTATGCAAGTCCATGTACATTCACCACAAAAATATAAGAACATCAATACAACTTGTCAGTTACTTGTAACTGTATGGGAGTCCGGCCTTAATGGATAATACTGTCAACAGCTATGTATACATAAAATTGGTAAGTATTGAGTGCGTTGACGTTAGATATCAATCTTAGTATTTGTGGATATAAAACCGTTAGGGACCAGACCAGACCCCCTCAAAAAATTTTAAAGGTGGTAGTCTAGGCCCTAACTTTTCCTCATTTTAAAAGGCAAATGTAAAGTGTCTGTTCCAGATGCAGCATGACTGATCAAACTACGCCAATGTTAAGCAAAACACAATTTATTTAAACAGTGTGGTTAAAATACAACCAAAGAAAGTGGAATTTAGAATAACTTAACTCTATTGGAAACTTAGAGAATTGTAGATACAGTAATTAATACTAATTAACTGTTCCAATATAGCAACAACCCATAAATACAAGCCTTGGCAAAACGGAAAATTCAGACACAGATTCTGACATGTAGTTCCCCATCCAGGACGAAGAAATATCAACAGAAGATTCAGAGAGAGTAGCAGCCAGGAGACATTCACTGAAACTTCCAACTCTGTTGAGACCCCAACAGCTTCTGATGCTACTGAAAAACCAAAACCAGAAATCCTAATCTGTGAAAGCCACCTTTCAGGCTGCTTAAAAAGAAAAACTCAAGCCCTCCCAAGCTGTTTACTCAAGTCATCTTAACTAGCCAGCTCGTCACCTCTCGTTCAATCTCTCTCTTAAAAGAATCCATAACAAAGTAACCTCTTAAAGCTACAGCATCGTCACATCAACCAATTCTGAAAATAGTACAGTTCCCCCCCAGATGGGTTAGTCAGGCTTGGAAAGGTTGACACTTTATTATATGATGTCACAATGGTGTCCTTGGGGTGACCTACAATATTTCTGCATTGTTAAGAGGTACTGCATTCCACCTGCTGTAATCATTCAAATGTGATTCTGCGAGCCAAGGCAAATTATTTACGATTATACTTAGGGAATTTCTCCAGAGTATTGGAAACGGAACAAAAGGAAGTTACTGAGAAATACTGGGAGGATTATTTGGGAGCACAAACTCAATTGTTAAATTCAGTACAACTATGTGAATTAAATAACTATTCTTTCTTGGTTGCCAAAGAAGTCAGGTAGGGGCTACAGTATGGAGCATATGGGACTGAGTATGCATTGAGTGTCATAGGCATACAAGGTGAACGGCTCCTAAAACCCCTTGCTGAAATGGTTGAAGGAATAATTATGATTATTGAGGCCCAAGGCAAAGGAAGGGTGTGTGATAATCTTGTCTGGAACCTGATAGATGAAGCTAGGTCCAACATTGAGGATTTGAGATTCGGAACCATCCCCTGACATTTATTTACCTCCATCTACAAATTAAATCTTCTCAACATACACCAAGACAGAATGACCTAGTGGTCTCTCAAACACGTAGGGATCTGGTAAACGAATCTATAAAATTTATTATGGCAATCCCACAAGTGAATTATCCTATGAGGTCTTCAAGGCCAATTACAGATTTGAACCACTGGGGGCAGAAAAAGATGGCTGGGTTTACCAAATTGGGTCTCAGGAATATATGACGCAAAAGGTGGGCCTGGTGTACGTGATTGCTGCAGACAGCTGTGCAAAATCAGAGCATTTTATATTATGTACCAGTTGGACCCTTAAAACCCTGGAAAACAACAGTGAAGTAGCTACTGCATTTAGAAAATGGCACTTCAAGTTGTACAGGTGGGCCCCACCCAATCCTTCACCACACTGGAGATGGAGAAAAACCCTTGGGGCTAATTTGGAAAATCAACGCAGTTTTTATCTGCAAGTAATGAACTCATTGACTGTGGAGCAATTCCACCTGCCCAGCAAAACATCAGTCTATCTGTTTGGGGCTGGGTGTAACGACTCATTACAAGCTAACAAGACTGCAGGAAAGGTGATCTGATAGGCCATACAGAAGGCTACAGAAATTGCTCAAGAATAGGTCTGGTGTTCCAGAGGGCAGATGCATAAGGGACAACCACATATAAACCTAGCCACCCAAACTGCAGCCAGACTGAAGCAATCCAGGGCCCATCACTGGTGGGATTTTCTCGTGCCAGGCACTGCAGGGAACCAGGTAATTAATTAGTGGGCAGTAACTAGAAAGGGGTTTATATTGAAGTAGGAATACTATTCTTATATGGTGATACACTGTCAACATTGGACAACGGCTAACATTATGACCACACTTCACTACACACCAAAGGTACCTATGGAAAGGAAGGATAGGGAAAATAGTAGAAGCTTCTATTTACAGTGGGGTAGTTTAGGATGCCTTCCAACATCTGGAAGTTTGGCCACCCCAAAGATCAGGAAGGAATCCTCAACACAAAATTAGCTTATGTGGGTAAACCCTGGCTAAAAGGAGAGACTGGAAGGGTTTAAAAAATATATAAAATAACTTTCAGAACAATAGTTAACTGTTGCAAGCTGTTAGCTGTGGATACACTTACAAGGGCACAAAATTGTTAGTTAAACAATACACAAGACCATTGGTTCCAGGAGCCATTTTATCAGTAAGATAGCAAGGAACAGTAATGATAACGATAATGCTCACAGCTACACAAACAGGTTGTTTACTCATTGAGCCTTGAAAGTGATCAAAACACCAAGGACGACATAGAGGAGGAGGATTTATGTATACATGCCAATATAAAATGTTATATTAAAACAAATTGTAGCCTGTTATGCAATTAGACCTGATGGTACATAAATACTTTCATATTAATTGTATATTACAATTAGATAGGTATATCCATGTATTGACTGGTCAAGTGAGCAGGAGTTTAGGGCAGCACGGTGGCTCAGTGGTTAGCACCGCAGCCTCACAGCGCCTGGGACCTGGGTTCGATTCCAGCCTCAGTTGACTGTCTGCGTGGAGTTTGCACATTCTCCCCATGTCTGGATGGGTTTCCTCCGGGTGCTCCAGTTTCCTCCCACAGTCCAAAGATGTGCAGGCTAGGTGGATTGGCCATGCTAAATTGCCCATAGTGTTCAGGGGTGTGTGGGTTATAGGGGGCTGGGTCTGGGTGGGTTGCTCCAAGGGTCGGTGTGGACTTGTTGGGCCGAAGGGCCCATTTCCACACTGTAGGGATTCTTAAAAAAAAGTGTACTCATTCCGTGCATGATGTAAACCTAATCAACAATAATAATTGAGTTTAGATAACTGTACACCTCAATTGTTATATGTGGATTTCTTGTAAAATGAATTCAAGAGTATAGCTGCTTCTATAACCTTTCATCCAGGGTCTCCAGCATGACATTTGCAGGTACTTTGAAGTCACTTGTCAAAGCTAGCAATAAAGGTCATTTTAACACTCTGTCTGGTCACTGTGCAGATAAGGGAGAGAGAATGGTATGGCAACTATCACACCCTGGAATTCCTACAAGTCTGTGTGAGAGTATCATTGAGTCGAATAGCACAGAATCAGACCCTTCGGTCCAAAGAGTCTACGCCCAACAGATATTCTAAACTGAGCTAGTCCCATTTGCCTGTGTTTGGCCCATAGCCCTCTAAATCTTTTCGTGTATTTGTCCAAATGTCAGTTAAGTGTTGTAATTGTACCTGCCTCTGGCAGCTCATTCTGTACACACATTACCTTGTGTGTGAAAAAATTACCCCTCAGGTCCCTTTTAAATTTTTCCCCTCTCGCCATAAACCTCTAGTTTTGGACTCTCCTACCCTTGGGGGAAAAAACCTTGGCTACTCATCTGCCCTATGCCCCTCATGATTTTATAAGTGCGAGTGACTAAGCAAATCTGGGGGGTGGGGAGGAGGGTGGGGGGAGGAAGAGGGAGACTGGGTAGAAAAGGGTGATCACTGTTGAGGGAGTGGGTAGTTATGAGGAAGAGGTGATCACTGTCAAGGTGATAGTAAAGGCAGGAGTGATCACTGTTGCTGTGAACTGTCGAGGATAGGGTGATTATCATAGGGACATTAGGTTGGGGGGAAGGGCAATCACTGTCAGGGTGTGGGGCATGGTTGGTGAGATGAGTGTTTACACTAAACAAGAAAATGCCAAAAGTAGAACGCAAAACATACACCTGCATACAGCATTTACTGCAGTGAAAAAGGAGATGTGGTTTGATGTCCCTAACCATTCAGCATTGAGGGAACTGTCGAATTTCAGGTTTGCTCAGCATTTGTGAAGGGGCTAGGTTTGGAATTGTCTGTGAAAAATGCAGAGTTCAGTCTTGACACAAAATAGCAGGAGCAGGCTGGCAATTTGACCTTGACTGTCACTCACTGGCATAACTGAGCCATTACTTATATTGTAAGTTTGTACAGTAGTTACAAATTATTCATTTTTCTAAATTACACAAGGAGATGGCAGTTTATGTATTTTATACATATGTATACATATATTTGCATATAATTATTGTTACTATACCTATACTTTTTATTGTTTAAAATGCATATTTAGGGGTTAGTGCCCAAATTGAAGTCTTGTATTATTGCTATTTTATTGCCATCTGATGAAGAGCATTTGGTGAAAACAGCACTAAAAGCCAGCAGCTAAATTAAACTGAAAATTCCTCAGTTGGAAAAGGTCAGAAATAATTGGCATCTGTTGGCAATTTAAGTCTAGGAAGAGGGGATTGGGGTACAGCGAGTAGAGACTGAAGTTCCATAAACAGAACAGGACTGATCTTTTACATCAGAAGTACTGTGCTACAACAAAAACTCAGGAAACAAACAATTACTCTTTTGTTAAAGAAGATAGGTGATTGAGGCAATCCAAGGCGAATCCCACTTTCCTGACCTCAAAGTCCTGTATTTTTCTGCTTCAAATATTTGTGTACTCTTCCTTAAATGATAGTCATTTCTGCTTCAAGCAATCCATTAAATTTGCCAACAATTATTTGTGTAAGAATCTCTCAACCACTCTTCCATACTGAAAATTAAAACCAATTCACCCATCAAAACCCTTCGTAATTAAAATAAAACCCTCATTACATTTTATCCTAGCCTACTTAGTTCTACTTGGAGTAGTCCCAGCGTCTCATCCCTTAGCATAACTACTGGTTATCATCCAAGCTAATATAAAAACTATGATCTCAAAACCCATTGCAACCTGGTAATGACTTCTGACAATCTCTTACGCCAGGCAGGAGATACAGACGCCTGAAAAAAATGCACGAACAGGTTCAGAAACAGCTTCTTTCCAGCCGTTATCAGACTGTTTCTAGCCTCAAAACAACGTAATCTGCAATGTAACGCGTATGCCACTAAGTCTTTTTGATCTGTACATCCTCCTGTGATCGCTGCGATCTACCTGTACCACTCGTAAACAAAGCTTTTCACTGTATTTCAGCACGTGACAATAAAATCAATGGGGCACCCAAAAATGTACAGGCCATAGCATAACCACTGTCTTGCACAGATTAATCAAAATCTCTTGTACTGGGCCAATTTATAAGGTATAGGTTTATAAATGGTGCTGCGAATGGCATTTCTAGCACAGCATTTGAATAGTAAGTCTACAACACTGTGCATAGCAACTATGTTGTAGGTGAAGAAGAAAAGTCTCATAGGAATCGGTTTTCCTGTTGCTCTCACCAAAAAGGTAGTTGATATCAAACAGTATGGTCAAGACACTGTAGAATCACAGGGTAATTGACTTTGATTCTCTAGACCTTGTTGGGAATTGGCTAGTTGATGTGATGGAGTTACAGAGAAGGATTTAGTTTGAGCATGGTGTCTAAAGTACAGACTTACTTCACAATTCTGTTTCAACTCCTCTATTCTCTGACTTGGAAAGTAACTTAGCATTTTAAATGCATGAACCCTTGTCTGTGATTCTGGATTAGCAATGCGATTTGTTGCAGATATTGATTCTCACTGTACCCATTGCAGCAGAGACCACAACTTACCTTGTATACAGATTCCAGTGGCATTCGGTCAGGATGCGTTTTTGCTTTGTCTACCTTTTGTATTCTTTTAAAAGGCTCTCTGGAAACCATGTTCTTGAAATTCCTCTACAAAACAAGTAATGTATTTTAAATTAAAATGGAACTTGCACATACTGTATGGTATCTAATCAAACATAGACCATTGAACCAACGTTAGACATTTACATTCTAAGCAATGTAACAGTTCAATTCTGGTAAAAAGCTGTTGTATCCAAACTTTAATCTATGGTTGACGAAAACAAATCTTACATCTGAAGGCACATGATTGGTAAACTTTGTGAAATTGCTGTTTTTCAAAAACACAAATCAGCACAAATTGATTTATTGCACTTCCTGCTACTTTAACTGGCACAAAAACAAAAACAGAAATTGCTGAAGAAACTCAGCAAGTCTGGCAGCATCTGTGGGAAGAAAACAGTTACTGTTTAGAGTCAGAACAGAATGCAAGCTGAAGCAACTCAGATACCCATACCCTCTTCTCCACTTCCCTTCCCTCTGACTCTATCCTGTCTTCTGACCCAGGAACTTATCAGGTATTTATTATCTCTTCTCCCCTTCTGCTCTCTGATGCCGAATGCTCCAAACTCAGCCAAAGTTTTAGTCATGTCGCTCTGCGCCCTCACCTGAAATGAATTTCGAGTTACAATAAAGAGTCATCAGATTTCAAACATTAACTCTGCTTTCTTCCCACAGATGTTGCCAGACCCAACTTTCTCTAGCAATTTTTGTTTTGGCAACAGAAGTTAATATAGAGAATTACAAAAATATTCAACATCATTAACAATTTATTTCAACAGAAAATGCTAGAAATATTCAGCAGCATCTGTAGAGAGACACAGAATTACTGTTTTGGGATAGTGATCTTTTGTTACAACTGATGCTGCCTGATTTGCTGTTTTCAGTTTTCATTCAAGAATTTTGGCATCCGCAGTAATTTGATTTCATTTATTGCTGTCACGTATTGAAATACAGTGAAAAGTATTGTTTTGTGTGGTATCCAGACAAATCACTACTTCACATCAGTACATCAGGGTAATAGAACAGAATTGCAGAATATAGTGTCACAGCTACCAAAAAGGTGCAGAGAAAGATCGACTCTAACATGAGAGGCCCGCTCAGAACAGTAGCTATTGTTGAATCTATTGGTATGCATTTTTAAACTTTTGTATCTTCTGTCTGATGGAAAAGGGTAGAAGAGAGTATAACTGGATTGGGAGGAGACTTTGATTATGGTGGCTGCTTTCCCAGGGCAGCAGGAAGTGTTGAAGGAGATTTGGTTTTTGTGATGGACTGGGCTGCGTTCACAACTCCCTGTAATTTCTTGCAGAGGAGTTGCCATTCCAAGGTGCCCCCGGATAGGACGCTTTCTAGGTGGACTTTTAAAAATTGCTGAGGGTCACTGTGGACTTGCCGAATTTCCTTAGACTTCCTTAGAAGTAGATGCTGTTGATGTGCTGTCTTGTATATAGCATCAATATCCTGGTCCATTCACAGATCGTTGGTGATATTTACTCCTAGGAACTTGAAGCTCTCAACCACCGCCACCTCAGTACCGTTGATACAAACAGGGGCATGTCCTCCTCTCCGCTTCCTGAGGTCGATGACCAGCTTCTTTATTTTGCTGATATTGAGGGAGAGATTGTTGTCTTTACACCATGCTGCTAAGGTTTTTATCTCTTTCCTGTATTCTGTTTTGTTGTTGTCTGAGATTCGACCCACTACGGTAGTGTCTACAAAAAAATTGTAAGTGGAGTTAGAGCTCAATTTTGCCACACAGTTGTGCGTATATAAGTAGTAAAGGGCTAAGTACGCAGCCCCGTGGGGCACCAATGTGGAGGATTATCATGGAGGAGGAATTGTCGCCTATCCTTACCGATTGCAGTCTGCAGAACAAGAAGCTGAGGATCAAATTAAAGAGGGGGAGCAGAGGTCCAGGCCTTGAAATTTGGAGATTGGTTGGAATTATGGTGTTGAAGGCAGGGCTAAAGTCAATAAACAGGAGTCTGATGTAGGTGTCCCTTCTCAGATGTTCCAGGGTGAGTGTAGAGCCAGGGAGACGGCGTCTGCCATGGACCTGCAGAGATGGTAGGTGAATTGTAGTGGATCAAGGCAGTCTGGGAGGGTGGAGGTGATTTAGCCCCGCCTTCAACACCAGAGCGTGCGAGCGAGCGAGCAAGACCAACATTTACATCACCAGGACACTATTATCATACTTTGTCACGATACAGTCTGAATTCCCATCATCCTCAGCTGCTTTATCAGCAACAGTCCCTCTACCATAAGGTCAGAAGCTAGCATGTTGACTGATGACTGCCGGGTTCAGTGCCGTTCGCAACTCCTTAGATAGTGAAGCAGTCCCTTCTCAGATAAAGCAATAGCTAGACAAGATTCTGGCTTGTGCTGATATGTGGCAAGTAACCTCTGTGCAACACAAGAAAAAAACTACCAACTAATCACTAACTCAACAAGAGAACCAAAGCATTCTCCCCTCACTTTCAGTTTCATCAATATTATTGAATCGCCCATCAAAGGTTTGCGTAGGGGATAGGTAGGACAAGTGGGAAGACCATAAGCTTAAATGAACGAGACACATCAATTCTTTGGCTATATGAGCAGGGCAAAGACAGAGTATTCTACACTGAGTGACTCATCTCAGCTCCTGAAATCCTGTCCATATTCCAACAAGGCACAAGTCAGGAATGTGATTGATTATTCTCTGCCTGCCTAGATGAGCTCAACTCAAAAAGCATTCAGGAAGTTCAAAAGCTTATATAACAAAGCAGCATGGTTGATTAGTCACCTATCACTTTAAACCTTCCCAGCTGGAGCACTATTCTGCTAGTCTCATTTTGTAAATTGGCTATCCATTCAACTGATTTAACCATCATCAACAAATCTGGTTTGGTTACAGAGCACTGTTGTTGAATATCCATGAGACTGACCCATCACTTTCTCAAGACTATCCCAACAAAAGTGTTGATCACTTAATTTTTTTTCCTGTGCTCCACGTTAGCTGATATTGTTAATGGTTCCATTACAGCAGATATTGTCCCACCCTCTTCAAAACTGATGTCATTATGCTTCTCCTCAAAAAAAAAAGTACCCTTGTTCACTCTGCCTCCATTAACTATCATTCCAGCTTCAAAATCCCTTTCCTTTTCTAAGTCCTATAACACACGGTTTTCCGCAACTCCAAGTTTGAATCAATCCAATCAGATTTCTGACCTGCCCAGCAGACCTTTTGAGGTTACAGTTCATTGTCACCAAGTTATTCACCTTCATTATCCTCAATCTTTGAGATAACGCATATCATCCCACTCCTTCGTTGTTCAGATGAATGGAACTTTTCTTGTTTAATTCTGTCCTTATTTATCAAATTATAGCCAGAGAACAATATGTAAAGTCTTCTCCTTGAACTCCCACATGGTTACTTCTGTAGTTTGCTCAGCCTCCTTCTATTTCCCAAAAATGCAAAAACTTATCAGGGGCTGTATGTATGCCAATGACACTCAGATCCATCTCATTATCACCTTCCTGGATCCCTTCACTATTCCTGAATTATCAATCTGCTTGTCTGACATTTAATACTGATAAGTAGAAATTTCCAACAATCAATTTCAAGGAAGAATGAAGCTACTGTCTTTGCTCTTCATTATGATCTCGATTCCTTGAGCACCATTTCCAACCTTGAAACCTGTTAAACTGAGTGAGACAGTTTACAACCTTGTTGATTTGACCCCATCAGGGTGAGACTTTGATTGCATACCATACCAAGACTGGCAACTTCTACATCCAAAACATCATTTGCATCTGACCTTATCTCAGCTGATCTGCTGCTGATGCCCTCATTGTTGCCTTATTATCTCTTGACTTGGCTATCCCAATACTATTCTCACTGGTCTCCCACCTTCCAACATACTTAAACTGTGTTCATTCAAAATTTTGCTGCCTGTATCTTAAATCAATTCAAACCTCATTCACATATCCACCCCTTACTTGCTGACCCTCACCGGCCCCTGGTCCAACAATGTCTCAATTTCTTCTGGTTTTCTAATCATCTATTGCTAAGCCCGTCCTTCTCTCCATAACCTCCTCCAATCTTACAAGCTGTCAATGCCTCTGCACTATCAACTATGTTGTGATGATCACGTCTGATGTTTATCACTCCCCGACTAGCAGGTGTGCTTTCAAATACCTTGTCCCATATTTCTGAAATGCTCTACCTCAGCCTCTCATCTTTTAAAACGCACCTTAAAAGTTATACCTTAGTTCAAGCTTTGGGATATCTAGCCTAATATCTCTTTCTATAGCTTAGTCTTTTATTCCTATTACACTGAAGTTCTTTTGGATGCTTTACTATGTTAAATGTGTTATATAAATATTAGAGATAAAAGGTACTGCAGATGCTGGAGAATCCGAGATAACAAGCATGGGGCTGGATGAACACAGCAGGTCAAGCAGCATCATAGGAGCAGGAAAGCTTGACGTTTCGGGCCTAAACCCTTCATCAGAAAAT